>CM052669.1:13182751-13246796 GCA_028533165.1 Leontopithecus rosalia
GCGATCTCGGCTCACCGCAACCTCCGCCTCCTGGGTTCAGGCAATTCTCCTGCCTCAGCCTCCTGAGTAGCTGGGATTACAGGCACGCACCACCATGCCCAGCTAATTTTTTGTATCTTTAGTAGAGACGGGGTTTCACCATGTTGACCAGGATGGTCTCGATCTCTTGACCTCGTGATCCACCCGCCTCGGCCTCCCAGCATCTTGACTGGGAATTGCACCTCAGGCTGGGTGCAGTGGTTCACACTTGTAATACTAGCACTTTGGGAAGCTAAGGCAGGAGAACTGCTTGAGGTCAGGAATTCGATACCAGCCTGAGCAATATAGAGAGACCCCCATCTCCACAAAGAAACTTAAAATTAGGCAGTTGTGGTGGTGTGCACCTCTACTCCTAGTTACTTGGGAGGCTGAGGTAGGAGGATTGCTTGAGCTTGGGAAATTGAAGCTGCTGCAGTGAGCTATAAAAGCATCCCTGCACTCCAGTCTGGGTGACAGAGCAAGACTCTGTCTCTCTCTTAAAAAAATAAAATAAAAAAGGAATTGCAGCTCATAGAAAAGCTGGAGTTTAGGCTGGGTGCAGTGGCTCACACCTGTAATCCCAGCACTTTGGGAGGCCAATGTGGGTGGATCACAAGGTTAAAAGATCAAGACCAGCCTGGCCAACATGGTGAAACCCCATCTCCACTGAGTATGGTGGTGGGTGCCTATAATCCCAGCTACTCAGGAGGCTGAGGCAGGAGAATCGCTTGAACCTGGGAGGCGGAGGTTGTAGTGAGCCAAGATTGCACCATTGCACCCCATCCTAGGCGACAGAGCAAGACTTCGTCTCAAAAAAAAAAAGAGAGAGAGCAAGAAAAGAAAAGATGGAGTTAAAAATCTCCCTAGAAGATTGCATTTGTGGCTGGGAACAGTGGCTCATACCTGTAATCCTAGCCCTTTTGGGAGGCTGAGGTGAGATCACCTAAGGTCTAGACCAGCCTGGCCAACATGGTGAAACCTCGTCTCTACTAAAAATACAAAATTAGCCAGTTGTGGTGATGCATATCTGTAATCCCAGCTACTTGGGAGGCTGAGGCAAGAGACGTGCTTGAACCTGGGAGGCAGGGGTTGCAGTGAGCTGAGATTATGCCACTGCACTCCAGCCGAGGCGGTAAGAGTGAAACTTCATCTCAAAAAGAAAAAAAAGAGAGAGAAGATTGCATTTGTAGGTGACTTATGAGATGCTGAACTAGCACGCTCCTCCCAAGGCTGTATCTTTACTCACTGTAAGCTTACGGACAGCTGCTGCTGGAAAGAGGCCTGTGTGTGTTTGGGCAAACAGTCCCCCGGAAAAAGGCAACATTTCAGGAGCTGGCCAACAGCAAGACTGTGCAATTATCAGTCTGGAAAACAAGGCACCATGGGGAGAAATCACTGTATCCCCTACAAAGAAGGTCATCACTTATGATTATTTGTTAAGAAAAATTGATCCCTGTCTCATGAGGAACCAAAGGAATGTACATTTCCTGCCATCTTTAGCTCACTTTGCTTCTGAACCCCTGAACTTCACAATCCCCACAAGCATGGGCTCCATGCTTGGGTCATTTTTCAGAGTGGTCTCACCCCGCTAAAGACTCTTTGACTCCACCTTTCCACTGCAGCCGCAAACATCTTTCCCATGCCCCATTCCTTCTCTCCTGTGGGCTTACTCTTTATCCCCAACACAACTTCCAGTTTGGGGGCCCCTTTTTCCTCAGAAAAAGGAGCCTCTCTTGCTGTCTCTTTGTCACTCCCCAGCCATAATCCCCTTACATCCTTTCTGGTTATGGGGTACCATCAATTCTATTTTCCCTTTGGTTTCTATCCCTCCAAACTGCCAGTTCATTGCCTGGGCCAACCCAGGTCCCCTCTTTGTTTCTGAGCCGACGCTCGTTGCCACAGAATATCAGGAAAGCTGGCTGATGACCAGTGGTTAAAGATGCTGATTTCGGGCTCAGCTATTGGCAACTGCAGATTTAGCCTTTCCAGTTGCTCCCACTATTGACCATTCCAACTTTATCTTAATCACCAGTCATCCAATAATTGCCCAATGTTCTCTCTACATTTCTGGGAAAAGAGGCCATCTGTCTAAACTCTAACCTCTGCTTCAGCCTCAAAATATCTCCATAGCATCATTCCTTCCTTTCTTCCCTTCCTTCAATCCTAGATGAACGAGTTTCACTATGCCTTTCTGGTGATAACCACTACCCCATCTTCTACTCCTATTCATTGATTCATTGTTCATTCCAGCACGATAGGAATTCCTGGTTCTTTCTTGCATGGTAGGAGTTCATTGTTTATTCCTGCATGGCAGGAAGCAAGGGAGATCCAATTGTGAACAAAACCACCAAAGCCTCCACACTCAAAGAGCTTACCATCTAGCAGGTCAGAAAATCAGTGATGATTACAAAAATCCTCTTTCTACGCCAGGACTCTGCTCCATTTCAAAGGGATGGTCTTAAAGTCATCCCTTTCTTCTTAATTTTCTTCATTCCTGCCTCCCTCCTAGACACAGTGTTCCTACCTCAACCATCAGAGGATTCCTGGCCAGCTCGCTCGGCTCTCATGAGGCTCCTAAGGCTTCTCCATTGATGACAGTGAACAACGTTGGTGCTCAGCCTAGATTCCCTGTTGACTAGAGTGGGTACAGCCCAATCTCAGCAGCAAACCCCAGAGGGGTTCCCAGGCTACTGGTGCTTTCTCCATGGGCAAAGAGAAGTCCCTGAAGCTTCCCTTTAGTGGGTTAGAATTATCCCATTATCATCAGCATGAAAGGACACTCTCAGTTCTTGTCTTCCTTGATTTCTTAGAAGCATTCCACACCCCCTTTTTTTTTTTGAGACGGAGTTTCACTCTATTGCCCAAGCTAGAGTGCAGTGGTACAATCTTGGCTCACTGCAAACCACCTCCTGGATTCAAGCGATTCTTCTGCCTCAGCCTCTAGAGTATGGCATTACAGGTAAGCATCACCAAACCAACCTCATTTTTGTATTTTTAGTAGAGGTGGGGTTTCACCACGTTGGCCAGGAAGGTCTCGAACTCCTGAACTCAGGTGGTCCACTGGCTTCTGCCTCCCAAAGTGCTGGTATTACAAGCATGAGCCACCAAGCCCCACCAGATTCTTTTCTTAAGATCAAGTCCAAACTTCTTAAAATTGCTTGCTTATAAAGTCACTGGCAACCTGCCTCCTATTGTCTCATTTCTTCTTTTATCACTTGCTCTTCCACATTCTGCCTTCCAGTTATATTTAACTTCTTTCATTTTCCTAAAAGATGGTGCATTGTCTCTCTTGTGGCCACAGTCCACGCTGTTCTTCCTGTTTGTTATCCTCTTACTGTTTGTTCATAATGTTCTCAGATGGCCTCATTTTCCGTGAACCTCTCTCTTTGGCTATCCAAAGAAAGTCACCCTTCAGGTTGTTTGCTCAGAGCTCATCTCAAAGCCTGGCAAGTGAGTATTTTATATTTTAAATTATCAAAAAATCATAGAGTAATACTTTCACAGATGTGTCTCATAGGCACAACCTATAATTGGATTTTTTAAAAACTAATATGCCAATATTGCTTTGTAACTAGAGAATTTAGTCTGTTAATATATAATCCCTGACATGGGATTTAATCTGTCATCTCGTACTGTACTTTTTTTTAGCCTTACCTATATTTATTTCCCTTTCCTTTCCTCAGTTCTCTTTTTGAATAAGTAAACATTTGTCTCTTCCAGTTTGGATGATTTTCGGTCTGTCTCTGTTCTTAGGGCTAGCCTGAGAAATTAAGGCATGCATATTTACACAGTCTAAATTTAGTAAAACCTCATAGTTAATGTAAGGATCTTTCTTTGCCTTTTCCTGATTTTGACATTATTTTTGCCTGGTATTTCAATTTCATATATATTTTAAGGCCCACTAGACATTACAATTACTATTTTATGTAATCAATGTTCATTTATATTTGCTCACCTATTTATCACTGTCTTTGTTTTTCATTCCTCCTTCCATCTCATGTCTTCTATCTGGGATTATTTCCTTTCTGCTCAAAGCATATCCTTTCACATTTCTTTGAAAAGTGTCTCCTGGTGATACACTTAGTTTTTGCTTGTCTGAAAATGTCTTTATTTTGCTCTGTTCCTTAAAAGCTGTTTTTACTGGGTATAGAATTCTAAGTAGGCAGTTCTTGCCTCTTTGTGCTTGAAGATTCCATTCTATTCTCTTCCATCTTTTTACATCGCTGTGAGTCTATGCCTAGCTCTCCTCACCTCCTGCCTCCTTTTAATGGTTTTCTTTTGTCTTTATTTCTCTGTTTTGCAGTTTCATTGAGCTGCATCTCTATATAGATTGCTTTTTTTTTTTGGTGATCTATTCTACTTGACATTTGCTGGGCATGTCTTATCTTTGGACTAGTACTATGCATCAGTTCCACAAAAATCTAAGCCATTATCTTTGGAATATTTTCTCTGTCCCACTCTCCCCCTTCTCTTGTCTGGTACTTCAATCAAATGAAAGTATCTGGTGGTTTAACCTTGAGGACAGAATCACTTATTTATACCAGAGGATCCGTCCAGTGTTGAAAACAAAACCCGCTCGGGCATGGTGGCTCACACCTGTAATCCCAGCGCTTGGGGAGGCCACTGTGGGCAGATCACAAGGTCAGGAGTTCGAGACCAGCCTGGCCAACATGGTGAAACCCCATCTCTACTAAAAATACAAAAAATATTAGCTGGGCATGGTAGCACATGCCTGTAATCCTAGCTACTCAGGAGGCTGAGGCAGGAGAACTGCTTAAACCCAGGAGGTAGAGGTTGCAGTGAGCTGAAAATGTGCCACTGCACTCCAGCCTGGGTGACAGAGTAAGACTTCATCTCAGAAAAAAAAGGACATTTAACTTAACTCAGAAAATATTTCTTGAGTAAACTTGGACAGTGGTTAAATGTTTAATCCTCCCAGGTATAATTAATCACAGGCTATGCCAAGTCAAAAAATAACACAAAACAAGGTTTTTATCTACTTCATTTAGAAAGAGTTGGAAGAGTTTGCCAGGCATGCTGACTCACACCTGTAATCCCAGCACTTTGGGAGGCTGAGGAGGATCACGAAGCATTTATAAACATGTAGAAAGCTAAGATGTGTCTGTTGCCAAAGGAAACATCCTGTACCTTTATCCTGATTTTCTAGTATGTATGGAATGTTTTCTGCTCTTTTAGGAACAGGGTTGTTTCATGGCTTAAGTCTGGAAATGTTGCATCTTTGTTTTTTCTGTATATACATGGGAAGTCCTGTTAATGGAAGCACTATCTGCTAACTGCAGTGAACGGGGAGAGGGGCGACTCCTTATCTGAATTACCTAGGTTGCATTGCTTCTAACACAACCTGTAATCCTACCATTTCTTCTCCTTTGTTATCGCCACTGTCTTTCTTCTCCTCTGTCTTATCCTTCCTTTTTGTCTAAAATTCCTCATTTTTAACAGAGGTTGGAGCAGTGAATAAGAGTCAGTGTATTTAACACGAAATCTATCTACTCACTTTTCTGTGTATGCAAGGCTGAGCGGAGGTTTTACATCTCAAGAGGAACTGAGTGCTGCAGAGCATGGAACATACCAAAGAGACCAGCAATCTTGCACCCTCACCTCACAGCATGGAGAGAGGAGACCAGACTGGGAAAACCAGGTAGGCCACCCCTTGTACCACCAGGCTCTTCCCCCTCCCAGATTCTGGAGAAGCTCCAAGATTCTGCCTTTGTAAGGGTCCCTTTTTAGTTTGAAACAAGCTTCTCCACCAGGCGCAGTGGCTCACACCTGTAATCCCAGTACTTTTGGAGTCTGAGGCAAGTGAACCACCTGAGGTTAGGAGTTCAAGACCAGCCTGGCCGAAATGGCAAAACCCTGTCTCTACTAAAAATACCAAGAATCAGCCAGGCATGGTGGCACACGCCTATAATCCCAGCTATTCAGGAGGCTGAGGCAGGAGAACCGCAGAAACCCAGGAGGTGAAGGCTGCAGTGAGATGAGATTGTACCACTGCATTCCAGTCTGCATGACAGAGCAAGATTCTGTCTCAAAAAGAAAAAAAATGAGCAGGGGAGCTTCTCATGGAAGTGGAATTTTGGTGGCCATTGCTGCTAGCGTTAGCGCAGACCATGGTAGCTTCACTTTTCCAGTTAACTGTGGTCAACTGCAGTCTGAAAATAGGTGAGTACAGCACAAAAAGATGTTTTCTGAGAGACAGACCACATCCACATAACCATCATTTTTTTTTTTTTTGAGACAGAATCTCACTCTGGCCCAGGCCAGAATGCAGTGGCACAATCCTGGCTCACTGCAACCTCCACTTTCCTGGTTCAGGCAATTCTCCTGCCTCAGCCTCCCAAGTAGCTGGGATTACAGGAGCACACCACCACACCCGCCTAATTTTTGTATTTTTAGTAGAGACAGGGTTTTGCCATGCTGAGGTCACTCCTGACCTCAAGTGATCCACTTGCCTCAGCCTCCCAAAGTGCTGGGATTACAGGCATGAGCCACTGTGTCCAGTCCTAGACTTTTCAAAAAAATGAAGTTCAGAAAAGTCATCCATTTGCTCTGTAGTTCTTATCAAGCTCTACTGAGGGCTTTTGCACTCCTCAAATAAGTGATTCTATCATTTTTCAAGACGATAATAGATACACATGAAATGCTCATTTAGGACTGCTCTATTATCAATGAGTTTGTTGATGGAGTTGGTTTGTGGGAACACAGCATCAAGTACAATGTTCTTCTTCAAAGAGAAATATTACATATTAGTCTTTTTTAGCTGGGCACAGTGGCTCATGCCTATAATCCCAGCACTTTGGGAGGCCAAGGCCGAGAGATCACTTGAGGTGAGGAGGTCAAGACCAGCCTGGCCAACATGGTGAAAACCCATCTCTACTAAAAAATAAAAAATTAGCTGAATGTGGCAGTGCATGACTATATGCCAGCTACTCAGGAGGCTGAAGCAGAAGAATCACTTGAACCCAGGAGGTTGCAGTAAGCGGAGATCATGCCACTGCACTCCAGCATGGGTGACGGAGTGAGACTCCATCCCAAAAAAATAAAAATTAGTCTTTTTTGCCTTTTTCTTTAAACTAGTAATTATTAACATAAGTGCCCAGGTAAAACTCAGGGAGTTTATGTTCAGAAATTATCTCCCTTCCCAAAAAGTTTTCATCTGTGCCTAGGTTCATATAAAATCTCTCATTTTATGAGTGTTCTCAATTATTTTGTTATGAAGAACAAAATCCTCTCTACAGAACATGAGTTAACCTCAACTGATCTCAGCTGGTGTCAGTTTTAGATGCTTATAGAGATCGACTGAAAAAATGAGAGATGGGGTATAGAATATTTCATCATTATATTAGGGTTTAGAACCTCATATTTGGGAATATTATACATCTTTGTAAGGAACTTAATGATCAATTTGGAAACTTTATAGAAAGCATTTAAATGGTGGCGAGGACAAATGTATACAGATAGGTTGACTTTTTTAAAAAGAACTTTTCCTAAGATCACCTGATTGGATACTTGAATCCTGGGATAAAATTCCGGTGACATTATAAGTAGATCTGTTTGTTTGTTTTGAGACAGAGTTTTGCTCTGTTGCCCAGGTGGAGAGCCGTGGCATGATCTCGGCTTACTGCAACCTTCGCCTCCTGGGTTCAAGTAATCCTCCTGCCTCAGCCTCCTGAGTAGCTTGGATTACAGGTATCCACCACCACACCCAGCTAATTTTTGTATTATTAGTAGAGACAGTTTTGTCATGTTGGCCAGGCTGGTCTCAGACTCCTGACCTCAAGTGATCTGCCTGCCTTGGCCTCCCAAAGGGCTGGACTTAAAGGCATGAGCCACTGAGCCCGGCCTATAATAAATTTAAAAACCACTGTTTACAAACATGCAGAAGGAAGTCAAAATTATATGCTCTATAAAACATATATAACTTGAACAATGGCTCTGGTGATCATGAAGATACCAAGATCGAAGCTGCCTATGAACTCTTTGGATAAAATTATTCTCCAAATTGTGAAAAAGACAATTTCTAAATTCATATTTATGTAACTTTAAGTGTGCATATAAAATGCACTTACTGAACGTTATGTATAGGTATTTGACTATTTCACCTACACCCCTACAAATTTATTTCTTTAATTTAAAAATGAGCGACAAGATGTCACTCTGTCACTGAGGCTGAAATCAGTGGTGCAGTCATAGCTCTCTGCAACCTCAAACTCCTAGGCTCCAGAGATCTTCCTGCCTCTGCCCCCCAGGTAGCTGGGACCACAGGTGTGTACCACCCTGCAAACCTAATTTTGACATTTTTTGTAGAGATGAGGTTTCACTGTGTTGCCCAGTTTGGGTTGAAACTCCTGATGGCAAGTGATCCTCCTGCCTTGGCCTCCCAAAGTCCTAGGATTACAGGCAGGAGCTACTACGCCCAGCCCTAAAAGTCTATATATTCAAATTGTTAACACAGACCATGAAAACCTTTTTTGCCTTTTCTTATGCTAAAAAAATTGCAATCACTTTATATTTGAATATATGTTTCTCTCTCTCTTTTTTTTTTAAAGACAGAGTCTCCCTCTGTCACCCAGGCTGGAGTGCAGTGGCACGATCTCAGTACACTGCAGTGTCCACTTCACTTCCTGGGTTCAAGTGATTCTTCTGCCTCAGCCTTTTGAGTAGCTGGGATTACAGGCGCCCACCACCAGGCCTGGCTAATTTTTGTATTTTTAGTAGAGACGGGGTTTCACCATGTTGGCCAGGGTAGTCTTGAACTCCAGACCTGGTGATCTGCCCTTCTCAGCCTCCCAAAGTGCTGGGATTACAGGCGTGAGCCACCGCTCCCGGCTGTGTTTCTTATAATAAAGATTTCCATTAAAACACAGGGAATTCAATATGGGGAACTTAACTGATATAAATAATGTTAAATATATTTTAATTTTCTCCCTAGGAATGAGAAAGTTCTCAACTGCTTATACAAAAAGCCTGAGGCCATTTTTAAGCTGATTTGCTTTCCTTGGGCAGGAGGTGGCTCCACTCATTTTGCCAAATGGGGCCAAGACACTCAAGATTTGCTGGAAGGTACGTTCATTTTCAACACCATTTAAGCAATTTATAAGGACAGATGACATAAATGTATTAGAATTTGAAGTTCGGTCAAGACTTTACTTCTTGGTAGGTAATTTTAATAATAAATTTTCAAGATTACACTCCAATAGGGTGATTTTTATATTTCTTTCTTTTTTTTTTTTTTTTGAGACAGAGCCTCGCTATGTCTCCAGGCTGGAGTGCAGTGGCGCGATCTCGGCTCACTGCAACCTACGCCTCCCAGGTTCAAGCAATTCTCCTGCCTCAGCTTCCTGAGTAGCTGGGACTACAGCCCGGCTAATTTTTGTATTTTTTAGTAGAGAAGGGGTTTCATCATGGTCTTGATCTCTTGACCTCGTGATCCGCCCGCCTCGGCCTCCCAAAGTGCTGGGATTACAGGCGTGAGCCACCGCGCCCGGCCGACTTTTATGTTTGTAAAGTAAGTTGCCTTTACTTTGTTAATATCGTTAGAGCTAGAAGGACCTTTTAGGAGAAGACATTCTAATACTGTATTTGTCTTTGGTACAATTATTGACATGGTGGAACTGAATCTACCGTCTTACAATTGTTTCCTATTTGTCCAATGGTATGTTCTATTTTCCCTTTTTCTGCTTTTCTTTTGAATTAACCGGGAGTCTAACAGACGGCTCTAAATCCAGGCGCAGTGGCTCATGCCTGTAATACCAGCACTTTGGGAGGCCGAGGCAGGAGGAATGCTTGAGGCAGAGAGCCTCAGACCACTCTGGGCAACACAGTGAGACCCTGTCTCAATAATAATAATTACTTATTTATTCATTTCTTTATTTACTTTGAGTTGGAGTCTCACTCTGTCACCCAGGCTAGAGTGCAGTGGTGCCATCTTGGCTCACTGCAACCTCCACCTCCTGGGTTCAAGTGATTTTTGTGTTTCAGCCTCCCAAGTAGCTGGGATTACAGGTGTGAGCTACCACGCTCGGCTAATTTTTATATTTTTTAGTAGAGATGGGGAAAGTGTTTTCATTGGCTGGCTGAAAAACTTTGATTTATAATTTCTAAATTTTGTATGATAAATTTATCTTTGTTTAAGATAAAGTGTGTTAGATTTTCTTGACCAGCAAGAATAGGTCATTCCACTGGGATTCCGGGTGGTTGCTTAATTTCTGAGTTCAAGAGTGCCCTCTTCTGTTGCTCTAGTGAAGTGCAGTTTTAGAAACCACCTCGTTTGTGTGGGTGGGGGTTCTGTCATTCTGGTTCTTTGATATTTTCATGTTTCTGTAGGACTCTTATCTCCAGCCCCTTCTTTCCTTATTTTTAACCATCAAGATTCCCAACACTCTACCTCTCTATTCCTCAAGCTTTCCAAGTCTCGTCCTTTCCACATGCTGGTAGCCGATAACTCTGATATCAAGTCTCAAACAAAATAATCCATTCACTGGAAGAAGAGATCCCTGTAATTCCTAAATGCCTCTTTAGAAATTATTGGAAATACTTTTATATGAAGTATTTAATCAAACCTGATGGTTCAATTTAGACAATTAAAGGCCACTCCTTTAAACAAATTTTCAAATAGTTGATTTATAAAAATGTGTACCATAAACGTAACCATGTCCACCGCTCCATTTGTAGAGTAAAACAGTGTGGATATAATTGAAGTCTCCCTCGCCATTTGTGGCCTCCCCAAACACTGACTCAAGCAAAATATAGTGTAATCTCTCATATTTCTAACTATATTTTGAGACAGAGTCACACTCTGTTCCTCAGGCTAGTTCAGCGGTGCCATCTCAGCTCACCGCCATCTCCACCTCCCGGGTTCAAGTGTTTCTCCTACCTCAGCTTCCCAAGTATCTGGGATTACAGGCATGTGCCACCACGCCCAGCTAATTTTTGGATTTTTAGTACAGACAGGGTTTCACCATGTTGGCTAGGATGGTCTTGAACTCCTGACCTCAGGTGATCCACCTGTCTTGGCTTCCCAAAGTGCTGGGATTACAGGTGTGAGCCACCACACCTGGCCTATATGAATGTTTTATACTGTAAACATTACACTGAAACTTGCTTTTCCCTCAGTTTATTTTTTGGGATGCATCATGTGGGTATGTGTATCTCCATTCCATCAGTTTTAAACTGTTTTTTTTTATATCCTACTATGTGAATATAACATTCTATTCTGTTCTCAGACATTCTGGTCATTTTCATTTTTTTGCTATTAGTGTAAACAGTACTTCTATGAGCATCTTATTCGTGTCTCCTTACATACATGTACAAGACAGTCTACATCTAGGAGAGGAATTTCTGGGTGATAGAGTATGAACATCTTCAACGACATAAAATATTGTCAAATTGTTCTCCAAAGGAATTATAATAATTTATACTACTGGCCAGGCACAGTGGCTCACATCTGTAATCCCAGCACTTTGGGAGGCTGAGGTGGGCGGATCACAAGGTCAGGAGATCGAGACCATCATGGTTAACACGGTGAAACCCTGCCTTTGCTAAAAATGCACACACAAAAAATTAGCCGGGCATGGTGGTGGGTGCCTGTAGTTTCAGCTACTTGGGAAGCTGAGGCAGGAGAATAGCTTGAAACCGGGAGGCAGAGGTTGCAGTGAGCCGAGATGATGCCACTGCACTCCAGCCTGAGTGACAGAGCAAGACTCCATCTCAAAAAAAAATTATAATAATTTATACTACCAAAGCGACATAGGAAAATTCTCATTGCTCTATATTGTTGACAATACTGTTGTAATTTTTTGCTACTCTGTGCTGAAATTATTCATTAATCCTTATTACAAGTAAGATTGGGCATCTTTTCAGATATATATTAGCTGAATATTTTCCTTCCTGTGAGCTTCTTGTCAGTATCTTATGTTCACTTCATTTGATTACTTTTTTCTCATTGACATGTAGAAATTCTTTCTTTCCTTCTTTCCTTCCTTTTTCCCTACCTTTCTTCCTTCTTTCCTTCCCTCCTTCCTTCCTTCATTCCTTCCTTTATTCCTCTCTCTCTCTCTCTCCCCGCCCCCCGCCTCTATCTATCTCTCTCACAGGATCATGCTCTGTTTCCTAGGCTGGAGTGCAATGGCATGATCTTGACTCACTGCAGCCTTAACTTCCCAGCCTCAAGCGATCCTCCCACCTCAGCCTCCTGAGTAGACGGGACTACAGGCATACAGTACCATGCTCAGCTAATTTTTTACTTTTTATTTTTGTAGAGACAGCATCTCACTATGTTGCCAAGGCTGGTCTCAAACTCCTGGGCTCAAGTGATTCTCCTGCCTCCGTCTGCTCATGTGCTGGGATTATAGGTGTGAGCCACTCTGCTGGACAAAATTCTTTGTCTGTTCTGGATTCTAATTTTTTTGGTAGGTTTTATGTGTTGAAAAATGTCTTCTATATAACTTGATCAAGACACAAAAAGAGAGAAAAAAAAGAAAATGTCTTCTAGTTTGTGCCACCTTTCTTTTTAATGTGGTGTCTTCTGACTCACAGAAGCTTTAAATTTTAATATACTCAAGCTTATTACTCTTCTTTTAAACTTTCTGCTTTTTCAGGTTTGCTTTAAAAGCAAGCCCAACCTAACCCTAACCCTAACCCTAACCCTAACCCTAACCCTAACCCTAACCCTATACCCTAACCCCCAAGTCACAGTTATTTGCCCATTTTTCTTCTATCAGTCTAAAGTATTTTTCTCGCATTTGAGCCAGAATTATCTTTTGTACCTAGTGTGAGCTAGATATCCAAGTTTACTTATACCAGTTGGCTTGGCAATGCTTACTGAGAGGTCTACACATTCCCCCAATGGTTTTAAGTGACAGTTGAGTTTTCACATGCATGTAGTCTATTTCTGGACTCTCTTTTTTTCTCTTTTTTTTTTTTGAGACAAAGTCTCACTCTGCCACCCAGGCTGGAGTGCCCTGACACGATCTCAGCTTACTGCAACGTCTCCCTCCTGGGTACAAGAGATTCTCATGCCTCAGCCTTCCGAGTAAGTGAGATCACAGTCATGAGCCATCATGCCCGGTTAATTTTTGTATTTTTAGTAGAAACGGGGTTTTGCCATGTTGGTCAGGCTGGACTCAATCTCCTGACCTCAGGTGATCCACCTGCCTCAGCCTCCCAAAGTGCTGGGATGATGGGCGTTAGCCACTGTGCCGGGCCCGGGCTCTGTATTCTGTTCCATCGGTGTACTTGCCTCATTTGATACCGGAACCACACTGTCTTCATTCCAGGAGCGTGGCAGTCTCAGGGTAATTGGGATATTTCCTTGATGCCTTCATGGGAAAATGAGTATCTGTGAGTCTATTTGTGGGTCTACTTCTGGTTTCTCTACTCTGCTCATCTATACGTCTGTTTTTACTTCGAAAGTGTGCTATCTTGATTGCTGTGGCCTTATAATAAGCCTTGGATATCAAGTAGCTTAAGTTCTCCCAGTTTGTTCTTCTTTTTGAATGTTGTTTTGGATATGTTAAGTCCTTTGCATTTTGCATATGATTTTTAGAATCAGCTTATCAATTGGCTGAGATTTTGTTTGGGACTGCAGTGAAGTTAGAGAAACATTTCCAGAAAATTGACATCGTAACAATTTTGAGTCCACTGATCCATGAGTGAGGTATATTACTCCAGTTTAAAAAGTATTGTTTTGCTTTAGCAGTATTTTGTCATTTTTTGTTTCTGGCCTGCTTCTGCCTCTTGAGTAGCTGGGACTCTAGGAACGTGCTGCCATGCTTCGTTAATTTTTTTTTTAATTTGTCATACAGATGGGGTCTCCCTGAGTTGTCCAGGCTGCTCTTGGACTCCTGAGCCAAAGCAATCCTCCCACGTTGGCCTCTCAAAGTATTGGAATTATAGGCATGAGCCACCGCCCTTAGCCTTCCAATATACACCTTTCAGTGATCACAGTCTACTTTCAAATTGAATAATACCAGTTCATTTTTAATGAATGAACCTTTTAAGAGTGCTATTCCTTTCCTCTCTCTTGACCTTTGTGCCACTTTTGGATTACATTTTCCTACTTACCAATTTTGTGTAGAGCAGTCAGTTGTCTTTTACAGTGATTTTAAAATGATAAAAAATGTTTAGTAAGACCTTCTGAGTTTGTGGAGGAAAATCAAAAGGATAAAAATAATCTTTTACGTGTATTTACATGATGACCTTTGTTAAAGTGATCCAGATTTTCTCTTTTCTATTTTATTAATTTATTTTTATTTTTATATATTTTTAAAGTGATCCAGATTTTCATCTGGCATTATTTTTATTCTGCCTGAAGAAGTTCCTTTAATATTTATTTTAGTGCAAGTCTGATGGCATTGAATTATCTTGGGTTTTGTGTGTCTAAAACATCCTTAACTTCCTGAAAAATATTGTCACAGGATATGAAATGCCAGGCTGACAGTTGCTCCCTCCTTTCCTACCCCCTAGTATTGTTCTCTGACTTGCCTAATTTCCCTCCCTCCCTTCCTTCTTCCCTCCCTTCCTCCCTCCCTCCCTCCCTCCCTTCCTTCCTTCCTTCCTTCCTTCCTTCTGTTCATCCATCCATCCATCTCACTCTGTCTCCCAGTTTAAATGCAGTGGCACAACCACGACTCACTGTAGCCCCAACCTTCCAGGATCAAGCCATCCTCCTGCCTCAGCCTCCCACGTAGCTGGGACTACAGATGTGCACCACCACAGCCAGCTAATATTTTAAACACTTTTTTATAAAGATGAGGTCTCACTTCATTGCCCAGACTGTCTCAAACTCCTGGGCTCAAGCAGTCCTCCAGTCACAGCCTCCCAAAGTGCTGGGATTACAGGCATGAGCCACTGCACCTGGCAGGCTTGCACAGTTTCTAAAAAGAAATATGCGGTCATGGCCTGTGCATGGTGGCTCACACCTGTAATCTTAGCACTTTGGAAGGCCGAGGTGAGCAGATCACTTGAGGTCAGCAGTTTGAGACCAGCCTGATCAACATGGTGAAACCCTGTCTCTACTAAAAATACAAAAATTGGCCAGGTGTGGTGGTGTGTGCCTGTAATCCAGATACTTGGGAAGCTGAGGCAGGAGAATCACTTGAACCTGCAAGGCAGAGGTTGCAATTAGCCAAGATTGCACCATTACACTCCAGCCTGGGCAATAGAGCAAGACTCTGTCTCAAAAAGAAAAAAAAAGAAAAGAAAAGAAAAAGAAAAGAAAAGAAAGAAATGTGTTGTCATTACCTTTGTATCTATGTCTCTCTTCTGTGGCTCCTTTTTAAGATAATCTTTTAATCAAATGTTTTTAGCAATTTGATGAACAAGCCTTGGTGTGGTTTTCATTGTTTATTCTGCTTGAGTTTCCTTGAGCTTCTTGGAACTATAACTTTGTAATTTCCAAATTTGGAAATATCCAGCCACTATTTTTTCAAATGTTTTTCTGTTTTCCTCTTCTCTCCTCTCCTTCTGGGACTCCAACTACACCTATGTTAGATCGATTTATAGGGTACCATGGTATACTCATCATCTGTGCATTTATTTTGTCATGTTTCTTCCATGGTTAATTTTCTTTTTCTTTCTTTCTTTCTTTCTTTCTTTCTTTCTTTCTTTCTTTCTTTCTTTCTTTCTTTCTTTCTTTCTTTCTTTCTCTTTCTTTCTCTCTCTTTCTCTCTTTCTCTCTCTCCTCTCTCTCTCTCTTTCTTTTTGTTTTGTTTTGAAGACAGAGTCTCATTCTGTCATCCAGGCTGGAGTGCAATGGCCCCATCTTGGCTCACTGCAACCTCTGCCTCCTGTGTTCAAGTGATTATCCTGCCACAACCTCCTGAGTAGCTGGGACCACAGGTGTGTGCCACCACACCCGGTTAATATTTGTATTTTTAGTAGAGATGGGGTTTCACCATGTTGACCAGGTTGGTCTCCAACTATTGACTTCCAGTGATCTGCCCGCCTCAGCCTGCCAAAGTGCTGGGATCACAGGTGTGAGCCACCATGCCTGGCCAATATGCTTAATTTTGAATATTTTCTTTTTCTATGTTTAAGTTCACTGATCTTTTCTTCTGTGTGTCTTCTTCCTTCCGTCCATCCATCTCACTCTGTCTCCCTGGGAGGATGAGGTATCTGCTGTTAATCCTGTCTGGTGTCTTTTTAAAATTTTTCAGATCTTATATTTTACATCTCTACAAGTTCCATTTGGGTCTTTTAAAAATCCTTATTATCGGTTCTTATCATGTTCATGTTTTTGTTTACATTATGGAGCACATTTGTGTTTAATAGCTGTTTAAGGTCTTTGTCTACCGACTCCACTGTTTGTTATTTCTTGTCTGTTTCTCATGTTTGATGCTCTCCCTGGACCTGTTACAGGGCATGTCTTCCAGCTTTTTGGCATGTCTGGTGAGTTTTGATTAGATGTTAGACATTGTGGGTTTTACATTGTTGGGTCCTGGATTTTGTTGTATTCCTTTAAAGTATGTTAGACTTTGCTCTAGCAAGCAAGCCAATAAGTTATTTGGGATCAACTTGATGTTTGCTCTGGAGATGCTTATGTTGTGTATTTATTCATTAAGAGATGACGTATCATTGTTTCTGTTAGGCATCACAAAGTGCTACTTGCCCAGGATCACTTTGAGTTATTTTTCCAGCTTCATTTTCTATAAATTTGAAGTGTATTTATGTTACCTGCACTCCAGTTTATCAAAGTAACATAAATACACTTCAAATTTGCATAAATACAGGGCTTTGATTTAAAAAAAAAATCTAAGGGCAGACGTTTTCCCCCTTCCAGAGCCAAGACAAAATTAGAAAGTTCTGCTTTTCTCCTTTGCCATTTGGAAAATATATATTTGTAGTCTAACTTTTCACTGAGGATCTAGAAATTAGGGTTTCTTGGCTTTATGTAAAGGACTCAGTTCTAACTCTCAAATTTAATGCATTCCAGTGCCTTATCTCCTGACACTCTAGGTCACCCTTGAAACCTGATGTTTTATTTTTCTGATATAGGTAGTGGTTGCTGGGGTAAGCATTTCATCAGCACGTGATCGTCAATAGAATTTTCAGTTCCTTTATTTTTTCCTTCTAGGTGTTTTCTTTATCTTATTATGAGCAGATATTTAGTCTGCTGTATTTTGTGCCCTTGCTTTTATTATCAGCAAATTCTAAAACTTTATCTCACTGGACTTAACTGTTATCATTTATTTCTTTGAATTTTTTTTCCATCAGGTCAATATAAGCCCTTTTATAACATCACAATATCTCATTCACTGTCTGTATGTGTTCACCTGTGCTTCTGCATCTCCAGTGCACGCCATAAGGCTTCCTGGAAGAGAAAGCCGAATTGGAGAACCTTTGGCAACTGACATCTACCAGATAATTGATGAAATTACTTGTGCCATGCTGCCAGTCATCCAGGGTAAACCATTTGCACTTTTTGGCCACAGGTATTTGAAATCTGTTTTAAAATTCTTCAGGGGAGTTTCTTCTATCCTAAGTCTGTGGTTAATGTTGCTCACAGTGTCTCGTAATGGTTAGACAGCATTTTAGGTAATTGTGACCAATCACAACTTTTACAGTTCGCCAGTTTGTATGGTAAATATACCTATTTTTTTTCCTTTTAGGCAAAAAAAAGGAAAGTAAACACTTATAAAACTAAGACTTTAACAGAAGCTTACATTTATTTTTCAATTTAAAAATGCTGCAAAGACTATTTGTTTCTTAAGCCAGTTTGTATAATTCTGAGGTTAGGTCAGAGACCCTAGGGTTCTGGCTATCTCTTATCAGTTGTAGGACCTTGGGAACATTTCTTAGGCTCCTGAGTTAGTTTTTTTCTATAAGGCTACGATAACAATAGTTCCCACTTGTGAGGCTTAAATGAATAGTGATCTTAAATAAACTGGTGTAGAGTGAGGACTCAATAAATGTTGGCTATTATATAAGATTTATAAATATGGTCAAGCAGAAATTACAAAATTAAAAAGTACTCATCATCCTACAACCCAGATAATGCTTTACAATTCTGATGTGGTTTCTTAGTATTTTTACATAGTGGGGTCTGGTTTTATATATTTACTTGACCTTTTTCACTTAAAAGCAGTGTATACTTACAGGATGTGAACGATATTTATTGGTATATTTCTATTATAGTAATTAAATTAATATGAAATTAAATGTGTTTATCATATTATTGCCATAAATATCATTCACATCCTGTAAGTATATGTCGCTTCATGATTTGTTTAACCTCCTTCTGTGGATATGAGTTATTTCTATCTTTTTCTATTACAAACAACAGTCCAGTGAACTTTTTTTTTGAGACAGAGTCTCACTCTGTCACCCAGGCTGGAGTGCAGTGGCACGATCTTGGCTCATTGCAGCCTACACCTCATGAGTTCAAGCAATCTTCCCACCTCAGCCTCTCAGATAGCTGGGATTACAGGTGCACGCCATGATACCCAGCTAATTTTTGTATTTTTAGTGGAGATGGGGTTTCACCATGTTGACCAGGCTGGTCTTGAACTGCTGACCTCAGTGATCCACCTGTCTTGGCCTGCTAAAGTGCTGGGATTACAGGCGTGAGCCACTGCACCCAGCCCAATGAACGTTCTTATAGAAAATTAAGTGTAAATCTCCTATCAGTTTTTTAGGATAAATTCTCAGAATTTATGTTAAATAATGTGCACATAGTTGAAGGTCTCTTCCAGACAGGGTCTCACTCTGTCGCCCAGGCTGGAGGGCAGTGGTGCGATGATAGCTCATGCACCACTGCAACCCCTCAAAGGGATTCTTCTACATCAGCCTCCCAAGTAACTGGGAGTACAGGAGCATGCCACCATGCCCCACTAATTTCTTCTTGTAGAAATGGGTTTCTTTTTGTAGAGATGGGTTTTTGCCATGTTGCCCAGGCTGGTCTCCAACTCCTGAGCTCAAGTGATCCACCCACCTCCGCCACTCAGAGTGCTGGGATTACAGGCATGGGGCACTGCATCCAGCCCGTAAAAGTTCTTGATATTTGTTTCCAAATTACTTGTATTTTATACTCCATGTGCAATGAATATGGTGCTGAGTATCCCTTTCTTTCATAAAATATACACCTATGCAATTTACAAATAAAAGCCTCTGGAAGTTTTGTCTACCAGATATATCTACTTAATATCAATAGCAGTCCACAAACATTTTTGGTTCCAGTACTCCTTTGTACTTTTAAGATGCACTGAAGAACTCAAAGAGCTTTTGTTTATATGTGATATATCTGGCAATATTTACTTTACTGGAAAGTAAAACTAAGAAATGCTAAAGATATTTATTTATTAACTGATCTAAAAATAATATTAGCAAAACTATTATACATTGATATAAATACCACATTTTTATTTTTAAAAACTGTAATTTTTTTTAAAAATTGAGAAGGTGAGAAGAGTGACATCATTTTACACTTTTGCAAATATGTTTAATGTCTGACATAATAGAAGGCTGATGGTTTCTCTTCTCTGTCTCTGCATCCACCTGTCACTATATCACATGTCATATAGCTTCTGGAAAATGTCGCGGTGTACTCATTATAGTAAAAAAGGAAAATAACATTTTAGTATTTATCCTGAAAACAGCTTTGATCTCATGGACCATCCATTAGGATCTCACAAATTTCCAGGGGTCCCCAAACTGTATTCTGAGAACTGCTGATATATACCATCAAAGACATAGTGATACACATCTTTAAGGAAGAAAAGGAAATTTAAATTAATTCGAAGATAGTGTGGAAATCAGTACTAAATCTTAGGTAGTACGGTTGACTCTCTCCCAGGTGTTTCAGTCGCCGGCTGAAAGGGCACCGGGATCTGTGTGATTTCCCGTGCAGTGACCCGCTGCGCCGGCTCACAGTTCACCTCCTGGGAATCTCCTGGCCTGGCTCACTGTCCAAATCCTGTTTAATCAGATGAATATGCTAATCTGCCTTCCCAAATCTCAGATTGCCGGTTTAACAGGGCGCCCTGACCGGTGCGTTTTGTGCGGCGTGCCACTGCTCTGCGGCACTGGCCATTTGGCCGCGCTAGCGGAGATTGCTGCGCTGGTGTCCCGTGTCTCTCCTACACCTGGGAATTTCCCCGTTCTGTGGGCAACAAAGATCCGTCTGGAAATGCGGCATGAACTCACCCTCTGCGTCTTGACAGAGAGCTGCAATCCTGAGTTGCTTCTGTAGCGCCATCTTCCCCCCAACAATAGCCAGTACTAAATCTTAGAGTGAATGATCTAGGCTGTCTTTGAAACACTTTTTATGCTGACATAAATCGTTGAAAACACAGACTTATTAATCAACTCACACTTTCGACTATTCCACGACCATGGTTGTGTTTATGATACTGTTCCTATGGACTCAGAGGATCATCCTGAGTTTTGCTTAATAGTTCTTGTCATGTTTTTCTTTCCTGAATTTAGTATGGGAGCCTACATTGCTTTTAAGACTGCACTGCACCTAAAAGAAAAGCATAAACTAGAACCATTGCATTTATTTTTGTCAAGTGCCTTTTCTCCACAAGTAAGTAATTTAGCTTATTCCTAGGAAGGGTAGTGGAGAGCAGGGAAATGGGAATCAAAATTATTTCCCTATCTGATGAATTTTGGTCCAGTATGGTGATGATGGTGGGGATACATTAGGTTGGTGCATAAGCAGTTGAGGTTTTGCCATCACGTTTTTTTTTTTTTCTTTTTTGAGATGGAGTCTCACTCTGTTGTCCAGCCTCAAGTGCAGTGGCACAATCACTGCAACCTCCGCCTCCTGGGTTCAAGTGATTCTCCTGTCTCAGCCTCCTGAATAGCTGGGACGACAGGCGTGTGCCACCACACTTGGCTAATTTTGTATTTTTAGTAGAGATGAGGTTTCACCATGTTGGCCAGCTTGGTCTTGAACTCCTGACCTCAGGGAGGTCGCCTTGGGAGTCCACCCGCCTTGGACTCCCAAAGTGTTGGGATTATAGGCATGAGCCACCATGCCCAGTCTGCCATTACTTTCAATGGCAAAAACCACAATTAATTGCTTTTGCACCAACCTAATATTTGCTGTTGAAAAGTCCCTTAAATCTCTTTCAATATCATTATCTCTGATAATGTGTTTCCCTGAAATGTGCTTCAACTGTTCCCTGCTGGCACTATTCCTGGCATCTCTGAGCTAATGCTAACTATAGTGATTTTTCCTTCATTCTGGGTCAGCTGGGAACTTAACCAACTTTGGGCAAAGTAACTGGATCAGAACCAGGAAAGATTCTTTGGAATTTAAAAAGGGGATAGAGATGTCAAATTTTTAGAACTACAATGGCTTTTTAAACCTGGTGCTGCTTGTTCCTGCTGCTCTTCCTCCGACCTCTTTGGTCTTCCCCACTTTATCTGGAGAAAGATCCTGCCTGTCCCAGGATTCTAAATCTACAAAGTCATTTTGGTGGCATTATGATGCTGCAGTTATCACTGATGAGCCTTCCTGCTTTCAAAATGAGATAGTTCTTCCCTGAAGCCTGTAGATAAAGCAGTCCACTTTTCAGCCTTGGTTTAATGGCTTTTCCCTTAGATCAACAGTTTTCAGTTTATGAGCAAATGTGTTATATGAAATATCAGACCTGCATTGTTCATGTTTCAAGGCAAAGACCAAGATTCAAGTTCTCAAAGATAAGGCATTGACAGAAGAACAAATTTGTCACTACCTTGCGGATTTTGGAGGCACCCCCATGAATTTTCTTGAAGACAAGGAACTTCTGCAACAATATATGCCCATTATGATGGCAGATGTGAAAATTGTTAGTAGATGCATGTAAGTAACAGGGACAAGCTTTCTTTTTTTTTTTGGTATAAGTATTTGTAGAGAAAACATAGATTGGCAGTGCTCTGAGGCTGCTTAGATGGGAAGACAAAATTCTAAGAGTTTGGTTTAATTTCCTTTGGGGCCACCTACAGTATGTATACTGGTTTAGAATGGAGCCTAGGCACAGAAATTGTATCTATAAAAGATGTCTAGCATGGCCAGGCACAGCAACTCATGCCTATAATTCCAGCACTTTGGCAGACCCAGGCCGGTGAATCAATTAAGGCCAGGAGTTCAAGACAAGTCTGGCCAAAATGGCTAAACCCCATCTCTACCAAAAACACAAAAATTAGCCAGGTGTGGTGGTGCACGCCTGTAATCCCAGCTACTTGGGAGGCTGAGGCAGGAGAATCACTGGAACCGAGGAGGTGGAGACTTCAGTGAGCCAAGATCACACCACTGCCCTCCAGCCTGGTCAACAGAGAGAGACTCCATCTCAAAAAAAAAAATGTCTAGCATATATTTTTCTATTAAAAATATATGATTAGACATGCATATTTTATTACATAACATAGTAAATATTTGTTGAATAAATTAAGGCCAAAGCATATTCATTTTCTTAGAAGGGTCAGCAGAAATAGATTGTTACTTATAAGTGTGGTGAAAAAGCAGTGGGGAGAAATTTGCTAGGTTTACATTTTTGTAAATTTGGTTCCAGAACTCATTAAGTTCTACGACATCTCTCTACTCCCTTGTCTAACGGGATGTCTGTATTGACACTTGATGCTTCTGACAGAACTGAAGTCCTGATACTCTGTAAGTCTTTTTTTTTTTTTTTTTGAGATGGAGTCTTGCTGTGTTGCCCAGGATGGAGTGCAGTGGTGAGATCTCGGCTCACTGCAACTTCCGTCTCCCAGGTTCAAGTGCTTTTTGTGCCTCAGCATCCCAGTAGCTGGGATTACACATGTGTGCCCCCACGCCCAGATAATTTTTTTAATTTTCAGTAGAGATGGGGTTTCACCATGTTGGCCAGGCTGGTCTCAAACTCCCGACCTCAGGTGATCCGCCCACCTGGGCCTCCCAGAGTGCTGGGATTGCAGGCATGAGCCACCACGTCCCCTAATAATCTAAGCCTACAAATGGCTCTTCCTAGTCTAACCTCCCCATAGTCATTGTGGCACCATGATTTGTCCCTTAGTCACTGTTGTATACTGTCCTTTGTTTTTTCTATTTTGCTTGCTTGTCCCCTTGGTGTAAGTTCCTTGCAGGCTTGGGCCTATGTTTCTTTCATTTCCTCCACAAGGTCTGGAACTGGGCATTCAGCACATAGGCAGTGCTTGCTGCTAGAAGCTTACACGAATAGCTACAAAAAGGTTAAGAGACTCGCAGCACCTTGAGAATGGAGACAATCCATTCATCTTTGACACGTTCTTCTATTCACTGTCCACGTCCAATCTATCACAAGCTACACGACTTACCTTCAGTATCTCAAGTCTAGCCATATGTGTCCATTTCTATCCCAACCATCTTAGCTCAAATGTGATTCTCCTAAGGTTAAAGCTGTCTTGTGTTTCTGGCTTATTGTAGAGCGAGGATTAAAGAAATAACAGTTTGACATCAAAAGAAAAACAAAACCAGAAACCTGATATTTTTTAAAGCTATGGTCATCTCACATGCAGTGACACCCATAGGCTCAAAAGAAAAGGACAGAAAAAAATCTACCAAGCAAATTAGAACACAAGGAAGGAGGGGTTGCAATCCTGATTTCAGACAAAACAGATGTTAAACCAGCAAAGATAAAAGAAAGACAAAGAAGTGCATTGCATAATGGTAAAGGGTTCGATTAGACAAGAAGACCGAACTCCTCTAAATATATATGCCCCCAGCACAGGAGCACCCAGATTCATAAAGCCAGTCCTTAGAGGCCCTCAAAGAGACTTACACTCCCACACAATCATAGTGGGAGATTTCAATACCCCACTGACAGTATTACATAGATCATCAAGGCAAAAAATTTAACAAAGATATTCAGGACCTAATATGACACTGGATCAAATGAATCTGATAGATATCTACAGAACTCTCTACCCCAAAACAACACATATACATTCTTCTCATTGCCACATTACGTAGTATAAAAATGACCGCATAATCAGATAGAAAACACTCCTCGGAAAATGCAAAAGAACTCAAATCATGACATCCACTCTCTCAGATAACAGCACAACTAAAATAGAATTCAAGACCAAGAAAATTGCTCAAAACCATACAATTGCATGGAAATTGAATAACCTGCTCTGGAATGACTTTCGGTTAAATAATGAAATTAAGGTAGAAGTCAAGAAATTCTTTGAAATGAATGAGAACAAAGCATGAGATCATGCCCTTTGCAGGAAGGTGAATGGAGCTGGAGGCCATCATCCTTAGCAAACTAACACAGGAACAGAAAAGTAAATGCTGTATGTTCTTACTTAAAAGTGGGAGCTAAATGATGACAACACACGGACACAAAGACAGGAACAGCACATACTGAGGCCTACTTGAAGGTGGAGGGTGGGAGGAGAGAGGATTAAAAAAATAACTAATTAGCCATAATCCCAGCTATCTGCGAGGCTGAGGCATGAGAATCACTTCAACTGTGGAAGCGGAGGTTGCAGTGAGCTGAGATCACACCACTACACTCTAGCCTGGGAGACAGTGCAAGACTCTTTCTCAAAAAGAAAAAAAAAGGAAAGGAAAGGAAAGGAAAGGGGAAAAAAAGTTATGGTAATCAAAACGTTATTGTAATGTCATGAAAACAGACATATCAAGCAATGGAATGAAACAGCCCAGAAGTAAACCCATGCAATTGTGGGTTTTTTTCTTTTTTTGGAGACAGGGTTTTGCTCTGTCGCCCAGGCTGGAGTGCAGTGGGATGATGGGAGCTCACTACAACTGCCTCTTTTTTTTTTTTTTTTTTTTTAATGTAGAGATGGGGTTTCTCTGTGTTGCCCAGGGTGATCTCAAACTCCTGAGCTTAAGTGATCCTCCTGCATCAGCCTCCCAAAGTGCTGGGATAACAGGCATGAGCACCTCTGTACTTGGCTAGGAATAAGCTTTTGAGATCTACTGCACAGCATGGTGAATACGCATGTATAATTCAAATTTGCTAAGAAAGTAGATTTTAAGTGTGCACATCATTTTTAAAAGTTAAGCATATGAGGTGATGGATATGTTAACTTGCTTGACTTAATCATTCCATTATGTATACTTATATCAAAATATCACAGTATACCTCACCAACATAAACAATTATTGGTGAATTTAAAACAACAATGAAAAAAATAAGAAGTAATCCAAATCGCTATAAACATTCAATGCAATCATGTATGCAAAAGCTGACATTTAATAATTAAGCATTGATGGTTGCGGTGGCTCATGCCTATAATCCCAGCACTTTGGGAGGCTGAGGCGGATGGGTCAGCAGGTCAGGAGTTCAAGACCACCTGGGCCAAGAGGGTGAAACCCTGTCTCTACTACAATACAAAAATTAGCCCGGCATGGTGGCGTGTGCCGGTAATACCAGCTACTCAGGAGGCTGAGGCAGAGAATTGCTTGAACCCGGGAGGCGGAAGTTGCAGTGAGCTGAGCTCACACTACTGCACCCCAGCCTGGGTGACAGAGGGGGACTCCATTTCAAAAAAAGAAAAAATAATAAGCCTTGCACAATGATGAAACATGCCATCTTTAGAGTCCACTTAGCAGATTGAAAGCCTCTGTTTTATTCACTGTGAGATTCTGAGCAAGTTTCTTTAACAGTTTGTGTCTCGTCTGTCAAAGAAGGGTTAATAATAACAACTCTTCAAGGTGTGGTGTGAGAATTAACTGCTTGGTAGAGGGGAGAGTCTGGCACACAACAAACCACAAACTATTTTTAAAAAAGAAAACACAACGAAAAAACTCACAACTGATGAGTCTTTTTCACTCCCAAACACCAAAAATAAAGCATTAACATACGTCACTCATGGGGATATTCCACTCACAGAATGTAGAAAACGGTAACCTACTCACCCTTTCTGCAGCAGATGAAACTGCAGTAGTTACAACTTTTAACTTCCTCTCTCCAGATCTCAAAAACTCTCCGAAATCCTGCCCTCCTGCTCCCTCTCCTGTTCAATCTGATCTCTCGCCTGTCCTCGCTGTCTCCCAGCTTTTTCCAATATAAAGAAATCGGGCCTTCAGAGTTTTCCCCAGTCCTCTCCTTCGCCATCACTACCACCTAAGCTCAGAGCTGGCTTTGAAATAAGAACAGAAATGAGGAAGTCTTTGGACAGGCTGATCAGTAGACTTGATGCAGCTGAGGAAAGTCTACTGGCTTTGGAAATAGTCTGCTGAGAAGTGCCCGAAACTGTGACTACTTCAACTCATATAAACTGTCCTCTTCTCTTGCTTGGGACTTGTGTGTTATTGTTCCTCCTCTGGAATCCTGATGTCATGTATATTAAGCTGTTTCATCACTGATATTGTCCCAAATGTCTTGGAAGTTCCGTTTTGTCTCTTTTTTAAAAAAGTTTCCTTTGTGTTTCAGTGTAAGTAATTTCTTCTGACGGTCTTCAAGCTCACTGACTTTCCTCAGCTGCATCAAGTCTACTGATCAGCCTGTCCAAAGACTTCCTCATTTCTGTTCTTATTTCTAGAAATTCCATTTGACTCTCTCAGTCTTCACCTTGCTCATGAAATTCCCCAGGTGTTCATGAATGTTACCCACCTTCTCCACTAAATCTGTTGACAGATGAATCCTACATATTTTAAAGTCCCTGTCTGAGAGTTCCAACGTCTTGATCTTATGTGCATCTGGTTCTTTTGACTGTGTTGCCTCTTAACAATGGTTATTTCTTGCTTTCTTGTGTGTCTGATAATTTTTTTTAAATCAAAAGCCAGTTCTCATGCGTAAAACGGTAAAGCCTGAAGGTAATGTTTTACACCTGACTTTGAGCACGTCTCTCCTTTGGCCGGGTCGTTAGTGTGGGGAGGTGAACCAGTCTAGTCTGGGCTTGTTGCTGCTGTGGTCACCTCCAGTGCACCACCAGCTCTCAAGTCCTCTGGTGTAATTACTCTGTGTCTGGTGTGGGATCCAGTTGCAGAAGTTTTCTCAGTGGTCCTGATCCGCCTTTCGTGTTTGATGTTCCCCGTGACTCACAGAACAGCCTCTCTCCCTCCTGTTACCCTCCCCAGTGTAGACAGCTGTGGCTTGTTACACAGCTGTGGGTAACACAGGGAGTTCTTGGACATCCTAGATAGTCTGAAGTGTGAATTCTAGGTAGCCCCTGAGCCTGGGCTCTGTGAGTGGGGCTTTCTCAGCATGCCTGCTCCTTCTCTCTTGCAAACACATTTTTGCCTTGTATCTGTGGTTGCCTTTGCAGAAGATTCCTGCCCCTTCCCACAAGCAGCAGAGCTCTGCTTGGTTTTGCTGTAGAATTGTTTCCCATCCCTTCCCCAGAGGTGGAGGGCTTATGCTTTTATCCTCCCCCGAGCAGCCACAGGGCTTCGCCTGCACCCTGGGAGTGAGGGTTTCATGTCCCTTCTCCAGCAACTTCAGGCTCCTGCTTACAGTGAGAGCAGCCTTGACCTCTGGGCTCAAGTGATCCTCTCACCTCAGCCTCCCAAGTAGCTAGAACTACAGATACATGACATCACACTTGGCTGATGTTTTTAATTAGTAGAAATGGGATCTTGCTATCTTGCCCAGGCTGGTCTCAAACTCCTGGCCTTAAGTGTTCCTCCCGCCTCGGCCTCCCAGACTGCTGTGATTACAGTATGAGCCACCATACCTGACCTAGCCATTAAGTTATCATCTTTCTCTTCCCTCTTGCCCTGCTGGCTCTCTGCCCTTTGACCAATTCTTCTCTACTCATTCAGGTTTCAGATCCTCTCTTCCCCAGGAGACCTGCCTTGATCCTGTCCCCACCTCCACCCTCCTGCCAAGTGTTCTCCATCCCCCTAGACTTGTGGCACTTCCATCTCTCTCTAGTTGTCTGTTTCCGTAGTGTCTGTCTCCCCGCCAGTCTCTCAGCTGCAGCAGGGCAAGGAGTGTGCTTGTTTCTCCGTGTGCCCCTAGTGTCTACTGCAGTACCGAGCCTCTGACTCAGTAAACACATCTGCTGCTGTTGTGAGTTTCTGTGCATAGCAACCCTTTGCTGGGCCAACGAGAGCTGAGAATTACCAAAGAGGTCTTCATTTCTGATGAATGACAGTTTAAAGGAGTGGTTGCACCAGCCTCACCTTGAGTTGAACTGGGTGCCCCAGTGCCATCCTGCTGCCACTTGTCACATCCTAGAAGTTAGATACTGGAAATGAGTCTCCACACTGAGTCTCAGGCAGGCTTTGACAGGTAGAAGTGCCACTGGTGAAAAACGTTTACACTGTTAGAAGTAGCTAAAGGAAAAGAAGTGAGCCCACCCCAGTTTCATTGACATGATGTTAGGAACAGGAAAAGATTCTGGGACGTTGATTTTGAACAATTACTAACTAGCTCTTTATGTTTACAGCTCCGAGAGTCCATCTAAGACTATTCTTTCTTGTGACTTAACATGTTTTCTTGGATCTGAAGACATAGACATAGCAAAAAACACTGAAGGTGAAATTATTTTTAGTCTCGGGTATTGTATTGAAATATATGTTCAATGGCTTTAAAAAAATTTTTAATCTTTAATTTTTTGGGTACATAGTAGGTGTATATACTTATGTTTGATGGTTTCTGACCAGTGTCCACTAGCAGTTACTGCAATGAGTAAGAAAGTAGTTGAGGCCAGGCGCGGTGGCTCAAGCCTGTCATCCCAGCACTTTGGGAGGCCGAGGCGGGTGGATCACGAGGTCAAGAGATCGAGACCATCCTGGTCAACATGGTGAAACCCCGTCTCTACTAAAAATGCAAAAAATCAGCTGGGCATGGTGGCGCGTGCCTGTAATCCCAGCTACTCAGGAGGCTGAGGCAGGAGAATTGCCTGAACCCAGGAGGCGGAGGTTGCGGTGAGCTGAGATCACAGCATTACACTCCAGCCTGAGTAACAAGAGCGAAACTCCGTCTCAAAAAAAAAAAAAAGAAAGTGGTTGAAGTTGTATTTAGTGTAAAAGGAGAGATGTTGGTTTTCTGTAAAATGAGAATTGCTGTATACTGATATGTCTCAAAGAAATTAAAAATGCAGGACACCTAGTGTAAGAGTTAAAGAATAAAGAGCCATGAAACACGGCTTAACAAAGACGGGTTTTCTAGATAAAACCTGAGGGGGCCTCATGGCCGATTTCAGTCAGAAGCACTTTCTCTTACAGACTTAGAGTGTATATTGATGTTAGGATGAGGGGGCTTAACACAGGCTTGGAATGTTTCTATGTGAGGGCGAAGTTTCACGGCAGGGTTGGAATGTCTTTGGGAGAAGGGGAGGTTATCTTGGGGCAGATACCTTTCCAGCTGGAGCGGTGTTAGCTCAAGGTTAGCATCTTCCCAGCCAGGAGTTTGGAATGTTTCTGGTTGGAGATGTTATTTCTGGTTTACAGTCGTGCTGACCTTAGCCATTAGGCTGATGCCCTTTGGATTTAGGTGGCTTTTTAATTAATTAATTAATTTATTTATTTATTTATTTATTTGAGATGGAGTCTCGCTATGTGGCCCAGGCTGGAGTGCAATGGTGAGAACTCAGCTCACTGCAATCTCCGCCTCCCAGGTTTAAGCAACTCTCTGCCTCACCCTCCTGAATGGCTGGGATTACAGGCACATGCCACCATGCCCAGCTAATTTTTTGTATAGTAGAGGTGGGGTTTCACCATCTTGGCCAGGCTAGTCTTGAACTCCTGACCTTGTGATCCACCCACCTTGGCCTCCCAAAGTGCTGGGATGACAGGCGTGAGCCACTGCGCCTGGCTAAGGTGAATTTTAGAATGAGGGGCTTGTCTAACGGGGCAGTGCTCCTGTTCTGTCACCTAGAACATAGACCTTGAAAGTAACTGTACCCCAGGGTGTCAGCTCTTAAAGAAATAATCTGGAAGTGAATCTTTAGTTGCAGTTGGTGTTGTTACTGAATATAATCGTGTTTATTTTCAGTCTGGAAAGATGTAACCACTGGAAGTATAAACATCCACGAGCTTCCAGGAGATCACTTTTATTTTAAGAATCCTGCCAACGAGAAGTTCATCAAGAACTACATAACCAAGTGTCTAGAAGTATCATCGCTCGTCGATTTTTAGATATTTTTCCTTTCACTTTTAAAATAATCAAAGTGATATGATATTCTTCTCAGTTATTCACATGTGGCTCATTTTATTCCAGTATTAGAAATTATACATTTTCTACTGTCAGGGAGATTCATTATATAAATATATGTATGAATCCAGGGACAGAGGTCTGCCAGTAAAGAATACTTCTGGTAGAGTCTTTTTTATCTTCATATTAAAATCTCACTTGATTCTGCTTTATTGGAATTTGTCAATAAAATTCATGATTGGTAAATTATCCATTTTTTTCCTTTAATAAGTTTAATGGTATAAATGATTTCAAATAATTCCCCTCAAATAAGGGGAAATGCTTGAAGTAAAATCTCATCTTTTCAAATGTAGAATAGCCCCATTTAATAAGAAAACACAATCTACTGCTTTGTTAAAAGAAGATAGCCCTAAACAAGTATTGTCACTTGTACAGGCAAGTCCTCAGAATGCCTGTACACCAGCCCTGCCACCCTGCCATGCTCTGCCACCCGGCATCACTGGCTGGGACCTGGGTCCAGTCCTCCCAATGAACAACCAATCTAGAGCCTGGCCCGTGACAAAGGGAGTTGCCAAGCACAAATGCCACGCCTAAGAGGCTGCCTCAGCCTCACTCAGCAATAACTTGAACTTGACTCAGGGAGAAAGCACAACAGCTGCAGGCAAACAAGAACCAAGAGAAAAAGAAAAGCAGAAATAGGGGCCAGAGGCAGTGGCTCAACACCTCTAATCCCAGCACTTTGGGAGGCTGATTGGGAGGATTATTGGAGGTCAGGAGTTTGGGAGACACTTGTCTCTACAGAAGATTTTAAAAATTAGCCAGGCATGGTGGTGTGCACCTGTAATCCCAACTACTTGGAAGGCTGAGGCTGAAGGATCACTTGAGCCCAGGAGGGAGAGGCTGCAGTGAACTAGGATCATGCCACTGCATTCCAGCCTGGGTGACAGAGTGAGACCCTGTCTCAAAAAAAAAATATATATATATATATATATATATATATATATGTATATACATATATATGTGTATATATATATATGTATATACATATATGTGTATATACATATATATATGTATATACATATATATATATATACACACACACATATATATACACACACACACATAAGGTCTTAGTAAATAAGATTAAGGAAAGTGCATATAGTTGGTATTTCCCAAAATTTATCACTGTTTTTAAACAAAGTACAAATAACATAAAAATAACTATTTGGGGGAGACACTTTGAGTTAGAATTCATGTAATAAATTTAGACTACAAATAGCCTCAAGCAAATTATGTAAAATGTGTAGTATGTGTGCTTTATCCTTTGATTTGATACTATTTCCAGGGCTTCCTTACTGAAAGATTGGTACGAAAGTAACGTGGAGGCTGGGCGCGGTGGCTCACGCCTGTAATCCCAGCACTTTGGGAGGCTGAGATGGATCACCTGAGGTCAGGAGTTAGAGACCAGCTTGGCCAATGTGTCAAAACTCCATCTCTACTAAAAATACAAAAAAAAATTTGCTGGGGGTGGCAACAGGTGCCTGTAATCCCAGCTACTCAGGAGGCTGAGGCAGGAGAATCACTTGAACCCAGAGGCGGAGATTACAGTGAGCCGAGATTGCACCACGGCACTGCAGCCTGGGCAACAGAACGAGACTCTGTTCCAAAAAAAAAAACAAAACAAAAGAAAAAGGAATGTGGATTTGTGATTATTAATTTGCAAAATGTTTAGTCAAGATAGTCTGCAAATTGAAGTTTCATGATGGAACCGATGCGAGGCTTTGGGGGTGAGCTCTTCCCCCTGCATCTCTATCTGGGGGAGGTAAAGTCCACATGGGAACAACCGTTAGGTGTTTTCAAGCCCTCAACCGTAAGACACCAGGTCTATCATTGCTGATGTCTTCTCTTTGAAGGACTTAGGCCTTGATATCATTGTGGAAGACTTCCCTCATTAGGCGAAATTTAGAAAGATAAGAATTACCTTGATTGCCAAAAATTTCCCTATGAGAAACCAACCTCGATTTTTAAAATTAAACTTTTTGAGCTAACTGCAGATTCCCTTTTATTGATAAGAAATAATACAGAGACATTGGTGTAGCCTTTACCCAGCTTCCTTTAATGGTAACTGTCATGCAAAACCACAGTGTAATATCACAATCAGGATACTGGTGTTGCTACAATCAAGACACAACATTCCATCACTGCAGGATCATCCCTCCTGCTGCCCTTTAAAGCCACACTCACCTCCCTCCTCCCTGGAAACCACTGTTCTGTCCTTTGCATCTGTAAATTTGCTCTTTCAAGAATGCTGGCTGGACACAGTGGCTCATGACAGTAATTTCAGCACTTACTGAAATCTGAGGCGGATCACCTCAGATCAGGGGTTCCAGACCTGGGTAACATGGTGAAACCCTGTCTCTATGAAAAACACAAAAATTAGCCAACCATGGTGGTGCGTGCCTGTAGTCCCAGCTACTCAGGAGACTGAGGTGGGAGGATCACTTGAGCCTGGGAGGCGGAGGCTGCAGTGAGCCTAGATCGTGCCACTGCATTCCAGCCTGGGCAACAGAGTGACATTCTGTCTCAAAAAAAAAAAAAAAGTTTCCAAAATGGAATTATACATGTAACATTTGTGGATTGGCTTTTTCTGCTCAGCATAACTCCCTGGAAATTCGTCTAGTGGATCTACAGAGTTTTGCTGCTGTAGTAACACGAAGACGACCTATTCCTCTTGGTCATAGCATTCCAAACCTACGTTTTTATGCAGGGAATAGAGGTACGCCGTTTTGGGGGATATTTATCGTATGAGATCTCAAACAACTTTTTGAACTATTAACATGAGACTGTCTTCTTTCGAAGAGCTTGTGTACCATCCAGAAAGACTGAGTAGGAGGCCAACATTATATTCCAGAATCTATTTTTACTCTGATAAAACTGAACATATGGGGTACAGTAGTGGTACAGTTTATCTGTAGATACAGTTTGCTTTTTTTATATTTGTCTTAAACGTAAGAATTTAAAGAAAAACAGACATTTCTATGGTGCTTTTTAAATTTCTTTAAACTGCTATGGACAGACTTGTACATTTCTTTAAAAAATCATTTTCAGGGCTGGGCGCAGTGGCTCACACCTGTAATCCCAGCACGTTGGGAGGCTGAGGCAGGCAGATCATGAGGTCAGGAGATCAAGACCATCCTGGCCAACACAGTGAAATCCCATCTCTGCTAAAAATACAAAAAATTAGCTGGGTGTGGTGGTGCACTCCTGTAATCTCAGCTGCTCGGGAGGCTGAGGCAGAAGAATCGCTTGAATCCAGGAGGTGGAGGCTGCAGTGAGCTGAGATTGTGCCACTGCACTCTAGCCTGGCGACAGAATGAGACTCTGTCTCAAAAAAAAAAATCATTTTCAGCTTATTTGTTCTGTTTTATATAACATTTACTCCAATACAAGGGTAGGATGATTATAGCTACCTCTTTCAATTCTTAGAACAGCCCTCTGAGGGTGATATTATTTTCCCTCTTCTAAAGATGAGGCTTAATAAGGTTAAGTAACTTGCCCCAGGTCACCTAGCAAGTTCACAGAGGAATGAGGACTGGAGCCAGGTATGTTCTCTGGGTCACAGTCTCTGTATCATGGTGTAAGGAAGGAACGGTCTTGCCACTGATTCTTTCTTTTTTTGTTCTTTTTTGAGAAAGAGTCTCACTCTGTTGCCCAGGCTGGAGTGCAGTGGCATGATCTCGGCTCACTGCAACCTCCGCCTCCTGGGTACAAGTGATTCTCCTGCCTCAGTGTCCCGAGTAGCTGGGATTATAGACATGAGCCACCAATGCCTGGCTAATTTTTCTGTTTTTAGTAGAGATGGGGTTTTGCCATGCTGGTCAGGCTGGTCTCAAACTCCCGACCTCAGTGATCCGCCCACCTTTGCTTTCCAAAGTGCTGGTTAAGGCTTGAGCCACTTCACCTAGCCTTGTCATTGATTCTTAATAACCTGCTTTTAATTCACCAGTAACATTAACTCATTGTAGCAGAACAGATGAGCCAAAAGAACAAATGGCTGTCCAGATCTGTGTACATATTACCAGGGTGAGACTTCCTAAAACGTCAAAAAACAACAGATGTGGAGAAAAGGGAATTACACACTTGGTGGGAATATAAATTAGTATAACCTCTATGAAACAAAAGCATGAAGATTTGTCAAAGAACTAAAAATAGAACTACCATTCTATCCAGCAATCCCACTGCGAGTATCTACTTAAAGGAAAAGAAATCATTACATCCAAAAGATACCTGCACCTGTATGTCTATTGCAGCACAATTCACAATAGCAAAGATATGGAATCAACCTCAGTATCTCCCAGTGGATGATGGGTGAAGAAAATGTGGTATATGTATACCAGGGATATTACTCAGCCATATGGAAAGAATGAAATTATGGCTTTTGCAGCAACATGGGTGGGACTGGAGGCGATTACCTTAAGTGAAAAAACTCAGAAAAAAAGAGAAAATAATGATAAAAAACCCCTCAGAAATAAAAAGTAAAATACCACGTTTTCGCTTGTAAGTGGGAGTTAAATGGTGTGTATACAGAGTCATGGAATGTGGAAGAATAGACACTGGAGACTCAGAAAGGTGGGAGGGGTGAGATGAGAAATTACCTTTTGGATACAATACACACTATTTGGGTGACAGATAAAAGCCCAGACGTCCCCACTACGTAATATATCCATGTAACAAAACTGCACTTGTGACCAGGTGCGGTGGCTCACACCTGTAATCCCAGCACTTTGGAAGGCAAAGGTGGGCGGGTCACCTGAGGTCGGGAGTTTGAGAACAGCCTGGCCAACATGGCAAAACCCAGTCTCTACTAAAAATACAAAAATTAGCCAGGCATTGGTGGCGCATGCCTGTAATCCCAGCTACTCAGGAGGCTGAGGCAAGAGAATCGCTTGAACTCAAGAGGTGGAGGTTGCAGTGAGCCGAGATCGCACCACTGCACTTCAGCCTGGGTGACAGAGGGAGACTCCTTCTCAAGAAAAAAACAAAGAAACAGGCAAACCCAAACTGCAGTTGTACTCCCTAACTCTATAAAATAAAAAAAGAAAATGCTTTTCTAAAAGAACTTTTAAAGACACCTGGTTTAAGCAAGTACAATTGAGTTAACGATATAGTTTCAGTATATTCCTAAGTATTACAATTCACGCTAATAGCAAAAATATACATGAAACATCAAGTTAACAGTGCATTTCTCCCTCTAAATGTTAGGTTGTGACAGCATTAGGAAGGCTTCAAAAGGAAAAATTCCTCATATGCTGTATTCTAAATCCCATATTTTTCTATCAGCTCCTTTGCTTTAGAAATATAGGCAGTCATCGCATCTTCCGTCGACAACCCTAGAAAGATACAAACAGATTATCTCCCTGACTGGTGCACTGGGAAATTAGGAAAGTTTGCTTTAAACTTGTGAAAGACTAAAAAACCTTTTTGGAGGTTCCATGCTTCCCATTTGGCTTTGCCTTTTAAATCTAGCATTCCTGGACACTCTGGCAAAAGAAGTGAGATGCATTTGCAAGTTAACGTTTCACTGTGCGCTTCTATAAACACTGTTGAAATGGAGTATATTATTATTTTAAGTGATGCTATATTACTGTCATAATTATAATTAATATATTAACTGTAACATATTAATAGATGAATATTAATGATATATATAATACATATAATACCAATATTAATGTCTCCAATTGTTGCTTGTTTGTAAAGCCCATAGAGTTCTCTCAGTTCTCCATCATCTGGTCTTGCTTTCAGCTTCCTCACTTCTTCTGCAGCCTTGTCAAATTCGGCCTAAAGGGGAGAAAAGAGGAATAGGAACTCAAAGAGCAGGAAGAGGAAGTTTTCGAATAGAAAGGAGATTTTGCTGCTCTGGTTCTATCAGAATGATCTTAATTTACTTGAATTCCTAGGAGTTCATCTCTCCTGGGACTTACCTAATATACAGGCAAAATATGGAGAACTACATAAAATTCATAATACAGAAAATGTTAGGTTTCCTTTTTTTTTTGAGCCAAGGTCCGGCTCTATTGCCCAGGCTGTAGTGCAGTGACGTGGCACAGTCTTCACTCACTGCAACCTCTACTTCTGGAGTTAAAGCCTCCTACCTCAGCCTCCCAGGTAGCGGGGACTACATGTGTGCAGCACCACACCTGGCTAATTTTTTTTTTTTTGAGACGGAGTCTTGCTCTGTTGCCAGGCTGGAGTGCCGTGACATGATCTTGGCTCGCTGCAACCTCCGCCTCCCAGGTTCAAATGATTCCCCTGCCTCAGCCTCCTAAGTAGCTGAAACTACAGGCATGCACCACCACACTGGACTAATTTTTTGTATTTTTTCACCATGTTGGCCAGGATGGTCTCAATCTTCTAAAGTGCTGAGATTACAGGTGTGAGCCAAGTGCCTGGCCCATTTCTGTATTTTTTGTAGAGATGGGATTTGGTCACGTTGGCCAGGCTGGTCTTGAACTCCTGACCTCAAATGATCTGCCTGCCTCAGCCTCCCAAAGTGCTGGGACTACAGGCGTGAGCCACTGTACCTGGCCAGTTTGCTTTTTTTTTTTTGCATTATTTATACTCAATGCAGTTTTCTGGATCACCTCGCGAATGCATCCTTCCCCTTCTGTCTCAGTCCACACTTGACTGCATGCAGGGGCTTTGCTACCAGCTGACACCATCGTATAGGGCATTTCTCCTCCAGTGCCCTCGTGCCTACATTCTTCAATATCAGCATTATTTAGACCTAGCCAGTTTCTGCGAGTAATCAATATTCCTGATTTGGCTGCATTGCTTGTACAGATTCCTTTTCACACTAAAACCTAAATTATAAGATTTATTGCAAATAAATTCTAGAAAAGAGGCATTGCTTAGCCAATTTAGAACTGATTAGAGAAACTGTATAAAATATACTTGAGTAGTATGTTTGTAGACTTTCTGGAAACTGTTTTTTATTATTTATTTTTATTTTTATTCATATGTATTTTTTGAGACGGAGTCTTGCTCTGTCGCCAGGCTGGAGTGCAGTGGTGCTATCTTGGCTCACTGCAGCCTCCACCTCCCGGTTTCAAGTGATTATCTTGCCTCAGCCTCCCAAGTAGCTGGGACTACAGGTGTGTGCCACCACGCCCAGCTAATTTTGTATTTTTAGTAGAGACAGGGTTTCATCATGTTGGCCAGGATGGTCTGATCTCCTGACATCGTGATCTAAACTTTGTATACAATGTACTTAAGCCTGGCATAGTGGCTCATGCCTGTAATCTCAGCACTTTGGGAGGCCAAGGCAGGGGGAATCACTTAAGGTTAGGAGTTTGAGACCAGCATGGCGAACATAGCAAAACCCTGTCTCTACTAAAAATACAAAAATTAGCAGGGCATGGTCACACACGCCTGTAATCCCAGCTACTCAGAAGGCTGAGGCACAAGAATTGCTTGAAGCTGGGAGGCAGAGGTTGCAGTGAGCTGAGATGGCGCCACTGCACTCTAACCTGAGAGACAAAGAGATTCTGTCTCAAACAAACAAACAACAAAAAAAACAACAACAGGTACTTAAGCAGTAATGCTTGACCCGAGTTAACTCTGAAAAGTGGGACCTCCTCAACTCCAAAAGACCCTCAGGGTGGCCCAGGGTACAGCCAGTAGCTGAAATATACAAGGAAGTCCACTCTACTCAGGAGCCTGAGTGTTCCCAGATACTTCATCCCTTTCTCCTTCTAACCTCTTAGTTTATACCACGAAGGGCTTCTTGATTATTTTCCTTTACAGATTTTTCAAATAAACTGTGTTTTATCTTGTTATTTTTAAAAATTCAGGATAAGCAGGAATTGTCAGTAGCCTGGCTATCAAACAGGGGAAGTTCAAGGACGTACACTAGCTGCACCCCACCCCCCATACTTCTGATGCCAGAGCTCCCCTGGGATCCAAAGGCCTACGAGAGAAAGTGGAGAGCCCCATTGTAACCTCAGTACCCTGTGGGCTCTGCAGAGTCACTGGGTCAAGTTTCCTTTCAGCCCCAAAGACAGGCAGTACTGTGTGGCAGTCCAGGTCTCCCTAATGGCTGAACGGGCAGGCCTCCGTAACAACTGCTTCGGCATTGACTGAGAGGTTAAGTTAAATATTAAAAGCGGAAAGAGGCAGTGTCCTCATACAAAGGCTGCAATGTAACAAAAATCCACTAGGGTTGGGCACAGTGGCTCATAACTGTAATCCTAGCACTGTGGGAGGCCAAGGTGGGCGAATTACCTAAGGTCGGGAGTTCGAGACCAGCCTGACCAACATGGAGAATTTGTATTGTAACCCCACCTCTACTAAAAAAATACAAAAAATTAGCTGGGCATGGTGGCACGTGCCCATAATCTCAGCTACTTGGGAGGCTGAGGCAGGAGAATCACTTGAACCTCGGAGGCAGAGGTTGCAGTGAGCTGAGATTGTGCCATTGCACTCCAGCCTGGGCAACAAGAGTGAAACTCCATCTCAAAAAAAAAAAAAAAAAAAAACCCCACCAAGAGTTTTGCCCAGGCCCTTCCTGGTCCTTGAGGCATGACAAGATAATGAAATAATTCTTAGCAGGACCCATTTAGGACATTTAGGATTAAATGAGTTTTACTGGGGTCCGAAGAAAATCCCCAGACCTCCACAAACAGGTTTCCTCCAGGTCTTAGCAGGAGACAAGATAAGTGTAATCACCCCAGCACTTAGAACATCTAGATGGAGTAAATTTACTAAGGCTCCAGAGGAAGGTGTTCAGGGCTCTGCTCTTAGTTATAAACAAGAAGAAGTTAACCACTCGAGTCTTTAGATGAATGCACACTTACACGCCGACATAGAACTTAGAAGGTATATAAGCTCTGGAAAACTTCGTAATTGTGGGTTGTTCTGGCGATAATTTCCAGGCCTTCTCCTTGTACCCTCTTACAGAAATAAACTCTCTTCTCTCCCAGTTCGTCTGCATCTTGCTACCGAGCAGAGAGAATACACAGTCTGACCCTTGGTTTGGTCCAGGAACAGTCCACAACCAGAACAGCTGTTTCGTGAAGAGCAAAAACCACCTGTAAGTTGGAGATCAAGGTCTTCAGCCTAAATAACCTTGAATATGGCCCATCTCCTACCCAGTTCCCACGGGGGACTGAGAAGCATGGAGCATGGAACAAGGGATGCCTCGTCTTCTGCGTGTCTTCCTAAGAAACTCTCAGCTACTTTATATGTAATGCGATGGTTAAGAACATGGCTCTAGAGCCAGACTGACTTGGTTTGAATCTCAGCTGCATCACTTAACAGCTATGTGACCTTGGGCAAGTGACTGCACCTCTCTCTGCCCGTTTCTTCCTCTGTAATACGAGGCGATAACAATACCTATTCACAAGGTTGTCGGGAGGATTAAATCAGTTAATAAGTAGATAAAGTATATAAAATCATGCTTGGCATACAGTGAGTGCTCAGTAAAGGCTAGCTATTGTTATCTTTATGATAAGGCTTTTTTGGGGGAGAAAAGCAAGTTCTAGAAAAGACTTTAAAAAGTATTTGCAATACATGGTGAAACCACGTCTCCACTAAAAAAATACAGAAATAAGCTAGGTGTGGTGATGAGCACCTGTTAATCCCAGCTACTCTGGAGCCTGAGGCAGGAGAATCACTTGAATCCCAGAGGCGGAGGTTGCAGTGAACCGAGATCCTGCCACTGCACTCCAGCCTGGGTGACACAGCAAGACTGTCTCAAATTTTAAAAAAGTACTTGCAATAAAACAAGACATAAGAAATACTTTCAGTTGGCTGGGTGCAGCGGCTCACACCTGTAATCCCAGCACTTTGGGAGGCTGAGGCAGGTGGATCACAAGGTCAGGAGTTTGAGACCAGCGTGTTCAAGATGGTGAAACCCCATCTCTACTACAAATACAAAAATTAGCTGGGCAGGTTGGCGGGTGCCTGTAATCGCAGCTACTTGGGAGGCTGAGGCAGGAGAATCGCTTGAACCCATGAGGTGGAAGCTTCAGTGAGCTGAGACTGTGCCACTGCACTCCAGCCTGGGCAACAGTGTGAGACTCCATCTCAAAAAAAAAAAAAAAAAAGAAATACTTTTAGTTTTAGTTTATGATTGAGCTAAGAATACAAATTCTTTTTATACACTCAGCTTTGTAAGTTGTGTAGAAAAAAATAAAGACTAGAAAGAAGTATACTAAAAATATGTAAATAGTAATTGCCTCTGATTATTGGTAAGTTACATAGTTCTAAAATGTTTTTTGTACTCTCCAAATTTTCTATAATGTGCACGGATTGTATTTAAAATAAGAACAAAATTAAAATGCTACATGAGTGGCCAGGGCTTCTGGGGCAAGGCTATTCAGAAGGGGTGGAGGACCTTCCTCTGCAGGTTTCCGGGCCATCTCAAGTGTTCTGTTTGCTGTAAAGTCTCACATTATATTCCAATGACAGCAACTCGACTCCTTTTATGTGCCAAGCCTTAATTAGAATTCTAAGCCTTCCTAAAAAACCGTATGAGGCTGGGTGCAGTGGCTCAGGCCTGTAAGCTTAGCATTTTGGGAGGCTGAGGCAGGTGGATCACTTGAGGTCAGGAGTTCAAGACCAGCCTGGCCAACATGGTGAAATCAAGAATTTAAGGGTGGTGGCACACACCTGTGATCCCAGTTACTCAGGAGGCTGAGGTAGGAGAATAGCTTGGACCCAACAGAGGAGGTTGCAGTGAGCCAAGATGCTGCCACTGCACTCCAGCCTGGGTGACAGAGCAAGACTCCCAAAAAAAAAAGAGAGAGAGAGAGAGAAAAGATATCTAATGAAAGTCTTGGACCCTCTGCACAGAAGAGCTGAGCCCTGACACAGTTTCCCATGCCATTTCAGGGGTCCCCGCTCTTTCTCCCTCCCCAGGTAGGGAGGACCCCAGTTCTAGAGCAGTGGCCAGTATCATCCTCTCTGCCCACCCGGTCTGGCTCTGGCACCTCAATGCAATACATTCCTGCCGTGAGGGGCTGTTCTGATGTGCCTTCCTGCAGGAGGCCTTTCCCATCGCAGCCATGATGAGCTGGAGTAGAAAGAACACTGGCCTTGGCCAGGATACTCAGGTTTCATTAGCAGCTTTGAGGCACACTGCTCTGGGACTACATGCAAGAAACAAAGCTCCTCTGAGACGCAGTTTACACCACAAAAAGATAATATCAGCCTCGCTGGGAAGGTGCCAGGGTTAAGGATGATTAAGAACATAGTTTTTTTTTGTTTTTTGTTTTTGAGACAGAGGCTCACTCTGTTACCCAAGCAGGAGTACAGTGGCACAATCATGGCTCACTGCAACCTCCGCCTCCTGATTCAAGTGATCTTCTCACCTCAGCCTCCCAAGTAGCTAGGATTCTAGGCACGAGCTACCACGCCTGGCTAATTTTTTTGGTATTTTTAATAAAGATGGGGTTTTGCCATGTTGGCCAGACTGGTCTCAAACTCCTGACTTCAAGTGATCTGCCTGCCTCGGCTTCCCAAAGTACTGGGATTACAGGTGTGAGCCCTCACACCTGGCCAAGAACATAAAATATTTTTTATTTGGTTCTATGGACTCTGCCCTCCCAGAGCTCATCTCACATTTCATACTAATTAGCAAACCTACTGAACAACTCCGATAGGCCAGGCCTTTGCCAGGCAGCCGGGAATGAACAAGGCAGTTTGCTTGAAGGCTCATAGCCTGGTGGGAGATGAACAGGGCAACAGGGGCCACAGGGGACTTGCTAGAAATAAGATGCAGCAGTTGCTCTGGAACACAGAGGAGGTTAGCACAGGGGGGAAGGTATGGAAAAAGTCGTCCCTGAGATGAGATGGTGATTGTGCTGGGAGGGGGTCGGGTCTGCGTTTGTTGGGTGCAGAGGGGCAGGGAAAGCTGCTCCCAGCAATATGGACAGAACTTACTAGAGCTCAACATAACGGCTGTGTGGGGTTACACGAATACTCATAAATAAATAAATAATCAATAAATAATCACATCGGCAGCACCCATAGGGCCTGGTCTGAGTCTATTAAGTACATCCTTGTTGGATGTAATGAGCAAGCAGACTTTAGGGTGATCAAAAAGTTATCACAGGTGAGATGCAGCTTTAAATAGAGCTAGCACATTGAATTCCAAAACATTCTTGTTACCAGCGGAGGGTGTCCAAGTTCTTGGCGTTTTGAACAAAAAATTGGACAAAATGCACAAACAAAGCAAGGAAAGAATGAAGCAACAAAAACAGAGATTTACTGAAAGTGAAAGTACACTCCACAGGATGGGAGCCGGCGGAGCGCAGGGGCTCAAGAGAATATTCTGCAGCTTAAATACCCTCTAGAGGTTTCCCATTGGTTACCAGGAGTGCAACCTACATGAGTAGTGGCCGCCAACCAGAGGCTAAAGTGAAGTCACAAAGTTACACCTCTATGCAAATGAAGACTTGGCTTGCAATCAGTCTGATTGATTGGGGAAAGCAAAAAAAGAAAAAAAAAGAAATTAGCCAGGTATGGTGGTGGGTGCCTGTTGTCCCAGCTACTTGGGACGCTGAAGTGGCAGGATTGCTTGAGCCCAGAAGGTCGAGGCTGCAGTGAGTCACGATCCAGTCATTGCACTCCAGCCTGGGTGACAGAGTGAGACCCTGTCTCAAAACAAACTAAATGTTCCAATACAAGCTTATCCTAATTGAACTTTTACCACATGCTAGACATTGTTTTAAATGCGTTATACATATAACACATTTAATATATCTCTCCTCCTTTTCTAAAGAAACTGAGGCACGGAGAGATTAACTATGTCACCGGCTAAACAGAAGAGAGGCACAGATTTGAACACAGATGACCCTGGAGTATGTATTATAACTTTTACCCAAGATAATATCTTGCCTGATTGAAACCATTAAAGAAGTGAGCCATGTTCTTTCTATGTAATTTTGTGCATGTAAAAGATTACATTTTAGAGGCCAGGCACGGTGTCTCAAGCCTGTAATCCCAGCACTTTGGGAGGCTAAGGCGGGCAGATCACTTGAGGTGAGAAGTTGATACCAGTGTGGCTAACCCAGTAAAACCCCATCTCCAAACAACAACAGAAAAAGAAACCCCACCTCCACTAAAAATAGAAAAAAATGGCCGGGCGCCGTGGCTCACGCCTGTAATCCCAGCACTTTGGGAAGCCGAGGCAGGTGGATCACGAAGTCAAGAGATCAAGACCATCCTGGTCAACATGGTGAAACCCCGTCTCTACTAAAAATACAAAAAAATTAGCTGGGCATGGTGGCGTGTGCCTGCAGTCCCAGCTACTCGGGAGGCATAGGCAGGAGAATTGCCTGAACCCAGGAGGTGGAGGTTGGGTGAGCCGAGATCACGCCATTGCACTCCAGACCGGGTAAGCAAGAGCGAAACTCTGTCTCAAAAAAAAAAAAAAAAAGAAAAGAAAAGAAAAGAAAAAGAAAAAAGAAAAAAAAAATAACCAGAAGCGGTGGCACACGCCTGTAATCCCAGCTATTCAGGAGGCTGAGATACGAGAATCGTTTGAACCCAGGAGGCGGAGGTTGCAGTGAGCCGAGATCACACCACCGCACTTCAGCCTGGTGACAGAACGAGACTCTGCCTCAAAAAAACAAAACAAAAATTAGACAGGTGTGGTGGCGCGTGCTTGTAATCCCAGCTACTGGGGAGGCTGAGACACGAGAATGGCTTGAACCCGGGAGGTGGAGGTTGCAGTGAGTGGAGATCTCACCAACTGCCCTCCAGACTGGGTGACAGAGTGAGACCCTGTCTAAAAAAAAAAAGTTACATTTTAGAACATGTAATGATGAGAAATTGCCTCTATTACTGTCGTCTCTTACTATATATACACACAATAACATCATAGGTGTATATGTAGACATATGTCATACACAGACACACATGGGAAAAACCATACCAGGACGTACTGGGAATTACCCCACAATGTCAGCAGTGGTTATCGTCAGGGTGAAGGAACTCCTGATGATAATCATTTACTTTATTATCTTTTCCAAAGTTTTCAACCCTTAACAATTTTTTAACATACCAGTAAAATAGTATTTTTAAATCGGAGCTTCACAGATCTGCTCAGTATGACACTAAAAGAAGTCTTGGAGGTCCCAACGAGCAAAGGGGCAGGCTGGTGGGGAGGGTGAGACCCAGTGATCTCGACTTCCTCTAAGAGACTGAGAGAGGAGGGCGGAGAAGGCCGGCTCCGTGCTCGCAGGTGCTTGTGCCTAGCCTGCTTTTTCGCTCACGGTCGCTCACCGGCCGCTGGGTCCGGAAGGGTTGCCCTGGGAGCCCCGGCTAGCCGTCAGCAGGCACAGGCACTGTCACTGCGGGCGCTAGGGAAGCAGCGGGCGTGTTCCCTGGGTCACTGCCGAGCGCTCCCGTGGGGGGAGGCTGCCACGCCCACCACGAGCCCCACTTGAGCAATCCCTCGCGAAGCGTCCCTCCCCACGTCCCTGGTACCTGCAGGGCCATGGTAGCATCAACCGACCGCGCTGCTGCTGTCGCCCCGGCACTCGGCCCCCTCCAGCCCCCGCCGCTTCTTAAAGGGCCGCGTCTCCGCCGGCCGCTGCCACTGGTCGCGCTCCCGGCCCGGCCGCCTCCCATTGGTCGCAGGCGCGGGGGCGGAGCTGGGCTGTGAGCCGCACCGCGCGCCGGGTTCCCCAGGCTGCAACTGGAAAGGCGGAGAGGAGAGAATTTAAATGAGTTCTCCCCTGCGCTCTTGGCTCGCTCTTCCATTCTTTCTCAAGAGATTCTTTACAGGAAACCCAGAGAGGTCTCCCCGGGGCACAGGCCTCCCCTGGAATGCCTTCTTAAAAATAAATGAATGAATAAATAAATAAATAAATGTGTGTGTGTATATCCACATATATATATACATACATATATGTATATATATATACATACATATATGTATATATATATACATACATATATGTATGTATATATATATATACACACACATAGCTAGAGAGACACCCAACTCTCTTAAAATATATGTGTAATTTAAAAAAATTTAATATATATAAATAAATATTTAAAATTTTATAAATTAAAATGTCATAAATTAAAAACACATATACTTTTTTAAAAGAGGTAAGGGGTCTTGCTAGGTATGTATATTTTATTTTTTTCTCTAAAAAATTTATATATGTAAAATTATATTTAAAATTTTATAAATAACACTTTTATAAATTAGAAATATAAATAAATATAAACATATATACATAAATTTTTTAAGAGAGTTGGGGGGGGGTCTCGCTAAGTTGCCCAGGCTGGTCTCGAACTCCTGACTTCAAGCAATCCTCCCGCCTCGGCCTCCCAAAGCACAGGATTCCTTCTTTATACATACTTCTCTCCTGTCCCTTATTCCTAGAAATGTGGATGACATATGCGTGTCCCCCACGCTGCCTCTAGGTTGGTTATCATGAGTGAAAGTAGCCTGTGGTTTGCACCTTTTCTCCTCTTTATAAAGCAAAAACACCTAAATTCTGGTCACATGCTGTAACCAGCCTCACTCGTTTTAAATTATGGTAAAGGCACAGGACTGAACACCTATTCAATTTGACCCAGTTTTCCAGGGGAACAGACTCAATGTCACTCTAAGTCTGCAGACACACCGAATACAGCTGTGACTTGCATTTTATTACATTTCCAAAGGACTGGAACCAAATCGGCCGGTCTTTCTGGGAGCTCATTTCCGACGCTTGGCGTGAATAGCAGCATTGGTGGAGAAGGGTGATGCGGGGAAAAAAGAAACCCAATGTCGGCAAAGTGACGGAGCTTGAACACACAACAATGCACTTTTAAAAATGCACACATTTTTAAAATATTTGCTTTGCCATGAAAATCTATTTTTCTCTCCTCACAAATATTTTCGTGGTGAAATCAATGCATTTCCAAGTAAAGGACAAAAAGCAAAATGCTGGAAAAACCTACCAGGCAGTTGTTTGTGTCTGAAGTCCTGGACGATGGGAAATGTCTAGTGGGGTACTGGGGCCAACAGCAGCTTCAGCACAGCCAGTGCTTCCTCTCTTAGCCTAGCCCTGGCTGTGGGGCAGAACCGTGTCTGTGGTGTTTCAGAGGGAAATACTGCGCTGAGGTCAGTCCATATCTTCAGCTGAGACATTCTGACATTATCATTGCTATAAGAAACCAGAAGAGCCGGCCCGGCACAGTGGCTCACGCCTATAATCCCAGCACCTTCGGAGGCCGAGGTGGGTGGATCACAATGTCAAGAGATCGAGACCATCCTGGCCAACATGGTGAAACCCCATCTCTACTAAAAATACAAAAATTAGCTGGGCGTCGTGGTGCGCACCTGTAATCCCAGCTAATCAGGAGGCTGAGGCAAGAGAATTGCTTGAGCCCCTCCATCTCAAAAACAAACAAAAAAACGGAATAGGTGAGGGATGGATGCTACATTGTCCTCTGCTTTCTTCTCTAAATCCAGAATCTTCTTTAAAGGCCTCTTTGAAAGTATTTTCTTCTCCTGGGTTGCTATTCCCCATATCATTGACAAGCCACGAGTGTCTTGTCTCAAGATGCAAGAAACAGCCAGGTGCAGTGGCTCACACCTGTAATCCCAGCACTTTGGGAGGCCAAGGTGAGTGGATAACTTGAGGTCAGGAGTTTAAGACCAGCCAGGCCAACGTGGCGAAACTCTGTCTCTACTCAAAATACAAAAATTAGCTGGGCGTGCTGGTGGGCATCTGTAGTCCCAGCTACTTGGGAGGCTGAGGCAGGGAGAATTGCTTGAAGCTGCTGTCAACGAACCTTCCCCTGGGAGGGGAGGTTTCAGTGAGCCAAGATGGAGCCACTGCACTCTAGCCTGGGCAACAGGATGAGACTCTGTCTCAGAAAATAAAAATAAAAATAAAATAAAATCCATAGCATGAGTTTCAGAATAGATTTTTCTTTGTCTATAAAGAAACATCCATTGGGATTCTGATAGGGATTTTGTTGAATCTTTAGTACTGTCAAGATGAACAGTTACCTGAAAAAAAATATTTTAAAAAATTCAATTACCTGGAAAAAAATACACAAACCCCAATCTGATCCTTAATTCCCAGCACCGTGTTGATGTAAGGGCTGTGGGGTTGGTTTTGCTCTCTTGTCTGCATGGGTAATTTAGCTCTCCTTCTCTGAATAATACATGTGGTCCTCCAGGATGGCCCAGGTCCTGCTGACCTCTTCAACCACATCTCTTGCTGCTTTTCTTCCCACAGGCATGGACGCTTTACATGTAACTGAAGGAATCCAAGCTCACTTTCTCCAGGTTTGTAGATACTGTCTGGAACACCCTTTCCTCACTTATTTTCTTCTTATTTTTTGTTTTTGAGATGGAGTCTCGCTCTGTCACCCAGGCTGGAGTTCAGTGATGCGATCTCGGCTCACTGCAATCTCTACCTCCCAGGTTCAAGTGATTCTGCTGCCTCAGCCTCCTGAGTAGCTGGGATGACAGGTGCGCATCACAATGCCTGCTAAGCTTTGTATTTTTAGTAGAGACAGAATTTCACCATGTTGGCCAGGCTGGTTTTGAACTCCTGACTTCAAGTGACCCACCTGCCTTGGCCTCCTAAAGTGCTAGGACTACAGGCATGAGCCACTGCAACCGGCTCCTTTTCCCACTTTCTTAACTAGCCAACTCCTTCTTCAAGACTCAGCCTATGTGGCAACACATCCAGGAAGCCTTTGAGACAAGAAATAGCTTTAGTCTGGTCTGTGAGCCTCTGGTCATCTCTCTCCTTCTGTTATTCTCACCAGCTCCACTTGGCCCTTTGGCTGTTCTAACAGGCTCATCACACTCCTGCGCTCCCGTCTCTCTCTCAGAACTCTTCCCAGGGTCCGCCTGGCTCGGTGCTTCTGCTCCTCCAAGTCTTTGCTCATCTGTCATCTCTCGGGAGGCCTTTTATCACCCATCCCAGCACCCTTCTTCTCTTCCCTGCTTTTTTGTTTTTGTCGTTGTTTCTGACACAAAGTCGCACTCTATCACCCAGGCTGGAGTGCTGCGGCAGGATCTCACCTGGCTGCAACCTCCACCTCCTGGGTTCAAGCGATTCTCCTGCCTCAGCCTCCAGAGTAGCTGGTTCTATAGGTGTGCGCCACCACGCCCAGCTAATTTTTGTATTTTTAGTAGAGACGGGGTTTCACCATGTTGGCCAGGCTGGTCTTGAACACCTGACCTCAGGTGATCCACCCGCCTCAGCCTCCCAAAGTGCTGGGATTACAGGCATGAGTCACTGTACCTGGCCTCCCCTGCTTTACTCCTGCAGCGCTTTGAATCATCTGACAACTTCTATCTTTCACATTCTTTGTTTACTGTTTCCCCTCCTTTAGAACTCTGGCTCACTGCTTTATCCACAACACTTACAATTCAATGAATATTGTACCTGTGGAAAAAGGGCAGGAAGAAAGGGAGGAAGGGGACAAAAAGGAAGGATTAAAACTCTTTCAAATTTCCCTGTTTTCATAAAACAGCACTGCCGACTGCCAAGCTCCCTGACAACCTTGGCCACCTGCACATAGCCATGTAGGCAAGGCCTGGCTGCTGTCTACCTTGAGACCTGGCACAATGCCCTGTGATTTTCCTGGGAGCAAACCTTCCCTATCTTTTTTTTTTTTTGGCTGAGCACAGGGGGCGTTCTTGATGGTACATGACAAGGTGGGGCTCCCTAGGCACCTCCCTCTTCAGGGGGGTCTGCGTGGGAACTGTGAGGAGGGGAGATTCTCAGTGCAGTGGGGCTGAGTGGGGCCCCAGCAGTGAGGACCTCTCTCTGGCTCTCATGCTCTCGCTGGGGCTGGTGGTCCAGGGGTGTTACTCCTCGGAGGCCATGTGGGCAGTGGGGTCCATCAACCCGTTACTATAACGAAATTCACTGTATCAGGAAATGTGCTTGACAAAGTAAGTGGTCATTGAGGGCAATGCCGGCTCCGGCATCGAAGGTGAAAGAGTGGGCATCGCTGTTAAAGTCCAAGGAGAGGACTTGGTGCTCAGTGTAGCCCAGGATGCCCTTGACCGGCCCTCCGATGCCTGCTTCACCACCTTCCTGATGTCATCTTATTTGGCAGGTTTTTCCAGACGGCACGTCAGGCTTACGACTGACATGCTGGTGGTGGGAACACAGAAGGCCATGCCAGGGAGCTTCCCATTCAGCACAGGGAGGACCTTGCCCGCAGGACTTCCCTATTTTGTGGGAGAGTCTCACAAGGGTGTTTGTCACCCATGTCCCTAGTTCAGTTGAGACTAGGGCTTTCCATCTCCCCTCCTTTCTCTGAACTCCCTACAACCTGCTCCACTTTACGATGGAGTCGCGGGCTTCTGCCTAAGTCTGTAGAATTGCCTGCTGAAGTTTAGAGTTTGTTGCTCCCCAGAGTGACCCACCACTCATAACACCTGCCATCTGACCTCGGAGACTAGCAATGTTGTCCCGTGGCATTAGAACTGCAGGGAGCTGACATCATGTTGGTCTTGATTTTGGTGTTTTGTGAGGTCTGCGAGTTGCTTAGCTGCTTGAAACTCCAGACGTTCACACTGTGTCTGTGGACACAGATATTGTTTGGAGTACTATACACTCCTGATTAGCAGAGCTTTCAATATTCATTTTATGGCTCATCATTAAAGTTTATTCCCAGTAACTGAATTAAAATAACCGATTGCTGTTTACATAACAACTATTGTTATATATGATCCCATAATCACACACACACACACACACACACACACACACACACACACACACAGAGAGCTAAGATCAGAATACCATGAAGAGAAAGAAGAATCCGGTGGACAATTCCCTTACATTCTTCTATTGACAAATTTTCTTGTTGGAACCTTCGTTTATTTCATCAAAAGATTGTGGCTAACGATATAATGTATTAATCGGTCTTTTAATTATTTATTTATTTGTTTTGGAGACAGGGTCTCACTCTGTTGCCCAGGCTGGAGTGCAGTGGTATGGTCAAAGCTCACTGTAGCCTCCATCTTCTGCACTCAAGCAATCCTTCTGCCTTAATCTCAGGAGTAGCTGGGACTACAGGTGCACCCACTACACCCAGTTTATTTTTTTGTATTTTTTGTAGAGACAGGGTTTCATCATGTTGCCTAGGCTGGTCTTGAACACCTGAGCTCAAGCAATCCTCCTGCCTCAGTCTCTCAAAGCGCTGGCATTACGGATGTGAGCCACCACAGCTGGCCATCACTCAGGATCTTAAATCATTGTCAAATAATGGAAAGTATACAAATCAAATAGTAGTCCAATTCTAGAATTAATATAAAAGAACACTCTAATATTCAAAGAGCAAACATTTTACAGGTAAAACAACGGTTATTAAAAAGTAAAACCGGCTGGGTGTGGTGGTGCACATCTGTAATCCCAGCATTCTGGGAGGCCAAGGTGGAAGCATTCCCTGAGCCCAGTATTTGAGACCAGCCTGGGCAACATGGCAAGACCCAGTCTCACAAAAACTACAAAAATTAGCCAGGCATGGCTCCTGCAGTCCCAGCTACTCAGGAGGCTGAGGTGGGAGGATCACTCGAGCTTGGGAGGAGGTTGCCATGAGCTGAGATGGTACTACTGCATTTTAGCCTGGGCAAAAGAGCAAGACCCTGTTTCCAAAAATGAAAAAAAAAGTAAAACTGATTCTTCAGTATAGGATATCAAATATGTAAAGTAATAATTTGAGAAACACGAAAAAGTGTTACATGGCAAGAAAATCAGAAGATTTAATCTGTATTATTTTAATGTAAAAGCATGCACACATGTGAAACAAAGTAGAAGGGAATGCTAAAGAAAAAAAATGAGCATGGGCTGGGCGTTGTGGCTCATGCCTGTAATCCCAGCACTTTGGGAAGCCAAGCCTGGTGAATCACCTGAGGTCAGGCATTCAAGACCAGCCTGACCAACATGGAGAAAACCTGTCTCTACTAAAAATACAAAATTAGCTGGGTGTGGTGGCGTGTGCCTGTAATCCCAGCTACTCTTGAGGCTGAGGCAGTAGAATCCCTTTAACTCAGGAGGCAGAGGTTTCAGTGAGTCAAGATCGTGCCACGGCACTCCATCCTGGGTTACAAGAGCGAAACACCATTTCAAAAAAAAGCGGGGGGCAGGGGGGTGTGATTGGGTCATGGGAGAAAGCTCTTTACTTTTTGGTTATAATGTTTGCATGACATAAGAGGGAGAAAAATTACTTTCAAAATGTACTTGTTTATTTTAGCAAAATGCTTGTGGAAATTATACTGCTAGTTTTAAAATAAAACACAAGCACCAAAATAATAGAGGTTATGTTTCATTTTTATTAACTTGGTTGAGACTGAATTCACCATAGTTCAATTTATCAAGCACGTAACTATGTGCCCTGCACAAAACAATCATCTTAGTATACAGGATCATCTCTTCTAATCCTCACAATAGATACTATTTTTATCACTTCATAGAGGTTAATAAAGTTGCCTAGGGTCATAAGCTCTTCAGTGATGAAGTTAGGATTTTAGCCCAGAGCCAAGTAATTTAACGGCTGATGGTTTCCAGAGAGAAAATGTAAGCCGAGATAGTTCAAACTATAAATCTGGAACCTTAGGGGGTCAGAAACGCATGGATGTTTCCTTCCCATTACTTTAGCATTTTAATTAGACACGCGCGTGTCACTAATTGTCTTTGGAAATGCAAGCCGCTTGCAGTTCATAGCGGCGAACTCACCCGATTCATTTTATGAAACAGAAGCCTGTTCTTACAAACTCACTGTAATCTCTTTTCTTTCTAATTGTGACAAAAATCGCATTGCACTTCACCCTGTGTAGTGTAACCTCCAATGATCTTTGACCAAAAGCCATATCGTTTTATTTTGTTTGCTTTATGGCCAGTTAGGTACTTCATAGGTATTTAAACATGAAAATTGAGATCACAGAGGCCGGGCGTGGTGGCTCACGCCTGTAATCCCAGCATCTTGGGAGGCCGAGGCAGGTGGATCACGAGGTCAGGAGATCGAGACCATCCTGCCCAACACGGTGAAACCCCGTCTCTACTAAAAATACAAAAAATTAGCCGGGCGTGATGGCACGCACCAGTAGTCCCAGCTACTTGGGAGGCTGAAGCAAGAGAATCGCTTGAACTCGGGAGGCCGAGAGGGGCCGAGAACGCGCCAATGCACTCCAGCCCGGGCAAGAGGGAGACTCCGTCTCATAAATAAATAAATAAATAAATAAATAAATAAATAAATAAATAAATAAAGGTATTCGGCCTCTTCTACTTGTCCCGGACTTTGCAGCGACTCCGAAGGTAACCCGAGTCTTCATTGGGTGGAGCAGTCACAGTGGACACTGGAGAGGATATTCTGGGCAGCTGTTGCTGAATTCAAGGCAACTCTTACTGCCTTTCGCTTTTCAGGGGTCAAGATTGCCTGCATTATTGCCTATAGGTTTGTGTTTTACCCAACACTCCTCCCTTTTATCTTGATTTTCATGGTGCTGGAGAGTCCGCAGGGATTCTATGGTGACGGGCTCACTGGGACAAGGGCTGGAGATGTGCGTCCTCAAGGCAAAGCAAATACGGAAAAGCGAACAGAGCTAGAGGGCTAAGACTCCAAGGCATTGAAAGGTAGAAATTGGGTTAGAAGAGAGAGGGGAGTACAGACTCCTCGAGAGAGCCAGTCCTTTGGGGCCTCTGAACAACTAGGCGGTCCAAATCCTGAGTGCCTGGTTACCCGGGCAACCGCATGGTGTCGCGATACCGACCTTGCGCCTGCGCACTACCGCTGTAGGGGGCCAGTCCGGAGCTTCCGCCCCGGGGCGTAAACTCGAGTCTAAAAGATGGGGCTTCAATGTGTAGTTTCTGGGCCGCGGGACGCTGTGAGCCGCTGTCCCCTCTCCAGAGTGAGCTAACGCAGGACAACGCTGCAATGCTCCGAGCAACTTCCGCCCCGCCCCACGCTATCCCACCCCACGCCGCGTCTGGAAGGCGTGGCCGAGAGGTGAGGTCTCCGCGCACGCGCGGAGCAGGCGCGTTTGTGTCCGGCGCTGTCGCCCTCGGGTGACGGCGGAGTTTCCCTCTTGAGTTGCAGGTATCCGCGCGAAGCGCACGCCGGGCATTACGCCCACCCCAGAAGGATCTGGCCCGGGCCTCCGCGGATTCTGGAGGCCGAAGCCCACGCGCACGCAAGGCCTCCGCAGCTTCTGGGCCGCCCATTCCCGGGACGGGCGCGCTCGCTCAGAGCTTCCGCGCCTCTCCTCGGGTTCCTCTGCTGGATCGCAGCCCCGGCTGGGCACCGGGAGTACAAAGCGAAAATCCCACGCCGATCCTTCTGTTCTCCACGGTCTCCAAGGAGACACGGACACAGAACAGTTCCGTGTGCTAAATAGTACAGCACTAAGGTACTCGATCCAAGGGCGGCGTGCAGTGGGGAGGTGAGCTTTGGGTCGGCCGTTGCCCCTCGGCTATGGCGGGATCCAGAAGCCGGGAGTCACCCCGATACTTTCAACTTTACTCCCAGATGGTCACTACTGCTTCGGGAGATTCTACCTCCTTTTCCGACTAACATGTATTTCTCTGCAGCCCTCTCTGCGGCGCCTCTAGAGCAGGCTACCGCCATTTCTAACCTGGACAACTCCAGGAGCGTCTGTGTTGCTCAAGGACCCTTCCTTTGCCCAGATCCACAAAGATCTGTAACTATCTTTCTAATCATAACGCCTCTGTTTTAGACGTTAAAGTCGCTTCCCACTGGAAGGTTTGCAGGTCTTCACTGTCTGGTCCTTACCCACCTTTCCTAGTTTCTCACCGTTTACTTTAGCATCTCTGCCCCAGCCACATTAACTTACTTGAACTTACTTTTTTTTTTTTTTTGAGACATAGCAGTCGCCCAGGCTGGAGTGTAGTGGCGCTATCCCGCCTCACTGCAACCTCCGTCTCCCAGGTTCAAGTGATTCTCCTGCCTAAGCCTCCAGAATAGCTGGGATTACAGACGCCTCACCACACCAAGCTAATTTTTTTATATTTTTAGTAGAGACAGGGTTTCACCATGTTGGCCACACACTGGGGAATTGTATAGGAATGCTGCAAGAAGCAAGTAATCCATAGAGAGAGTGCTTTATACAGTGATAAACTGCACAGACACACTTGCCTTCAGCATCAGCCACCAGCCTAGTAAGTGGAAATATAAATGGAAAGGACATAGCTTACTTTAGTTTTGCCAGGTGGGGTCCCTTTGGTTCTAGCTGAGCCCCAGGAAGGAGGGAAAGAAAACTGAGGGCAGAGAAAGGAATGTGTAGTTGCCTCTGGGAGATAAACAGGATTATGTCTTCTGGACCAGCAGTTTATAACATTTTCCCATTAAGCATCCCTATTCTCATTTTTCCTCAGAGGATTAATATTTTAAAATTTCATTGCATTTCCCTAGTCTTCATGAAAATACCAGCCAGAGACGTTAGCTCGGGGGCTCCGATAAGGAGGCATAGCAGGGCACAGTGGCTCACACCTGTAATCCCAGCACGTTGGGAGGCTGAGGTGGGTGGATTGCCTGAGATCAGTAGTTTGAGACCAGACTGGCCAACATGGTGAAACCCTGTCTGTACTAAAAATACAAAAATTAGCTAGGCCTGGTGGCAGGCTTCTGTAATCACAGCTACTGGGGAGGCTAAGGTAAAAGAATTGCTTGAAATTGGGAGGCAGAGGTTGCAGTGAGCTGAGATCATGTCATTACACTCTAGCCTGGGCAACAAGAGGGAAACTGTGTCTCAAAAACGAAACAACAAAAAGGGAGAATGTACGCCTGCATATGTATCAAATGCTACAGGAAGGATATTCAAGAAATTTAGGGCTCTTGGTGGGGGGAGGCTTAGAAAAGTGGACACGACAGTATTATTTGAGGTTTTCATCATGACTGTTCCAGATCTTTAAAATATCACACCCCCAGACTCCTTGCAGATTGTAAGCTCTCTGCAGGTGGCTGGTGGGGCTTGTTTCTTGGCGCCCCAGGACCTAGGACACCACTTGCACACTGGAGGTGCTCAGATAATTTTTTTTTTTAAGACAGAGTGATGAATTACTGGGCTGGAGTGTGGTGGCATGATCACACTCACTGCAGCCTTGACCTCCTGGGCTCAAGTGATCCTCCCACCTCAGCCTCTGAAGTAGCTGGGTCTGCAGATATGCCCCCACACTTAGCTAATTTATATATGTTTTTGCAGACGGTTTCTCCATGTTGCCCAGCGCGTGGTCTCAAACTCCTGGGGTCAACTCATCTGCTCACCACAGCCTCTCAAAATCCTGGGACTGAAGGCATGAGCTGGCCTAGAATATTTGTTGAATGAATGAATGGAAGCCCACCTAGACAGCAATTTGGAAAACAGTAACAAGTTATAAGATTAATACCATACCGTCACTAAAAGGTTAATTACGAACAAGTAGAAACAGAATATTTTAAATAAATGAATAGACAGATGGAATTGCCCTATGAGTGTAATAATAAAACATTCACATATTGCTTGTATAGGAATAAAGACAAGTCATTTGAAAAAAATATGGGGAAATTAAACACTGGTCATCCAAGTACTGAGTTTTCTTTTTAAGATGGGGTTTCATCATGTTGGTCAGGCTGAACTTGAACTCCTGCCCTTGTGATTTGACTGCCTTGGCCTACCAAGTACTGGGATTACAGGCATGAGCCACTGTGCCCAGCTAGTCTTGAGTTTTCTAAAAGGCCATGGTAAAACATTCAAAATGGGGTAAGAAAAGTGGGGAAAAATAAAATTACTTAATCTTTAAAAAGAGAGTAAGTGTATACTCACCTAATTGGACTTACATAATCAGGCTTGCACTAGCTTATGCAGAATCAGAGGACAGTTGGGTGCGGTGGCTCATGCCTGTTACCCCAGCACTTAGGGAGGCCAAGGTGGGTGGATCACCTGAGGTCAGGAGTTTGAGACCATCCTGGCCAACATGGTGAAACCCCATCTCAACTAAAAAAAAGTACAAAAATTAGCTGGGCATGGTGGCAGGCACCTGTATTCTAGCTACTCAAGAGGCTGAGGCAGGAGAATCGCTTGAACCCAGGAGGTTTAGGTTGCAGTGAGCCGAGATTGCACCATTACATTCTAGCCTGGGCAACAAGAGCAAAAATCTGTCTCAGAGTACAATGAAAATATTCTTAAGCGTAGTTAAGATGAATTTTTTCTGTTGTCATTTTGTTTCTTGGGAGGATTTTCCAAATGGCTGCAGCTCCTCAGGCACCGGCGCGGGGATCTGTGCGTAAGACGAGACCTTTGGTTGTGAAGACGTCCTTGAACAACCCCTACACCGTCTGCTGGAGCGCTCTGGGGAGCGAGGATATGCACTTCATCCTGCAGACGCTGGAGGACAGGTTTAAAGCTATTGGACTTCAGAAGATTGAAGACAGGAGGAAAAAGAACAAAACACCTTTTCCGAAAAAAGAAAGCAGAGAGAAGTGCAGCCTGGCCGTTGATATCAGCGAGGATCTGAAGGAGAAGAAAACAGATGCTGAGCAGCAGGTGTCAGGGTGGACGCCCGCACACGTCAGGAAGCAGCTTGCCATTGGCATTAACGAAGTTACCAGAGCCCTGGAAAGGAGTGAGCTGCTGTTAGTTCTGGTGTGTAAATCTGTCAAGCCTGCCATTATCACCTCACACTTGATTCAGTTAAGCCTCAGCAGAACTGTCCCTGCCTGCCAGGTCCCCCGGCTCAGCGAGAGAATCGCCCCTGTCATAGGCTTAAAATGTGTCCTAGCCTTGGGGTTCAAAAAGAACACCAGTGACTTTGTGGACGAAGTAAGAGCCATCATCCCCAGAGTACCCAGTCTAAGTGTGCCATGGCTTCAAGACAGAACTAAAGATGCTGGGGAAGATTTACAGACTGAACCTGTGGAAAGCCAAGACAGAGAGCCTTTGGACACTTCATTTGAAGATCTGTCAAAACCTAAGAGAAAGCTTGCTGAAGGTCGGCGGGCTTCTGTAACATTACAACCCCTTAAGATAAAGAAACTGATTCCAAACCCTAATAAGATAAGGAAACCACCCAAAAGTAAAAAAGCTACTTCAAAATAATCTTGCATAAACTTGTCATGTCATATAGTTTGTAAAAGGACACTTATGAAGAAGCCTTGAAATTAATAAAATGAGTATATTTACATATATTCCTAAGGTCCTGTTTGGTAATATTCAAATGTGTAACTATGGCACAGATATGCTGAAAACACTATTAAGTGTAGAAAATATTCAAAAATAGGAATATCCAAACAGAAATTTATTGAAACTAGTGTCCGTGTGTGCATAAACTGACTTTTTCAAAGGCTGGTAGAGTGCCTGTGAGCAAGAATATCTGTGCCCTACACACTTAGCATTTTCCTATCAAACCTGGAAAATGAGGCCGGGCGTGGTGGCTCAAGCCTGTAATCCCAGCACTTAGGGAGGCCGAGGTGGTTGGATCACGAGATCAAGAGATCAAGACCATCCTGGTCAACATGGTGAAACCCCGTCCCTACTAAAAATACAAAAAATTAGCTGGGCACGGTGGCGCGTGCCTGTAATCCCAGCTACTCAGGAGGCTGAGGCGGAAGAATTGCCTGAACCCAGGAGGCGGAGGTTGCGGTGAGCCAAGATCGCGCCATTGCACTCCAGCCTGGGTAACAAGAGCGAAACTCCATCTCAAAAACAAAAAACAAAAAAAACCTGGAAAATGCGCCATAGTAAATGTTCTAATCAGTCAGGCAGATAGAACTGGATTGGGGAAGCATTATCACTTTTAAAGCAAAGATCCCAAATGCCAAGCAATCCCATCTTCAGAAGCAATATGTCATTTTTTACTTCATGTCAACTTGACTTTTAGGTAGGAATAGACATGGGCTTGGGAGAAAGTCTTAATATTTAGAAGAAAGGCTGGGTGCAGTGGCTCACACCTGTAATCCCAGCACTTTGGGAGGCCCAGGTGGGAGAATCACCTGAGGTTGTGAGTGAGACCAGACGGACCAACCCCATCTCTACTAACAATAAAAAATTACCTGGACGTGGTAGTGCGCACCCAGCTACTCGAGAGGCTGAGGCAGGAGAATTGATTGAACCCAGGAGGCGGAGGTTGTGGTGAGCCGAGATGTCACCATTGCACTCCAGCCTGGGCAACAGGAGCAAAACTCAAAAAAATAGAAAAAAAACCCCAAAAAAAAAACATAGAAAAAGCCAGATAAGGTATTTTGACTGGGTACAGTTCACCTCCATTACGTGACTCACTTACCTCCTTGGAAATCTAACATGTATAAAAGGTATTATGGTAATTGGATGAAATGTGACCAAAAGATTAAAAACACTCAGGAGCTTGGGTTCTCAGAGGTGGGTCCGTGGCAAGAGTCCTTTAGGTTAGGAAATAGAGCGTAACCAGTGCTCTCTGTTGAGTGCCTGCTGTTTACAGTGTGTTTGGAAAACTTAGTTTCTGTCATTTAGAAGGAAGGTGTTACTAAAGATTTTTCCAGCTGAAAGAAAGTCTGGCTGACTCATGGATTATACCACTTCTTCATTTAAATTTTACTTAGTGCCATCTTGGCCAAAAGGGGAAAAAAAAGGATACCTTATTGAATAGAACATTTTCATTACAAAGCACAATGCAATGAAGTTTTTAATCTTCAAGACACTATATATTGCATTTAAATTTTGTTTTAGTAGCTACTTCGTAAGCAAGCAGTTTAATTCTCTAAAATGTTACTTAGTAATCTGCTTCAATTATAGAGGCAAATGTCGTTATTACTCTATTTAAAAGTGATTAATAATTTGAGAAGTTATGTAAATGTCTCTTTAAAGGAACAGTAACTATCACCATGAGGTAAGCTCATGACAAAATTTCCAATTGGCAATTCTGCAATTATTTTAGAGATGGTTTCTCATTCTGTTGCCTAGGCTGGAGTGCAGTGGTGAGATCCCGATTCACTGCAACCTCCACCTTCTGAGTTCAAGCGATTCTCCTGCCTCAGCCTCCCAAGTAGCTGGGATTACAGGCCTGTGCTGCCACCCTCAGCTAATTTTTGTATTTTTAGTAGAGATGGGGCTTCACCATGTTGGCCAGGCTGGTCTCAATCTCCTGACCTCAAGTGATCTGTTCCCCTTGTCCTCCCAAATTGCAAGGATTACAGACTGGAGCCACTGTGCCCGGCAATTCTGCAATTATTTGAAAACCTACTTGGCCATGAAAGACTTTGAGCCATGAAAATGAGTGGAACGTAAATTCCTCAACCAGAGCCTTGAATCCAGGTTAAGTCAAAATCTCCTTAACTTAATGCTGGTGTCTCAAAGCACGTTCCAGTGAACGAGTACTCTTGTTTATTGAAGCCCTTTTCCTGTTAGGAAATAATGCTAATGTAATTAGGGTGGAACCATCTGAAATGCCAAGTCTTTCATTAATGAGTCTCCAAGCAAGGTCCTGATTATGCACTACTGTGGGGCCCACATCGCCCTCTGGTGGTAGGCTCAGGGATGCCACAGCTGTGGGTTGGTGTTTAACGGCAAGCTAAAGGAGACTTCAACTCCTTTGTAGAGACCAGGATCAACAAACTTTCTGTAAAACTCCAGAGAGTAAATATCTTAGGCTTTGCAGGCCACACAATCGGTCACAACCACTCAACTCAGCTTTGCAGTGTGAGGCAGCCACAGGCAATATGTAAATGAAAGTGTGGCTGTGGCCAGGCACGGTGGCTCAGATCTGTAATCCCAGTACTTTGGGAGGCCAAGGCAGTAGGATTACTTGATGCCAGAAGTTAAAGACCAGCCCAGACAACATAGCAAGACCTTGTCTCTATAAAAAATGAAAAAATCAGCCAGGCGTGGTACCATGCATCTGTAGTCCCATCTACTCAGGAGGCTGAGGCAGGAGGATCATTTTAACCCAGGAGGTGGGGCTACAGTGAGCTATGACTATGCCACTGTACTCTAGCCTGGGCAACAGAGCAAGATCCCGTCTTAAAAAAAAAAGTTTGGTCGTGTTCCCATAAAACCTTACTGAGGGACACTGGAATTTGAATTTTGTATTATTTGCATGTGTCATTAAATGATGTAATTTTTTTTCCTCAGCTATTAAAAAAAAACCCATTCTTAGCCTATAGGCTGTACAAAAACAAGCCATGGGCTGGATTGAGCCCACAGGCCATAGTTTGGTGGCCCCTTCCTGGTATAAGATATGATTAGTTTCACTGGACTCATAACTTGAAGGAAATCCCATCATGTTGTCTAAAACAAATAACTTTTTCTGCACTGAACATCCTAGGTGCTGGTACAAAGACAGGAAAAAGCATCTACTCTATGGTATCTGAGTCAAGGCCTGGCTATGTGGCTTTGGTTAGCATCTTACTTTCCCTTGGAATACTGGCAATATAAACACACATTTGTACACCATGACAGTTTGTTTTTCAAATTCTAGATAAAAACACGATAACAAAATTATGAACACTTATTTACAAATAAGACATTTTCCATGAGCGGGACTCATGACAGTTTTCATGAGAAAGTCAGCGTAGAGGAGTATGTGCAATCTTGTATAAGTAATAAAAACATTCAAACGACCCATGTCCTGATAGCACAAATAAGTTCCACCAGGCATCTCTTTTGACTTTACAGCTTTTATTTCCTTTTCCTCATATATCCTTGACGTTGCAGAGAAGAAACTGATCTTTGCAGAAGAGCAGACAAGTCTCATTAATCGCGGGCACAGGCTCTTTCAGAGAGCATACTTAGTGAGCGCTTGCACAGAACTTTGCTTTTGAAGCAATCCACTGACCTGGTGAAGATCAGAGTCCAAACCTGTGTGTTTATTGATCTGGCAACTTCACTCATGGAGAAATACATGTGCTGGTCACCAGGATATTTTAATATTGCTCCACACCTAAATATCCGCCACTTGTCACTGACCTATGGAAGTGTTGATTCCATGAATGTTCCCAGTGAAACCATGTAAGGTAGTACCAGTAAAAACATTTCCAGATGGATCTTTTGTTCTGTTACAAGGACAATTATACCATCACTTAAGAAACAGAAATGCAGCAGTTTGTCTCCAAACAATAGCAAAGATTTTCTTACATGATTCTGTAACTTCTATTTAGTTCATAAAAAACAGTCCCTTCTCTAAGAGTGGAAAATACCTCTCTTCAGGAGACAGCCAGAAGTTTGAAGGTGACAAGAATGTGCTCTTTGTAGCCTTCATCCCTCCCACAAATGGGTCAAGAGTGAAAAAAGGATGAAGTTTCACATTCTAGCTAGAAGTGTGTACAAATGTCACATGTGGACATTCGTCCTCTTTTCTGATTATCAACTACTTCAATTTCACTTAAGTTGTGCTTTTATTCTTCTTTGGAATGGCAGTTCCAGGCATCATTAAATATTAACAAATGATGATATCAGAGTTCTAGAAATAAAAATATCCATCTATTGTAGTACTAGTCCAACCTGAAGAGAGGGAAGAAATGGAATAGTAAGAAAAATTAGATTGCAATGTAGTATGATAGATATGTCTTTCTAAAAGCTGTCTTAAGGCTGGGCATGGTGGCTCAAGCCTGTAATCCCAGTACTGTGGGAGGCCAAGGTGGGTGGATCATCTGAGGTCAGGAGTTAGAGACCAGCCTGGTCAACATGGTGAAACCCCATCTCTACTAAAAATAAAAATAAAAAAAAAATTAACCAGGCACGGTGGCAGGTGCTGGCAATCTAAGCGACTGGAGAGGCTGAGGCAGAAGACTCACTTAAACCTGGGACGTGGAGGCTGCAGTGAGCCAAGATCACACCACTGCACTCCAGCCTGCATAGCAGAGCGAGACTCCATCTCAAAATAAATAAATAAAATAAAATAAAATAAAAGCTATCTTAAGCCTAAGTGAAGCAAGTATGAAATTGTGTAGATATATTTGTTAAGTTTACAAGAGCTATATCCACTTCACTTACCTTTTCAGAATCTGTACCTGGACACCTCCAGTTGTACAGGTAATACTGCAAATTGCCATCTCCTATACCAAACTTGAGTTTTTCCAAGAATGTCTTATTTTCCATCAAATCCAATGCATTGAATACATCAAATCCTTTCTGCCAATGTAAAAAGGATTTACCATTTAAAACAAAAAACTAGAGTGTTTTCTATATTACATATCTCAGTGTAACAATTCTACTAATAGCTCGAATATGCATTTATAATATAATTTAATGTCTGTGAAGTATAGCACAGATTAAGAATTCAGGGCCGGGTGCTATGGCTCATGCCTGGAATCCCAGAACTTTGGGAGGCCGAGGTGGGTGAATCACTTGAGATTAGGAGTTCAAGACCAGACTGGCCAACATGGCAAAACCCCATCACTACTAAAAATACAAAAATTAGCCGGGTGTGGTGGCACATGCCCGTAGTCCTAAATACTTAGGAGGCTGAGGCAGGAGAATTGCTTGAACCTGGGAGGTGGATGTAGCGAGCTGAGATGGCACCACTGCATTCCAGCCTGGGAGACAGAGCAAGACTGTCTTTTTTTTTTTTTGAGACAGAGTCTTCCTCTGTCACCAGGCTGGAGTGCCGAGGAGCGACCTCGGATCACTGCACCCTCCGCCTCCTGGGTACAAGTGATCCTGAGCCTCCCAAGTAGCAGGGACTACAGGTATGTGCCACCATGCCCAGCTAATTTTTGTATTTTTAGAAGAGATGGGGTTTCACCATGTTGGCCCGGATGGTCTCAATCTCCTGTCCTCGTGATCTGCCCGACTCGGCCTCCTAAAGTGCTGGGATTACAGGCGTGAGTCACCGTGCCTGACCCAGACTCTGTCAAGAAAGAAAGAGAGAGAGAGAGAGAGAGAGAAAGAAACAATTCAGTTTAAAATTGTCTTATGAAGCTGGCAGTGTTGCTGGATGCGGGGGCTCATGCCTGTTATCCCAGCACTTTGGAAGGACACGGTGGGAGGACCATTAGAGCCCAGGAATTTGAGACCAGCCTGGGCACAGGCTGTAGGTGTAGGTGTAGTTATAGGACACTGTCTCTACAAAAATAAAAAGATTGGCTGGGCATGATGGTGTCCACCTGTGGGCCCAGTTATGCAGGAGGCTGGGGCAGGATTATGTAAGCCCAGGAGGTGGAGGCTGCAGTGAGCTGTCACTGTGCTAGTGCACTTAAGCCTGAGTGACAGAGTGACAGCCTGTATCAAAAAACAAACAAAAAACTAGTAGTGAATCCAATGAAGTCAGCGAGATTAACTCAGAAGTGCTGAATCCCAAAAATTAAAAATGTAGTATCACAGCTGCCACTGGCATAAAAGTACTTATTAAGATTTCAGAAATTATTTTGTTTCTGTTTTATTTATTTTTAATTTTTTTTGGACATGGACTGTCACTCTGTCACCCAGGCTGGAGTGCAGTGGCATGATCTCAGCTCACTGCAACCTCTACCTCCCATGTTCAAGTGGTTCTCCTGCCTTAGCCTTCCTAGTAGCTGGGATTACAGGTGTGTGCCACCACGACCAGCTAATTTTTTTTTGTCTTTTTAATAAAGACAGGGTTTCACCGTGTTGGCCAGGCTGGTCTCCAACTCCTGACCTCAAGTGATCCACCCGCCTTGGCCTTCCATAGTGCTGGGATTACGGGCATGAGCCACTGCGCCCAGCCTTGTTCCTGTTTTAGAAGGGAATAGTTGTCAAGATGGTTTCATCTCCAGGATTGTTAATTATCAGTCTTTCAAGTCCTGGCTTGGCTGAAGCTATTGCCCAGGATGGAAGTTGTAAAGACTTTCGATACTGTGTTTGTCTTGGGCTGATAATGGGAAATACATTTAAGGAAAATTTTAATGGTAAAAAATTAAATTGCTTTAAAATGTCAGACAATAATGGTATTCAAAATGTGATACAGAAGCAGCACTTTTATTTCTCAGGGTTTTTACCTTAAATAACTCATTACTGGTCATATTTGGGAAGAACTGAAAACAAGCAGACAATCTGAGGATATTTTGACTTGGGGATCCAA
>CM052669.1:13252396-13273418 GCA_028533165.1 Leontopithecus rosalia
CCCCGTCTCTACTAAAGATACAAAAAATTAGCTGGGCCCGGTGGCGCGTGCCTGTAATCCCAGCTACTCGGGAGGCTGAGGCAGGAGAATTGCCTGAACCCAGGAGGCGGAGGTTGCGGTGAGCCGAGATCGCGCCATTGCACTCCAGCCTGGGTAACAAGAGCGAAACTCCGTCTCAAAAAAAAAAAAAAAAAAAGAATTAACACCAATTCTCAATTTCTTCCAGAAAATAGAAGAGGAAATAATACGTCCCAACTCCTATAATGAGACTAGTATTATCTAGAGAGCTAAACCAGACACAGATATTACAAAAAAGACACTCCAGACAGATAGCGCTCATGAACAAATACCCTTACAAATTATTAGCAATCAATACAATGTATAAAAAGAATCATACGCCCTGACCAAGTGGATTTTTTTCTAGGAGTCTAAGAGTGACCCAACATCTGAAAATCGATCAGTGTAATCTACCATATGAACAGATTAAAGGAGAAAAATCATATGGTTACATCAATTGGAGCACAAACAGCCTTGGACAAAATCCAATCCCCATTCATAAGAACTCTCAGCAAGTTAGAAACAGAGAATGACCTCAAATTGATTAGGAGCACCCACAGAAAACTTACAGCTGACATCATACTTCATGGTGAGAGACTGAATGCTTTCCTCCCACCATCAAGAACAAGATGAGGATGTCAACCTTCCCCACTCTTACTCAACAAAGCACTGGAAGATCTAGGTCCTGCATTAATGCAAGACCAATAAATAAAGGCATAGATTGGAAAGGAAGTGATAAAACTGTCCCTATTTGCAGATGACACATTGTCTATGTAGAAATCCCAAGGAATCTACACATAAACTCCTGGAACCAGTAAGTGATTTCAGCACTGTGGTGGGATACCAAAACACAGAAAAAAGCATGTCTACACGCTAACAATGAACACGCAGAAACTGAAATTAAAAACACAATACCATTATAATCACCCCAAAGGAAGTCGAATACTTAGCTATGAACTTAAAACATTTACAGGATCTGGATGTCAGGTCATATGCAAGCCTGGAGCCTGAAAGTCTGAAGTCCTGCCTGCCTCGGCTGAAGTCTCCCGCCCACTGCCTCTCACCCTCTCACCATTGTCCCTAACCGCCCAGCGGAGCTTCCCTGGGTAAGCCCCTCACCCAGCCCTGCCATCTTAACTGTTCTTATGATAATGTAAATACCTCTCACCCAACCCCACCACTGTTACTGAACTTACTCTGCATCACTCCCGCCCCCAAAAAACTACCCAAACCTATAAAACCAACTCCTATCCCACTGCCCTTTGCTAATGCCCTTTTTGGCCTTAGCCCACCTGCACCCAGTGAACAAACAGCCATGTTGCTCACACAAAGCCTGTTTGGAAGGTCACTTCACTCAAAGCGCACATTTTTCAACATTGGATGCTCTTAGACAATGCTGATAAAAGAGATTTCAAAAGACTGAAATAAGTGTAGAGACGTCTGTGTTCATGGATTGGAAGACTTTTCAATTATCCTCAAATTAACCTATCAGTATAATGTAAACCCTATCAACGTGCCAGCAAGGTTTTCTGTAGACAAATACAAGCTTATTCTAAAACGTATATAAAAGGCAGAGGAAATAGATTAATTAAAATGATGTTGACAAACAAGAATAAAGTGGGAGAAATTACTCTACCTGATACTAAGACTTCCTATATAGCTATGGCAACCAGGTCAGTGTGGTATCAGTGAAGGGAGAGAGATGGAGATCAATGAAATAGAACAGAGAACCCAGAAGCAAAACACAATACAAAGCGTTAGTATTCAGCACATAAAAAACCTCTCGCTGGGCGCGGTGGCTCAAGCCTGTAAATACGAGATTACAGTCAGATTCTAAATTTAGGCCCACCTGATGAGTGTAGAACAGAATCTTGTTTTTAATTGCTATCCTCAATACTGATGAATTTGAGTATCTCGTAAATCTGTTAGCCATGTTTATTTCTTTTCTGAATTTGCTATTTACTTTGTGACCATAGTCTTCTTACTGATTTGTGAAAGGTTTTTTTTTTTTGAGATGGAGTTTTGCTCTCGTTGCCCAGGCTTGAGTGCAATGGTTCGATCTTGGCTCACTGTAAGTCCGCCTCCCAGGTTCAAGCAATTCTCGTGCCTCAGCCTCCCGGGTAGCTGGGATTACAGGCATGTGCCACCACACCTAACTAATTTTTGTATTTTTAGTAGAGTCAGGGTTTCACCAGGTTGGTCAGGCTAGTCTCGAACTCCTGACCTCAGATGATCCACCGAAGTGCTGGGATTACAGGTTTGAGCCACTATGTGTGGCCTGTGAGAGTTTTTTTTTTTTTTTTTTGAGATGGAGTTTCGCTCGTTACCCAGGCTGAAGTGCAATGGCGCGATCTCGGCTCACCGCAACCTCCGCTTCCTGGGTTCAAGCAATTCTCCTGCCTCAGCCTCCCGAGTAGCTAGGACTACAGGCACGCACAACCATGCCCAGCTAATTTTTGTATTTGTAGTAGAGACGGGGTTTCACCTTGTTGACCAGGATGGTCTTGATCTCTTGACCTCGTGATCCACCCGCCTCGGCCTCCCAAAATGCTGGGATTACAGGCTTGAGCCACCGCACCGGGCCAGGACAGGAACTGTCTTATGCTGCTCAGGACCTACAGTGGTGAGCTATGTGGCAGCTTCTAATAATGTGAAAGACGGGTCTGACCACAGACTCAGCAGTTCCAATTCTATGCTCCGGGCAGCAGTTCTCAACATGTGGTCTGTGAACCCTGTGGAACCTGAGACTCTTTCAGAAATCTGTGAGGTCAAAATTATTTTCATAACACTAAGAAGTTGTGTACCTTGTTGACATGTTGCCATCAGCATCAATGGCGCAAAAAGCAATGCTGTGGGTAAAACTGCTGGTGCCTTAGCACAAAACAAGACACTGGCACCAGACCGTACCCGTGGTCACCTTATTCTTCAACACCACCCTCATGGTTCAACAAGTATCATTTTCACTTAAGCATGTCCTTGACAGAGTATTAAGAATTATTAATCTTATTAACTCTCATCCCTTAGTACCCAACTTTGCTTTTTGTTTTTTTGAGAGGGAGTTTCGCTCTTGTTGCCCAGGCTGGAGTGCAATGGCACAATCTCGGCTCACCGCAACCTCTGCCTCCGGAGTTCAAGCAATTCTCCTGCCTCAGCCTCCCAAGTAGCTGGAATTATAGGTGCATGCCACCATGCCTGGCTAATTTTTGTATTTTTAATAGAGCGGGGTTTCACCACGTTGGCCAGGCTGGTCTCGACCTCCTAACCTCAGGTGGTCTGCCCGCCTCGGCCTCCCAAAGTGCTCGGATTACAGGCATGAGCCACCACTCCCGGCCGAGGACGTGTCTCTGTAACGTTCTGTGATGAAATGGAAGGAAGTATGTGTAAATACTTCTGTCGCACACCGAACACAAAGGATGCTTGGAGAAGCTTTACGTTTATCACCTTGTCTTTACCTCCACTACAAACGTGTCAATAATGTGCTCTCGGGGGAGGAACCAGTGGGCTACTTCCTCTTCATCCATCACTGGAGCCAGGTGAAACTGCTTCAGGTAAGCATTGATTAATTCTCGAACTGATTTGATATCTTTTGGTTCCATCGGTCTCAAACCTGAAGTCTTCGTAACCTTGTTAGAGGAAAAACAAAACAAATCGAGAAGTTGCGTACAAGAGGAGTGAAACTTCGAGCACTTTGTGCTCAAAGCGTGGTCTGCAGACCAGCAGAATGAGCAGCACGGGGGAGCTTGTTACAACTGCAGAGCCTGGCCCTGCCCCAGTTCTAATGAATCAGAATCTGCACTGCAACAAGATTCCCCTGGGATTTGTACACACTAAGGTTCGAGAAGAACTGGGTTAAAACACAGGTGAGACAGGCGACGTGTTGTATCTTCTTATCTGTGCGGCAACTCTTTGGTCAGTATTGCCTGTAGCCCAAACAATCAAAGGAAGCACTACAGATTCATTATGAACCCCAGCGTCAAGAATACACCGATACATACACCAGTGCCAAGAATGTCAACAGCCTACTTGATGGGACATAGAATCTTAGCATGATTTCTGGAGTACAGGCCGCCCTCCGTATCCATTGATTGTGCATCTGTGGGTTCGACCAACCTTACATGGAAAATATTCAGGACAAAAAGAACTGGATAGTCGCATCTGTACTGATCATGTACAGACTTTTTTCTTGTCATTATTTCTTAAAAATGCAGTGTAATAACTACTTACATAGCATCCACATTGTATTTGGTCTTATAAGTAATCCAGAGAGGATCTAAAGTATACAGGACAGTGGGGCATGGTGACTCATGTCTGTAATCCCAGCACTTTGGGAGGCTGAGGCCAGGAGATCAAGTAAGGTACGGAGTTCGAAACCAGCCTGGCCAACATGGTGAAACCCTGTCTACTAAAAATGTAAAAATGGTTGGGCGCGATGGCTCACTCTTGTAATCCCAGCACTTTGGGAGGCCAAGGCGGGTGGATCACGAGGTCAGGAGATTAAGAACACTCTGGCTAACATGGTGAAACTCCGTCTCTACTAAAAATACAAAAAATTGCCAGGCATGGTGGCACGCACCCCCTAGTCCCAGCTATTCAGGAGGTTGGGGCAGGAGAATCATTTGAACCTGGGAGACAGAGGTTGCAGTAAGCCAGGATCTTGCCACTGCACTTCAGCTTGGTGGGACAGGTGGGACTCCATCTCAAAAATCAGTCAATCAACCAATCAATCAATCAAGGTCTAGAGAAGGATGTGTATACATTATATGCAAATACACAAATGCTATGCCATCTTATATAAGGGACTTGACTACCCATAGATTCTGGTATCTGAGGGGTCCTAGAACCAATCCTTCATGGTTTCTGAGGGATCATGCTTTAAAACTGCCAAGTCTTACATTTTGAAAACACAACTGAGCAACTTGTTTTATTATTCAATAGCCCATGAAAAGCGCGTGATTTTGTAAATCATATCAGGCTGGATAAGAAGGCAAGCATTTTTAATAGCCAAGTATTTTCTAAAGGCAAATGGGTTTACGGCCATACCACCCTGAAACTGCCCATCTTGTCTAACAGCAAATGGCTGCCAGGCGGCCTGGCCTTTCCTGCCACATCTTCTGGGTAAAGGTGATCAGGGTTAGGTGTTTAATCACTACTCCAGAGCTTTACAATTGAAAAATTAAGCCATAGGAATCAAAAGCCTAAAAGTCAGGACAGGTCCCCATTTGAATTCACTCAACTGTTGTCCTCATCAAAGCTCCTGACATCACTTGGCTTGCCAGAACTGTTCAGGGCCAGGACACTTGAGACTAGAAGTCAGGAAGCCCAAAAAAACAAACAATTTTGAAACTGAGGAATACACTTTTTTCTGTAAACCTGAATTTCACCCTGCCCCCAGCTTGGAGAAATACTAGATACATTCTAAGAGATGAATAACCTGTATATAAATATTGCTACTCTCATGAAAAACTTCCAGTAGAATTAGGTCATCACGATCCCTGCATGCCCCCAGATGGAAGCCCAAGGGGGAAAACAGGGTTTTTTTTGAAATCGAGTCTCACTCTTGTCACCCAGGCTGGAGTGCAATGGTGCAATCTTGGCTCACTGCAACCTCTGCTTCCTGAGTTCAAGCAATTCTCCTGCCTCAGCCTTCTGAGTAGCTGGGATTACAGGTGCCCGCCCCCATGCCTGGCTAATTTTGTATTTTTAGTAGAGATGGGGTTTCACCATGTTGGCCTGACTGGTCTGAATGCCTGACCTCAGGTGATCTGCCTGCCTCAACCTCCCAAAGTGCTGGAGTTACAGGTGTGAGCCAACACACTAGGTCAAGGAAAATAGGTTTTCTCTTGAGTGTAAATTCTCATCAAGTATTAGCTGTGCTGAGGTTTCTCAGCTTCAGCAACACACTGTGCTGATTGATTATCGATTAGCTGGGGAAAAGGGGAGTGGGAGATGCATGTGCTGTATTTACAGAACAAACAGTCCTCAGCTGAATATTTACTATGAGCCATTCTATTATGATTTATGTCATCTCTAAAGCACTGCAGCTAAAATACCATTTAATAATTTAAATGTAGAGAATTTAAGTCCTTCACATTGAACAGGCAACTCACACCTTAGTGTTTTGGTAGCTCTCAAAGCCAATGCGTCAAATATCCAGGTTTCCACTGGAAATAAATCAAATAAATAAGCACTTCTAAATGTTAGTGGGAAGACCCAAAACATATAAAATATATTCTGCAGTCATTTAAAAAATTAGTTTCTGCTCTGAGGCAGACTCAGTTTGACAAATTTCAAATAGCCTTTCTCAATATCGTAATTTTTTTTCTTTTGTCTCTGGGTCAGTAATAATCAACAATATCAAGCAGTTAGATGAAATTAATGAAGGCCACAGGATATATGATACCTGTTAATAGAGAACATTCAGAAATAAAGAAAAAAATTGCCAACTTCCTTCTAGAGCAAAATATTCTTCTGGAGCACAAATCTCATTCACTGAATATCCAACTGTGAAATCACTAAAGCAGCTGCCCAGCAGGTATCCTTAAAGCAGCAATTCTCAAATATTTCGTTCTGGGGACCCTTTTATACTCTTAATAATGACTGAGAACCTCCAAAGAGCTTTGCTTATTTGGGTTATGCACATCCACACTTATCACATTCAAAATCAAAACTGAGGTCATTTGGAAACCAAAGACTCAAGAAATACACATGTCACATGGCCTCTGGAAGACTTCACAGTACCCTCAGAAGAGAATGAAATTGAAAAAATTAAATATTAGTGTTATGAAAATAATTTTAAAAAATGACTTCATGGATTCAAAGATCTTGGGGGGACTTCCAGAGGTCCCTGGGCCACACTTTGAGAACTGCTATCTTAGGTCTCTAAAGGTCAGAAAAATAAGCAATATTTAGACAAGGAGTACGGTGTCTGAATTTAGGTAGAACGGATCATAGGTTTGGCAATGTACAAGCATTTTAAACAAATTTTTACAGAAGCATTACAGCATACAAGTAGACCAGGATATATAAGCTATAAAAAATAGAAAGTCCTAGAAAGCAGGGTAAGAATATTTACATCTGCTGACTAATGGCTAAAATAATCTGTATGAGAATGAAATAACTTTTGAAAAGCTATGCAAACATTCAAATTACAGCTGTTGTCCTCAGAAGTAGAAGGCTGTGGGGCTTAGATTAAAATGGCTAGCTTCCATATAATCCAGTAGTGAAGTGGTCATGTTTTCTGTCAGTTCAATAAAACACAGAGAAACATTAGCAGTGACTGAGAAAAAAATCTCAGTTTCATAAGCAAACTGTGAATCTGAATCAGGTATCCTTTCCCATGGCCCAACTAATATCCATGACTCACTGGCCTCTATGTAGATTGAAATCTGTGTAAAATCTGCTTATAAGTACATAAGGAAATGAAGCTCAGAGCTCTATTAAAAAACAGTAGTGTTGTTATCTGTCAAATATGTGGTGTAAACCGTTTGAGAGCCAAGATTCCAGAGTAGAGATGTAAGCAGTGATTATAGTTATATGATTAAAAAAGGAGGACATAGAATGCTAAACACTAAAAGAAGCATCTAATGCCACTAAATATAGAACACTTTATATGGCATGATGTGTCTTAGCAAGCACGTCCTCCCTGCAGCACAATGCTAAGACCTTAGTGGATCATTCTCGGACTTTCCTGCTTTTTATTGACATCAAATTAGCTTTCAGGTTATTGATAGAGATACACAAAATAGAACTTGGAAATACTCAACACCAAATTAAAAAAAAAAGCCATCCCAAAACGCTGAAAGGGTAGGGAGGCATGGTAAGACATGTTTTCTTGGGGAAACCTTAGTATTTTAGATAAAAGCTGTGAATGGCACAGGCCCTGTGACACCTCTGCTTCCGGCCAGCAGACTCTGAGCCAGTCTGTCTTGTGTCCCCATGGCCCCTTCTGTGCTATGCAGATAAAGAGCCACCCTCCTGTGGCTGTTATGATTAGTAAATGAGACTACAGCTGTTACATGTCTAGCAAAACACTGGTCACAATAAATGTTAGCTCCTATATTCAAAAGTCCATGAAGGAGACATAAAGCTGGCACTACTATAAGCAAAAACAGTAACAGTGAAGCAAAAGTGAGACTGATCCATACAGCAAACGATGTATTCCAGAAGGTTGCTTTTACTCTGAACGGGGCATCTTGTAGATACAGTACTTACCCTCCAAGTTCATCATATCTGCACTTTCATCTCCCTTCTATTAATTTACTCATTTTCCTTTCCTTCCCTGTGGCTTAAAAGGGAGAAAGGAGACTGGGGCAAACCAATGAGACCTGTTTGCACCTCGACAATCGTCTTTTTCTGCCTTGCTTTATGCTGCAATGTACCCACAGTGAGCCATTTAGGGGGGCTGAGCGATGGTGCCCCCACAGCAGGTCATGTTAGAGGGGATGGCAGAGGCAGAGGGGCCTAACAGGGAAACACGGAAGTCTGGGGCTTGCATCCCAAGCCCTCCACTTAGTGATATTAATACACCCTCGCCCAAGTGCCAACCTTCAAGCACCTCAGTTTCTTCATCTGTAAAATGGGGAGAAGCAACACTAACTTCAAAAGGTTGTTGTGAGAACGAACTGAATAATGTATTTGAAAGCATTTCATAAACTTCAATTACGGGAGGCGGGGAAGGCAGTCACTAGCATAGCATGACCAGAATAGGACCGCTCCCCGGAACCCAGGAGACCTGGAAGTAAGATGCCAAAGTCTGGTTTCATAATCAGTGCCTACACCCATGAGAAGATTGATTCTTATGCAAAAATACTAAGGCTGATTAATGGAGTCAAGTCCATTTTAGCACCTTAGAAAATAATCATTGAGTAAACCAATGACAGCTGCTAAAACTCCTTATTCTTCACTCCATTGTAGGCAACCTACATGTAAGTATATGTTTTCCTTGTGCATAAGCTAGGATGTTTGAGGTTCAAGAAACTGAAATTGAGTGAGACCAAAGCATTCGCCCACAGTGAAAAAAGTAGGCATGCTGGAAGTGTTTGTTTCAATTCACATGTGGCAGTATTTCAAACAAAAGATCCCATCAGTGGTGCACAGATTCTAAGATGGCCCTCAGTGATCCCACCTCCTGGGGTTCAAGCTGATGTCATCTGCTCCAGTTACGTGTGGGCAGGACCTGTGATTTAGTTCTAACCAATAGAAATGGCAATGGCAGCCGAGTGCAGTGGCTCACGCCTGTAATCCCAACACTTTGGGAGGCCGAAGCGGGTGGCTTATCTGAAGTCAGGAGTTTGAGACCAGCCTAACATGGTGAAACCCTGTCTCTACAAAAATTAGCCGGGTGTGGTAGTGCATGCCTGTAATCCCAACTAGCTGGGAGGCTGAGGCAGGAGAATCACTTGAACCCAGGAGGCAGAGGTTGCAGTGAGCAGAGATGGTGCCACTGCACTCCAGCCTGGACAACAGAGAGAGACTCCCTCTCAAAAAAAAAGAAAGAAAAGAAATGGCAATCATGACTGAATGTCACTTTCATGAATCACCTGCATAAGGTTCTGACTTCCGTCTTGCCAGCAGATTCTCTCTCTAGACTCTCTCTCTCACTGGCTTTGATGAACAAGCTGCCATGCTGTGAAATGCTCTGTGGAGAAGCCCACATGGCAAAAAACTGAGGCCCTTGGTCCAACAGCCAGTGAGCAACTCACTCCTGCCAACCACAGGAGCCTGGAAATGGATCCGTCCCTAGTCACCGTTCAGATGAGACCCCTCCCCTGGCTGACACCTGGTGGCGGCTTTAGGAAAGACCTGGAATGAAGCACAGGACTCAGCTCAGCTGTGACTGGATTTCCAGCCCACAGACACTGTGTGATAATAAATGTTGTTTTAGGCAGCTCGGTTGATGTTCATTCTTCACATGGCTATAGATACATAATATACCAGTCAAGCACCAAATAAAGCCAAGGCTGGAAAGCACATTTATATTTTTTCCTATTAAGAATAACTTTTCCCCTGGGCACAGTGGCTCACGCCTGTAATCCCAACACTTTGGGAGGCTGAAGCAGGCGGTTCACTTGAGGTCAGGAGTTTGAGACCAGCCTGGCCAACATGGTGAAACCCATCTGTATTAAAAATACAAAAATCAGCCAGGAGTGCCTGGAGGGTGCCTGTAGTCCCAGCTACTTGGGAGGCTGAGGTGGGAGAACTGCCTGAACGTAGGATGTGGAGGTTGCAGTGAGCCAAGATCATGCCACTGTACCCCAGCCTGGGTGACAGAGTCAGACTCTGTCTCAAAAAACAAACTACAAAAAAAAAATGAATGACAGCTTTCCACATTTAGAATTAGATAGTTTAAGATGATCATTTAATGAGACACTATTTCCTCTCCATGGGTGTCTCCTCTACACTTAATTCTTTAGTTCCAGTGTATTAAGAAATCAGCAGCCTGAACTCTTCTTCCTTCTTGCTTAACAGACCATAAATTCCCCAAATTTCAGAACTTACTTGCCTTGAGTTCAGTCTCATCCAAGTACCAACGGAAGAACCTTAAGAGCCTTAGGAGAAAAGGAAAGACTGGCATTTCCAAACAAACTCCCTCCTTTCCCTAGCTCCTGAGTTCCATGAAATCTCCTTCGCTCATATTCACCTCCTCAGACACATGAGTCAGTTTTTAGACTCCCGCAAATAATTCTTTTCTGCATTAAAAGCTTCAGTTGTTACAGCTTCAAAAAACTGCAAGTCATTCTTACTTACATCCGGAAGTCTGTACAGCTTCATTGTTCTCTGTAAAGTCATATTTCTACTCAAGTGAGAAAATTTCACTTCTACCAATTTTCTGGGGTTTAGTGATCGATGCCAGTATCTGAAATGCAACAAAGGTTTTAAAATCTAATTTATTTCTAACTCTACAAGTTTCATTCTTTGTCTCAGCTTGGCTGTTACAGAAGCGTTTACTGAATATTTATGTTGTACTAAACAGAAGCCCTCATCCTATGTAATCATTTTATCAGTCAATTTTCTTTTTTTTGAGATGGAGCCTCCATCTGTCGCCCAGGCTGGAGTGCAGTGGCTCAATCTCAGCTCACTGCAACTTCTGTTTCCCGGGTTCAAGTGATTCTCCTGCTTCACCCTCCCGAGTAGCTGCGACTATAGGCACCTGCCACCATGCTTGGCTAATTTTTGTATTTTGAGGAGAGACAGGGTTTCACCATATTGGCCTCGCTGGTCTCAAACTCCTGAACTTGTGATCCACCTGCCTCGGCCTCCCAAAGTGCTGGGATTAGAGGCATGAGTCACTGTGTCCGGCCTCTATCAGTTAATTTTTAATCTCTAAAATACATCTTGAACACCTAGTTATGTTCCTCTGGAGTTTATGACCTTTCAGCTTTTTCACTAAAGAGGAATCTTAAAATTGCAAAAGAAAAATTAATCGGCTGGGCATGATGGCCTATACCTGTAATCCCAGCACTTTGGGAGGCTGAGGTGGGCAGATCACTTGAGGCCAGGAGTTTGAGATCAGCCTGGCCAATATGGTGAAACCCCTTCTCCATAAAAAATACAAAAATTAGCTGAGCTTGGTGGTGCATGCCTGTAGTCCCAGCTACTTGCAAGGCTGAGGCAGGAGAATTAATTGAACCCAGGAGGTAAAGGTTGCAGTGAGTCGAGATCAAGCCATTCATTGCACTCCAACCTGGGCAACAGAGCAAGACTGTCTCAAAAAATATATGTTAATCATACCCAGGTTTGCAAATGTTTAAAGACCATCGCATTCTAAAAAAGGCAAACCAGAAAGTTTAAAAACATAAAAATAAAACCCCTAAATCAGTAGCCTTCACTTTTACAGACTACAAACCAAAGAAAACAACTTGTTGAGAAACGAGCTTAAATTCCTTAAGTGATTCCAGCTTGGGCTCTGGGATAAATGATCTGTATGAAAATATACCTGTAAAGTCCAGTATTCCATTTACTTAACGACTGTAATAATTTAATAGGATACAGTAATTTTAAGTTTCATCCTATTTGAGTCAATAAAAAGTGGTTGGGGGTGGGGAGATCAACTCTGAGGTTTTAGAAACAGGTTAGTCTTGTGGCAAGCTCATCATTTTCTCACTGAAATAACCTTTGAAAGCTTGACCAGTGCAGATGACGTTGTAAAAACAGAGCTTAAGTTTTCTTTGAACAAACAAATACATCTGAGGCTTTTCGATGGATGCTTAGCAGACTTTCCAGACACTTTGGTGGTGCTGCAAAGGATGGCAGAAAACTGAGCCTTAGGGCGGAAAGAAAATGGTACAACATTGGAATTTTCAGGTTATAACGTCCTATGTTTCCCATGCAGAGACAGCACTCATCTTTCACATGGAATAGACTTAGAAATACAGACTCAGCATTATTAGCAGGAATACGTCAAAAACTTTTTTTTTTTTTTTTGGCTGGGCATGGTGGCTCACACCTATAATCCTAGCACTTTGGGAGGCCAAGGCGGGCGGATCACCTGAGGTCAGGAGTTCAAGACCAGCCTGGCCAACATGGCGGAAACCCTGTTTCTACTAAAAATACAAAAATTGTCTGAGTAAGGTAGTGGGTGCCTGTCATCCCAGCAACTTGGGAGGCTGAGGCAGGAGATTCACCGGAACCCAGGAGGCAGAGGTTTCAGTTAGCCAAGATCATTCCACTGCATTCCAGCCTGGGCTACAGAGCAAGACTCCAACTCAAAAGAAAAAAAAACAAGAAAAAAAATTTTTTTAAATCATGAAGTAGCAAATGATATACCAGAAATATATCAGAAAGAATAGTGAACTTGGTGATTCTAGGTTCTAGTCTCTATCTCTACTTCTAACAGAACCACGGTGAGGCTCAACACGTTTGATAAGGGGAGGACCTGAGGTAGGGATGCAGTACAGGTACCTACCTGCACGTGGCCACTGGCTTAGGAAGAACCACTCCCGCGGTGTACACCGCCTGGAAGATCCCTTCCAGGTTCACTCTTCTGGTGATCTCTCGGATTAGCACTGGGGCTACCCGTTTCGATCTCAATTTCTTATGAACACAAAGAAAGTTGATTTCTACCATCTTCTTCAGGCTAAGAAATGAAGATGTTGAAGATTAAGAGTCAAAACAAGATTAAAAATGAAGAGTCAACACATTTTAAAAAATAAGACGATACCCAGGAGATATCCAAAAACGAGAATGCAGGCTGGGCACAGCGGCTGTCGCCTGTAATCTCAGCGCTTTGGGAGGCCTAGGCAGGTAGACTGCTTAAGCCCAGGAGTTTGAGATCAGATTGGGCAAAACTCAGACTCTCGTCTCTACAAAAAAAATAGAAACATTAGCCAGGCATGATGGCACATGCCTGTGGTCCCAGCTACTTGGAAGGCTGAGGTGGAAGGATCGCTTGAGCCTGGGAAGCCGAGGCTGCAGTGAACCACGATCACATCACTGCACTGCAGCCTGGGCAACAGCATGAGGTCCTATTTCAAAAAGGAAAAAAAAGAACATGAAAGCCATTCTTTTTTTTTTTGAGACAGAGTTTCACTCTGTCGCCCAGGCTGGAGTGCAATCGAGCAATTTCAGCTCACTGCATCCTCCACTGCACAGGTTCAAATGATTCTCCTGCCTCAGCCTCCTGAGTAGCTGGGATTACAGGCACCTGCCACCATGCCCAGCTAATTTTTGTATTTTTAGTAGAGGCAGGGTTTCACCATGTTGGCCAGGCTGGTCTTGAACTCCTGACCTCATGATCCACCTGCCTCAGCCTCCCAAAGCGCTGGGATTACAGGCGTGAGCCACTCTGCCTGGCCTGAAAGCCATTCTTTAACACAGTTTTTAAGAAGAGTATTCTAGGGCTGGGCGCGGTGGCTCAAGCCTGTAATCCCAGCACTTTGGGAGGCCGAGGTGGGTGGATCACGAGGTCAAGAGATCGAGACCATCCTGGTCAACATGGTGAAACCCCGTCTCTACTAAAAGTACAAAAAATTAGCTGGGCACGGTGGTGCGTGCCTGTAATCCCAGCTACTCAGGAGGCTGAGGCAGGAGAATTGCCTGAACCCAGGAGGCGGAGGTTGCGGTGAGCCAAGATCGCGCCATTGCACTCCAGCCTGGGTAACACGAGCGAAACTCCGTCTCAAAAAAAAAAAAAAAGAAGAGTATTCTATCACTTAGACATTTCACAAATCCACACGGTAACACTATTGCCCATATCCCACCGAAATGACTGCAACGCACGGAGGCTCCAACCCTCTTATTCTAAATACATTTTAGGACTTTGGTCCATTATAAGTTTTCACATTAGAAATGAGATCAGCTGTGCCTCTTTAAGCAGCTCCTCCTCCCCCTCCCCCTCCCCTTTCCTTCCTCTCCCCTTCCTCCTCCTCCTCCTCCTCCTGCTCCTTCTTCTTCCTCTCTCTCTCTCTCTCTCTCTCTCTTTTCCCTTTCTGAGATCTCACTATGTTGACCAGGCTGGTCTCAAACTCCTCGCCTCAAGCAATCCTTCCATCTCAACCCCCCAAAGTGCTGGGATTACAAGCGTGAACCACTATGCCCAAGCCCTCTTTCACGTTCTAAAGCTGTTTTTCCTATAATGTGTATGATTACGGCAATAACTGGGTCATCCCAGTGCAGAATCTCATAAGATGTGGCTCTGGAGTATGATACAAGCCGCCAGGATCCCTGAGAGGGGCCTTGACCAGACCAGAGATGGTGCTGCTCTGAGCTATAATCAGCCTCCTAGATGTTCCCGGCTCTGCTTCCAGGTACACATTTCGTCACAAAATATTCCTTGAGATCAAATGCTTTTCGCAGTAAATAAGCTAACCTAATATACTGAAAAGTAAAGAGACCAATTATGTATGACATCTTTGACTTTCAGAGCTGGATCTTTGACTTTCTGGGCTGGAGACCCGGAGTAAAAATGCAGTGTATCCTATGGAGACAAACCTTTATCTCTCCTAAAAAAATTTTAAGTAATTTTTTTTAGTTTTTGAGACGAAGTCTTGCTCTGTCACCCAGGCTGGAGTGCAGTGGTATAATCTCAGCTCACTGCAACATCTGCCTCACAGGTTCAAGTGATTCTCATGCCTCAACCTCCCAAGTAGCTGGGATTACAGGCGGGCACCACTATGCCCGGCTCATTTTTTTACTTTGAGTAGAGATGGGGTTTTGGCATATTGGCCAGGCTGGTCTTGAACTCCTGACCTCAAGTGATCTGCCATCCTCGGCCCCTCCAAAATGCTGGGATTACAGACGTGAGCCACCGAGCTTTGTTTATTCTGATGTGTGTGCATGTATGAGATTGAGAGGCAGAGAAAGAAAAAGAGAAAAAGAAACCATTGTCCTTTATTTTTGTTCACAGTCCAATATTTTTTTTGTTTACTACTTAATAAACTGTGGGTAACCCCCCCGCTCCACATAGGCACTGAGGAATGAGAGCTAAGCAGAACCCTGGCACAGTTAGGGCTTGAGGAATATCTCACTGCACAGTGTTACTACTCAGTTATTTCCTTTTATATAATCCTTTACATAATCATATATTAGTTTATAGAAATAGGGCTTGACGAATCCCTTTATATAATCCTCTATTATAATCATATAATAGTTGATAGTATGAGTGCCTAAAGAATATTTCCCTACATATATATCTATAATTATATCTTAGTTCATAATCGGAGGAATGCCTAGAGTGGACACAGTACAGAGCATGAATTAAGGAACAAGCACAGCTTATAATCGGAGGAATGCCTAGAGCAGACACAGTGCAGAGCATGATTTAAGGGAAAAATAGTTATACCAGGACAAGAATCCATGGCCCAGGCGGCAGCGTTCAGTATCGTAAAGATACCCGCTGTATGGCAGGCTTGGGGCGGGAGCCACTCCTCCTGATAAAGGAACTGTAGGACCTTGCTCCAGTTGTGGAAGGCTGCCCTCAGACCAGCAACCCACCTTGGTGACTGTGAACTTTATCCACTCTTGCTACTGTGCTGCTTGAAAAGCATCTTCCCAAAGAACCCATTGGAAGCTGCCAGAAGGTGGCGGTAACCTTGACAGCTCTGTCACTGCTATGTGACTTAAAGCATCCTCCTATAAATCTTAGAAGTAGTTTGCCCATAGATAGAGGTATTGCACACTGCATCCTCTTCACTGCGCAGGGCCCACCTTCAAGCCTCGGTGACCTAATGCAGGTGGACCCCTTACTGCACACGGCCCTTGCCTTCATGGGAACAGGCCCCTTGCTGCGCACTGTCCACCTCCTGACCTAGGTGACCTAATGGAGGTGGACCCTATGTTTTATTGCTCACAACCGTACCACTATCCTTAAAGAAGATTTCACTCACTGCCCTGCCCCCTAACCTATACACAATAAATACTCATGTTTCTGGACATTCGGGGCCTCGCCTGACTCCACTCATAGGTGGCGTGACCCCTGGAGCCCAACTACATTGTCTTTATACTTCTGTGTCCTGTCTCTTTATTTCTTGGATCCTACGCCTCAGCACAGCATAAGGCACACCCCACGACCCTGTGGGGCCCTCAGCCCTACAGTAAACTTTATTTTTTAAAGCAGTTTTAGGTTTACAGCAAAACCAATCAGAGAGTTTCCATAAAGCCTCTGTCCCCACACATACACAACCTCCCTGACCATCAACAGCTTACTTCAGTAATTTTTTTTTTTTGAGACAGTGTTTCATTCTTGTTGTCCAGGCTGGAGTGCAATGGTGCAATCTCAGCTCACTGCAATCTCCACCTCCTGGGTTCAAGCGATTCTTCTGCTTCAGCCTCCTGAGTAGCTGGGATTACAGGTGCCTACCACCATGCCCAGCTAATTTTTGTATTTTTAGTAGAGACAGGGTTTCACCATGTTGGCCAGGCTGGTCTTAAACTCCTGACCCCAGGTGATCCACCTGCCTCAGCCTCCCGAAGTGCTGGGATCACAGGCGTGAGCCACTGCACCTGGCCTGCATTCAGTAATTTTTAAAGGCCTATTCTAAGTGCAATTCTAGGAAAAGAAACACATAAAAACGGTATGAACGGGCTTAAACACATACCTGTCATAAATCCGAATGTTTGCTGGGATGGCACTTATGAACCCAACCAGTTTTTTATTTGAAGACACTCTGACCCCACAGTGCCACTGCAGGAGCCAGCCTGGTGGACGCAGAGCCCTGAGGTCACGGTAGACAAGAAAACAGGCACCAGTTATTGTCCAAGAATACAGGAACAGATGCAGGAGTCCCCAGTTCCACAGCACCTATCCATGACATCTGTGACCAATGAAACTTACCACAATAGGAACTCGGGTGAATAGTCAAATCGGAACATATTGTCATCATCTTCCACGTAATTCTCATTTAACAATGTGTATAACTCCTTGAGCTATAAGATAAAACAAGTGTCCTATCCATGGTGCTCAGAATCAACTCAGAAGCAACCTGTGTGAAGGCAGGAGTTGAATTTAAGAGGTTTTTACTCACTCACCACTTCAGCATTACTCAAGTCTAAAGTGTCCCACATAAAACCCTGTGGCAAAGAATACGGTTCTTGGCGAACGTTGTCTTTATCTGGTTCAATTGCACCATGAGATGTTATGACTTCATCTGAACAGGGAGAGAAAGAGAAAAAAAGAAAGGCAAGAAGAGAGAATATTTAATGACAAAGTATTCTAACTATCCAAAGTGGTCAGTGACATAAGCAAAATCAGACTGAGGGCCCTGGGATTCATATAATCTTTTTTTTTTTTTTGATACAGTCTCACTTTGTTGCCCAGGCTGGAGTGCAATGGCACAATCTCGGCTCACTGCAACCTCCACCTCCTGGGTTCAAGCAATTCTCTGCCTCATCCTCTTGAGTAGCTAGGATCACAGGCATGCACCACTGCACCCCAGCTAATTTTGTATTTTAGTAGAGACAGGATTTCCCTGTGTTGGCCAAGGCTAGTCTTGAACCCATGACTGCAGGTGATCTGCTCGCCTCAGCTTCCCAAAGTACTGGGATTACAAGTATGAGCCACCATGCCTTGCCTGGGTTTCATATAATCTTTAAAAAGATGCTATTATATTAAGTGCCTTTGAACTGAAACAAGAAAGCTAGGCAGTAGTGTGAAATAATTGCTGTTTCATCAATTATTTTTCTTTTCTTTTTTCTTTTGAGATGGTGTCTCACTCTGTTGGCTAGGCTGGAGTGCAGTGGTGCAATCCTGGTTCACTGAAGCCTCCAACTCCTGGGCTCAAGTACTCCTCTTGCCTCAGCCTCCTGAGTGGATGGGACTAGAGGTGTACATCACAGTGCCTGGCTAATTGTTTAATTTTTTTGTAGAGATGGAGTCTCACTGTGTTGCCCAAGCTGATCTCAGATTCCTGGGTTCAAGTGATCCTGCCACCTGAGCCTCCCAAAAAGCTGGGATTATAGGTAAGAACGACCACACCTGGCCTATTTTGCCAATTAAATAAAAGGAGAAGCCAGGCGCAGTGACTAACATCCCAGCACTTCAGGAGGCTGAGGCGGGCAGATCACCTGAGGTCAGTAGTTCGAGACCAGCCTGGCTACATGGTGAAACCCCATTCTACTAAAAATACAAACAATTAACCAGGTGTGGGAGTGGGCGCCTGTAATCCCCGGTATTAGGGAGGCTGAGGCAGGAGAATTACTTGAACGCAGGAGATGGAGGTTGCAGTGAGCCAAGATCGCATCATTGCACTCCGGCTTGGGCAAAAAGAGTGAAACTCCATCTCGAAATAAATAAACAAACAAAATAAAAGGAGAAATCCTTTGTCATACAATGACAAAGATGATATTACAAGACAAAACCTCTGAGTCTCAAGGCCTACAATGCAGCCTTATCTACACACCGTCATAAGCAACGTAGGTTTCACATGACAACCTTGGGAGGTTTGTTTTTTAACTGCATTTCCACAAACTGGGAGAGGCAAGGGCTGCAGTGACCTCTGCCCACTCCCAGCAAAACCTGAAAATAATTTCAAGACTGGTTACTTCTCCCCATCTGAACCCCAGGCACCACAGTCCAGGCCATCACAGTTCCTGGTGATTTCCACCAAGATGTCTTTTCCAAGTCATTCTCTGCAGAGCTTCCCAACACGGCAGGACTGAAACCCAGGCTCTTCCCCACGGCTGCTGCCTGCCTCTCCACACCCTCCCTGACAGCTGCTCCTAGTGATCTGGCCATGCTGACCGGGGCTGGCCTAGCTCAGGGCCTTCCCTCGGGTTGAGGCCCTCTGGTCCCCAAGGGACTGGCCCCTTGGAATTCCCAGTGGAAGCTACATGTCACATGTCAGTTTCTTGCTGTATCTGTTCCTGTCTAAAGTCTTTCTCTACCTCAGTACATGGCCCCTACACCCCTGCCTGGCCACCTTTTGTCCATTTCCACCACTGTTTCCAGCTGTGTGCACTGGACAGTGTGGGGCATTTAATAACAATCAACAGACACCTGCTGCATGAGGGACCCTCGGGGCCCAGTCCTTCTATCACGGCACCTTACATACATTTTTAATACTCCGTGGCTCACTCCTGTAATCCCAGCACTTTGGGAGGCCGAGGCAGGCAAATCCTGAGGTCGGGAGTTTGAGACCAGCCTGACCAACATGGGGAAACCCTGTCTCTACCAAAAATAGAAAATTAGCTGGGAATTGTGGTGCATGCCTGTAATCTCAGCTACTCAAGAGGCTGAGGCAGGAGAATCGCTTGAACCCAGGAGGCGGAGGTTGCAGAGAGCCAAGATCACGCTACTGCACTCCAGCTGGACAGCAAGGGCAAAACTCCGTCTCAAAGAAAAAAATACTCTAATGGGCTGGGTGTGGTGGCTCACGCCTGAAACCCCAGCACTTTGGGAGGCCAAGGCAGGTAGATCACCTGAGCCCAGGAGTTCGAGACCAGCCCAAGCAACATAGCGAAACAGCATCTCTATAAAAATATACAAAAGTTAGCCAGGTGTGGTGGCGTGCACCTGTGGTCCCAGTGACATGGGAGGCTGGAGTGGGAGGAGTGCCTGAGCCCAGGAGGTGGAGGAGGCTGCAGTGAGCTGTGATCATGCCACATACTCCAGCCTGGGTGATAGAGTGAGACCCTATCTAAATAATAATAATAATAATAATAATAGGAATGCTTCAAATGTGGGGAAATTGGCTGTTTTTACTGGGATAGAAATTGAACTAAAATAAGTGTTATCAAAAGCTCATGTCACTACCTAATACTTATATTTTAAGAAGAAAATATTACTTTTGCATAGATTTCAAATCTGTGGTATGAAATAAATGACATATGTGACATTAACTCTCTGTGATTGTTTTTCTTTTCTTTTTTTTTCAGGTGTGACTCCAGACAGGATCCAGAGAGGAGATTTCCAGTCTCTTCTCTGGGTTTTATGGAGACTTACTGTACCCTTCTGTGTTAGCCTCTCAAAGCACTGGGTCGACCTTAAAAGGCACAGGAAAGGGCGTGTGCTTGTCTGTTGTGCATCCAGCTTTGTTTCTGGGGAATAAAAAGGGAAAGCAGAAAAGCGTACCTAGTTTAGGTACCGGCTGTGTGTCCCAAAACTGGTATCTGTGCTTTGCAGCCTCGTCAATGTTCCTGGCTGGGCCCTGGCATGCGGATAGCAGCTCCATTGCTCTCTGGATATCCTGCAACTTCTGCATTGGGACACTGGGATTCTATGACAGCAAAGACAGACACACAGAACGTGAGAAAGCGGCAGCTGATCTTAAACTCGGGCAGATGCACGTGGATCTGCCTCAGAGATTACAGTCCCTAAACACTAACAATCCTCCGCCAAGCCCGGTCAAGGCCATGGGCTTGCATGTTACACATGAAAATAGAAGCAAAACTTCTGTTAAGGGCAACAGTTGTAGAGTTTCAGTGGGGCTCTAGCAGTCTGGGGAATCTAAATGGAAGCATGCTTTGCTTTAGTTTCCCATCCATCTACAAATGGTCCCCAGTATTATTCCTCTGGGGAAGACGTGCAATGCAT
>CM052669.1:13273518-13312086 GCA_028533165.1 Leontopithecus rosalia
TGCAGTGAGCTGAAATGGCAACAAGAGTGAGACTATGTCTCAAAAAAAAAAAAAGAAAAAGAAAAAGAAAGATGGAAGGCAGGCAGGCAGGCAAGCAGAAGGCAGGGGAGAGAGAGAGGGTGGGGGAGGGAGGGGGAGGAAGGAAAGAAGGAAGGGAGGAGGGAGGGAGGAAGGGAGGAAGTCAGACGGAGGGAGGGAGGGAGGGAAGGAGGGAGTGAGGGACTGAGAGACTGAGGGACGGAGGGAGGAAGGGAGGAAGCAAGGGAGGGAGTGAGGAATGGATGGATGGAGGGAGAGAGGGAGGGAGGAAGGAAGGGAGGAAGCAAGGGAGGGAGTGAGGGAGGGAGGAAGGGAGGAAGCAAGGGAGGGAGTGAGGGATGGATGGAGGGAGGGAGGGATGGAGGGAGGGAGATCTGATCTCAGTGCTGAACTGGAATGAAAATGATCAAGAAAGGAAATCTCTAACCACGCGCCTTCCTCCTGGCCACACCCTGCCCTTCTCCTTACCCTCCTGATCCTCTAGACACAATCTCTCCCACCAGAAGGATGAGCAATTTCCTCTGTACTTCAGATCCTGGGCAACCATAGCCTGTCGTTCCCAGCCCAAGTGTTTGAAACTGGACTACTTTTTAGGTAAGACAGCACCTTTAAATTCTAAAGTTCCGTTCTGAAAGCCAATACTCCTGCAGCCTCTTGAAGATTCCCCAGTTCTTTTTTAAAAAACTCCTCAAATAATGTAATAATATATGGAACATGACACTACTTGAAATGACAGGGCAGTGCAGAGGACTGAATATGGAAATCAATGACATTTTTCAATGTGTCAAATTACTGAGATATTGTAGAACGCTGATACCATGCAAAGAATATTCTTTGCTGTGATTCAGAAAGTGGTTAGAAGTTTCAGAATCCTTTGGTTTTGCTGTATGTCAACACAGGGTGGACACCATGGAAAGGTACAATCAACCCTTAGAAGTTTCTAAACAGCAACTCCGGACTTCTGTTCACTTGGAATCTGAAATCTGTGGTCTGGAGCAAATAATTTTACCCTGGGAAGCTTACTCGTCTTACACAGCACAGAAGAGGGTTTGTTTCATACAAACACTGTGCAGAAGCCCAGGGAAACAAAGTTCTGAAGTGTAACTGGAGGCAGGTGAAAGTCTTCTTTTCTCTGCTTGGAAGTCTAACAGCACAATCCCAAATGGCCACAGTTTCTGTAAGCTGTTTATCTTACATTTGATTAGCACCAAAATCATAAGGTCCTACCTTAATGACACATACAAATTCCACAAAATACTCTTCCTGTTCTCCTTATTCCATCTTTGGATGACTTCTTTTCCTCGGGTGTCTTTTAAGTCTCCGACATTAAAAGGAGCAAATTTCTAGCAAAATGAAATTCATGTGTATCTGAACTCCAGCAACACAATCTATTAGAAGACCTTACAATTGAAATAAGAATTGAGATCACCACATAGTTCAACTAATAATGCTTAACTGTGCATTCGTTTAGCTTAACCTGGCAGAGCTGAGGCCAATCTACAACAGTCTATCTACAATGACTATAATGAATGTCATGGTAATTTTTCTTTCTTGATTTTTTTTCTCTTGATTTCCTTCCTGATTTCTGAGTTAAATCTTCTATCACTAATACATCAAACAAACAATTTTGCAACAGGCATGACTCAGCATCTTTGTTCCACGTGACACAATGGCCAAAATGACCAACTCCAGAGGAAGACTTCAGAGTGAGTGGCTTATCTTCTCTGCCTACTGAGCTCATCAGGTCGGCCAGCACTCTACATGAAACGTCCGTTTGTGAACTATTGATATGCCAATGCTCACTATTTAAATGCTTTCTTTCTTCTTTCCTTTTGAGACAGAATCTTGCTCGGTTGCCCAGGCTGGAATGCAGTGGCATGATCTTGGGTCACACAGGCATGCGCCACCACACCTGGCTAATTTTTGTATTTTTAGTAGAGATGAGGTTTCACCATGTTGGCCAGGCTGATCTTCAACTCCTGACCTCAAGTGATCTGCCCACCTCTGCCTCCAAAAACGCAGTGATTACAGTCGTGAACTACCACATATGGCCCTACTGAAATGCTTTCTGAAAGTAAATGCAAATACAATTTCCAAACCCACAGGGACAAAGCAGGAAGAATAACTCAGCTATGACAATGTCTTCTGTGCATTCACCTTCCGTAGGAGCACCCCTGGGGAAGGATGAGTAGGCCAGGTGAGAGGAACACCCGCCCCGCGTTAACCTCCCACGATTGCACTGCCGTGTGAGAGGAGGCCTGTTCTCTTCGTCTTCCACATGTGTTCTCTGTGGCATACTAACCAACTACACTCTTTACCCATTAATTTTCCAAATGTAATACTTTGGAAAAAATATCCAAGTTTTATAACACAAAGAGGCCTACAAGAATCCAGACAAATATCATTTTTATTTTTTTCCTGTGTGTAGACCAGAATACTCTGTAATGCAGTCCACTGTAATTTACAGTGCTATCTAGAGCTGGCATAAACTTAAAGGAAAAGGGCCCCAGATTTTAAAAATGCAATGGAGAAAATCCCATCTTAAGATAGTACTGACTTGCTCCTAATTAAGAAAGGAAATTCCCTACTGTTGATGGTTAATACTGAGTGTCAACGTGATTGAAGGATGCAAAGTACTGATCCTGGGTGTTTCTCTTGCCAAAGGAGATTGACATTTGAGTCCCTGGGCTGGGAAAGGCAGACCCACTCTTAATCTGTGTATGCACCATCTAATCCGCTACCAGCACGGCCAGGTTGTAAAGCAGACAGAAAAATGTGAAAAGAGAGACTGGCCTAGCCTCCCAGCCTACATCTTTCTCCCATGCTGGATGCTTCCTGCCTTCAAACATCAGACTCCCAGTTCTTCAGTTTTGGGACTCGGGCTGGCTCTCCTTGTTCCTCAGCCTGCAGATGACCTATTGTGGGACCTTGTGGTCATGTGAGCTAATACTGAATAAACTCCCATGTATATTCCATTAGTTCTTCCTCTCTAGAGAACCCTGACTAATATACCTACCATATGCCAAGAGATCCCCACTGCCTTGCTTGGCTCCAGTTTCTCACAAGCGACAGAGAGAGGGGAAAGGCTCACAATTTCTAGATGTGGAAGGGATGGGCAGAGACCGATGGTGATGCTGGAAGCAGCAGGAGGTGTCCACACTGTAGGTCAAGGACGCTGTGTTTCTCTGACGAAGCAACGTTCAGAAACGGGAGGGGTATTTCACAAGCCTCTGGTGGTGTCTGCTATGAGTTACCTTGGAAAACTATGTCTAGTGGGTAGAATATTTATTACCTGAGAACCAAGCTAAAAGCTATGGAGGAGGATTTCATTTTCTTCTCACCCTGCAGTCAGTCAGGGAAAAGTGGGGCAAATCATTTTCCTTCTCAGTGATTCCTGGTCCTTTTGTGTAAAACAGGGGACAACAACAACAAAACTACCTACAAGGCTCACTTCCTGGAACACAACAGAACCTCTGCATAAGAAAACAGGAAATCCACAAAGCCCGCAGAATGGTAACAACTACCATACATATGTACACATATATATGTAGGCACATCGTTTTAGAATGTAAAAACTCTTGAATAAAAATAATAAACTAGAACCTCAAGATCCAACTGTAAGAGAGAAGATAAGGAACAGGCTGAAGGAGGTGCAGTGCCCAAGCAAAGGCACACAGCTGGTGAGCCAGGGGGCAGAGATCAAGCTCAAGGTCTCAGAAGTCACCTCTTGAGCTGTTTCCACAATACCACATGCTACTCACATTTTTTTATTTGGAGATACCTCTCACTCTGTCGCCCAGGCTACAGTGCAGTGGTGTGATCTTGGCTCACTGCAACCTCCACCTCCCAGGCTCAAGCTATCCTCCCACCTCAATCTCCCAAGTAGCTAGGACTGCAGGTGCATGCCACCGCGCCTAACTAACTTTTTGTATTTTTAGTAGAGACAGGATTTCACCATTTCACCCAGGCAAGTCTTGAACTCAAGTGATCTGCCTGCCTTGGCCTCCCACAGTGCTGGAACTACGGGCATGAGCCATCATGCCTAGCCTACTCATAATCATTTATTTGTAGGTACAATCACCAAAAACATCTCTGTTTTGTGATATTTCTAATTCTACCCCTTTTCTTTTTCTTTTTTATTTTTTCAAAGCCAGAGTCTCTCGCTGTTGTCCAGCATGGAGTGCAGTGGCATGACTGGCAGCCTTGAACTCCTGAGCTCAAGGGATCCTCCCGCCTCAGCCTCTCAAAGTGTTGGGACTACAGGCGTGAGCCACCGTGCCTGGCTGATTCTACCCTTTTCATCACTGTGAGTTTCTTGCATCAAGAGGGCTTTGTTTCCCAGAGGCCCAGTACACCGGGTGCCGGGGCGTTGGTTCCACAGACAGGGGTGCCAGCCATCTGTGCCACCAGACAGACACCCACACAGTACAACCAACCCTCTTCTTGGCCAGCCATCTGCCAACATGGGGCCCAGCTGGACAACTTCTGGTTTGGTCTAAACTAGGAGAATGTGAGGAACTATTTCCCACCCTTGGCACGAGAATGAAGAACGACCGCTGCAAACTGCTTTGATCAAAGTCAAAGAGAGACTTACCCACGGCCGCTCCCGCTGAAATCTGCTGCCAGATGGTGTTGTGCTATTCAGGTAATTAGACAGACACCCAGAAAAATTACAATGTGAATATCTTCTGAACGAAAAGTAACCAAATATTAAAGTGTAATTTCAAAAAACCCTAACAACTCACATCGAGACTTTCTTCTAAAACAACAATCTAAATACAAATTCACTGAGAAAGGGGAAGAACACGGCAGGTATCCACACACACAAAAAAAAGCACAGTGTACCCCTTCATTATTTGAGTGCCAAATTCTGTTTTAAGGAGGCTGTCAAGAGCTTCCAGTTACTAGTGCTATTCAACACACAGTCACAACAAAGTCCCTACACATCTGATCCAGCGGGGCGCTAAGCTGCGTAAACCCACTCATATGCACGAGAAACCACAGAGGGGAAAGAATAAAACAGAGCTCTCACTTTCGAAGGCTGCTGAATTTTAATCTCCTGGGAATCCGACGCCGAGTCTGACTTGGTGCCTCCAGAATTTGGTTTCTCCTTTTTTCTCTTCTGCTTCTTCTTTTTCTTTTTGGCTCCCAAATACCCTCCAGGACTTCTGCGGGAAATGCAAAGATGGTGAAACCAACCAACAAACAGAAATCATTAAATGAAATTGATTGGCAAACAATTAATCATTTGGCAAAACACAGATGTTATATGCTGTGGAAATAAACTGTGTTAGGATGTAAGTGAGAAATAAAAGGTGGTCACGTTAAGGCATTAACAGGCAATGCAGAAGAATATCGGTCCCCGCTCAGTCATCCTACAGGTGCTTAGATGTCCCGGAAGCAGGAAGACTGCAGAGAAAAACCACATTTTATAACTGAAGTAAAATTGTTGCCACAGTTATCACTACTCTCCTAATCTACTTTTAAGTCAGCTTTCTGGAAGAGAGATACATAATATAAAAAACTCCATTGTAAAGATCTCTTGGGTACAACAAAACACTAACCTTGAAGCAACAGAACTAAGCAAACTGCTTTTCTGCAGAGGAGGAAATGTTTCCTGATACAGATTTTTACTAGGAAGGCTAATAATGAAAAGCTCTAAGTGTGTAGCTACAGAGAGAGACCCTGTTTCAAACAAACAAACAAAATACAAAGTGCTAGTTTTGCTATTCAACATCTAGGTTATAAAGAAACTTTTCTTTCTATTGGTTATTCATATTTTACAGGAATGAACTTTTCTACTGATTGATTGAGACGGGGTTTCACCATATTGGCCAGGCTGTTCTTGAACTCCTGACCTCGTGATCCACCCCACTTGGCCTCTGAAAGTGCTGGGATTACAGGCATGTGCCACTGCGCCCAGCAGTAATGAACTTTTCAATTTAAAATGGACAATTCCTCTGTAAAGTCAAAATATGAAAGGCATGTGTAATAGTGAGAGAGACTGTTTAAGAACTAAGCACTTTGTTGGGGACAGTGGCTCATGCCTGTAATCTCAGCACTTTGGGAGGCTGAGGCGGGTGGATAGCTTGAGCCCAGGAGTTCGAGACCAGCCTGGGCAATAAGGAAAAAACTAGCCTCTAGCAAAACAAAACAAAACAAAACAAAACAAACCCGAAATAAAAAACTGCCAGGTGTGGTGGTATGCCCCTGTAGTCCCAGCTACTCAGGAGGCTGAGGTGGGAGGATAGCTTGAGCCTGGGAGGCCCAGTGAGCCAAGATTGTGCCACTGCACGCTAGCATGGGTGACAGAGCTGGGGAAAAGTAAAAAGAACTAAGCCCTTGAGGTATAGATTCATTATTTCTACTCTAATTCTAAAATAGAAAAGAGTGCTTATTTTTGGAGAATCATTAAGACCTTGTCAAGTAGTACCCTAGGGGTCTAAAAACAGTAAGGCTTTCCCACCTCACAATGAGCAGTTTATTTTCATCAATAGAATCAAATTTGTGCCATCATGATGTTTATATTTAAAATTTAAAACCATCTGGTGGCCAAGGGCATTCATCAATATCTAACTAGCAATCGGACTTAAGCAAACAATTCGCAGCTAGGTACGGGAGCTAGAAATACGCCGTAGAGACATTCGGTTTCGTCTGTTCTTTGGTTTGGGAGAAGGACTATTTGAGGTTTTCCTCTCTGATGTTCCTACTGCGGGCGCCCTTTGACACCCTGTGAAATGGTGAATCTGTTGTGCTGTTACAGTGTGATTTTATGTATGCATTTGGATGTGCTATTTAAGAAGTCTATTCACAATCGCACCCCTAAGGTCTCCAATGCCTCACACCAGTACACACTAATACAAATGCTTGTAGAATGAATGAACGGGTAAGTCTGGCTCTCTAGAGGTGGCGACATTACATATTCCCAGGCCATAAAATACTTCTGAAAGCTACCATTGTCCCAGCCTCAATGGTAAAGCCTACTGCAACTCACTATCAAGTATTTATTGAACATATACTACGTGGTCAGCATTATCTTGGAGCCAGAGGCTGGGTGGGAGGGACCAAAATCATGGTGGAGACACCCATGACTTCACAACCCAGGCAATCATCCCTTCCCAATCTCTACCCTTTATTCTAACGCTGCTGGCTGTGGCTTTCTAGAAACCACTAGGAGCCTGGAACTTCATAGCTCTTCTGTATAATACTTCTATCTTAAAATATCTCCAAATTTCCAGGAAGCTTGGTTACAGAGAGATACAGAATAAGAGGCAGTGACTGGTAAGGATGCTTTAAGGTAGATGCCGGGGCCGGGCGCGGTGGCTCACGCCTGTAATCCCAGCACTTTGGGAGGCTGAGGCAGGTGGATCACGAGGTCAAGAGATCGAGACCATCCTGGTTAACATGGTGAAACCCCGTCTCTACTAAAAATACAAAAATTAGCTGGGCATGGTGGCGCGTGCCTGTAATCCCAGTTACTCGGGAGGCTGAGGCAGGAGAATTGTCTGAACCCAGGAGGTGGAGGTTGCTGTGAGCCGAGATCGCACCATTGCACTCCAGCCTGGGTAACAAGAGCGAAACTCTGTCTCAAAAAAAAAAAAAAGGTAGATGCCTATCCAACTGGATGAAAATATATTTGTCCTGAGTGTAGGTTAATTTTCTCAGCCACGCATGGTGGCTCACGCCTGTAATCTCAGCAGTTTGGGGAGCCAAGGTGGAAGCACTGCTTGAGCATAGAAGGATAACTTAAGATCAGCCTGAACAACATAGTGAGACCCTGTCCGTATAAAAAGTAAAAAATTAGCTGGGCACGGTGGTATGCACCTGTGGTCAGCTACTTGGGAGGCTTAGGTGGGAGGATCACTTGAGCCTGGGAGGCTGCAGTGAGCCATGATCATGTCACTGCACTCCAGCCTGGGCAACAGAATGAGACCCTGTCTCAAAAATAACAACAATATTGTCTACAACAGATAAAAACAAACTCATAGAAACTTGAGTGGATCTAGAGACATTAAAAAAATTAAAACATGAGACTATTTCTCCAACTATTTCCCCAATTCCTTAATAAGTTTATATCGCCTATTCCATAACTTACAAGACTTGATCAGTGAGGTTTCCTGTTAATTACATTTTTCGAGTTAACTGATGCTACACACAACTTCTTTTTCCCCTTCCAAACGGTGTTGCTAAAATTTATTTTCTTATTTTGGCATGATGAAGAAAGCATCATCATTTTTGTTTACTCTAGTTCAGCAAGAGTTTCTCTTTTTCTCTCTTTCATCTGAACTTTTAAATTGACAGGGAGATACAGAAATGGACACTAAGTTGATATCCCAGATATTCCCTGACATATCTGATCTTATTTACACAACGATGAGAAGCAGAGCCTCCCAGCCCTTCAGTGAGGAAGAGCCACTTTTCCATTTCCAGAGGCCATGAAGGAAACAAGAATTTGGGAATAAAGCCGACCAGTGCACTGCTTGATACCCATGAGGGCAATTATAATCAAAAAGAACTAGTCAGTGTCGGCGAAGATGGAGAGACACTGGAACCCTCATACCCTGTTGATGGGAATGGAAAATGGGGCAGTTGCTTTGGAAAACAGCTGGCAGTTCCTCAAAACACGGAACACAGATTCCCTGTATAACCTAGTCATTACACTCGTAAGTACATAACCAAGAGAAGTGAAAACTTAGGTCCACACAGAAACTTGTTCACAAACACTCGCAGCATCATTTGTAACAGCCAAAAAGTGGAAACAACACAAATGTCCATCCTCTGATGAATGGAGACAGGAAATATGGCCCATCTATAGGATGGATTATTCAGCAATAAAAAAATGAAGCACCAATGAACGCTGCAACATGACTGCATGCCCCTTGAAAACACTACACTAGGTGAAAGACACCAGTTGCCAAGGGCTACGTATCGCATAATTCCATGTCTATAAAATGCACTGATGGGCAAATCCATAAAAACAGAAGGTGAGTGCTGGTCAGCGGCCGGGAAGATGGCGGGTTTGGGTATGATGATTATGGGATGTGGGTTTATTTTGAGGGTGATGCAAATGTTCTCAAATTGATTGCAGTGATGGGTGCACAACTCCTCGAATGTACTAAAAGCCGCTGAATGGTATGCTTTATTCTTTTTTATTTTTTGAGACATTCTCACTTTGTTGCCCAGGCTGGAGTGCAGTGGTACCATCTCAGCTCACTGCAACCTCTGCCTCCTGGGTTCAAGTGATTTTCCTGCCTCAGCCTCCCAAGTATCTAGGATTACAGGTGTGCGCCACCATGTCCAGCTAATTTTTGTATTTTTAGTAGAGGCAGGGTTTCACCATGTTAGCCACGCTGATGTCAAACTTCTGACCTCATGTGATCTACCCGCCTCAGCCTCATAAAGTGTTGGGATTACAGGCATGAGCCACCATGTCCAGACTGAATGGTACACTTTAAACCAGTGAATGGTATTCTATGTGAATTATATCAAATGAAACAAAAGTGTTGACAGGTGACACTCCTGTCCCTGGGAGTGACAGGATGATGTTATGGCCAGAGCAGATCAGTAGTCAGCTATGACTGCTTAGCCAGGGATCTGCATCCCACAGGAATCCAGGGACGCTGAAGGGACACGCATGACAGAAGGAGATGCCATCATGCCTGTGTGGGAGAGGTGCTGAGCGGGCTTCCAGATACTGAAGGAAAATCCATGCCCAAGAGAAGACTCTCACTGGAAATCCAATGAAGAAAGACTCATTCAGACTCCCAATACTCGAGGCTGATTACCGAGTCACAGAAATTCAGCCCTGCATATCATGGCCCTTTTATAAAGATTCCTCGGTCTTCAGGAACACAAGTCCCACCTCCCTCTTCCCCAGGGCTTCACATGAAAGGTTCACAAAGAAAAGGCTCTCCGTGTTGCCACCTCTGAAAGCCCAGACACTTCAGCCTTCGTCTAGAGAGAATCAGTGGCATGTTCAGACCTCAGGTGGAAACGATGACATTGCTTCTCAGCCATGGAAATGGCAAATACTCAACGAGCACATGCAGCAAATCTCTTCCAAGGGTATTCATGGAAACTACAGACAAAACTTAATGGGCTAGCCAATGTAACAGAGCCATGGAAACACTTTACAGGTGGTCCAGGATGATACCCACACAACCCATTGTTCCTCCCTCTGGACTCACAGCTGGACAGCACTTCCCAGGGGCCTTATGGCCAGGTGTGGCCGCTGACTGAGTTCCAGCCAGCGGGAGTGATGTGTGTCGCTTCCTGCTGCTCAGAAACTCTCGTGGGTGGCTTCTCTATGCCCTTCCTGTCCTTTGTGCAGACTGGATGCAGACATGGGTGAGACCCTCAAGGATGGCAGAGCCACATGATGGCGCAGTCTGGACCTTGGATGACAATGAAGGAGAGCTACCTCACATCTGTCAGAACATGTGCCCAGGGCTGGTACATGGATGACAGGAAAACTCCTGCTGCATTGTGCAATCACGTTTTAGGGTCTATTTACTACAGCAGCACAGCCTAATGTAACTAACAACCAATCTTTTTTTTCTTATACTTTAAGTTCTTGGGAACATGTGCAGAAAATGCAGGTTTGTTACATAGGTATATAGGTGCTGACACATCAATCTTAAAGGGTGACGTCGGGCTGGGCACTGTGGCTTACGCCTGTAATTTCAATACTTTGGGAAGCCAAGGAGGGACGAGTGCTTGATCCTAGGAGTTCAAGACCAGCCTGGGCAACATAGAAAGACCCCCACCTCTACAAAAAAATTAAAATCAGCCAGGTATGGTGACAAGTGTCTGTAATCCCAGTTTCTGGGAGGCTGAGGAGAAAGGATCATCTGAGCCCAGGAGGTCATAGTTGCAGTGAGCTATGATTGTGCCACTGAATTGCAGCTGAGCAACAAAGAAAGATATCTCTCTCAAAAAAATAAAGAGTGACATCAAAGAAGCTCAAATTTTGGTATGTGAATTCCAATGATAAAAAGTGATTTTAGATTTTATCAGGCACCACAAGAGAGATAATTTAGCTCCCTCCCCTCCCCTGTGAAACAGAATAAACATTAGTAGTTTGAGACTAATTATTCTACAAATATTTCCCCCCATGATTTCCAAGCTCCTGCATGGAAAATAGCTGGGAATATAGCTGACTGCAATCTTCTGCCTTGCAGTTTCACCCAGTTCTGAAATGGTGCACAATAGTCACAATACCATTGTAAGGAAAACATCATTAAAATGCAACAGAACTGAAGAACAGATAAGCAGGTCCACGAAACGCAACAGATGTTATCCGTAACAACGAATGATACTAAAGAAACTTGAAATATAATAAAGATCACATCATAAATCAGTAGTGAAAAAAGCTTTTTCATACGTAGCATCAGAAGAACCGAATTCCCATATGCAGAAAAATAAAATTGGTTTGCTACCTCCCCCAATATTAAAAACACAATACAAATGAGTAAAAAACCCAAACTTGGAAAATGAAACCTTAAAACTGAAGGCAGTGATTCTGTCCATTTAGTTCACATCTTTCTAGAGCCTAGAACAGTGTCTGACATGTAGTAGATGCTCAAGTAAACATCTTTCAAATGAATAAGTGAAAGAATTAAATGGTAACTTTGTAATGTCAGTAAAGAAAATAATCACTCCAACAAGGACTCAAAAGCACAAACCATAAAAGATAATAACTTTTGACTACACCAAAGTTAAACATTTCATGATAAAGTGATTACAAAAAAATTTACATTACAGAATAAGGTTAGGCGTTTATAACACAAATGAGAAAGTATTAGCAGCCAGAATATATACAAAGCTCTTTTCTCCCTCACGTTTAATCTCTAGAATGGTATAGAAAGACAATCTGGTTTTTCTTTTGAGACGAAGTTTCGCTCTTGTTGCCCAGGCTGGAGTGCAACGGCGCGATCTCGGCTCACCGCAACCTCCGCCTCCTGGGTTCAGGCAATTCTCCTGCCTCAGCCTCCTGAGTAGCTGGGATTACAGGCACGTGCCACCATGCCCAGCTAATTTTTGTATTTTTAGTAGAGACAGGGTTTCACCATGTTGACCAGGATGGTCTCGATCTCTTGACCTCATGATCCACCCGCCTTAGAAAGACAATCTTATATTCTGGCCAGGACTGCAGGCATTAGCTAGAGTTTGACCACCTGGGTTTAATTCTGAATCCACGAGTTCCTAGCTGTACGACTTTTTAGTACTTAACCCCTCTGTGCTTCAGTTTCTGTAGTGTAAAAGGATGATGTTTTTAATAAACAGTATTAGGCCAGGCGTGGTGGCTCCTGTCTGTAATACCAGCACTTTGGGAGAACAAGGCAGGAGGACTGCTTGAGTCCAGGAGTTCGAAACCAGCCTGAGCAACATAGCAAGACCTCATCTTTACAAAAAATAAAAAATTGGCTGGGAAGGGTGGTGCGTGCCTCTGGTCCCAGCTACTTGGGAGGCTGAGGTGGGAGAATCACTTGAGCCCAGGAGTTTGAGGCTGCAGTAAGCTGTGATTATGCCACTACACTCGGTCTGGGCAACAGAGTGAGACCCTGTCTCAAATAAATAAATAGTATTAGAAAAAAATATGAGGATAAAATGAGTTCATACATGTAAGACTTTAGTACAGTAGCTGGCACACAGAGATCATTCAGTATTAGCCAGCTATTATTATAGTTGTACTGCTTTAATTTTTAAAATACAACTTATTGCTAGCTGGAATTGTATTATTTGTCTCTAACTAGAACATAAGATCCGTAAACCAGTGTTTTTCATTGTATCCCTGGCACCTAAAATAGTGTCTTACATATAAAAGATCCTCAATAAGTATTTGCTAGATGAAAGAGAAATCAACTTAAAAAATCAGTAAGAGAAAGACAGAAGACTGACGGAAGAATGGGCTGCGGATATGAACAAGCACTTCACAAAAGAAGCTGCCTTAACAGCCAATAAGCTTATGAAAACATGCTCAACTTTGCCCACTGATTTGGCAAACATTCTAAAATCTAAGAATATCAGAAGAATGTGAGGAAAGGGAACACTCATATGCTATTTAAAATGTAAACTGAAACAACCACTTTGTAGAGCAGTCTGGCATTGCTGTCGTCACTGCCACCACCACCACCACCATCACCATCATCATCATCACCACCGTCACCACCATCGCCACTACCACTGCCATCACTGCCACCAAGATCACCATCACCATCGTCACCACCACTGAGAGGGGAGACCCCCTTGCCTCCTATTTCACCTCCTCCCTCCCCTGCTTCCAGATGGGAAGGAGGGTGAAGAAGAAGAAGAAAATGAAATAAAATACCAAAGAGCTGGGAAAATGACTCCCTCTTTAGTTCCCAGCATCTCTGCTATCTGTTAACCTTGAAAGAGCTGCAAATGAATGTTATCCCTGCCAGCTGGAGCCCGGCACTGGGTCACGCCCCCATGTCTCCACGGACCAGGAAACACCTCTGCCAACAAACAGCTTGTTCCTTTTGTCTCTCTGTAAGCCCCCTCCCCTGCTGGTCCACGCTCACACTGCATATGAATTAGCACATCAACGAAGCCAAAAGACTGTAAGGTCAGACTTCCAGCAAATGGACAATGACAGAGTTCCACCTCAGTTTCCCCTTTAGCATAGTAAGCCTATAAAAGGGGAGAGAAGCTGCAGCTTGGGGAGCTCAGTGAATGAGGCTGTAGCCCCCTGCAGCTCCCAGCCAGATAAAAAGCTACTTCCTTCTTCAGTTAGGTGTTTGAGAGGTTTGTTCCCTGCCATTCCTGCTTCATCACCACATCATCAGCACCATCACTATCATCACCATTACCGCCATCACCACCATCCTCACCATCATCAGATCATTACAACCATCACCATTATCATCACTATAAGCACTACCATCACTGCCACCATCATCACCACCATCATTACCACCATTGTCACCGCTATCATTACCACCATTATCGTCACCATCACTATTATCACCACTTCCACCATCATCACCATCAACATTATCACCATCATCATAATCACCATCTATCATTCCTACCATTATCACCATTATCATCACCACCATCCCCACTACCATTATCACCATCACTGCCACCATGATCACCATCACCACATCACACCACCACCATCACTATCACCACCGCCATCACCACCACTGCCATCGCCACCATCACCATCATATCATTACTACCATCATCACCATTATCATCACCATCAGCACCACCAGTGCCACTACCATAGCCATCACCACCATCACTGCTGCCATCACCACCACCATCACCACATCAGTCACCACCATATCATCATCACCGCCACATCATCGTCACCACATCATCATCACCACCACCATCACCACCACATCAGTCACCACATCATCACCGCCACATCATCGTCACCACATCATCACCACATCATCACATCATTGTCACCACCACCACACCATCATGACCACCACATTATCATCACCACATCATCATCACCACCACCACATCATCATCACCACATCACCATCACCACACCATAACGACCACATTATCATCACCACATCATCATCACCACCACATCACCACCACCACAGCATCATGACCAACACATCATCATCACCACCACATCATCATCACCACCACCACATCACCACCACCACACCATCACAACCAACACATCATCATCACCACCACATCACCACCACCACACTATCACGACCAACACATCATCATCACCACCACATCATCATCACCACCACCACCACATCATCACCACCACATCACCACCACCACACCATCACGACCAACACATCATCACCACCACCACATCATCATCACCACATCATCACCACCATCACATAACCACCACCACACCATCATGACCAACACACCATCATGACCACCACATCATCATCACCACCACATCATCATCACCACACCATAACGACCACATTATCATCACCACTACATCATCATCACCACATCATCACCACCACCACATCACCACCACCACACCATCACGACCAACACATCATCATCACCACCAATCATCACCACCACCACCACCACATCATCATCACCACATCACCATCACCACACCATAACGACCACATTATCATCACCACATCATCACCACATCATCACCACCACCACATCACCACCACCACAGCATCATGACCAACACATCATCACTACCACCACCACATCACCACCACCACACCATCACGACCAACACATCATCACCACCACATCATCATCACCACCACCACATCACCACCACCACACCATCACGACCAACACATCATCACCAACACATCATCATCACCACCACCACATCACCACGACCAACACATCACCACATCATCATGACCACCACCACCACATCACCATCATCACCACCACATCATCACCATCACTATCATCACCTCCAGCATTATCACCACCATCATCACCATCACTATCATAATCATCACCACAGCAGGTAACACTTTGCTATGTGTCAGGCACTATACCAAGAACCCTACAGATATCAGCCTCATAAACTGTCAAACTCAGAAGTAAGTGCTATTATTATTCCCATCTTATAGATGAGGAAACTGAGATATAGAGAGGTTAAGAACTTGCTGAAGGTCTCGTGGCTAATCATGGCAGAGCCAGGACTTGAATCCAGGCAGTCCAGCTCCAAAATCCACATAATTATTACCCTATGTTTTCTCATTTATGTACTTACTTGGGTTGACCATTTTTCAAATAATTACTGGCAGTGTTTAGGTCTTCTTTTGTAAACTGCCTAATTGTGATCTTTGGACTTTTTTTTATTGGACTATTTCATGAAATTGTAATCGATCTTTCTGTTACATGTGTGCACATAGCCTGGTGTTCTGGTTGGAATCCCAAAACACTTCACTAGACGGAAAAAAATATATGACTTTTTGGTACAGTTGATAAAAAACAAAGGTAACCCAAAAGTGCGCACACTGCCTGCTGCTGGTGAGAATCACACCCACAGCTGGGGAAGTCGGGTAAGGTTGACTCAGGTTATCAGGGTGTACTGGCCAAAGTTGGTCCTCATCTGGATCAGAAGCACCCATCTTATTTAATTAAGTTAATCATGTGACCATTAGATTCGATAACAGATTTCACCTGCAGATCAGGGTTTGAAGAAGTCACACAAATGAGTTTGTTTTTGTCAGTGACTCATTTGTGTAATTCCAGGATTAGTTTCTTCACCCTTTTTTCCCAAGTATAACGCAGAGGCCAGAGCAGGACGCCAGCCTTCTAGCTGTCATCATCTGGCTGCATTACAGCCTCATCTAAAGTAGGATTTCAGCTCCATCATGGGTTTGGTAGCTTCAACCCATACTTAGTGTGCCCCTTCGCCTCTTGGGATTGATGTAGGGAGTATCTACAAAGCAACATCATCTCTGCGCAAAGCAGTACGTCATGGACAAGCCCGAGAAGGCTCAGAGCTCAGAGCTGGCCCAGAAGTTTATGGCCAGGGAGGGACAGAGACCATCTGAGGCTAAGAGACCATCTTTAGCTACTGAGGCTAAAGCTTTGGATAAAGGTGACTGTGAGACTGGCCAATAATTTAAATATTTACAGGGTACCTAGCTCTAGGCAATGACCAAAGAACAAGCCCTGGAATTAATTCAAGCATCCCTGGAAGAAAGGAATCTTGATGGTCCCCTTTGCAAGCTTCTGGTCCTGTTGACTAGTCCTTCCTCACTAGCTTCTGGTCTGGTTTACTAGTGAATCCCTCTTCTTGCATACTGGGTTGTTCTAAGTTTTTGGTTCTTCTAAACCTGTACTGTATTGGACATGTGGGAATGTATGTTCTATCTCATTAGTGCCCTCCTTTCATAATTAGTTCATCAAACAACTTTGGTGTCTACATCACATAGAAGCCCAGTTTTGCTAAGAGATAATGTAAAACTACATTAAAATTTTCATACCACACTCACTGGCCAGAAACACGTCTCCCATGAAGTTTAGTTTGTGAAGTAAGACCTGTCTTTGTAGATAGTGCCAGATCAGAATAGAGGAAGAAATCTTTTGAAGGCTTTAAAAAGGTGTTATTTACATATCTTTAAGATCATTATATATAATTGAAAATGAAATTCAAATTATTCAGCTATCTGAGAGACCAAAGGAGACAGATCTGTGGCTTAAGAGCCTCAAGGAAACTGGTGGCTCAAAAGAGCAGAATTGTAGATGGTTTTAAAAAGAAAAAAAAAGTCGACCAGGCACGGTGGCTCATGCCTGTAATTCCAGCACTTTGGGAAATCGAGGCAGGCAGACCACTTGAGGTCAGTAGTTTGAGACCAGCCTGGCCAACATGGTGAAACCCCACCTCTACCAAAAAAATAAAAAATTCGCCAGGTGTGGTGGCACATGCCTGTAATCCCAGCTACTTGGGAGGCTAAGGGAGGAGAATCACTTGAATCTGGGAGGCAGAGATTGCACTGAACTGAGATCACGCCATTGTACTCCAGCCCAGGTGACAGGACTCTGTTTAAAAAAAAAAAAATTTGTAATACTCAAACATAGACACGAAATAGCTTGATCCAAGGCAGAGGGCTGTGATAAGAGCCTGTGATATGTTTCCAAGGGCAAAGGCCAGAGATGAGAGGCAGAGAAAACAATTTCTATGAGCAAAGTCAAAGGCCAAGGGCAAGTTGGTGAGGCTGTACAAATGGCGCTTTCCACCAGAAATCACAAAGGTGAACTTGGAGTCCTCAAACACAAAAGGAAATGCACCTCCTAGATCCAAAAGGGAGCCAGAGGTCATGGCCCACTCCAGGATGGTAGAGAAAAGAAAAAAAAAATTTTTAAAGCAGAGACATACCACAGAGCTCTGAGAAGTTGCCCACAAGACAAGGAGCAAGTGGCAGTGTCTAGTCGGATGGCTTAAAGCTACGACAGGCAGGACTGGGGTTTCTCCTTTGCCAAAATGTGTCTTTCTCCCTTATCTTTAGGAAGTGAGAGCAAAAAGTCAACTCAAGAACCCTGGAGTCAGACGTGTCCCTGGTGCATAAAGCCTGTGGTCTTTCAGCGCCATTCCCTCTCAGAACCTTCCCAGCCTTCTGTTATCCCTGAGGATGGGGTCGAGCCCTGGACAAAGCACACTTGTCGAATCATGAGTTTTCAAGCCAAATGGCTCCTTTGAGGCAGTTTTTTTTTCCATTTACCAATGAAGACACATCCTCAGAGGGGTTAAGTGACCTCCAAAGTCCAAGTGAGGGTCAGTGAAGGAAGCTTCTTGGTTCCTTAACACTCATTTCAACACACTACACTGAGAGAGATTTTTAATATTCATTGGGAAACATTCTGGAGAGGTAATACACATACAAGGATATTAACTTCAGCCCTGTGCACTAGCACGAAAGACTGAAAACTACCTCACTGTCTACTAACAGGGGGCAGATTAAAGAGGTAATGGTGTATCCACTCAATGCTATAATATACAGCTCCCCCCCACCGTTTTTTTTTTTTTTTTTGGAGTGAAAGTTTAATAGAAGAGAAGAGAAAGAAAAACAGCTCTCTCTATAAAGAGAGAGGGGTCTCTGAGTAGAAAGGACCCATACACAGCCTTTTTAAAAAGGAGGTTGGAGCTGAATGTGATGGCTCTTGCCTGTAATCCCAGCAACTCCATTGGCTCGCTTGAAGCCAGGAGTTCGAGACCAGCTTGGGTAACACAGTGAGACCCTCCCCAGCCATCTCTAAAAAAATACAATAAAACTAAAGGGAAGTTGATCTATGTATTGATATATAATGACTTCCTAGATATGCTGTAAGTGAAAAATCAAGAGGCATGCTGCCATTTGTGTTGAAGGCCTGCACAGGCACGAGTGTGCACGTCGCCCTCCTTGCCACCTCTGGTAGGACACGCCAAGAGCCGGCAACGGGAGCTGCCTGTCGGGGAGAAATTCAGTGCAGGGAGAATGAGACTTAACTTCACTGCATCCTCCAGATGCCTTTTGAATTTTGTACCATGTATCTGACCTTTGAATAGGTCACATTACTTATTCAAAAAATTCCATAATGAACACATGAAACTCTCTCTAAGGCTGAAGCAACACACAGATGTTTTGTTAGTTAGTATACAGGTTGAGCTGTGTGGGCTCCAGTCCTAAAATAGCAGCCGGTCACAACCCAAGCACATTTATCTTTCGTGAAAAGGTCTCTGCATCCCTCACTGGGGAAGCCGTGTTCTAAGATGACTGCAGTGCCGGCTGCCTCTATGTTCTCCCCCACCCCCAGGATGCTGCCTTGGTGCAGGCGCTCGGGGGTGATTTCCTACCACGGGTACGTACCTCCAAGCCAGCGGGAGGGATGAGTGGGGCCCTCCAGGTGCCCAGAGCAAACAGTGTCACCATGGAAGCAGGGGGTCACTGGCAGCCTTTGCCATGAGGCTCCAGCAATGGGGGATGAAGTAAATGATGGTACCCTGTGTGGAACCACACGATGGGATGGCCGGCCAATTCCCCGGACTCAGGTGCAGGCTGTGCGATGACCTGGAAAGACATCCGTGGCCTTTCATACGTCAACAGATCAATACAAACGGTATACAGTGGTACCCCTTATCCTCAGAAAGATGTTCCAGGTCTCCCAGGAGATGCCTAAAACCGTGGCTAGTGCCCACTCCTGGACTAGAGAGCCTATGCACAAATGTATTTTTCCTTTTCCACAATTTTATGGGTAGATTATTTTTTCCTGCTTTTTTTAAGAGACTGGGTCTCACTCTGTCATCCAGGCTGAAGTGCAGTGGTGCAGTCGTAGCTCACTGCAGCCTTGAACTCCTGGGCTCAAGCGATCCTCCCACCTCAGCCTCCTGAGTAACTAGGAATATAAGCGTGTGTGATCATGCATGACTAATTTATTTTTTCTATTTTTGTATTTTTTTGTAGAGAAGGAATCTTGCTATATTACCCAGGCTGATCTCGAACTCCTGGGCTCAAGTGATCCTCCCACCTCAGCCTCCCAAAACACTGGGATTACAGGCATGAGCCACTGCACCTGGCCCCAAAGATTCCTTCTTACAACCACAGTATATGATCTTCTTTCTTATCAAAAACTCTCACCTTTTCACTTAAGAAAGTACTTTATGGCTTCTCTATGGTGTATCCAAATTGCCAGTGCCACTCCTCCTGCGCTTTGGGGCCATGAGGAAGTAAAGTAAGGGTGACTTCATCACAAGCACTGTGATTCCAAGACAGTGAATCGGATCAGAGACGGCTACAAAGTGACTTGCTCGGGGGATGCTGGACAAAGGGAGGAGTTGCATCCAGGGCGGGACAGGATGGAATGGCCCCAGATTTCACCACACTACTCAGAAGCGTATGCAATTTAAAACTTATGAATTGTTTCTGGAATTTTCCATTAAATATTTTTGGACCAAGGGTAACTGAAACTGCAGAAAGCAAAATCACAGATAAGGGGGGTGATGTGGTTTGTCCCCACCCAAATTGCATATTGAATCGTAGTTCCCATAATCCCCACGTTATAGGAGGCACCCGGCTGGAGGGAACTGAATCATGGGGGGTTACCCTCTTGCTATACTCATGATAGTGAGTTCTCATGAGAGCTGATGGTTTTAGAAATGGCTTTCACCCACCTTGCTCTCATTCTTCTCTCTCCCGCCCCCGTGAAGAAGGATGTGTTTGCTTCCCCTTCTGTCATGAGTGTAATTTTCCTGAGGCCTCCCGAGCCATACAGAACCGTGAGTCGATTAAACCTCTTTCTTATAAAAATTACCCAGTCTAAGGTATGTCCTTATAGCAGCATGAGAATGGACTAATACGGAGACTCCTATATTTGCATTTTTGTAAATATTTATGATTAGGAAAATGTATATATCAAGGCATGGAGTTTTTGCTTAGTGATTCATTCTAATGTTCTACAAAATGTGGTTTTGCAAAAAGAATTTTTTAAAAACTTTGTTTGGAAACCAAAATAAGCACTCTGCTTTCACTGGTTCTTTAGTTTTCCTAAAATGTTAATAAATATCCTAAAGTAATGAAGAACAAGAACAAATATCCCCCTGCCCTCCCACAAAAAGAAACACTAAAGGAAAAAACTATGGGAAATTCTTAACATTAACTGAATCGCCATCCTCCTCTGGGAAAGCACTGTATGAACTGGAACACTGCGGGAACACAGCCGTGGGAATAAAGAAGTCCCTATTTCCCCGGGGCGTGTAAGTTTCAGCTGGGAACAGAAGTGCACTAAACAAAACAGAAACTGTGAAGGTGAAATCCCAATTCTGTCCTTGACACCAGCCAAGTTTTCTCCTAAGGCTGGGAAAGCATGACAGGACACTAACTTACTCAAAGCACCCACAAAGAGCCACCCATCAAGGGTAGACTGGGTATAGGCCACTGCACTGGCATACAGGTGGGCTGAAGTGGGTACCACCTGGCAGCACTTTCACCCAGGAGACACAAAACCAGATTCCCTACATAAGCAGAATATGTAAAAAAAAAAAAAAAAAAAAAAAAAAAAGAAAGAAAGAAAGTAAAAAAAAAACCAGATTCTTCTCACAGGAGCCTGGCCTCATGGAACTCTGAGTGATGGTGATGCTGGGGGCAGGGGGCAGAGGCTCCAGAGAAAGGGGTGCTGATACCTATAAGGCTACAGGTGAGGCAGCCAGAAAAGAGATCATTCAGCCATGAAAGGAGCAAAAAAGAAAAAAAGAAAACCTTGTAACTAATTACACTGATGATATAAAATAAAAAGAGTCCTTTAAGGGACTAGTGAGAATAGAGTTCCCAATTAGTGATTTGCAATATTCTTTAAGTAAAGAAATGTATGATTTTTTAAAAATTAATCCATTGACCTATTATACTGGTGAATTTTGGCTCCAAAGGTGCTCAGGTTGGTAATCAATCTATGACTTATAAATAGACCTTGAGACATTATCAAATTGCTCTTGAGGGTCAATGAGACTATTTTAGTGAAAAGAAACAGATTTACAGTCAGATAGACTCAAAATCTAAGTTTGAATTGGAGTTATGGCCTGGATAAGTTATGAAAACCGATAAGCTTCAGTCTCTTCATCTGTTATTGTATTGAGTCTACAAGGGAAAATACACAAAGCCGGGCATGGTGGCTCACGCTTATAGTCCCAGCATTTTGGGAGGCCAAGGAGGGCAGATCACTTGAGGTCAGGAGTTCAAGACCAGTCTGGCCAGCATGGCAAAAACCCAACTCTACTAAAAAATACAAAAATTAGCCGGGTATGGTGGCAGGAGCCTGTAATCCCAGCTACTTGGAAGACTGAGGCAGGAGACTCGCTTAAACCCAGGAGGTGCAGGTTGCAGTGAGCCAAGATAGTGTCACTACACTCCAGCCTGGGTGACAGAGAAAGACTCCATCTCAAAAAAAAAAAAAAAAAGAAAAAAATATGCCAGAAGTTCAAAAAATTAGCTATTGTTTAAAAATGTTGGGCCCCATACAATACAACCAAACTAAAACCTCCATAGCCAAAGTCCACTCAATGAGAAGAAAGAAAAGAAAAGCCTTCGCGTATTTTTAACGCATATAAAACAAAGGCAATTTGAAATGAATTTGTCAATGGGAATTAAGAGCTATTGGAATCCATTCGGCAAGTCTTTAGTAAGCTACAAACATGTGCAAAGTACCAGACAGCATGAAGACCGGAGACCGAAAGTGCTGTCTCCATGCATGCAATCCACCTGTCTGCAGACAGGCAGACACACCACACGCTGTGTTCTACAGACATGTTTTGAGGTGTGTCTTAGTTCAGGCTGCTATTACAGAATATGATAGACTGATGACTTAAAGAACAGACATTTATTTCTTACAGTTCTGGAAGCTGGAAGTCTACCAAGGTCAGGGTGCCAGCAGGGTCAGGTTTTTGGTGAGGGCTTCATTCTGGCAGAGAAAGCAAGCTCTGGATTCTTTATCACTTTATAAGCACACATTGATCCTATTCATGGGGGCTCCACCCTCATGAGCACCTCCAGACACCATCGCATTGGGGATTTAGGCTTCAACATAGGAGTTGGAAGGGATACACAATTCAGTTCCAGCAAGGTACCAGCACTGTTCACTATGTCCTTCCCTAAAGACTCCCTGTGCCCACAGATCCCACCAAAGGTGTGGCCCTCAGTGGCCATATGATACCACACAATACTCTCCTACCCGCTCCTCCCATTCTCCACCACAGTGGACTAGATCGCGCCTGGATAACCCCTTTCTTGGCCAGAAACCAGTGAGATCCTTTCTGGAGAATGTGAGCTAAGGAAAGATGCTGGGGGCAACCTAGGTGACAGAGAGGGAGACAGAAAAGGAGAGACATTAGAAAGACAGATGGACCTTGGGTACTCGACTTTCTAGGGTCTAATTCTAATAACGTCCAGCCATACTTCATTTTCAGATAACCTACTGTATCTTTAAATAAAAACCTTTTTTTTTTTTTGGGTGGGGGGATGGAATCTCACTCTATTATCCAGACTCACTGGAGAACAGTGGCACAATCTCAGGCTCACTGCAGTGTGTGCTTATAAAAGTGATCTCTGCCTCCCGGGTTCAAGCGATTCTCCTGTCTCAGCCTCCCAAGTAGCCAGAATTACAGGCATCCATCATCACACCAGACTGATTTTTGTATTTTTAATAGAGACAGGGTTTCACCATGTAGTTCATGCTGGTCTTGAACTCCTGACGTCAGGTGATCCACCCGCCTCAGCCTCCCAAAGTGCTGGGATTACAGGTGTGAGCCACCGCACCCAGCAAAATAAAACCCTTTACTTGAGCTTGTTGGTAGATGTTACACACACATTGAGCAACAGACACAAAGACCCACATTCCCCATTTGTGACTGTGGACAAGCCACTCACCTCTAGGAGCCACAGCTTGGGGCAGGAGAACAAGGGTCTGCCCAAGCAGAAGCCTGGGGAGACAGGGTGGGAGTAAGTGGGAAAGATGTCAGGGTAAGGATACACTCACTAAGAGCTACAGGGCCTCTGGCAGGGGTCAGTACCTTCGGTCGTGGTGACTGAGGAAGGCATCATGAAAGAAACACACGTGGGCTGACCTTGATTTAGAGAAGAGGAAAAGAAAGATCAGGACATGCTCTCAGAAGCAGAGAAAGTCATGACCACAGAGAGGCATGGGCAGTAACAAATTCCTTTTGGTGAACAATGATGTCTGATGCTGAATTCAAAGGTGTTTTCTGCCCTACACTATAATCAGGCTTCCCTCCCTCCCCATTAGCCACAAACACTTCAGCAAACGGTGTGCACAGTGATTCCTGGGAGGAGGGTGGTGAGAGAGACAGAACTGAAGATAACCGAGTTCCACCCAAGGTCAAACGTTGAAGAAAAAGAGCATCCTAAGGACACAGAGGCATGAGGAGCCCAGTGATGGGCAAGGTGGCTCAGTGTGGATGTGCTTGAGAACCATGAAAACTTAAGACCCCGAGAAACTCCATGAACATGTATTAGCTCGGGCCATTTCGTTTAGATATTAAAGGAAAGGTGCCAGGCTCGGTGGCTCACACCTATAATCCCAGCACTTTGGGAGGCCGAGGTGGGTGGATCATTGAGGTCAGGAGTTCGAGGCCAGCCTGGTAAATACCGTGAAGCCCCGTCTCTACTAAAAATACACAAATGAGCTGGGTGTGGTGGTGCGTGCCTGTAATCCTGGCTACTCAGGAGACTGAGGCAAGAGAATCACTTGAACCGGGGAGGCGGAGATTGTAGTGAGCTGCACCACTGCACTCCAGCCTTGGACTCTGTCTCAAAAAATAAAGGGAAAGGTGATCTTAGCATGTCAAAGGACATGGAAACCCTTTGGTCACAGAAGAACAGGGATAAAATCCCAGAAGTTTCTAGACTGAAAACAAGTTACAACAGACAAAAAGAATAAGGTTACCTATAAAAGAAAGAGAAGCAGATTTTTAGAGAAAACAGCATCTGGCCAGGCGCAGTGGCTCACGCCTGTATTCCCAGCACTTTGGGGGACTGAGGTAAGTGGATCACCTGAGGTCAAGGACAGGAGTTTGAGACCAGCCTGGCCAACATGGCAAAACCCTGCCTCTACTAAAACTACAAAAATTATCTGGGTGTGGTCACGTGCACCTATAGTCCCAGCTACTCAGGAGGCTGAGGCAGGAGAATCGCTTGAACCCAGGAGGCAGAGGTTGCAGTGAGCTGAGAACATGCCACTGCACTCCAGCCTGGGTGACAGAATGAGACTCTGCCTCAAAAAACAAAAACAAAACAAAAAAAGAAACATCTGTACCAGTAAATGCTGGAAGATTTAAAACAACGTTTATGGCGTTTAAAGAAAAACAGTTGTTATCACTGAGTCACATGCACACCCAGACTATGCATTATGTGGGAGGGAAAAGAATGGCATTTTCAGACACGGAAGAACTCAAAATATATCATCCACACACTCCAAGAAGAAAAATCATATGAGCATGCTCTTAAAGAAGAAAAAGAGAGGATGTATTTTATTTTTTATATTTTGAGACAGAGTCTTGCTCTGTCACCCAGGCTGCAGTGCAATGGTGCCATCTCAGCTAACTGCAACTTCCATCTCCTGGGTTCAAGAGATTCTCCTGCCTCAGCCTCCCGAGAAGCTGGGATTACATGCATGCGCCCGCCACCACACTCGGCTAATCTTTTCTGTATTTTTAATAGAGATGGGGTTTCACCATGTTGCCCAGGCTGGTCTCGAACTCCTGACCTCAGGTGATCCGCCCACCTCGGCCTCCCAAAGTGCAGGGATTACAGGTGTCAGCTACCTCGCCAGGCCAAGAAAATATGTTTTATAAGAAACAACAGACACCTATAAAAACAGTAAAGCCATCAGAAAAGTCTAAAACGTTTTTGATAGCAGGGATGTGGAATATCAGATAATGGTTAAGAAAAAAGTCTAGTGTGTTTCACTAGAAACACATTTTTCAGGGAAACACATTTTTCAGGGAAAAATGAAAGAATTACAATTCTAGGTTATTTCAATAAAACCTGGGAAATGAAAAGAAGTCAAAATACCCTCTATATTTTTGTTCTGTGAAATGGTAGAATATTTGAAACAGTGGTTAATTTTTTGATATGGATAAAGAAGTATGGATGAAAACATGCTTGTTGAACATGTACAGATCGCCAGGTGTGGTGGCTCATGCCTGTAGTCTCAGCGCTTTGGGAGGCTGAGGTGTGTGGATTACTTGAGCTCAGGAGTTCGAGACCAGCCTAGACAACATGGTGAGACCCTGTTATCTACAAAAATACAAAAATTAGCCGGGTGTGGTGGTGCATGCCTGCAGTCCCAGCTACTCGAGAGGATGAGGTAAAGGATCACTTGAGTCCAGGAGGTCAAGGCTGTAATGAGTTGAGATAATGCCACTGCACTCCAGCCCAGGTGACAGAGTGAGATCTTATCTCAAAAAAAAGGGGGTACAGATAATCCACAGAAGAAAAATAAAGAATGAAAACTAGACATATTCTGCCAAAGGCAGGAAATAAAATACAAAAATATTTTGAGTACCAAGAAAGCTTTTAAACAAAATTCAGACTGAATATGATCTGAACTGTCCAGTATGATAGGCACTAGTCACATGGGGCTATTTAAATTTAAATCAACTCAAATAAAATAAAGCTTTCAGCTCCTCAGTCACACTTGCCACATTTCAAGTGCTCCATGTGCTGATGACTGCCTAGCTAGATTACTATCACCCCAGAAAGTTCCAGCAGACAACACTAAGTTCCAGTGAAAGATACATGGTAACAAACACACCCAGGTACAGTAAGATCCCAGCGCTGCTAAACACACAACACCTATTAAAATGTGAGTTAAACTGTCAGTGGTTGCATCTTTAGGAAATTAGGTGAAAGGGGCTTTAACTCTACCTTATATACCTTATTGTTTTATATATACATATACATATACATATACATATACATATACATATACATATATTTACCCCTTTACATTTATATATGTTTGATATATCTATGTTTGATATTATCTCTATCTCTATATATTTGATATTATATATCTCTATATAATTTGATATTTATATATCTATATATTTGATATTTACATACGATATATAAATATATACATATGAGATATATAAATATTTATATATATGTATATTTTTAGACAGAGTCTCATTCTGTTGCCCAGACTAGAGTACAGTAGTACAATCACAGCTCACCGGGCTAAAGCGATCCTCCCATCTCAGCCTCCCAAGTAACTGGAACTACAGGCATGCATCACCATGTCTAGCTCATTCTTTATTTTGTAGAGATAGGGTCTTGCTGTGTTGCCCAGGCTGATCTTGAACTCTTGGCCTTAAGCAATCCTTGGCCTCCCAAAGCACTGGGATGACAGGCATGAGCCACCACACCTGGCCCTACTGCTTGATTTCTGAATAAGCATATTTTTCTCTTATCACAGATAAAAGTCATTAACATGTTTTCAAATGAAATAACAAATCAGTCAATTTATTGACCTTGAAGTAGAACTTGGTTCAATTAAAATAAAGTGGTTTTAACTAGTATAGATGTACACTGTACATTTGTGCTAATAAACAAAGACGGCAAAGTATGTGTCCCATATTTAGACAACCCTGGAAAAAGTTTATTTTGGGCCAAAGGGTGACAGCACCCATTCAGATGCAAGTCTTAGCAGATATTTGATCATTTCAAACTATAGTTCTTGAGTTGAGGAGGTCCCTCAGGCAAAGACTGTGGTTAATCCATTTTTCCATTTAGGCGTATACAGTTGATAAGAGATCAAATTTCAGAAAGGGCAGCTTTGAGTTATCCCTAAATTTTCCACAAGAAAAATCTATTGCAAGTCATAATATGTTTCTGTGTTTTCCCCCAGATACCATACAGCTAAGGGGGAGTTCCCAACTTAATTTCAACAATAGATAGTCAGATAAAACAACACAGTGCCCAAAGAAGAACTTCCACTTTTTTCCCCCCTGAATTGGGGGTGGTAAAAGACAGGTTATGTTCTTTGTGAAAAGAATTCCAAAGTTTCATCTTTGTCTGATACCAGGTCTTCAATCTTTCTTAAAAGAAAAAAAAAAAGAAGAACAACTCTTCAAAACTTCTTAACTTTTAAATACTAAAACTATTTCATGTCTACTCCAGGGACTAACTTAGTCTCGTATTTGCCAACAAAGACATACTCATCTATGTTTATTTTGGTTCTTGTATAAATCTTAGTAGCTTCTTCCAGTGAATATTGAGGGGAAAGCTATGAGAAACATCTATTTGACCAGAAGCAGGCACTCTGGAAGTCAATGTTGGTAAAGCAAGGCGAGAGATGTGGTTTTGTTACCAAAACACCAATTATATTTGACTCTGTCTCCAACAATGGACAGTAACATTAGCTCAGTAAGAGACCATGACCAAGACCAAATGTATTTTATAAATGGAGAGGCCATACATCAAAAGGACAGCGAGAAGAAGAAAGTAGGTTTTAAATGATTCAACAATTTGCCCTGTCCTCAGTGGTTTCCCTGAAGCCCTTCAGAAGAAAGTAACGGAAGGCAACAACACAGCACAGTGAGGGAAGTATTAAAGATCCTTGAGCATCCTAACCTCAGATTCAACCGTGAAAGCTCCTAGGAAATTCATCCTCCAGGCCGGGGGGTAGTAGATCACACCTGTAATTCCAGCACCCTGGGACACCAAGGCGGGCACATCACTTGAGGTCAGGAGATCGAGACCAGCCTGGCCAACATGGTGAAACCCCATCTCTACTAAACATACAAAAATTAGTTGAGTGTGGTGGCACGTGCCTGTAATCCCAGCTACTCGGGAGGCTGAGGCAGGAGAATCGCTTGAACCCAGGAGGCAGAGGTTACAGTGAGCTGAGACAGCGCCACTGTACTCCAGCCTGGGCGACAGGGCAAGACTACATCTCAGAAAAAAAAAAAGAGTATATTTTTCATGAAACACAATATATAAACACAGTGAGACTCAAGTGTTTTATAATAATTATGTCATTGCTTTAATTAATCATAAAACATCTTATATTTCATTCATGGACTCAGCATTATCTATAAAAAGAAATACCCTTTTTAGTCCATGAAGAAAATTCCATGATAATAAAAGAAAAGCATATGCAGTTCTACATATTTACATATATATTTTTTTTCGTATAAAACAGGACTTTAATTAGGTATTTTGCTCTTATTTGAGGCTCTAGTTTCAACTTAATATGTCTAAAACAACTAACAAATACATTATGGTGAGTGGTGGGGTAAATGAATCCTTTCAGGCCACAAGGGTACTATTCAGTAAATTACCGCTCTGCACTGGCTGCTGCCTGGTGGCCTCAAATTGACAAACTGCCTTTAAAAGGTGAAACATGTTCTTACTGATTCATCCAAAGGCTCATTATTTGTTATTTATTTAAACTGATGGGAATGAAGAGGCCAAGTAGAGAAAGAGTCTTTCAAATTTTAACATTTCCAAAGTTGAGCTACTTAAAGAAAACCTAGGTTTGTACTGCGATATCATCAGTAAAAGAGCCAAAGAAAACACAACTACTCCCCCAAACTTGGCACACATTGTCTAAATTCAAATCCAAAAAGGCAATCCAGCAAGAGCAGCCATTGGAGTTTTCTTAATCTCCTTACATTTAAATAGAGTACAATATAAGCATTATGTCAATCTTTTCCCACTAGAAGCTATTAACATGTTATCTGCTCTTGGTAAAAACATTTCAGTCCATGGGGCATCTCTAAATTTTGATTAACCTTGCTAATACATAATGAATGTGCTAATAGACACAACTGAAAACTCCTGAAGGCAGCACAGATGGCTCTGGGTGCTACTCTGGGAACTTTATTTAGCTTCTTGAAAGGTGTCAGGGGACAGGTTCAGATCAACGGGCACACAGATGAGGAATTCTTTGTACCACGAACATTCCTAACAGTGTAAGCAAAGAAGTGCTAATCAAGCCCCGAAGCTAGAGTATCAATCAAAGGAGTAACAATAAACAGAAATTACAGTAGAGAAAACTTGTCCAGGGTCTCTGCAGAAAGGTAACACAGGTACTGAAGTTAATTCATCAGCTTGCATCTGCACCAGGGCCCATTTCTGGCACTAGAACTACTATTTCAAAACATATTTGTATTTAGCTGTCTATCACAAGCAAATTTCTATCTCTACACAAACAGAACTGAGGTTCAGATTTCTGTCCAATTTCCTTTCCTCTCTTAAAAAAATATTCTAGACTCGAACATTCCTTTCTTGCAGCTGCCACTTAAGTATTCACAGCAAAAAAAGAAAAACTTGGAAATGGGAGATACACATAGTCAGTTTTTCTTTTCCTTGATTTCTTGTGACTATTTTATAATGAATTAGAGGTCAGTAAAAAGTCCACTTCTTTAATATTTATAGACAAGTAGAATTTTAATATTTACAGACAAGTAGACAAGTAGAATGCAAGGGATTTACACTTTCAATCATCAATCATTTCAAGAATCTCTCCGTGAACTAAGCCATCTGGGACTCAGGCCTCCCTATCATGTTTTTTAAGCTGACCCACTTCTCCAACACTCACCATGGTTTGAAAAATCTCACTTCTAAGGGGGTAAGCAAGAACCGCCCTGGGCCAGTGCATAGTTTGAATCCAATAGGGTAAAAGGGTAATGCAAACACCACTTTAAAAGGACACCAGTTTTTATTTTAAATGATCCCCTGCCCCTAAAAAGAGCATCAGCACCGGCCTTCACCTGAAGCAATCTTTTCTCTAACAGAAGAGCAAATCAAGTCTGCAGGGGAGAAAGGGGGCAAATGCAAAGGATTAAGAAACCCAATCAAGTGTGAAAAGGACTGGTGAATTGAGTTTTGAAGATCAAATACCAGCTTTGCAAACTGGATGCGGCCAGGTCGGCGAGAGCCGGGTTTAGGGGGTCGGCCCTGCTCTGAAGAGCTCTAGGGACACCCGAGGCGGTGCAAAGCCCGGTGTCCCCAGCAGGGGCCGGGCCCAGGATCCCTTCGGCGCCTTCGACCCGGCCGAGGAGGCAGAACTTTGCGCAGTTCGCCGCCGGCAGCTCAGACACCACCAGGGGCACCTCCAGGCCGCTCCACCCTCACGTTTGCCCATTCTTTTCGGGTGGCGGCTGCGGAGAGGGAGTCTGAAGGGACTTAACGAGGATGGCAGGGGGCAGAGGAGGGCGACCTCCTACCCCAGGCTGCGTCCGCCACAAAGGGAAGGGCGGCGCGCCTCTCCCCCGCGCCCATCAGTGCCACCCGCGGGCGAGGTAGCACGCGCCTCCGGGGCCAGGCCGCCAGCGGGGATGGGCGAGGCCGGCCGGGGGCGCGCGGCAGGTGACAGTCGCGTCGGCCGTTCCCGCGCGGGCCCCAGCCTCCCCGCCCACCGCGGGCCTCACCTCCCCGCACAGTGTCCTCTTCCGGAGCCGCGCGCCCCGGACCTCACCATGGGCTCCGCGCCGCTGCGAAGCCATCGCGGGACGGAGCGGCCCAGGGGCCCCCAGTCCTGGGAGCCGGCACCCGAGCGGGAGCCCGTGGCGCGCGCGGTCCCCGCCCTGTCGCGCCCACTGCGCCCGCGCGCCGCCCCTACCCTTTGGCGTGCTCCGTCTCCTCCTCATTGTCCCCGTCTATCCCGCACGTGTCCTGGTCGTCCAGTTCCAGGCTCTGCTGGCTGGCCGCAGACTCGCTGTCCTCCGCCATAGCGGCGGCGCTGGCTGGGGAGGCGGCGCTCCGGGCCCGGCCGGCGCGGCTGGGAGGGCGCGGCCGCAGCTCCCTCTAGTGCCGCCCGCCGTCCTGCTCCGAGTCTGAGCCCGGGCGCCGCGCCCCGCCCCGCCCGCCGGCCCCGCCCACCCCCTGCCCGCCTACCCCGCCCTGCCCGGCAGGCTTCAATCCCGCTCTCTCTAACCCCGCCCACTTCTCCAGCCCCTCCCCATCCAGCCCCGCCTCTCCCCACCCCATCGCCTTCAATCCGGCCCTCTAACCCCTCCCACCGCTGCGGCCCCTCCCCTCCAGCCCCGCCTCTCCCCGCCCTACCGCCTTCAATTCCGCCCTCTAACCCCTCCCACCGCTGCGGCCCCTCCCCCTCAGGCCCCGCCCCGCCAGCTCCAACCCTGCTCACCTTGGCCATCTGGACCCCGGGCAGATCCCTGTTATCCAAGCCTGCGCGGTACCTCTGCCTGGGGCTCGGCTCTCAAGGCAGCAAACGTGCAAGACTTGCCATCATGAGTGGCGGCGTTTTTGGAACACAGGCCACGCGATTTTACTTCTGGATGAGTTAGGGAGCGCTCCCATCCGTGCAGGGGTTTCCCACTCAGGAGTAGGCGTTCAGGTCTGGGGCTTTGCAGAAGCTCTTCCCACCCTCTCAATACATGCTGTTAACAGTTCCATTTCGCATCTGACTATCCTTCTAATAAGTTATGAAATCAAATTCAAAGTCAAAATAGAGTACTTCCAACCTTCCCACCACCCCGTTCCTACTAGGCTTGCAGCCCTAAAACTCTTGACAGAGAAATTCTTGAGCTACCCCTGCTTTCCCTGAACACTACGGACAGCTTAGACCTGAACAGACATCTTGAGGGACATGGGGACGCATCCACGATGCTGGAGAATTGGACCGTTTCAGGTAGACCACTCTGGCTTTCCCAAGGTCAAGGTCATGACCTAGATGTCCAAGCAAACGTGCACGGCCTTCTGTGCTGAAATCGTCCTTTACCTCTCTCAGAAAAGGGAAGGGATGCACTCTGTACGACTGCCAAATAGAAGGCGGGAAAGTTCAGCCTCTCTTATCTGCTATTGCGTTCTGTACAGAGCAGCCCTGTCCTTTGCTTTGCTTTGCTAAGATGATCTTGTTCAAAGGTCCTGCCAGGCCACCGGAAGTTTCTGCGGTGGTTTTGCAAACACAGTCATCAGAACCCTCTGAGTGAGGAACATGAGACTTTAAAGAATCACCTGAATTTTTTGGGTGGGTCCTTGATTTGCAGAAGATACTAGGAGCATTCTGTGGCTTTTTTCCCCAAGGGAGCCTATGTTTTTTAAAACGCAATGAGCTAGAAGTATCAAAAGATGAAAATTGCAGAACGATTTCAAAGTCCATCAGCTGTTTGGCATAGAGACAACTAAAATTCTGTAAGAAGTGCAAATGGGGCCAAAACACAAAGGAAATACAATATTGTCCTTAACAGTTGCAACTCTTTCTGAGGCAGAATGTCACATATCACCTCTGTGAAACTTTAGGATAAAAGCAAGTACAGATCAATGAGGTTCCTGCAGCTCACCTCTATGAACATGGGTTTTGGAGAACCATAGCCAGCTTCAGTAACCAACAGGAAACTGGCCAGGAGCAAGCCTATCAATCAGATCAGCAACTCTAACCTGTCAGAAGGTTTTCCAAAAGAGTTTTTTTAACATAAGGCGGCTGCATGCGGTGGCTCACGCCAGTAATCCCAGCACTTTGGGAGGCCAAGGTGGGCAGATCACCTGAGGTCAGGAGTTCGAGACCAGCCTGACCAACATGGAGAAAGCTCATCTCTACTAAATATACAAAATTAGCCTGGCGTGGTGGCTCATGCCTGTAATCCCAGCTACTTAGAAGGCTGAGGCAAGAGAATCACTTTTACCCGGGAGTCAGAGGTAATGATGAGCTGAGATCACACCACTGCACTGCACCCTGGGCAAAGAGAGCAACACTGTGTCTCAAAAAAACACCAAACAAACAAAAAAAATAAGGCAAAGGAAACTCAGTATATTTGAGTTTTCGTAAGTTTTGACTAAGAACTGCTCAAAGAATTAAAGAACAAATAATCCTGGAGAAATAAAATGAGGGTATCAAAAACTAGTGAAATACTAGAAAACAACAACTAACAGGGAACATCTGTTCCCCAGAGTGGAAAGAAGTTGGTCTAGACGTCGGTACCGTACTGAAGTATTACATAATACAAGTGTTCTACAGCATTCATCTTTGGAAGGAGGGAAAAGTTTACAGATAAGCCTGGGGCTTCCTAAATCCTACTGTCCTGTATGGAAACACTATGTTTTTAAAAACGTTTTACTTCTTTCCCTGGTTTAATTCCAAAGTTTGGAGAATTGGAACCAAGTGGTATCTTCTGGCATCTCAGATCTAAAGTTTATTCGGGCAGGGCACAGTGGTTCACGCCTGTAATCCCTATACTTTGGGAGGCCAAGGAAGGTGGATCATCTGAGGTTAGGAGTTCAAGACCAGCCTGGCCAACATGATGAAACCCTTTTCTACTAAAAATATGAAAAATTAGCTGGGCATGGTGGTACATGCCTGTAATCCCAGCTACTCAGGAGGCTGAGGCAGGAGAATCACTTGAACCCGGGAGGCAGAGGTTGCAGTGAGCTGAGCACTCCAGCTTGGGCAGCAAGAGCAAAATTCCATCTCAAAAAAAGAAAATAGTGTATTTGGTGGATGGGAGCACTGTAGAGTGGTTGGGAGTGTATTTTTTTGCTTTTCAAGTTCAGTTATTTATTAATTGGTGTAATCTCCAATAGATTACATCAACATGATTTTATGCATTTAGAGGAGAACTATTTCCTGGTTAAGTAGAAAACTGTGTGGATGGCTTCTGGAAGACTTTCATTGTAAAGCAGCTTTATAGTGAAACATTTCATTCAGAAATCTGGAGCTTCTTTCTTGAGTTTGCTGTAGTCCACATTGGCTGAGTAGAACCTGTATCGATCATCGGGACCCAGTTTGTCCCAGGGTGCTGGGTTATTCTTTCTGTCCCAACTAACATCTGGATTGAACAATACCAGACGCAAGAGATACAGTGCTGCTCCAGTACCTCCCGCTCCAGTAAATACAAAGAGGGACATCAAGCTCGGATGCTTCTCGGTCTGACCGATGATCTGGCAGAGCACGTTTGTGCGAGAGGCATCTGATTGGAAAGGAGAGAGCCAGCCTAGCCACCAGGCCCTGGGCTAAGTGGTATCTCGCCAGAGTATTTTAAAGGGCCTTTGGGAATTTTCTATTCTGCCTGGCCCACTCCTACTACAGATGTCAGACTATAATTGTGTACTTGGTCTTGTTTTAACTTATAACTTCTTTTTTAATTTTGGTAAAATACATGCAACATAAAATATACTATCCTAACCATGTTTCTTTCTTTCTTTTGAGAAGGAGTTTTGCTCTTGTTGCCCATGCTAGAGTGCAATGGTAGATCTCAGCTCACTGCAACCTCTACCTCTCAGGTTCAAGCAATTCTTCTGCCTCAGCCTCCCAAGTAGCTGGGATTACAGGCACCTGCCACCACACTTGGCTAATTTTTGTAGTTTTAGTAAAGATGGGGTTTCACCATGTCGGCCAGGCTGGTCTCAAACTCCTGACCTCAGGTGATCCAACCACCTCAGCCTCCCAAAGTGCTGGGATTACAAGTGTGAGCCACTGCATCTGCTTATCCTAACCATGTTTAAGTGTACAGTTTAATAGTGTTAAATATCCTCACATTGTGGTGCGACCAGTCTCCAAAACTTTTTCATTTTGTAAAACTGAAACTCTACACCCATTAAACCACAATTCCCCTTCTCTCCTCAGGCACCGGAACTCACCATTCTACTTTCTGTTTCTATGAGTCTGACTACCCTAGATACCTCATATAAAGAATCCGTCTTGTCCAGGTGCAGTGGCTCACGTCTGTAATCCCAGCACTTTGGGAGGCAGAGGCGGACGGATCACGAGGTCAGGAGATTGAGACCATCCTGGCCAACATGGTGAAACACTGTACCAAAAATGCAAAAAGTAGCTGGGCGTGGTAGTGGACGCCTGTAATCCCAGCTACTCAGGAGGCTGAGGCAGGAGAATTGCTTGAACCCTGGGAGGTGGGGGCTGCAGGGAGCCGAGATCACGCACTGCACTCCAAACTGGTGACAGAGCGAGACTCTGTCTCAAAAAAAGAAAAGTATCTGTCTTTTGGTGACTGCTTTATCTTACTTAGCACAGGGTCTTCAAGGTTCAACCATCTTGTAGCATGCATCCGAATTTCCTCACTTTTTAAGGCTAAATAATCTTCCATTGTATGTATTTACCACATTTTACTTATCCGTTCATCCACTGATGGACATCCGGTTGCATCCACCCTTTGTCTATTGAGAAGAATGCCATTATAAACACGTGGGTACAAATATCTCTTCAAGACTCTGCTTTCAATTCTTTTAAACATATCTTCCAGAAGAAGTGCTAAATGATATGGTCATTCTGAGAGTTTTTGAGGAACTGCCATACTGTTTTTCACAGTGGCTGTGCCATTTTATAATCGCACAACAGTAGACAAGAGTTCCAGTCTCTCCATTTCTTCTTCAACACTTGTCATTTTCTGTTTTTCTAATAGCAGTAATTCTCATGGGTATGCAGTAATACAACTTCTTTATATAATCAGGCACTTATATGTAACCACTGTTTCTTCTTATGAAGTACATTGTTTTAGACCAAAACAATAACAAACTTTTAAAAATAAAATATAATACAGGAATACACTGGGGATAATTATATTATTTATAAGAGAATATGCAATTACAATGAGTATTATGATTTCTTTTTTTGATGGAGTTTTGCTCTCGTCACTCAGACTGGAGTGCGATGGCACCATCTCGGCTCACTGCAACTTCTGCCTCCCCAGTTCAAGCCATTCTCCTGCTTCAGCCTCCTACGTAGCTGGGATTACAGGCACACACCATGAAACCTGGCTAAAATTTTTTTGTATTTTTTGTGGAGACAGGGTTTCACCATGTTGGTCAGACTGGTCTCAAACTCCTAACCTCAAATGATCCCTCTGCCTTGGCCTTCCAAAGTGCTGGAATTACAGGCATGAGCCACCAGGCATGACCTGCAATCACTTTTAATTGCAAAAGCATCTAAAATAATAATGATTAACTAGAAGATAAAATCTGAGGAAATAGCCCAGAATGCAGTTCAGAGGAACGGAAAGACAAGCAATGGAAGGAGTAGAGAGCCATGGTGACAGGGCCAGGCCTGGAGCGCTTCCTTCCCGCTCCTCAGAACAACACTCCACCATGAACACAAGCTTGGGTTGGCTGGCTGCATGCAGGGCAGAACTGAGCTGAGCCAGCCTGGGCCATGGGGACTCTGCAGTACTCAGTCAATCCACCAGCTGACCACAGACACATCAGAGAGCTCACCCATGTGGTCATGTGGCATAACTTCCCAGCTGGCCTGCAAACCAGAAATAATTAAAGGTTGCTGTTGGGCCGAGAACAGTGGCTCACGCCTGTAATCTCAGCTCTTTGAGAGGCCAAGGCAGGCAGATCACGAAGTCAGGAGTTTGAGACCAACCTGCCCAACACGGTGAAACCCCCTCCCTACTAAATATACAAAAAAATTAGCCAGGCATGGTGGTGCACACCTGTAATCCCAGCTACTCAGGAGGCTGAGGCAGGAGAATCGCTTGAACCCAGGAGGCGGGGCTTGCAGTTAACCGAGATTGTGCCATTGCACTCCAGCCTGGGAGACAGGCTGAGACTCTGTCTCAGGAAAAAATAAAAAAAGTTGGTTGTTTTAAGCTATTAAATTTTGGAGTGTTTCTTTTCATTTTTTAAAGTTAATTAATTTTTTTTTTGAGCTGCAGTCTCACTCTGTTGTCCAGGCTGGAGTGCAGTGGTGCCATCTCTGCTCACTATAACCCCCACCTCCTGGGCTCACGCAATTCTCCTGCCTCAGCCTCTGGAGTAGCCGGGATTAAAAGCACCCGCCACCACACCTCACAAATTTTTATATTTTTAGTAGAGACTGGGTTTAAGCATGTTGGCAAGGCTGGTCTCACACTCCTGACCCCAAGTGATCTGCCTGCCTCGGCCTCCCAAAGTGCTGGGATTATAGGCGTCAGCCACCTCGCCCCGCCTGGAGCGTTTTATTCTGCTGTAATAACTAACCAACCTGCAGAAAAACAAAGACCAAAAGAAATCCTTAAAGACGCTCATTTTTTACTATCGCAATTACTATCTGTATACCTGGGTAGGTCCGGAAAAGGTTCATCCCAAACCGTTAGTTTGCACTCTCCATTCTGGGCTCACAAAAGCAAAGCAATATACTGGCTATTCTTCCTAGCTGGTTTGCTTTAGAGGTGTGTTTGGCGGGGTTTTATTTTATTTTTTAAGTGACTGTTTCTTTCTAATTGTTGAGGAACCCTGTAACTACTACCCTGCACCTTTTGCAACTGCGCATTGGAGGAGCGTTTCTTGTGGTCGCTGTGAGGGTAATTTTCTTTTTTTCTTTCTTTTCTTTTTTTTTTTTTTTTTTGAGACGGAGTTTTGCTCTTGTTACCCAGGCTGGAGTGCAATGGCGCGATCTCGGCTCACCGCAACCTCCGCCTCCTGGGTTCAGGCAATTCTCCTGCCTCAACCTCCCGAGTAGCTGGGATTACAGGCATGCGCCACCATGCCCAGCTAATTTTTTTTGTATCTTTAGTAGAGATGGGGTTTCACCATTTTGACCAGGATGGTCTCGATCTCTTGACCTCGTGATCCACCCGCCTCGGCCTCCCAAAGTGCTGGGATTACAGGC
>CM052669.1:13312586-13344430 GCA_028533165.1 Leontopithecus rosalia
GCCTGTAATCCCAGCACTTTGGGAGGCCGAGGCGGGTGGATCACGAGGTCAAGAGATCGAGACCATCCTGGTCAAAATGGTGAAACCCCATCTCTACTAAAGATACAAAAAAAATTAGCTGGGCATGGTGGCGCATGCCTGTAATCCCAGCTACTCGGGAGGTTGAGGCAGGAGAATTGCCAAGAGATCGAGACCATCCTGGTCAACATGGTGAAACCCCGTCTCTACTAAAGATACAAAAAAATTAGCTGGGCATGGTGGTGCGTGCCTGTAATCCCAGCTACTCAGGAGGTTAAGGCAGGAGAACTGCCTGAACCCAGGAGGCGGAGGTTGCGGTGAGCCGAGATCTCGCCATTGCACTTTAGCCTGGGTAACAAGAGCGAAACTCCATCTCAAAAAAAAAAAAAAAAAAAAAGTTGGATAGTTTATTGCCAAAGTCCATTAGTTCTTTTTTGATAAGGATGATATATTCTGGAAGTACTGCCTCATTGGACATTTTTACCAGAAGTAGAAATACTACAGGAAGCAAAAGATCTATTCTAACCTGTCAGTGATTAGAGCTTCTGGCCCTTTCATGAAGAAAGGATGAAGGGAAAAGTAACTGGTAAAGAAAGTGAGGGTAGTAGGTAAAGAAGAGGAAGGAGATAGAGGAAAATCAGGAGAGGGAGGAGGAAACGAAGGAGGGGCAGAGGTGAGCGCCAGCTGTATACATGACAAGGGCTGCAGTGGCCTCCAGATGTCTGGTCTCCCTACCTCCAGGCTTCGCTGCTCTTTTCAGAAGTGCTGCTTGGAAAATTCTTCCATAGCAATCTGAGCATGCTCATCCTCTGACTTAGAAACTCTGTGGCTCCCAGTTGCCTTCTGCATCAAGTCAAATCCCCCTAGGTTGTCGCTCAAGGCGTTCCACACCCTAACCTCACCATACCTCTGATCTTAGGTCTGACCTGAGCCTCTCCAGGTTCTCCATTTGCCCTGGGCCCCCTTCCTTATCTCTGCAGGCACCAGGCCCTTAAATGCCTTTCCTTACTCCCACCATCACTAAGGACACAGCTTCTGTGTTGCCTCCCCTACCGAGGGTTTATATGCTTGCCATCATCCCAGCACTGGCCCAGCAGCTCCTGAAGAATCATACGTCATGTACTTCTCTCTGTATCTCCATCACCCAAACAGTGCCTGAAACCAAGAGGACCCTTCCTTAGAGCTATAGAATGAATTAATGAATCCATGGCCCCTAATTTCCCTGTTTGCCAGCCCAATACCTTTTTAAAGGTGTTTTTAAATTTTATTTTATTTGTATTATTTCAGATGGGATCTCACTCTGTCACTCAGGCTGGAGTGCAGTGGTACAATCTTAGCTCACTGGAATCTCTGGCTCCCAGGTTCAAGCAATTCTCCCACCTTAACCTCCTGAGAATCTGGATTACAGGCACGTGACACCAGGCCCGGCTAATTCTTGCATTTTTTAGTAGAGATAGGGTTTTACCATGTTGGCAGGCTGGTCTCAAACTCCTGACCTCAAGTGATCTGCCCACCCTGGACTTCCAAAGTGCTGGGATTATAGGCATGAGCCACCGTGCCTGACTTTAGCTGTTTTTTTAAATTAAAAAAAAAATTTTTAAAGACAGGGTCTTGCGCCATTGCCCAGGCTGGAGTTCGCTAGCAGAATCACAGGTTACTGCAGCTTCTAACTCCTGAGATCCTTCAAGAGATCCTTCCACCTCATCCTACAGTTGTTTTAGGAGTGCAACTAATAATACATCCCATAGAATTTACAGGCTGTGGTGTGATAATTCAATACATACATATAATATCGATCAAATCAGAGTAATTAGCAAAAAACATCACCTCAAACATTTAGCCTTTCTTTGCAATGGAAACATTCAAAACCCTCTCTTCTAGTTATTTGAAAATATATGATAAATTGTTAACTATCATCCTCTTATAATGCTATAAAACACTAGAATTTATTCCCCCATCCAGCTATAGTTTATACCCATTAACCAACCTCTCTAGTCCCCTCCCCACCTCCCTTCCTAGCTGCTAGTAAACCCTGCTCTACTCTCAATCTTCATGAGATCCATTTTTTTTAGTTTCCACATGAGTAAGAACATGAAGAATTTATCCTCCTGTGCCTGCTGTATTTCATTTAACGTAACGTCCTCCAGGACTTTTTTTTTTTTTTTTTGAGATGGATTCTCACTCTGTCACCCAGGCTGGAGTGCAGTGGCCCAATCATGGCTCACTGCAGTCTCTACCTCCTGTGCTCAGGTGATCCTACTGCCTCAGCATCCAGAGCAGCTGGAACTACAGGCATCCACCACCATGTCCAGCTAATTTAAAAAATTATTAATACTTTACAGAGATGGGGGTCTCTCTGTGTTGCTCAGGTGTGTCTCAAACCGGGTTCAAGCAATCCTCCTGCCTTGGCCTCCCAAAGTGCTAGAATTATAGGTGTCAGCCCTTGCACCTGGCCCCAGATCTTTTAATAGTCTAGCTGAAGAAGTATTCAGACACAGTTTCTCCTCACCATAGGTTTTCATAAAAACTCGAAGTGTAGTGAGATATAGCTTTACTTGTTTCTTCTAAAAACAGGGATTTCTTCCAGGAATTATATGTGAGCAAATGGTGTTCCCACTCCTTCAAAAGCAAAATATGTGACAGTTAAAAAGAGAAAAAAACCTGACTAAAACGCAAAAAAAGCCAGGTGCAGTGACTCACGTCTGTCATCCCAGCACATTGGGAGGCTAAGGCAGGAGGATCACTTGAACCCAGGAGTTTGAGACCAGCCTAGGCAATACGGTGAGACCTTGTCTCTATAAAAAATAAAAATAGAGCCAGGCACAGTGGCTCACACCTGTACTCCAGCACTTTGGGAGGCCAAGGCAGATGGATCACTAGGTCAGGAGTTCGAGACCAGCCTGGCCAACATGGTGGCCATCTCTACTAAAAATACAAAAGTTAGCCAGGTGTGGTGGTGGGTGCCTGTAATCCCAGCTACTTGGGAGGCTAGGGCAGGAGAATTGCTTGAACCTGGGAGACGGAGGCTACAGTGAACTGAGATCGTTCCACTGCACTCCAGCCTGGGTGACAAAGCGAGACTCCGTCTCGAAATAAATAAATAAATAAAAATAAAAAATTAACTAGGTGTGGTGGTGCATGCCTGTAGTCCCAGCTACTAGGGAGGTAGAGGCAGGAGGATCACTTGAGCCCAGGAGGTTGAGGCTTCAGTGAGACATGATTGCACTACTGCACTCCAGCCTGGGGGACACGGTGAGACCCTATCTCAAACAACAACAACAACAACAACGATACACTTACAGTGGTATGCTGGAGCCGGCTCTCAGCTCAGAGAACCAGCCGTGTGTACCTCTTCCCAACTCTGAGTTCAGGGGTGTCATCTTCACATGCTGATACTTGGCTGTAGAGGGAGTATTTACAGGACAGAAATCCACAAAGGGCTTTCCTCCTCCGCCCCCGGAGGGCCTGCTGTTATGCGTTTAACAGCACACTACTGCAGCTGCATGTTTTAAATGTCCACCGATCATGAATATGTAGACGTATGGACAGATGGGCATATGTGTGATAAAGCAAACACAGGGAAAATGTTACTTGTAGAATATTAGGCTGGGCGAGGTGGCTCACAACTGTAATCCCAGCACTTTGGGAGGCCAAGGCGGGAGGATCACCTGAGGTCAGCAGTTTAAGACCAGCCTGACCAACATGGAGAAACCCCGTATCTACTGAAAGTACAAAATAGCCGCACATGGTGGTGCACGCCTGTAATCCCAGCCACTTGGGAGGCTGAGGCAGGAAAAACACTTGAACCAAGGAGGCAGACGTTGCGGTGAGCCGAGATCGCACCATTGCACTCCAGCCTGGGCAGGAGCAAAACTCTGTCTTAAAAAAATAAAGGAAAGAAAAAGAACTGTAGAATATTAATCGGTGGATCTATAGAGGTTCCCTATGCAATTAGTTTAATTTTTCTCTATTTGAAAATTTTCCTATGAGATATCATCACACCCCAGTTAAATTGCTTTTATCCAAAAGTCAGGCAATAACCAATGCTGGTGAGGATGTGGAGCAGAGGGAACCCTTGTACACTGTGGGTGGAAATGTAAATTAGCATAGCCACTATGGAGAACAGTTTGGAAGTTCCTCAAAAAACTAAAAATAGAGCCACCGTACGATCCAGCAATCCCACTGTTGGGTATATTCCCAAAAGAAAGGAAATCAGTGTATCAGAGATCACTGCACTCCCATGTTTACCGCAGCACTGTTCACAATAGCCAGGATTTCGAAGCAGCCTAAGTGCCGGTCAGCTGATGAATGGATAAAGAAAATGTGGTGCAGAGACACAATGGAGCACTATTCAGCCATAAAAAGGAATGAGATTCAGTCATTTGCAACAACATGGATGGAACTAGAGATCATTATGTGAAGTGAAATATGCCAGACACAGAAAGACAAACTTCCTATGTTTTCATCTATTTGTGGGATCTAAAAATCACAACATGGAGGTACAGAGTAGAAAGATGGCTACCAGAGACTGGGAAGGGGGAGGGGAGTGGGGGAAAGAGGGGATGGTTGATGGATACAAAATACAGTCAGAAAGAATAAAAAAACCTAGTATTTACTAGCACAACAGGGTGCTTCTAATCAATAATTTAAATCTACATTTAAAAATACCTAAAAAAGCATAATTCGATTGCTCATAACACAAAGGATAAATGCTTGAGGGGATGGATGCCCCTTTTACGATGATGTGATTATTACACATTGCATGTCTGTATCAACATATCTCGTGTTGGACCAGGCGCGGTGGCTCATGCCTATAATCCCAGCACTTTGGGAGGCCAAGGCAGGCAGATCATGAGATCAGAAGTTCGAGACCAGTCTGGCCAATATTGTGAAACCCCATCTCTACTAAAAATACAAAAAATTATCCAGGTGTGGTAGTGTGCACCTGTAATCCCAGCTACTCAGGAAGCTAAGGCAGAAGAATCACGTGAACCCGGGAGGCAGAGGTTGCAGTGAGCCAAGATGGTGCCATTACACTCCAGCCCTGGCCACAGTGTAAGACTCCGTCTCAAAAAACAAAACAAAACAAAACAAAACAAAACAAAACAAAACAAAAAAATTCATGTAACCCATAAATATATGTACCTACTATGTGCCCATAGAAATAAAAAATTAAAGGAAAGAAAGAAATTTTTTCTAATAAAATATTAGAGGAAAATATTTTAAAAATGTAAAAACATTGGGCCGGGCGCGGTGGCTCACGCCTGTAATCCCAGCACTTTGGGAGGCCAAGGTGGGTGGATCACAAGCTCAAGAGATCGAGATCATCCTGGTCAACATGGTGAAACCCCGTCTCTACTAAAAAATAGCTGGGCATGGTGGTGCGTGCCTGTAATCCCAGCTACTCAGGGGGCTGAGGCAGGAGAATTGCCTGAACCCAGGAGGCGGAGGTTGCGATGAGCCGATCGCGCCATTGCACTCCAGCCTGGGTAACAAGATCGAAACTCTGTCTCAAAAAAAAAAAAAAAAAGTAAAAACATCAACCACGCAAACCCTAAACTCACAAAGGATAAAATAAACCACGTCTTTGTCTGAACTTGAGCAATTCAGTTTAACAAATGCTCAGGAGTGCTGAGCTACAAATCCATACTTTACTGGGTCCAGCTTCCTAAAGGGCAAAGTTCCAGGAGGAAGCGCTCCCCAGAAGCTGGGATTCAGGAATAAACAGCCGGGAGAAGGAAACTGTAATTTGAGAAGCGTAGTTCCATCTGATCTACAGCCAAACCAACCACTTGCAAAATCTGGAACAGTTCTCTGATCTCAGGTCACAACAAAAAATCCTTGCAAAATCAGATTATTTGCTAGACTTGGCATTGCTCTCATTGAAAGATAAGTGAAACCAAAAAAAGGTGATTTTTATATCCAGTTTTTCCACCTTTAACAATAATAATTACTGTTTAACAAAGTCCTCCGGTGTGTCAGACATCTGTTTTACACATTATTTAAAAAATCTTTTTTTGTATAAGAACTCTTAACATGAGATTTACCCTCTTAAAATATACATTTATTTATTTATTATTTGAGACAGAGTCTCACTCTGTTGCCAGGCTGGAGTGCAGTGGCGTGGTCTCCATTCACTGCAACCCCCGTCTCCCAGCTTCAAGCAATTCTTCTGCCTCAACTTCCCAGGTAGCTGAATCACAGGCGCACATCACCACACCCAGCTAATTTTTATATTTTTAGTGGAGATGGGGTTTTGCTATTTTGGCCAGGTTGGTCTCGAACTCCTGACCTCAAATGATCTGCTCACCTCAGCCTCCCAAAGTACTGGGATTACAGGTGTGAGCCACTGTGCCTGGCCTTATTTATTATTTTAATTCTTTATTTTTTTGAGACAGTGTCTAACTTGCTGTCATGTCTGGAGCATAGTGGTGTGATCACAGTTCACTGCAGCCTTGACCTCCCAGGCCCAAGTGATCCTCCCACCTTAACCTCCCCAGTAGCCGGGACTACAGATACACACCACCATGCCTGTCTAATTTTTTAATTTTTAATTTTTTTGTAGATGGGGTCTTACTATATTGCCCAGGCTGGTTTCCAACTCCTGGGCTCAAGCAGTCCTCCCATCTTGGTCTCCCAAAGTATTGGGATTACAGGCATTAGGCACCACACCTGCCCCCTCTTTCCCCCAACCCCAGACTCAGAGTCTCACTCTGTCACCCAGTGCCATGGCGCGGTCTTGGCTCACTGCAACCTCCACCTCCTGGGTTCAAGAGATTCTTGTGCCTCAGCCTCCCAAGTAGCTAGGATTACAGGCAAATGCCACCATGCCCAGCTAATTTTTTGTACTTTTAGCAGAGATGGGGTTTCAACACGTTGGCCAGGTGGAGACACCTGGCCTCTTAATAGATTTTGAAGCGCTTACACATGACAGTATTATGAACCACAAGCACAGTCTTGCACAGCAGATCGTTAGTACTTACTCATCTTGCATAAGAGAAACCTTAAACCTGTTGATTTTTAATCCCTACAATGGTCTGCAAAGTTTATCTTACTCTTCCCATTTTTCAAAGAGAAAACAGCTCGAGAGAGGTTAAATAATTTATCCAAACTCACTAAACAGATGCCTGAAACAAAACACAAACTCAGGTCTGTGTATCCCTAAAGCCTACAGGCTTCTCTTATTTTGCTCGGTAATTTTTTGTTTGAGATAGATTCCTGCTCTGTTGCCCAGGCTGGAGTGCAGTGGTGTAATAATAGCTCACTGTAACCTTGAACTCCTGGGCTTAAGCCATCCTCCCATCTCAGCCTCGCAGTAGCTACGATTACAGGTAAGCAGCTTATTAAACAAAAAATTTTTTTTCTTTTTTTTTTTTTTAAGACGGAGTTTTGCTCTTGTTACCCAGTCTGGAGTGCAATGGCGCGATCTCGGTTCACTGCTAACTCTGCCTCCTGGGTTCAGGCAATTCTCCTGCCTCAGCCTCCCGAGTAGCTGGGATTACAGGCATGCGCCACCATGCCCAGCTAATTTTTTGTATTTTTAGTAGAGATGGGGTTTCACCGTGTTGACCAGGATGGTCTCGATCTCTTGAGCTCGTGATCCACCTGCCTCGGCCTCCCAAAGTGCTGGGATTACAGGCTTGAGCCACCACACCCGGCCAAAAATTTTCTTTGTAGACATGGGGTCCCACTATGTTGCCCAGGCTGGTCACAGACTCCTGGCCTCTAGCAATCCTCTAGCCTTGGCCTCTCAAAGTGCTGGGGTTATAGGCATGAGCCATTGTATTCGGCCTTGCCCAGTACCATCTAAAGTGTCCTGAGAGAATGTTCTTTTTGATGTTAGTAAAAACTCCTTGCTAATAAGATTATATTGTACAGTACATATAGTTACTATATTATGGCTGGGTGCAGTGGCTCACACCTGTAACACAGCACTTTGGGAGGCTGAGGCAGGTGGATCACCGGAGGTCAGGAGTTTGAGACCAGCCTGGCCAACATGGTGAAATGTCCATACTAGAAATTCAAAAATTAGCCAGGCATGGTGGTACACACCTGTAATCTCAGCTACTCAGGAGGCTGGGGCAGGAGAATTGCTTGAACCTGGGAGACGGAGGTTGCAGTGAGCCAAGATTGTGTCATTGCACTCCAGCCTGATCCAGACCCTGTGATTCTGACTGCCAGCACCTCTCTGTCTCCACCAGCCCCAGGTCCTATCTGCAGCCCCCACGTTTATTATCGGGGGCTGCAGCGCTATGGGAGTGGCATTCCCTGACCTTGTCAACTCTTGTTCCAGCATTTGCTAACAAAGGCAGTGATAGAAAAAGTGTCCTCCAAGTCCGATGGCTCTTAATCTTGAATACACAGTGAATTTCATAGTGTTTAATCGGACTATCTAGAGCAGCTCAAATACATTGAGTTCTCACAGTCCTTTTGAGGGACTTGAGTTTTAAAAGGGGGAAAACAACAGAGAAAGAAACATAAAAGGATTTGGAATCGAGAGACACAACTTTCCTTCGAAGATATGCTGCTGCTGGCTTGGAAAGGAAGGGCTTCTGGGGAGTCAGCAGATGAGGACACATGACATTGTGAATGAGAAGTTATAGAGTCAGGGTGGTGCCCGGGGTGCCTGGAGGATGTCAGAGATCCCGTGTTAACTAATTCTGGACACATATTGTGTTCAAAGAGGGTCTTTCAGCTGGGCGCTGTGGCTCACGCCTGTAATCCCAACACTTTGGGAGTCTGAGGCGGGCCAATCACCTGAGGTCAGGAGTTCAAGACTGGCCTGCCAACACGGTAAAACCCCACCTTTACTAAAAATTAGCCGGGCTTAGTGGTGGGTACCTGTAATCACAGCTACTCAGGAGGCTGAGGCAGAAGAATTGCTTGAACCCAGGAGATGGAGGCTGCAGTGAGCCAAGACCGTGCCACTGCACTCCAGCCTGAGTGACAAAGACTGTCTCAAAAACAAAACAAGAGAGAGAGGGCCTTTCTCTGGTGGATGAGTATTGTGTAGACAATGTTCTGCTGCTTGCTGGTGTGTCAGCAGCACCTCTGTGGTTAAGCAGCATCACTGGTGGTAAGATTAGGAGGCTCAGTTTCACCATAGTCAGCAGCACAGCACGAGCTCACTTCTAGGAGCCCAGTTTCATAAACTCTCACCCTCTGCCCCCGTCTCATTCTGGCCATGAGGCAATTTGAAGCATTATTTTCTTTTTCTTTCTTTTTTCTTCTTTCTTTCTTTCTTTTCTTTTCTTTTCTTTCTTCTTTCTTTTCTTTCTTCTTTCTTTTCTTTTTCTTTTTGAGATGGAGTCTCACTCTGTTCCCCAGGCTAGAGTGCAGTGGTGGGATCTTGGCTCACAATAGCCTTTCCCTCTAGGGTTCAAGCAATTCTTCTGCCTCAGCCTCCCCAGCAGCTGGGATTGCAGGTGCTTGCCACCATGCCCAGCTAACTTTTGTATTAGTAAAGACAGAGTTTCACCATGTTAGCCAGGCTGGTCTTGAACTCCTGATCTCAAGTGATCTGCCCACATCAGCCTTCCAAAGTGCTGGGATTACAGGTGTGAGCCACTGGGCCCAGCACCCATGAGGCAATTTGAGATAAAGCACAATAGCTGGCAATAGATCCTTAAAATAAATCTTCTCTTCCCTCCCTTTCCTTCTCTTCTCTCTTCCATCCTCCCTTCTTCTTCCTCCACCCTGTCTCCAGAGAAGCTTGATATTTGACACTTTCAAAAGTCTACAATAGTGCATTCATCTGGCCTTTTGACTGAGTGAGTTTGTCCTTCCAATCAGAGCTCTCTCATGTTTCCAGTTGAGGAATGTCTAGCTGGGGGATGCCGGGAAATGGATGCGCTCTTGCAGTGTGTTGGGAGTGCAAACTGCTGCAACCTTTCTGGAAAACAATTTAGCAACATCTATGAGTAATTCACCCTTTGGCCATACTCTCAAAGACAGTCGTACAAGGACATGCATTACAACACTGTTTAACAGGATCCAATGGGACATGTCATATTGTCTCCAAAATAAGGCCACAGCCCTAAAGCTGAGAATAAGAGGTGCTAAGCCCCCATATTTGAAGGACACCTACCAGCTGGCAGGACCAGTCCTTTGACCAATAATCCCCTCTCCTCCCCATCGTATAATAACGGAAGTCCAGGCATTAGAAAATCACTCAAGTTCAAGGTGAGAGCTCTTCTTTTCCTCCCCCCGAAGCCACGTGAGTGGAGCTTCAAGACAAACTTAGCAACTAGGATGCTTGCAAGAAGGGAGGACTGACATCTCAGTCCTGATCTAGAAACCTGCTAAGAAGCAGAAAGTCATGGGGTCCACACAGGCTCTCACGTTGTTGCAGAACTCAAAGAGTTCTTGAGAAAGCCAGATCTGTTTCTTCAGAAAGCCTGGGAATAGACAAACAAATAGAGACTGTTCTTTGCTTCTTGCCTGGATAATTTTGGAATGAAAGGCTTGCTGGAGCAACCAGAGCAGTGTGAGTGTCCCAAGGGGCAAGCAGAGACCAGGAAAGGTGGCTGGGCTTGAGTTGTTTTGCTGGTATCCTGCCCAAGAAGGCCGGCCTCTTGCTGGAGAAGGGTAGTGTCTATGACCAGGTGTGGGGAGTAGAAAAGATTCGAAGTCAGAGCACATCACTCAGCCAGGGAACTTTTGGACCATCCAAAGGACTTGTGCAAAAGCTCCGTGAGAGAACCAATATTTGGACACCTGCCATCGAGCACCCATGGATAACTGAGAGAAGATGGTATCTGCATTGACTCAGTAAAACAAGTTATACTGGTCAGATGCAGTGGCTTATACCTGTAATCCTAGCACTTTGGGAGGCTAGGGTGGGACGATGACTTGAGGCCAGGAGTTCAAGACCAGCCAGGGAAACAGTTAGACACTGACTCTACAAAAAATAAATTAAAAAATCAGTGGGCATGGTGGCATGTGCCTATAGTTCCAGCTACTTGGGAGGCTAAGGCAGGAGGATCTCTTGAGGCCAGGAGTTGAAGGCTATAGTGAACCATGATTATGCCATTGCACTCTAGCCTGAGGGATGGGGAGTGGCAGAACAAGGCTCTGTCTCTAAATGAAAAACAACTGGGTATGGCAGCTGATGCCAGTAATCCCAGCACTTTGGGAGCTGAGGTAGGTGGATCGTTTGTGCCCAGGAGTTCAAGACCAGCCTGGGCAACATGGTGAAACCCCTGCTCTACAAAAAAATTAAAACATTAGCTGGGCATGGTGGCATGCACCTGTAGTCCCAGCTACTCAGGAGGCTGAGGCAGGAGGATTGCTTGAGCCCAGGAGGTTGAGGCTGCAGTGAGCAATGAGTCACTACACTCCAGCCTAGATGAAAGAGTCAGATCTTATCTCAAAAAAAAAAGAAAGAAAGAAAAGAAAAGAAAACAGTTATACCATTTTCATGAATCTGTCTTCCCTAACCATCTTGACTCTGGAGGAACCAGAAGCCCCAGAGTATGGGGAGGTCCCATAAGCCATTGGAAACTCCAGAACTGAGGGTGGGTATGGGCTTAGCACTGGGTGACAGATTGAAGATTTATGACTGGCGTGAATTTTTAGTAATGGCTATGGTAGATGTGTGGAATTACTATACTCGGCATCACACCAAGCATGGAAGAGTTTATATTCCAGACAAAAAGGTTTACTGTTGTCTCTTGCTTTTTCAGAATGTTGAAAGCCAAGTGTTCAGATGGTCTTGCTTTGTAGGACAGATAGGACTTCACACCATTGCTGGTGCGAGTTTTCTGGAGGAAGTGGGCTCTGAGATGAATTCTGAATTAAAGGAAGAATTCTTGGATCTTGGGTAGAGTCACAGGCGCCTCTGATGACAAGTTGTAGGAGAAAGAAGGAAACCAAATGTCTTTTTGTATAACTGGCAGGGAAAGGATCCCTAAATGGAAGTGGGAGGTGATACAGTCAGGGCTAATTTGATAAAGAGTCTGGAAATGAAATGGGACTAGGTTGACTCCACTGCAGAAGCATCCACTGATCACACTCTCAAAGATGCAGGTGAGAGCCACGGATTTTAATGACAGTGCTTCGAACCATTCCTAAGGGAGGGAGTATGACGGGAATACTGCCAGCTAATGTGTTTTATTTCAGATGAGAAATAAATCCAGATTTTCCCGGGGACTTTTGAGTGGAGGGGAAAAAAAAAACCAAAAAGCCAAACCCCAAATCAATAGTATAGCTGAGCCAGTTGCAGGAAGAAATGGCAAATTATTCTGAGGTTCCTACCTGAGGGAGGGAAACAGTGGGTAATGAGTTGATCCAGGGAGAATGCCTTCGAGGCTTCAACGTAGTTACTTAGCTTTCTTTGAAATACAATGAAGCATGATTACATTTTAAATTAATTCCCAGCCTGCCAGGCTTTGAATTTTTCATGTTTACTTTTACTTTGCATGTAGACTTGGTTTTCCTTCTTTTTACAAATAGCTAGTAAAATTCGAGAGGATGATGTTCCAGATAAGCAATGTTTATTTGGTTAGCAAGTATTTATCGTGCATTTACCCTGTGGGAGGCAAGGAGGAAGGAGCTAAGTTGTGTTCATTGCCTATCAAGTACTGAAAGAGACTTTCTTATACATTATTTCATATTAAACTATACAACACCTCTGTGATATAGGTACTATCATTCTCATTTTTCATTTTAGGAATCTGACCCTCAAAGACGTTATGTGACTTATCCCAAATAGTGTCTTATTATCACGCTGTGTGTTCTCATGCTGCTAATAAAAACATAGCTGAGACTGTGTAATTTATAAAGGAAAAGGTTAAATGGACTCACAGTTCCACAAGGCTGGAGAGCCCTCACGATCAGAGCCGAAGGTAAGTGAGAAGCAAACTCACGTCTTCCATGGCGGCAGGCAAGAGAGCGTGCGCAGGGGAACTCCCCTTTATAAAACCATAAGATCTCGTGAGACCTACTCACTACCATGAGAACAGTGTGGGGGAACCGCCCCTATGATTAAATTATCTCCACGTGGCCCCACCTTTGACATGTGGAGATTATTACACTTTAAGGTGAGATTTGGGTGGAGACACAGCCAAACCATATCAGTGTCTTAGCAAATTACCACAGTGCTTGCAATACCATGCTACAGTTAACTGTTGACTTTGCAAGACAGACATTTGCCTACACAATGTCCCACCATCTCCCTTGTCGTTAGGATCCACTTTCCTCTGTGGACATTGTATACACCGGCTACTTACTCCACCATCTTCTCTGGCTAGAGGTGAGACTGTGGCTCTCTTTTGTCAAAGAGACATCGTTACACCTCCTGAGGGTGGGAGTAGGGGTGCGTCAAGAATATCTTTAGATTTGATGTATTCATTGAACGGCTGCAACTACTGTCCAGCCATTTGGCAGATGGAACGATGTCTTCAGTGGGATCAAAGAGCCACTGAGTTCTAGCACCAACCACCTGCAGGCTTCTTGCAATGGAAAATGAGCTCCCAGCAGTAGAGATGCCTTGCATGTAGCTATTCTGTTGGAAGCAGCTGAGTACATTCTGGCCAATACAAGCAGGGCAGGCTTGCTTCAGTGTGACTGGATTCTTACCACCCCCTTGCAGGAAAAGGGTCCTGCCCACAGGTCACTACCAGGGAGCCAGGGCAGCCTGCTGGCAGGACCACCCAACGACCCTATATGAAAGCAGCCCTTCAAAGAAGGTCTGAAGACCAAATTAGATTCTTTCTTTGGGGAGTCTGAACTGGAGATATAAGGAGATGGTTCTCATTTAGCAGAGGAAGAAGAAATACTAAATGAACAAACAAAACGGAGAAAACCACAGAGGCTTGGAGGAAAGCTGAGTTACCTCCTGGCAGAGCAGATGCTCCAGTAAATATCCATCCATAATCTCCCAACGCCCAGGGAGGACGGGACCACCAGAGGTGACCACTGTGTGCCAGTTGTCCTTGTTCAAAGCCTCAGCTCCTCCCTCAGCTGGATTTTGCTGTTTAATGCTCCTCTGTTGTCAATTTTATTTTTAGTTTCTGGGGCAAACTGACTGAGGAGGGAGCAGGCTAAGCAGGCCCACGCTGAGAGCACTGCTGGATGGGTCAGGTCTGCCGTTTGCTCCTTGAGCTTTGGAGAGCTTAGGAAAGCAAGCCTTGCTTTCAGGGGCTTCATGAGGGCCTTGGATTCTAGAAAAACCCCCGATCGATTTGGGGCTGATGCACCCTCAGGCCAGGGTCTCAGGGACCACAGAGCAGCCCAGGCTGGCCTCTCTGTGGCTGGGACCACATTGTCTCCCTGTCAAATCTGCTCAATAGATCCACACTGACTTCAGTAGCTTCAGACTTACCCATCACTTGTTACCTTGGTCTCCCATCGACCCTGTCCACCAGTTGCTACTGATGCTCTGGACACAGAGTGGCCATCCTGTCCCTCGACTCCCCCTGTGAGGCCTGGCAGTGAGGCCAGGTTCCCGAGAGCCTGCTTGCTTCATGATCACAACAGCTGCAGAAGAAGCCCCAGCAACCCAATATGAACTGAGATAGGTCCTGCAGACAAAACAGCCTGCCCTGCCCAATCACCTGTTCCTACTCCTAAGCTCTGACCTCCCTGTGTCTCAGCTCAGGCTGCCATGACAGGTACCGCAGATATGGAGCTTAAAACAATAGACATCTATTTCTCACATTCTAGAGACGGGGATTCAGTTTCCGGTGAGGGCTCACTTCCTGACTTGCAGACTGCTGCCTTCTCACTATGACCTCTCCAGACCTTTCCTTGGTATGTGTTCCTGGAGAGAAATCATTAGCTTTGGTGTCTTTTGTTTTCTTTCTTTCTTAAAAAGTTTTTGTAGAGATGGGGTCTTACTATATTGCCCAGGCCGGGCTTGAACTCCTGGGTTTGAGCAATCCTCCTGCCTCAGTTTCCCAAAGTGCTGGGATTATAGGTGTGAGCCACTGCACCTGGCCTGTCTCTTTTTTCTTTTTCTTTTCTTTCTGGTACCTACTCTTATAAGAATACTAATCCTATCATTTCAGGGCCCCACCTGGATGACCCATGTAACATCCACTACCCACTTAGAGGCCCTATCTGCCAATGCAGCCACGCTGGAGGGTATGGCTTCAACATATGAACTTGGGGGGACACAATAAGGTGTGCAGCACCTTGAAAACAGTAGCCACACCTGATTCAGCTTTTCATTCCCCCATCAGAGCTCAGTTTCAACATACCAGAGTGTCCAATAAATGTGAATTCAGAGGAGTCTTGAATGAAATGGCAGAGCTGGTATTTTAACCCAGGTCTTTGAATCACCAAATCAAGCACTGGACGTCATAGCTGGGCACCTAGGGGGAATTAAAGAAAGAATGGTTTGCCCTCTGACACCATGTGGTGTGGGCTGGGGAGGAGGTGAGGAAGGGGGTCCAGAAGGGATGGGAAGTGAGCCAGCCCTAAGAGGCTGGTTTGCTTTGGGGTTTAGGAGTAGCAGGGAGGGGCAGGAGGGGCAGCTTCAGCCAGAAAACCTGGGATCTGAGATCTGAGTTTCAGCATGGTGGTCTAAGATAGGATGAGAGTTCCAGAAAAATTGAAGGTTTGGAAAAGCTTTGGAAGGTCTGAACCAAAAGATGGCATCGAAAATACCCTTGCCAATCTATAACATATAACTTCAATCAAACCATAGTTCTCATCTTTTAACCAACCATTTAAAAATTCAGAGGGGTTGGGCATGGTGGTTCATGCCCGTCATCCCAGTGCTTTGGGAGGCTGAGGTGGGAGAGTCACTTGAGCCCAGTTGGGACCAGCCTGGGCAACATGATAAGACCTTGTCTCCGCAAAAATAAAATTAAAAAAAAATTAGCTAGGGCCCGGAGAAGTGGGGGGCTCACCCCTGTAATCCCAGCACTTTGGGAGTCCAAGGTGGGTGGATCACTTGAGGTCGGGAGTTCAAGACCAGCCTGGTCAACATGGTGAAATCCTATCTCTAGTGAAAATACAAAAAAATTAACCTGGTGTGGTGGCTCATGCCTGTAATCTTAGCTACTCAGGAGGGTGAGGTGGGAGAATTGCTTGAACCTGGGAGGTTGAGGTTGCAGTGACCTGAGATGCCACTGCACTCCAGCCTGGGCAACAGAGGGAGACTCTATTTCAAAAAAAAAAAAAAAATTAGCTGGGCTTGATGGCTCATGCCTGCAGTCTCAGCTACACGGTAGGCTGAGGCAGGAGGATTACTTGAGCTCAGGAGTTAGAGGCTGCAGTGAGCTATGATCATACCACTGCACTCTAGCCTGTGTGACAGAGTAAGACTGTCTTTAAAAAGAGAAAGAAAAAGAGTTAATAAAAAATGTAATGTTTTCCTTAGTAAAAGGAATTGTCTTATGGCTGTGATAATTAATGGTGAACAGCTTAGGAAAGATTTTTAACCATATGGATTATGGATGAGTTTGTGCAGAAATACTGCCATTTTAAAATTAAAATTGCATCCAATATTCATGATGAAATTGTAAGTGAATTATTTAGACAAGTAAGTTTATCTTTTCGTATTTTTCAATGAGTGTATTGGATTGTTTAAGACCTACAGTTACGGTTCACGTTAGGTTTTCCAGAAGTATTTATTGTTTGGAACAAGCAAACTTGGGGAAGTTTAAAGTTTGTCTTATAAAGATCATGCACATCTCCAAGATTTTCATATATATATATGTGTGTGTGTGTTTCAGGAGAAACCTTGACAATACCGTGTTTTTTAAGAGCAAGTAACATGAAAGCATGTCTGACTATGAACAATTCCTTAGCAAAACTATGGGAAACCACACCCTCTCTTGAGAAAATATTGAGTGTGCTCTTTAAATGTTAAGAAATGCAAAGCTGAAAGGCCACTATCCTCCCATCCTCCACTGTCTCCAATGTGTCACCATATCCGCCCCTCCAGCATCCCCGCCACGGGTCTGCCCATGAACATGATGTTGGAAAATTACTGCTGAGATATTTTGAGTTTTTGAATGGAAACTTCAGTTAGCCAGTAGCTTAGGGAACAGCTCCTCCTGAGTGTGTGTGTAGCCTCTGACTTCCTGAAATGATGACATGAGACCTATTTTTGCCCTTTTTTTTGAGATGGAGTATTGCTCTGTCACCCAGGCTGGAGTGCAGTGGCATGATCTCGGCTCACTGCAACTGCCACCTCCCGGGTTCAAGCGATTCTCCTGCCTCAGCCTCCCAGAGTAGCTGGGACTACAGGCCCAGACCACCACGCCCAGCTAGTTTTTGTATTTTTAGTAGAGTCGGGGTTTTACCAGATGGCCAGATGGTCTTGATCTTCTGACCTTGTGATCTACCCTCCTTGGCCTCCCAAAGTGCTGGGATTACAAGTGTGAGTCACTGCACCAGGCCAAGACCACTTTTTCACTTGTACCTTAAGATGGTCCTGTCGAAGTTTTTACACAACTTTCCAAATTTTGTTGATTGGTTGGTACATTCATTCTTTCATTCATTCTTCTTTTTTTTTTGAGACAGAGTCTTGCTCTGTTGCCAGGCGCCAGGCTGGAGTGCAGTGGCGCCATCTTGGCTCACTGCAATCTCTGCATCCTGGATTCAAGCAATTATCCTGCCTCAGCCTCCCTAGTAGCTGGGACTACAGGTGCATGCCACCACGCCCAGCTAATTTTTGTAGTAGAGACGGGGTTTCACCATGTTGGACAGGATGGTCTCAATCTCTTAACCTCGTGATCTGCCTGCCTCAGCCTACTGAAGTACTGGGATTATAGGCAGGAGCCACCGCTCCCGGCTCATTCATTCTTTCAACATTGGAGTGCCTGTCATCACCCCAAGTTTGGTTTTTAACATTTTAATTGGTATTGTTTTAAATTTATTTTGAGGCAGTATCTCACTATGCTGCCCAGGCTGGAGTACAGGGACGTGATCATAGCTCACTGCAGTCTCAGCCTCCTGGGCTGAAGCAATCCTCCCACCTCAGCCTCCCAAGTAGCTGGGACCACAGGTGTGCACCACCACACCTAGCTAATTTTTTTAGTTTTTGTAGAGATGGGGTCTCACTATGTTGCCCAGGCTTGTCTTGAACTCCTGGGCTCAAGCAATCCTCCCATTCCTGGGCTCACTCCAACCTCCCAAAGTGCTGGGGGAGGGAGCCACTGGGCCCAGCTGTCACCCTCACTTTTGGCATATTTAGAGCATAGGACAGCAGCTACTGGGACTCTAAGAGTCAAACTAAACCCCCCTCAGACTTGAGTTTAGCGGGGGATTTTGGATCGAATGCCTTGTACCCCATTTTTCATCAGGTGCTTTCTTGCTTCCAAGCTTCCCCTCATTCAAATCAGCACAGGGTGGCCCAGCTAGCCTTCTGCACTTAGCCTCCTTCCTCTTTCTTTCTCTCCATTTGGCAAGGTTAAAATAAATGATGTATGTATGGCTTTATCTTTCAGGGATTTTTCAGGAACCAACCTCTCTGGAAGGCAAACGCAGTATAAGATAAAGTGAAGGCCAGGCTGACTGCATTTGAAACTCTGGCTTTCACCTCGTTTACCTGTGAGTTCTCCCATGAGGTTCAGAGCCTCTGATTTCTTCAGCTCAATACTTACAAGTCCTTTTGTCTAACGGCAGAGAAAAAGAATGCGATTGCTTGGGTTTCACAGGAAGCTAAAGAGTTTCGAGGAAGCTAAAATTCTAGTTCCCTTTCCAATTTCTGGAGTGTGTGTGTGTTTTGAGACAGTCTCACTCTGTCACCCAGGTTGGAGCTCAGTGGTAAAATCTCGGCTCATGACAACCTCCACCTCCCAGGTTCAAGCGATTCTCCTGCCTCAGCCTCCCAAGTAGCTGGGTTTACAGGTGTCCGCCACCACATCCAGATAATTTTTATTTTTAGAGTTGGGTTTCACCATGTTGGCCAGGCTGGTCTCGAACTCCTGATTTCCAGTGATCCACCTGCCTCAGCCTCCCCAAGTGCTGGGATTACAGGCATGAACCACTGTGCCTGGCTGAAAATCTCTTAATTCTTAGATGAGTAAAGGAGAGCATGCTGAGTTGATGAGTGTAGATAAAAATGCTGGCTTAGAATTACCACCAGCAGATCAGCCTGTCTTGTTGTTTTACATCCTGCTTGGGCATTCACGGTTCCTAAATGGCCCTAGCTCTGACTTGTCACCTTGAATTTGGACCATGAAGTCAGGGCCATTTCATTCCCAGCTCTGCACTGCTTGCTCTTCAGTTTATTCCTGTCTGATATCTTGCAACGGACTTTGATTCTGTATTTCACAACCTGATACTGGTTCCTTTCTCCTCATCTTCTAGCCTAGATTTTTCCCTTCTCTTCTACCTTCTGAGCCTTGGTTTCAGACAGACCAAGGCTGAGAAGCTTAACTGGGTCCTTAGGGAGTATGTGGTCCTGACCTCTTGTACCAGCAACTCCTGGATACCGTCAGGCAGATGCAGCTGGTCTCTCAGGCTCAAGTCTCAGTTCTTCTAGACAAGAGGATCCTCAAGTATTTGTGCCTGGTCACAGGCTCCCCCAGGTCACCAATGAGCCTTTGGATGGGCACTTGAAGTTCTAGCATTATCAGCAGAAACCAGGGCAGGAAGAACATGTCCAGGAGGCTGTAAACTACCTACCTCTTGGCTGGTGACATCAGCCTGTGAAGGTCATCCTTCTGTTTCCGGATTAGCATCACGACTTGGCTCACTTAGGATTTTCCTAGGCACACAGCTCCTGCCCCAAGATGATGTTCTGCCACTTTACGGACAGGACCACTCCTGCCTCCCTCTCCCCTTCCCACTCACAGTGGTGGCCTCCCCGCCAGTCTTGTTTTTCTCAGTTGTGAAGATTCAGTTAGGCTGATGGGAAAATTTTTGGTTATAATAGCCACCAACCCTCTTGGAAGGCCCGAGGTGGTGGGGGAGTTTGCATAAGCTCCAGTAATAAATCTGGTTGAAGGCAACCAGAGCATCTTTACAGGAGCCGGAGAGATTAGGGCCCAAATACAAAGGAGTGTGGAGTGGCTTACCTAGCTAGCTTGCTTATTCATGTGATCCCAAGACTGACCTTTTATTTACCATGGGTGCTTCATTGCTTTCTACTCAGGAAGTCTACAATGTCAGTTACCCTCTAGTGGCGTTGACTCAAGCCTTTGTCAATTAACTTTACTGAATAAATGAGCATCTCACTGGCTGGTGAGGGCTGGCCATGGCAACTGTTTACAGCACTCTCCAGGGAGTCTGTAAGCAGCCTGGACACTGAGTTGAACTGCAAAGCATAACTTTATTCATCCATCGATGAGTCAGGGTTTGCAGGACAGACCCCCGTAGGGGGTGACCCTGACACTCAAAGCTCACGGTCACTTTGCTTCATGGATCATGTAGCACTTTATTGCTATGCTGTTGTTTTGTATTTTTTCATAGCTAACAGGCCCCATCCATAGGTTTCACTCACTTTATTTATTTTGAGACAAGGTCTTGCTCTGTTGCTCAGGGTGGAGAGCAGTGGGGCTATCAGAGTTCACTGCAGCCTTGAACTCCTGAGCTCAAGTGGTCCTCCAGCCTCAGCCTCCTGAGTAGCTGGGACTACAGGTGCATGCCACCATGCCCAGCTAATTAAAAAAAAAAAGAAGTTGTACCATTCCTTCCAGGCTGGTCTCAAACTCCTGGGTTGAAGCCATCCTTCCGCATAAGCCTCCCAGTGTGCTGGAATTACATGTGTGAGCCACTGCACCCAGCCTCTTTCCTAACTTTAAATACTGCAGAGAAAAGCTGAGGTATGGGTTTCCATTCTTTCAATGGGCGAGAACCTTAAGTACATTACACTATTAACCGGGAAGACAATTTTGCCAAGCCAAAGGTAATAGGTCCTACAAGACCTTTCTCTTAGATGCTACATGCCTTACATTTCTGCAACTTAAATAATTCTTCCAAGAATTAAAAAGGTCTAGGTCTAAATTACATCTCTATCTGTAGTCATTACAGTAAGTAGGAAATTTACATAAGTTTGTGTTCTGCTCCATCAAGCACATCTACACATCCACAGAATGCTTTCCCTCTGCCAGTTACCAGAGAAGATAGATCTGAATCTCATCCCCAGCATTTGTGATCTCTATATTCCTTTCAAATTCTCAAACTCTCTCTCTCTTTTTTTTTTTTTTGAGATAGCCTCTCACTCTGTTGCCCAGGCTGGAGTTCAGTGGTGCAAGCTCACTGCAGCCTCAACCTCCTGGGCTCAAGCCATCCTCCCACCTCAGTCTCTCAGTAGCTGGGACCACAGGTGTGTGCAGTCATGTCCAGCTAATTATTAGATTTTGTGTAGAGATGGGGGTCTCACTATGTTGCCTAGGCTGGTCTTGAACCCCTGGGCTCAAGTGATTCTCTTGTCTTGGTCTCCCAAACTGCTGGGATTACAGGTGTGAGCTGCTGTGCCCAGCCCCTCTCTCTTTTACAAGGATAGAGTGCTCTTTGTGTCTGGCTGTGAAAAGAATAAAGCCTTTGGGCTCTGGGTAATTAGAGATGAGGAGAAAAGGTTAATTTCATCAACACTTTCTCAATTACCAGTTGTACTGATAGCTCAAATCACTCCTCACTTTCTTTTTAAATAACCAGGCAGGATGGGCGGTCACGGAGCACATTCTGCACACCTCCATGATGGCATTCCTGAGTTGCCCAAACATATTCGGGTGGCTCCTGGGGGCTCACATGAATAATTTCCATTCAGTTTCAGTTCTCCCTCATACACCTGAGTGTCTGAATCAAATGAAGCACTCTTTAATCCCAGGTTTTTTTAAAAAGAAAAGAAAAGAAAACATCTATTTATGGAGTACATGAACACAAAGAAAAGAGAAAAACTGCAGATTAAAACATTGGTCAATATCAACTTCACACCCATGGTCTCTGCCGTAGAGGATTTTCCAAGGCCAGGCATTTCTCCTTAGGAAAGATTTGGAGGGAGAAGGACGCAATAATGCTGATAACTTTCTCAAGCCAGGACTTGGCTGGCCTTGTGGCTGCACTCTCAGTAGCTCTTTTGTTCTTATGAAAAGACCCAGAAGGGTCAAGGTCAATTTAAAGATGTCTGAAAAGGTGTCAGCTGCAGCAGCTGAGTTGGTGCTCAGCTCTCTCATAGACTTCTTCTCCCCACCCAAATCCTTCAGAGGATCTGATAGGGTTCGGCTGTATCCCCACCCACATCTCATCTTGAATTGTAGCTCCCATAATCCTCTGGTGCAGATAATTGAATCATGGGGGCCCTTTCCTCCATACTGTTCTCGTGGTAGCAAATAAGTCTCAAGAGATCTGATTTTTTTGGTTTTTTGTTTTGTTTTGTTTTGAGCCTTGTCAGGTAGGCTGGAGCACAGTGGAATGATCTCGGCTCACTGCAACCTCCACCTCCCAGGTTCAAGCAATTCTCCTGCCTCAGCCTCTCAAGTAGCTGGGATTACAGGTGCCCACTACCATGCCTGGCTAATTTTTTGTATTTTTAGTAGAGATGGAGTTTTGCCAGGCTGGTCTTGAACTCCTGACCTCAGGTGGTCACCCACCTCGGCCTCTCAAAGTGCTTGGCTTATAGGTGTGAGTCACCATGAGGGGCCAATATCTGATGATATTATAAGGGGTTTCACCTTTCACTTGATTCTTATTCTCTCTTATCTGCCGCCATGTAAGATGTGGCTTTTGCCTTCTGCTGTAATTGTGAGGCCTCCCTAGCACGTGGAACTGTAAGTCCATTAAACCACTTTCTGTGTGTCAGTTACCCAGTCTTAGATATGTCTTTATCAGCAGTGTGAAAATGGACTAGTACAGGATCCCACCGGGCTTTTTTCCCTAAGGCTGTTACAGCAGATGGGGAAAGATGGCTTCACTCTTACGGTCCCATACATTTTTACATAGGTATACAACCTTTATTTATCCAAGCCAGGCCTCAGTGCATCTCTGCACGTCTTGTGCTGACCTGCACAGTCCTTGGAATGGCTTGAACTTCACACCCATGGTCTCCCCCATAGAAGATTTTCTATCTGCAACCTTGTCATCAGCATCACCATAACAACTTACAATCTGCAATTGTTTCACCTTTTGTGGTTCAAACAAGCTGAGATAATCCCAAACCAAACTTGAAAATTATCCATCACCCAGGTGTGGTGGCTCACGCCTATAATCCCAGAACTTTTGGGAGGCTGAGGCAGATGGATCATGAGGTGAGGGGTTCAAGACCAGCCTGGCCAACATGGTGAAACCCCATCTCTACTAAAAATACAAAAATTAGCCAGTAATCCCAGCTACTTGGGAGGCGAGGCAGAGAATTCCTTGAACCTAGGAGGCAGAGGTGGCAGTGAGCTGAGATTGTGCCATTGTACTGCAGCCTGGGCGACAGAGCGAGACTCTGTCTCAAAAAAAAAAAAATTATCCATTACACTTATTGCTAGGACTCCCTGCATGACTGAGCTGTGAGGAGGGAGCCCTGTTGTACTTACATCTGTATCTCCAGGACTTTGTTTTGGGCTTGTATTAGGCTGTTCTTGCATTGCTATAAGGACATACCTGAGACTGAGTGATTTATACAGAAAAGAGGCTGAATTGGCTCACCGTTTAGCTGTATAGGCATGTAAGCTGTATAGGCATCTGCTTGGCTTCTGGGGAGGCCTCAGGGAGCTTTTATTCTCAGTGGAAGATGAAATGAGAGCAGTTATATCACATCACAACAGTGGAAGCAAGAGAGAGAGGGCTGGCATGTGCCACACTTATTGATTGATTGAGACAGAGTGTTGCTCTGTCACCCGGGCTGGAGTGCAGTGGGGCAATCATGGCTCACTGCAGTCTCGATCTCCCAGGCTGAAGCAATCCTCCTGCCTCAGTCTCCTGAGTAGCTGGGACTTTGGGCACATGCCACTATGCCCAGCTGGTTAAAAAAAATTTTTTTTTGAGATGGAGTCTTACTTTGTCACCCAGGCTGGAGTGCAATGGCGCGGTCTTGGCTCACTGCAACCTCCACCTCCCGGGTTCAGGAGATTCTCCTGCCTCGGCCTCCCAAGTAGTTGGGATTACAGGCACCTGCCACCACGCCTGGCTAATTTTTTGTATTTTTAGTAGAGAGAGGATTTTACCATGTTGGCCAGGCTGGTCTCAAACTCCTGACCTCATGATCCACCTGCCTTGACTTCCCAAGCGGTGGGATTGCAGGTGTGCCCGCGGCTCTCAGCCGGGATTTTTTTTTTTTTTTTAAATTTTTAGTAGAGATGAGGTCTTACTGTGTTGCCCAGGCTGGTCTCAACTCCTGAGCTCAAGTGATGTACCTGCCTTGGCCTCCCAAAGCGTTGGGATTACAGGCATGAGCCACCGTGCCCGGGCCATGCACTTTCAAACAACCACATTTCACACGAAATAACTCACAAGGATGGCTCCAAGCCACAAGGGATCTGCCCTAATGACCCAAATACCTCCCAGCAGGCCCCACCTCCAACACTGGGGATTACTTGCAACACAAGAACTGAGTGGGAAAAATATCCCACTCAATATAGTGCCACAGACTATATCAGCGCTTATTGCATCGCTAGTACTTGAGACATAACTGCTAACTAGGGCATGACGCTGAATAAACTCAAACAGCACGCACTATCGTTAGAGGCTTCATCCTCTCTGACATCAGCCTTTAAAGATCTGGATATGAGCAAGGGGAGTCAGTGGAAATACCAGCAAGGTGATGAATTCAACCTAACTCTTACTCAACAGGAAATTATTGCTTAAGAGAATTCACCCGCATTCGCCAGTAAAGGAGGGGAGGGGAAATAGTGAAGGCAGATCCAGATTAAAAATAGTAACATGTAATTTATGCATAGATATTTTTCAGTTGTCACGCCCCCACATATCTGGTGCGGAATGCCTTGGATACCTGATGCCAGGAAATCCATATGTAGGGCAAAAAGCATGGGAAAAGATTCCCCAGTTATTTCATGCTCCTGCTGTATTATCTCTGAAGGGCCTCAAAATAATTCTTTTCTTAGAGTAGAAAATCCACTTTGAAAGTGCTCCTCCACTGGGACTGGGCTGGATGCTACTGCATATCACCAGTGAAGGTCACCTCTCTGTGGACAATGATGCCAACCTCGGTTTTAACCTTGCGTTAAATCTGCAAAGGAGGAGATTGGACCAGGTGACCTCTGAGGGCCTCTGGTTCCATGTTCTGTGACAAATAAACTCCTATTGTCACGGCCTAGGAAAACGGTTTTCAAACATTACTATCTTCTTTTTTTTTTAAACATCTTTTTCTCTTTCCTTCTTTCTTTTCTTCTCTCCTTTTCTTTCTTTTCCTTCTTCCTTCTTTCCTCTCTTCCCATCTCCTTCTACCTCCCTCCCTCCCTCCGTCCTTCTGTTTCTTCCCTCCCTCCCTCTCTTCTCCCCTCCCTCGCCCTTCCATCTCCCCTCCTCTCCTCTCCCCTCCCCTCCCCTTTCTTTCCCTTGTCTCACTATATCACCCAGGCTGGAGTGCACTGGTGTGATCAAGGCTCACTGCAACCTTGACCCCTCAGGCTCCAGTGATTCTCCTGCCTCAATCTGCTGAGTAACTGGGACTGCAGGTGGACACCACCACACGTGACTTTTTAATTTTTTTTTTTAGTGGAGTCTTCTCTGTTGCCCAGGCTGGTCTCCAACTCCTGGGCTCCGGTGATCCTCTTGCCTCAGCTTTCCAAACTGCTGAGGTTATAGGTGTGAGCCACCATGCCTAGCCAACATTATTGTTTTCTAAAAAAAAGTGGAATCACTTTTGAAACGGTAATTGCCTAAGACCCGAATACATGACTTAATAAAGATCGGAAGATGTCACCTGCCCAACTTATCTTCCCATCCCCAGCACCTTGATGCATCTCAGAATAATTTTAAAATCAATTGCCCTGGGTACTGAAGAAATGAGGAATATGGGAAAATAAGCATCAGTGGAAACCGTCTGCCTGCGCCCTTAGACATCACCAAACGTGTAGTGAAAAAAAATCAGATCAACTTGGGCCTGCTTTTAAGAGAGCTCTTTGGTTCTTTCATTTTCCCTTTTGTATTTATGGATGCATTAAGACCTGGGTCAACCAAAAAAGAAAAAAAATAAAGTGGAGCAGGAAGCCAAAGACTGAGTCATACAGAATGATATCTTTACCAGAACTAGATCCACTTAAAATAATGATGAACAGCATGTGCCAAGCATCACAGTATGGGGCTGAAGTTAAAGAAACAAGCTCTACTTCAGTGGACCAAGAATAGCATCATCTTCACCCGGCCCGTAACCAAAGCCAGATAGCATGCCTGGCATAGTCTTTGCATCTGGAACCATCTTTTTGCTAGCTGGGCTTTATCCATTCCAGCCCTTCGTTTAATGGCCAGGCTTCCATCTTGGCTTCTGCCCCAGGGAGATTAAAAATGGTGACTAAGGATGGGGGAGTACAGGCATGCAGCCCGATATCTGTGCAGCTGTAGCCCTTGTCTCTATGTTTAGCAGGGAGGATCATGCCTTGCTTGAACTATTCCTCTACAGGACAGGACAGGAAAGAGTGAAGGTAAGTATGGCTTTTTTTTTTTTGGAGACTGTCTCTCTCTGTCACCCAGCCTGGAGTGCAGTGGCACAATCTTGGCTCACTGCAATCTCTGCCTGCCAGGTTCAAACAATTCTGCTGCCTCAACCTCCCGAGTAGCTGGGACTACAGGTGCATGCCACCATACCTGCCTAATTTTTGGTATTTTTAGAAGAGATAGGTTTTCACCATATTAGCCAGGATGGTCTCAATCTCCTGACCTCGTGATCCGCCCGCCTTGGCCTCCCAAAGTGCTGGGATTACAAGCATGAGCCACCACGCCTGGCCGAGTGTGGCTTTTTCAACCACATCAGGCTCCAGTTTTTTTTTGTTTTTTTGAGACAGAGTCTCGTTCTATCTTCCAGGCTGGAGTGCAGCGGTGTGATCTCAGCTCACTGCAACCTCTGTGTCCTAGGCTCAAGGCATCCTGTTACCTCAGACTCCTGAGTAGCTAGGACTACAGGCATGCACCACCACACCTGGCTCATTTTGTACTTTTGGCAGAGACAGGGTTTCACCATGATGCCCAGGCTGGTCTCAAACTCCTGGGCTGGAGCCATCCACCCACCTCAGACTTCCAAAGTGCTGGGATTAGAGGCGTGAGCCTCTGCACCTGGCCTTCATGTGCATCTTGAGTCAGGATCTTGCAGCATCCCTGCTGCAACTTGGAAGGCACGTTGGGAAGCCACGCTCCTGACAGTCTGCTCTGAATAATGGCATGGTTTTCCCTAACAACCAGAATTTGTCTTTCCAAGATGCCTGCGCTGATCTTAGCTGTAAGATCTCAGACAGTCCTAAGAGCAAGGCACATTGAATCTGCCCATTTCCTATCCCCACAATCTTCTAGGGTTCTAGGGCTTTGACCCTGAGTGAAATCTACACTGCTTGTTCCCTTTTTCATTTTTACTGAGTGAAGTCAAAACTCAGTCATCCTCCGAGGTGGAGAAGTTTCATATAGATTTTGACATCTGATAGTCTATCTGCTTGCACTGTTAAATTTTTCAAATACATATATTTGTTTTCTCAGCAAAACTGTAAGTTTATTGGAGAAATGAAGGATCACAGTTCATCTTTCCATGGGAAGGAGCCAGCTCCCCTGTGGTCTCAGTGGCTTCACTGGTGAAGAGGGTGGGAACACTTTCCCTCTAAGCAGAGGCTGCAGCCACAGGACTTATTGGTGACAAGGACGAGGATAGGTCAAGACTTCTATAACTTGAAGCAAGGAGGCGAACAGGAAGCTCCTGGTGCTAGAATTTCCTATTCACATCTTCAAAACTTCAAAACTTTTATTGGCCAAGTGCAGTGGCTCACACCTGTAATCCCAGCACTTTGGGAGGCTGAGGCAGGAGGATCGTTTGAGGCCAGAAGTTCAAGAGTAGCCTGGGCAACCATGTGAAGCTTCATCTCTACAAAAAGAAAACTAAAATAAAAATTAGCCAACAGGGGTAGCATGCACCTGTGGTCCCAAATACTTGAGGGGATGAGGCAGGAAGATCACTTGAGCCCAGGAGCTTGAGGGTTCAGTGAGCTGTGATCACTGCACTGCTCTCCAGCCTGGGTGACAGAGCCAGATCCTGTCTCAGAAAAGAAAAACACACTTTTTTATTGGGGCTTGATATGACTTGGAATACAGAAGCCACCACAATGGCGTCAGTCTGTTGTTATCTAGACTATCAGCATACGAGTGATAGGAATCATAACAAAAGTGTAATACGATTTTATCTATAGAGTCACACGTTGAAACAACTGAAGTGACCGTATCAAAGGAAACAGATAACTGGTCATCACACTTGTGAATAATTTCACAAAGAATGCAGTGACTTCATGCACCAAGGATTTCTGGAATCTTGAATTCAAGGTCAGTGGTAAAGCCTCAGAGGACAGAGGGAGGAAAAGGACTGAGTCATACCAAGGAGTTTTCTAATTATTCCAAAGGTTATTCTCAAGTGAAAAACACCACAATGCCACTGTTATGATGACGGAATTCCTGAAAATCAGGAGATTCTAGTTCACACAAGAGATTCCATCCTTTGACAGCGGTCGCCAAGGATTAAATATTTTTAACAATTATTCAGCTGAAATAATTAAAGTTTGGTTGAAAAAGTCAAGATGTTATATGGGGGCCAGGTCAGCTCTATATTTTCTAGTTACATCAATCTGGAGTCTTAGGCACAAATAACAGATATCCAAAGAAATCCAACTTGTAGGCTGGGCACGGTGGCTCACGCCTGTAATCCCAGCACTTTGGAAGGCTGAGGCACCTGGATCACAAGGTCAGGAGTTCAAGACCAGCCTGGCCAACATGGTGAAACCCCGTCTCTACTAAAAATACAAAAATTAGCCAGGTGTGGCAGCACCTGCCTGTAATCCCAGCTACTCAGGAGGCTGAGGCAGGAGAATTGCTTGAACCGGGAGATGGAGGTTGCAGTGAGCCAAGATCATGCCATTGCACTCCAGCCTGGGTGACAGAGCGAGACTCTGTCTCTGTCTCAAATAAAAAAAAAGAAAAGGAAAAGAAAAAAGAAATCCAACTTGCAGCCAGGTGTTGTGGCTCACACCTGTAATTCCAGCAATCTGGGAGGCCGAGGTGGGAGGGCTGCTTGAGGCCAGGATTCTGAGACCAGCCTGGGCAATGCATCTATTGATGCTCTTATCCCGGTGATGCTCTGGGTGAGCTGCCTGCAGTATTATAGAAAAATTACATCTTTAAAATATGACTGTCTTTCATATGAGACCCTCAAAATGCTCTCTGGCCAAGAATTGTCTCTGTTCTCTATTGCTACTTTTCTGAAGATGTGCCTCTTCAGCTTTTACCCTTCAATCCAAAAAAGGCAAAACTCCTCCCAGAGAAAGACCTTATATTCCTCTTCTCTTACTCAAGAAGAAATGATATTTTTCTGTCCTCTGTCCAGGAAAATGTAATGATCTCCAATGCAATCTGAGCTTTTCTCTGTTTCCAACTAGATACCTTATACTGGCCACCATTGTGCCCCATTTATGGGTCTTACGAAATCCAATGTGAAATTTCTCACTACTGAGTATTTGATCTCATTTTAACCTTCTCTCTTACCTTCTCTGGCCTTTAAAGAGTGACTAACATAGGCTGGGCGCGGTGGCTCACGTCTGTAATCCCAGCACTTTGGGAGGCCGAGGCGGGTGGATCACGAGCTCAAGAGATCGAGACCATCCTGGTCAACATGGTGAAACCCCATCTCTACTAAAGATACAAAAAATTACCTGGGCATGGTGGCGCGTGCCTGTAATCCCAGCTACTCAGGAGGCTGAGGGAGGAGAATTGCCTGAACCCAGGAGGCAGAGATTGTGGTGAGCCAAGATCGCGCCATTGCACTCCAGCCTGGGTAACAAGAGCGAAACTCCAACTCAAAAAAAAAAAAAAAAAAAAAAAAAGAGTGACTAACGTCATAGAACTCCAAAATAACTGACCTCGGCGGGTAGCTATCAAGTTATTTTTCTGAGGCTCACAGGATCATTTAACATCACTAACCATTACTGTGTTTCTGGAAGACATGCTTAGCATTCTGGGAAACAAAACTTGTAGCTTTCCATAACGAAAGCAGCTCTACTGAATAAGCATTGCAGAGTGGCAGAGACGCAGTTCATAAATGAAGTTACTCTGCTTCTTTATTTGTCTGTGAAATGACAGAAGAAATAACCTCACTAGGTGACTGTGAGGACCACAGGAGGTGCTTAGAGCCCTCTGGAAATGTAGGAGGTGCTTAAGTGTTAGCCATGATTCCCATCCCTGGAATTCATCTTTCCGAGGCAGCTGTGTGGGGTAGCAAGAATACTACACTTCTGAATGCAGCATGTGAGTTTCTATGCAAATCCTGGGTCTTTGCTGCTGCTTCAGTAAGAGTTCATTTCAGTGTCTTTGAACACAAGAGTGGATTAACATCACCTGCCTTAGCTATACAGCATGGTAGCTGTGAGAATCATAACACAATAATGTATTACAATGCTGGTTGTGGTAGTTCACGCCTGTAATCCCAGCACTTTGGGAGGCTGAGGCGGGCAGATCACCTGGGGCCAGGAGTTCAAGACCAGCCTGGCCAACATGGTAAAACCCCATCTCTACTAAAAATAGAAAAGCAGCCAGGCTAGCCAGCCATGGTGGTGCATGCCTGTAGTCCCAGCTATTTGGGAGGCTGAGGCAGGAGAACTGCTCGAAGCTGTGAGATTGCAGTGACCAGAGATCATGCCACTGCCCTCCAGCCTGAGTGACCAAGGGAGACTCTGTCTCAAAAACAAGAGAATGCATTATGAAAGTAGTGTGTAAATATGAAACCCTCTAGGGAGTTTTTATTATACTTTGTCTTTTACAGTTGGTTCCCTGGTTTTGAAACTGCCTTGGCAAAAACAGAAAATTTTGACAGTGAAAAAGATCTGATCCAACTAGCCCCCATCTTGCCTTTAACTTCCAAACTGCCCATAGTAATTCCTGGGCTTGGGCCAAGCTACCTTTGGGAGAAATTTAGTTTATGGTTTCAATGATAATAGGCCTTTCCCCAAACTGAAATACCTTTGTAAAGCTAATGAAAGACAATCAGGTTAGGAAGATGAGAGGAACCTGAACTCTGCCAGGGTGTAGACATAAAGAGTTATCAGCCAGCCGGGCGCGGTGGCTCAAGCCTGTAATCCCAGCACTTTGGGAGGCTGAGGCGGGTGGATCACGAGGTCAAGAGATTGAGACCATCCTGGTCAACATGGTGAAACCCCGTCTCTACTAAAAATACAAAAAATTAGCTGGGCACGGTGGCGCCTGCCTGTAATCCCAGCTACTCAGGAGGCTGAGGCAGGAGAATTGCCTGAACCCAGGAGGCAGAGGTTTCGGTGAGCCGAGATTACGCCACTGCACTCCAGCCTGGGTAACAAGAGCGAAACTCCATCTCAAAAAAAAAAAAAAAAAAGATCCAAGATGGCTGATCACTGACAGCTCGGGATTGTAGCTCCCGGTGAAAGCCCAGAGAACGAGAGGACGCCACACTTTCAGACGAATTTTCGTCTCTCACGGACCAGAAGATTCCCAGTGGAGGGGCCCCACGGGTCGCCAGCGTGACTCTTGTGGCCGGCGGATTCCACAACTCTTGTGGATTCCAACTCTTGTGGGTTGCTCGGATTCCAGCACTGGGAATCAATAAACTGGGCGTCCACTCAGAAACCTAATTAGAAAGGTGGTAACTGTAAAGACGACAGATGGATAAATTCATAATAAAGGGAAGAAACCAGCCTAAAAAGGCTGAGAATACCCAAAATCAGAACCCCTCTCCCCCTACAGGGGATTGCGGTTCCTTATCAGCAACG
>CM052669.1:13344930-13371648 GCA_028533165.1 Leontopithecus rosalia
GAATTCAGATCCAGAACAAGTAAACTTAATAAATATGTATAGCGCTCTCCACTTTAAATACACAAAATATACATTCTCCACTTTCAATATGCAAAATATTGATCAGCCATTATTAATAACCATTCTTAGAATTAAGCAATATTCCTGTTCTCTCTCCCTCTTTTTCTTCCTCTTTCTTCCTCTCCTTCTCTCCTTTAAAAAAAAAAAAAAAAGAGTTATCAGCCATTGTCTGGGATGTCACACGGTTCGAAACTTCCCCAATCACTCCTGCAAACAGCATCATATTGTAGAATTTAAGATTGGCTTTTTGAGATGTCCTTTTGGGTTTTTACATTTCTGACGACTGACCAATGGCTTCGCCTCAACCCAACAACCAGTCCTGTGGCCACATCCAGACCCAGACTCAGGGCTCCCAGTGACCATTTCTCACACCCCTATGATCGTGTCCCCAGCCAATCAGCAGCACCCATTCCCTTGATTGCTAAACTATCCTTGAAAAACCCTAGCCTCTGAATTTTCAGGGAGGCTGATTTGAGTAACGATAAAACCCTGGTCTCCTGCTAGCTCTATGTGGGTAAAACTCTTTCTCCACCGCAATTCCCCGGTCTTGAGAAATCAGCTGCATCTGGGCAGCGGGCAAGAAGAACCCATTGAGAGGTTACAGTTTCACTTCTCAGGTCTATTAATCAGGTTTTCCAGAGAAACAGAACCAATCAGCGTGTATATAAAAGATTATGAGGAATGGGCTTACAAGATGAGGGTGTTTGAGAAGTCCCACGATCTGCCATCCTCAATCTGAGACCCAAGAGAGCTGGTGGTGTAACTCAGGCTGGAGTCCTGAGAGACACAGGGCTCACGGGGTAAGTCCAGTCCAAGGGCAAAAAAAAAAAAAAAAAAAAAAAAAGAGATCACGCAGCTCAACAGCAAGGCAGAAAAACAAAAGGAGGCAAATTCCTCCTGTCTCTGCTTTTTTTCTATTTGGACCCTCAATTGATTGAATTCACAAGACAGAAACCCCCAAATTATGAATTTCAGAGATTATAAAGGAACTACATCATAGCTGCCCCCATCCCCTCCAGAGACAGGGAGAGAAACCCTAAACCCTAACTTTTTTTTTTTGAGACAGAGTCTCACTCTGTCGCCCAGGCTGGAGTGCAGTGGCTCAATCTTCACTCACTCCAACCTCTGCCTCCCAGGCTCAAAGCGATTCTTCTGCCTCAGTCTCCCGAGTAGCTGGGTTTACAGGCATGTGCCACCACATCTGGCTCATCTTTTTTGTATTTTTAGTAGAGACGGGGGTTTCACCAAGTTGACCAGGCTGTTCTCTAATTCCTGACCTCAGGTGATCCACAAGCCTGGGCCTCCCAAAGTACTGGGATTACAGGGGTGAGCCACTGCGCCCAGCCAGAAACTCTAACTTTCTAATGGAAACAAATCGTCTTTGGGAAGAGAATGGGAAGGCTCTGTGTGTTACAGCGAATGTCAGTGCAGATCAGTGAATGCAAAGGCATAGCTGCAGGGGAGATAAACCTGCAAATCTCTCCAGAGTAATTCACAGTCTGTTTTCCAAAATGATTACTATTCCCTCATCCTTTAATCCAGTGTTAAACTAACTTTAGCCGAAAGCTGCCCCCTTGTAAATTTGGCCTAAAGGTTTCTTCTACATAGGGGACTATAAACTAACAGGATGTACACACAGACTGGCAACTACTCTTACTAATCACCGAGTTCCAGCCAATCAAAAGGGGCCAGTTGTTTAAACCACATTCAAACGAGACAAATGGCAAGCGGTAACCAGTCTGGCTATTTCTGTACCTCACGTCACTTTCCTTTGCCTCTGACACCGTGGCAGTGCCAGAGCCTCTCTGAACCTATTCTGTTTCAGGGTGTAGGGTCCGCGCACCTGGCACTGATAACTTGAGTGTACCCTTGAGAGGAACCCTATAGGGTCAGACACATCTGAATGTGTGCTCAGAGTTCCATACTAGGGAATCTGGGAGGGGCCCACCCAGAGATTCATTCCTTTTCTATGAAAAACATCTGATCCTCCAGCCTGGCCCGTGGAATGCGTGCCGTACAGGGGATTGAGACGCTTTGTTGTGGGTTAAATGAAGGTTGCCAGGTGGAATTTGTAGAAATGGGTGTTTAGTGAAAATGCTATCTAAACTGCATGCATTTTGTAAGCAGTTGCAGTTTTCCTGCTTTCCCACCACCATCGGACTCTCTCCCCTGTATGTGAGCCCCAGTAAAAACCATGTCTCCACCGGGTGTGGTGGCTCCCACCTGTAATCCCAGCACTTTGGGAGGCTGAGATGGGCGGGCCGCTTGAAGTCAGGAGTTCGAGACCATCTTGGCCAACATAGTGAAACCCTGTCCCTACTGAAAATACAAAAATTATTGGGGTGTGCTGGCATGTGCCTATAATCCCAGCTACTTGGGAGGCTCAGGCAGAATTGCTTTAAGCTGGGAGGCAGAGGTTGCAGTGAGCTGAGATCGCACCATTGCACTCTAGCCTGGGCAACAGAGTGAGACTCTGTCTAAAAAAGCAAAACAAAACCCCAAAAACAAAAAACTCACATCTCCTTTGCTGGTGCGGGATCTCTTCTTTGGCCTCGTGTGCTGGTGCCATCCCTACTGAGGTTATTAGGGGTCTGGCATGAAGGGGGCTGCGATTGGAGAGTTGTTCTTTGCTCAGTTAAACTGTTAGAGTTTTTCATACTAGGTTGTCAGTAACTTTTGCTCAGGAAACTCTGGCTACGCAGAAACATGAAAACATTCACGTTGTTTCCCGACAGCAAGTGGAGTCGATAGAAGTTGCTTGAATTTGTGGGGTGAGGTTGGCAGATGTTTGTAGGGGGACCCTGAGGTTTCTGGCCAAGGAAACTGTATAGTGAGGGCATTTACTGGGATAGTACACAGGCAAACACTAGGAGAACTGGTTTTTCTGATTTGATGGGGAGGAGGGAATTCACAGGACAACATATGACCACAAATGGAGTTGTAGGTGCTTGGGGATCCTCGGTCTGCAGTTTGAACTCTGGTAGGTGTGGGCTGCAGATATGGATGTGGGAGTCCCAAACAGGCAGTGATGTGAAACAGCGCGGGTGAGAGGGCAGGGATAACCTAGACCTTGGGAAGAGGACAGAGGGTGGAGCCAGGACATGTCAATGCAGAGTGTGTCCACCTTCAGCTTTTCAACAGACCACTGTGAACAGGAGCTTGACATACTATTTCAGACAAATGCCTCCACGACTGTAAATCTGGGGCATAGCTGCTAATTGACCCCAGAAACAAAGAGAAAAATGAATCATTCCCTGAGGCACCCACTGGCAGGTGCTACCAGACTGTAAATAAAGCAGCTTCAGCATTTCTAACGCAGTGGGCTACAAGCCTATGTATGAGAATCAGCTAGGGAGTGGTGTTTGCTTGTTTTTAAACCAGTTTCATCCATAGACACCTTAATTCAATCAGTCTGTGGTGGGGGCCAAATGCTTTAGTAGCTTTTTCCAGCTCTCAGGTGATGCTAATATGTACCCATGGTTTGGATCTGTGTCTCTGCCACATGTCATGTTGAAATGTAATCTCGGTTGGGTGCTGTGGCTCACGCCTGTAATTCCAGCACTTTGGGAGGCCAAGGCAGGCAGATCACGAGGTCAAGTGATCAAGACAGTGAAACCCTGTCTCTACTAAAAACACAAAAATTAAAAAAAATGGGCGTGGTGTCGAGTGCCTGTAGTCCCAGCTACTCGGGAGGCTGAGGCAGGAGCATCACTTGCACCCGGGAGGTGGAAGTTGCAGTGAGCTGAGATCGTGCCATTACACGAAAAAAGGCTTAGAACAACAAAAATAAAAAACAAAGAGCAAGAGACTAGGCTTTGGAGTCAGGTAGACCTTTGTTGGTATGCTGTTCCCTTCTAGCGGGTGGCGTGCTGGAATGGACTTAGGACTTAGGCATCTCCAATGCCAGGGATTTTACAGGTCAGTTACTAGACACAGTCATTTTTAAAAATCAAATATTACAAGTTCACAATGTACCAAAACAAAGGTAATTACTTAAAACTCATTTCCTATTTGAGATTAGCAATGATTATCCGCAGTAGTTATGTTCTATAAAGTTGCTGCGAACACTCAATTAGCGAGTCCAATACTAGAGCCCTTGCTTCTGGGGGAGCTACACAGAAGAAGGTATTTCCTGTGAAGGCTTCGTCCAGGCGTGCAGTTCCCCAGGCTGTGCCGGAAAGGTGGGGGCTTCCTGAAAGCCTCAGAACACGATATTTCCACCAAATGCTCAACATAAAACCTTGTTTTACATGTTTCCGTTTAAAGATGTCTCATTTAACATATATACTCGGAACAGGAGCACTGTACTCACGGCCAGCAGCACTCGGGAGGCTGAGGCAGGAGGATCACTTGAACCCGGGAGGCGGAAGTTGCAGTGATGTCATGCTCAAGAACACGCTTTCTCTGTAAGGCACATCATGGCTTTCCCATGCTTAGGAATGCCAGCCAGTACTTAAGCACCGTGCTTGGAGGCCATTTTAAACAGTGAGATCACCACAAAAAAAAGCACAGCAATGGGCTGGGTGCGGTGGCTCACACCTATAATCCCAGCACTTTGGGAGGCCGAGGCAGGTGATCACGAGGTCAAGAGATCGAGATCATCCTGGTCAACGAGGTGAAACCCCGTCTCTACTAAAAATACAAAAATTAGCTGGGCTTGGTGGTGCACGCCTGTAATCCCAGCTACTCGGGAGGCTGAGGCAGAACTGCTTGAACACACAAGGCGGAGGTTGTGGTGAGCCGAGATCGTGCCACTGCACTCCAGTCTGCGTAACATCAGCAAAACTCCGTCTCAAAAAAAAAAAAAAAGGACAGCAATGTAGAAAATGAAGCACAACACAGACTGTGGAAGGGACACCTGTTTACAGCGTGAGAGCTGAAACAAGAAGGCAAAGCGTTGCCTTGTTTGACCGCAGCTGAAAACGTGCACATCGGGCACTGAATCTTCCACCCCTCTACACATCTCCACAGATGACCATGGAAACACCATGAGTATTGATTTTGGGGCTGTAAAATACACAGTTGAGCCTGGGTCTTCATGGATTCCATCTTCGCGCATTCCCCTAATTGCTAGTTTTAGCTAAAACTATTTTATTTTATTTTATTTTATTTGAGACGGAGTTTTGCTCGTTACCCAGGCTGGAGTGCAATGGCGCGATCTCGGCTCACGGCAACTTCCGCCTCCTGGGTTCAGGCAATTCTCCTGCCTCAGCCTCCCGAGCAGCTGGGACTACAGGCACGCGCCACCGTGCCCAGCTAATTTTTTGTATCTTTAGTAGAGACGGGGTTTCACCATGTTGACCAGGATGGTCTCGATCTCTTGACCTCGTGATCCACCCGCCTCAGCCTCCCATAGTGCTGGAACTACAGGCTTGAGCCACCGCGCCTGGCCTCAACTGTGTATTTTATTATCTAAGGTTATTTCCCTGCCTCGATTCTGTTTAGTGGAAATAGAACTGGGCTACCATGGATTTCTTTCCAACTCTTGTGTGTGGTGACTCAAGTCACCCTAGTTACTTGTAATTGACCACAGCGGGAGGATTTACACTATGGAAGTTGGCAAATGCTACACAATGGGGCTTGCTTTGTTGATTTTCTCCATCACTTTATTAAACCTAAACAATGTTAATAATACAGATTCAGCTTAAAACTGTATCATATCTGGAGCCTTTATATTGCAAATAATAAAAAAAGTTGAGGAAATGTGTGAGAAACATGAACTGTACCCTGCCCCCATGGCTCCCTTGTGGAGAAAACCTTTTTAGTTTGCAATTAGAGGTAGGTGGGTAACAGCTGCCTACTTGGTATATTTTTGAGTTATGAGTAAATACAGAACACCTGTTTATTAATAAGAATCACCTGTTACGAGACTAAATACGTGGATCAGAATCTGCTCAGAGCCTTCAGCCTGGAATGCTGTCAGCCCCCGCGCCTCTCAGCTCGGAAGGCTGCTGGCCCCCGGACGGACCCACTCTTGTTCTATCTGGATGTCTGCCTCTCATTACCTTCAGCACCGCCTGGGTGGGGGTCTCCCGACTGAGCTTGTACTCGGTAGAAATGTTCCAGTATCCAAAACCTACTGAATTCTGATTCAGCAAAGCAGTCACCCCATGACTGATGAACAAATGACACTGATGGTTTCAATTTCACCTTAATCATTAACACAACGAAATGACAAAATCAGGCTGGGCGTGATTTACATGGTGGCTCATGCCTGTAATCCCAGCACTTTGGAAAGCCAAGGCAGGTGGATCCCTTGAGGTCAGGAGTTCAAGACCAGCCTGGCCAACAAGGTGAAACCCCATCTCTCCTAAAAAAAAATACAAAAATTATCCTGGCATGGTGATGCACACATGTAGTACCAGCTACTTAGGAGGCTGAGGCAGGAGAATCACTTGAACCTGGGAGGTGGAGGTTGCAGTGAGCTGAGATGGCATCACTGTACTCCAATCTGGGTGATAGAGTGAGATTCTGTCTCCAAAAAAAAAAAAAAGAAAAAATCATGTCAGAGCTACATTCTTGTCATTCACAACAAGACTGGCTATGACAAAAATCTACAAAAGCATTGTAAGGACCAATCATCAAAGGGGATTTATAATATTACGTATTTGTTTCTTTTTTCTTTTTCTGATACAGAGTCTCGGTCTGTCACCCAGGCTGGAGTGCAGTGGTGCCATCTCAGGTCACTACAACCTCTGCCTCCCTGGTTCCAGTGATTCTCCTGCCTCAGCCTCCCGAGTAGCTGGGATTACAGATGCCCACCACCATGCCCAGCTAATTTTTGTATTTTTAGTAGAGACAGGGTTTCATCATGTTGGTCAGGCTGGTCTTGAATTCCTGACCTCAAGTGATCCCCCCACCTCTGCCTCCCAAAGTGCTGGGATTACAGTCCTGAGCTGCTGTGTCTGGCCTTAGGTATTTTATTACACAGATTATGTATTCCGTTTGTAAGTTGTGTCCTATATATCCTTTATCAGAAACATTTATAATTTAAGTGCATTCATTTAGAGAGAGCTGACTGTTCAAGCCATGCACCACTGTTTCTAGCTGAGTGACCTCAGTTACTTAACCACGAAGCCTCAACTCAAGCCTAAAACAAATAAGAATAAACATTCCCTCCTTGAAAGAGTTTGAGACTTGAATGTAATGATTGCTTCCAGGTAGAGACTCCAGGAGCCTCAGCCCGCTTCTCCCCACCCACCTCACCTGGGGACAGAGCCAGTGGCGGATTCACCCCGTGCACTCCCACATCCACTTTCCCAGAGTGGCCCTGGGGAGCTGTGTCAGGACTAAACTGTCACAGGTAGGGAAATCTCACCACTAGGGGGCAGGAGCAGGATGCCTTTGATGGCTGAGGTCCTTCAGACCATGTAACTGATTTGGAAAACTGGGACTGTTCACCCTCCCACCCTCCGAGGGGAGAGAAGATGAATGTGTAAGGTCTGCGGCCACAGTGCTGCATCCAGAGATTTCCACTCCAGTGATCAGCGCTGGCACCCTGAGAAAGTGAGAACCCCTGAGCCCCAGTTTGGACAACTGTTAAAATGCAACAAAAATCTTCAGTGGACCCAGTTCTCCTTTTGCAAACCTACCTGCTTGTCGTCCTAGGCACATGGCATGTTGTGACTGTTGCTGGCTGCTTAATAGATCGGGGCCATCCAGGTGAGCCTCACCTAAGAAGTTAGCAAAGCAGGCTTCTCCACCCCATCTTCCTGCCAGGTCTCTCAGGATCAGCGCTTACAGATAATGTGCTACCTCACTTTCCCAGGTAACGTGCATTAAACGAGGCTCTTCTCTGAAACTGATGTTTTAAGGAGGTGATTCCACTGGCAGCAACCTTAAAGCAAAGGACTGGGGTCAATGAGAGCAGAGAGGTCTTCCAGCACTTCCTCCGTCACCCCTCCTCACCGAGTCCTGGCCCTGGATTTTCCTGGAGGGGCAACTTCCTTTTTTTTTTTCAGGGAAGGTGACCAATGCCTTCTCCCTGCAGTCTCAGCCAAGCCTGCAAGGATGCCCCTGCCACCTGCTGGTGGGATGTCCACTCCTGAGCAAAGGACGGCTCATTCCTTAGCCCCCCAGGCTCCCATCTGGTTAGCTGTCCCACTGTCAAGGATCTTCTCAACTATTTTCCCCCTTAAAGGCCAAATATTCGACATCACCACCTAAAGGATGAAAACAATTAAAACCACCATGATTGGTTTTCTGCCTGTGTGGAATTCACAAATACTGATTTTGTTGACTGTAAACATAGGTGTCTTAATTTATCTCAGCTAGTCTATGTCCCAACACCTCCATTAATGGTTTTACTTTGATGAATAGTTTTACACATCTAGGAGGATTCTGGTCATTCTAATGTTATCTTCTTGAAGCTCTTCCAAGATGAATCAATACTGACCATAAAACATCAGATTCTTGGAAAGTGCAGACATCCCTCTTTACCTGAAACAAAGCAAAATGTCATTTGGTGCTCTTGAACAAAACTAAAGTCAAAGGTGGAGTTTTATAGATTTTAACCCTAGAGGAAATTCCTAGGTGTCTAGGTGGTGGGTCTTTTTTTGTGTGTGACAGTTTCGCTCTGTCTCTGAGGCTGGGCATGAGCTCGGCTCACTGCAACCTCCACCTCCTGGGTTCAAGTGATTCTCCTGCCTCAGCCTCCGTGTAGCTGAGATTACAGGTGCCACCACCGCGCCCAGCTAGTGCTGGGTCTTTAAATGCAAGTCTGACAACTGCATTTCAGACTGCCACCAAGGAAACAATGATAAAGACTGTTTTGTTTTTGTTTTTGTTTTTGTTTGAGACAGTATCTACCCTGTCACTCGGATTGGAGTGCAGTGGTGTGATCATGGCTCACAGCAGCCTCCGCCTCCTGGGCTTAAGTGATCCTCCCACCTCAGCCTCTCAAGTAGTGAGGACTACAGGCATGAGCCACTGCGGCCAGCTAATTTAAAAAAAAATTAGACAGGGGGTCTCAAATCCTGAGCTCAAGTGAGCCTCCCGCTTTGGCCTCCCAAAGTGCTGGGATTGCAGGTGTGAGTCACCATGCTCGGCCTGACAGTCTTAATAACAACTTTGAAACAGATAATGGCTGAGAATGAATTCAAATGACCACAAAGACAGTTTTCCTTTTCTTCAGAGTTTATTTTGAATTTTCATTTTTGGATAACCAAGCAGCTCTTTAGGAAGAATGCACAGAAGAGTCATTCTGGCACTTTTGGATAGTACATAAGATTTTTTAAAATTTTTTTTTAATAGTCACATTCAGCCCACTTGCTCAATCCAGACTCCCACATTGGGTGAGCAAGATCAGCCCATAGGATTCCAGAGTTAATACGTAACCGTATATACAAACAGCCATAAAACCATAAGGGTGCCACAGGGATGGAGCAGTGAAGGGCGTATCGAAGCGCCCTCTAGTCTCCGCTAAACAGAACCCACGTTACCCATGATAACTAGAGAGCACACTGTGTTGACATGAGGATGCTGACCCCAAATGGCACTTGGCAGCATGCAGTTTAAAGAAAAAGGGACATCCTTTAATAACTTTATAAAATTCAGGCAGTTCCATTAAAGGGGTTAAGAAAACCAACAACAAAATCGAGGGACTGTCTGTTGTCACTGTAAAAAAGGCACTTGGAGTTAATGGGACCGGGATTGGAGGACTCTTAGTTGATACAAATTTCAGTATGATTTCATTAAAAGGCTTGGATGTTAAGAGAGGACACTCAGCAGTTTCTGAAGGAAGACACTGAAATGAACCGCAGAGAAGTGGAACAGATGAACACAAAGGAGTCAGATCTTTACAACCAAACTGCATTTAAGTGACAACAAAAAAAGGCAAACCCCCAAACGCAACCTGACCAAAGCAGAGTCGAAGCAAAATCAGACAACGGAGCAGCGGTGCATAGCTTTCCTTTGAGAGAACGCATACCTGGAGACACTGCGTGCCAACCTAAGTTCTCAACGACAGCTTCACAGTAGGAGAATTGGGATAAAAATGGATTCAAGCGATGCAAAAAAGTTTCATCTGTTCCCAGAATCGGAGGGAGAACTGAGGTGATCGTGAGTGTAGTGACGTCACGTGCGGCTCCTCAATGTCCCCGGTGGTGGATGCGTCAAGTCCCCCGAAGGACATTCGGACACTGTTTAGCCACCTCCCGGCAGGGGTGACATCCGCCAAAGTCATCCTTTATTCCGAGCAATAACTTTAATTTCTTTCTAACATTTACACAGCAAACAGTAATGCAGTCCACGTCCACGTCCATCCCACGGCGGGTCTACCGTTCCGTCTCCTCCACGAACAGGTACGCGCTTCCATGAGAAAGGATATTTGGCAATTTTATATTCCAGTCACGGGGTTCTGCGACAGCTCATTTGATGTTAAACGCCATCAGGGGCCTCTCCTCCCGCTTCTGCCAGGGGCTTTTCTTGTCTTCTCCTTGGTCATCATCATCATCGTCTTCCTCTTCCTCGTGGGCAGATCTTCTCTGGTGGGGGCTGGCTGCTGGATCAGAGGGGGCGTCCGCAGTCCGTTTGGTCGTCTCCTCCTGCAGGCTGGGCAGCTGGCCGCCACTTCTCCGACTCGACCCCTCCAACAAGCATCGCAGGGCACTGTCTTCAGGGGTACAGACAGTGGTCCCACACTCGCTGCCACTCTGCTCCACGTCGTCCAGGTACACTAGCTGCGTGTAGGCCGTGCTGTCTGGGGCCCGCGGCTCCTTCTGCTGGTGCTCCTGGACGGGCGGGTAGTTCTGCTGCAGAGACAAAGTGTCTCCCCTTCCCTTCCGGGATGATTTTGGTTCATTCATATCTACGCCAGAGTCCAAGCTGGCATCATTACTTCCGTTCCTTCCAGCTCTTTGGAGATCAATGTACGAATGTCTAACATGAGCGTTGGACCTGCCATCCAAGGAGACGAACCACGCCCGGGGGTGCGGAAGCGGCTTCCCACCCCCAAGCTCCATCAGCGCCTTTTCTGTCAGGAGCTGCACCTCACTGTTCATCTGAGCCAAAGCTGCATCATTCAGGGAAGCTGGGATGGAGAGAGACTCTGACATGGATGCGTTCTGAGGGCTCCACTCCCGGGTACCTGCGTCCTGCAGGTGCTGCTGAGAGATGGCCTGGGAAGACAGGGGCTGGGGCTGGATCTGCGAGGACGGGTGTGGGAAGATCCCGGCATGGGGGTTGGACAGCTCGGCCTGGAGTCTTTCTATTTCAAGCTGCTGATCAGCTGGGACAACCAGAGGCTGGCTGACATAGGAATGGTCCCCGGGGAGTTTCATATAATGAGCCGGGATGACCAAGGCGGGCAGCACTTTCCTGTAGACACTGTCATTGACCTGGTCGACAGAACTGCAGCAGATCAACTGGCCAGGCCGTGGGAAGGACGTGGGTCTTTCAAGGTGATCTACAGATCGCGACATCATACATTCAGTGGGTCTGCGGTCCAGCAGCTGTTCTTTCTCAGGCGATGAAGGCGTGGGATACAGATGTTCCTGAATGGTGAGTTTGCTTCCCGTGGAGGCTGGACCTTCTCTGTCCTGCTTTTCAAATAAAGGCTGTGAGAGTACGGTGTTGTAACTAGCCCTGTAGTCATCATTGCCCGGGGACTCGTAGCCTTCCCTTTCTATTGATTTTCTTGACTTTAAGGGAAAAACCTCCACTGACTTATGGTAGTCTTTCCCCAGCGTCCCACTTGGTGTGAGGTTATCAAAGGAGATCTGGCTTTTATCTTCTTCCTTGCAAGAGAGGAGCTCCTCCCGGGAGCTAAATTCCTGGGAGGTGCTGTAGGAGAGCTTCAGCATGGGGGTGTGCAGGTCCCCCTCGCCGCCTGGAGATAGCATTTCCAAATGGACCCCACTCACCAGCTCTTTCGTGCCTGGGGCCTCGGGGCGGCTGTGGCTGGTGACAGACAGCGGACCAGGGAATTCTGATGCTCGACGCGAAAACAGCAAGTTGATGTGTGACATGGACGTGGACTGGTCTCTTTTGGAACTCTCCAGTGCTGCAGGGAGCTGCAGTTTTCTGTGGTGCTGACGAGGTTTCAGGCACTTCCTCCTGTGACCAGAGACACAATCCAAACCCAGATATTAGTGATTCTCACAATGGAAAAGTTTCAAGTTTCAGGTAAAATCCTAATCCTCAATTTCCACAGGGAGAAACAAGACAAAACAAGTCATCAGCAGCCAGAAGCCTTCTCACCCCACACCCTATTCTTTTTTTTGAGACAGTGTTGCTCTGTCACCCAGGTTGGAGTGCAGTGGTATAATCAGAGCTCACTGCAGCCTCAACCTCCTGGTCTCAAGTGATCCTCCCACCTCAGCCTCCTGAGTAGCTGGGACCACAGGCACACGCCATCATGCCCAGCTAATTTTTGATTTTTTAGTTTTTGTAGCGATAGGGTCTGCCTGTGTTAACAGGTTGATCTTAAACTCCTGGCCTCAAGCGATCCTCCCCCGCTTGGCCTTCCAAAGTGCTAGGCCACCATGCCTGGCCCTTATCCTTATTTTAACCCAGAGTAGGAGAATCCAGAGATTTCATCGCTTATTGTCTGGAGAGCCCTTTGCCTAAATGAATTAAGTGTATGACATACATTTTCTATGACTTATAAAAGTCACCAACTTAAGAAGAGTGTCAAGTGTGACTAAAATACTTTGCATTTTAAAAAATACAATTTTCCTCTATAATGCCTTTTAAAATAGCTAACCTCAGAGGCTTTTATAAGCCAAGTTACTTATTTCAAAGGAGTTACCCAATAAATACTCTTGCAAACTCAACAAACAGGGCATCCAAATAAGAAGAGTTCAGTTTTTTGTTTTTTTTTTTTTGAGATGGAGTCTCACTCTGTTGCCGAGGCTGGAGTGCAGTGGTGCAATCTTGGCTCACTGCAACCTCTGCTTCCTGGGTTCAAGTGATTCTCCTGCCTCAGCCTCCTAAGTAGCTGGGATTATAGGCATGTGCCACCATGCCCAGCTAATTTTTGTATTTTTGGTAGAAATGGGGTTTTGTCATATTGGCCAGGCTGGTCTTGAACTTCTGACCTCAAGTGATCTGACCTCCTCAGCCTCCTAAAGTACTGGGATTACAGGGGTGAGCCACTGTGCCTGGCCCAAATAAGAGTTCTGCTTTGTTCTTGAGAATATCATCTCTTAATCAGCGTTTAGGAATATGCTGAATAAATCATATGATTATTGTTAAACCCTTTTCCATAATTCCCCTTCTAAGCAATGTTATCCATGCAGCAGGCTCTACACATTCTATTTGTTAAGTTGCAACTTAGGTCACAAATGTGACTTCTTAGATACTTTTTCATGGAAGAAAAAGTATCTTCAATTTAGAAAAATTAAAGAAACCCACCTCCATATCAATGCTTCTAAGTATCAATTGCCCAGGAAATTCTGAATCGAAAAAGATATTGCCAAAATGGTAACACTTTACCTGCAATAATATAAAAGGAGACACAGCAAAACCAAAAGTATGAAAGCCATTCCTCCTAAAATGGCCAAAAGAAACACCGTGTGATACGTGGTAATGTCCTGTGTTACAACCGGACCTGGAAGGTCAGAAAATGGCATTTAGAGTTTTGAACACCTGTAACTCAAAAGCGGGATCATTCATTGAGAACACAGTGTCTTGTGCTCACTCTTCTTGGCTGGGGCATACAGTAGAGGCCAGAGGAAAACACCCTTGGATCAACGCATCTGGGGTTCCAGCAGCATTGCATTAGCGATCAGCATGACTAGTATGGAAGCTCCCATGGTGAGGAGCACTTTGAATACCCAAAAACAAGATGTATTATGTCAAGGGCCCCTCCTAAGTGGAGAAGTGCGCCTTTGTTGCATTTGAAACACATGACCTTTTTATTTTATTTTTATTCTTTTTTGAGACAGGGTCTCATCTGTCACCAAGGCTGGAGCGCAGTGATGTAATCATGGCTCACTGCTGCTTCGACCTCATGGGCTCAATCGATCCTCCTGTCTCAGCTTCCCAAATAGCTGGGACTACAGGCATGCACTGCCACACCCAGCTAATTTTTGTATATATTTTTTTAGAGCTAGTGCTCTCACTATGTTGCCCAAGCTGGCCTTAGCTCTTAAGTTCAAGCAATCCACCTACCTCAGCCTCCCAAAGTAATGGGATTATAGGCATGAGCCACTGTGCCCAGCCATGTGATCTTTTAATATAAGAAAATGAATACATGATGATGTAATGACTGGGACTCTCACCTTCAGAAAGATGCCCTGATTATCTCGGAATTTTATATTGCAGGGAAAAAACCCATAGAGTTTTATTCTTGCTTTTCCCGGGCAGTCAATCATTAGTGTCTGGACAGCCCATAGCTTAAATGAATTTTTTAAATGTATGATATAAATTTCCTGTGACTTAAAAAGGTCAACAACTTTAAAAATTTAATACAGGTATCAAATATGACGAAAATGATTTCCTTTTTTTTTTTTTTTTTTTTTGAGACGGAGTTTCGCTCTTGTTACCCAGGCTGGAGTGCAATGGTGCAATCTCGGCTCACCGCAACCTCCGCCTCCTGGGTTCAGGCAATTCTCCTGCCTCAGCTTCCCGAGCAGGTGGGATTACAGGCACGCGCCACCACGCCCAGCTAATTTTTTGTATTTTTAGTAGAGACGGGGTTTCACCGTGTTGACCAGGATGGTCTCGATCTCTTGACCTTGTGATCCACCCACCTCGGCCTCCCAAAGTACTGGGATTACAGGCTTGAGCCACCGCGCCTGGCCGATTTCCATTTTTAAAAATAAAATCTTTCTTTACAATTCCTTTTAAAATTAGCTAACCTCACATGGCCACAGACCTCTTTAGAACTTATACATAAGGTTACCAAAGATAAAAATATTTTGAGTTAACGTTGTAAAAAAATCCCAAGAGGTAGCTTATCTCGCATTTTATATTCCACAGTAGTACAAATCTATCTTAATGTGACTGACAACAGATCAATGACAACAAAACCTCCTCAAATTCTAATATTTAAGTATTTATTGGTGTCATTAAGTATTTATTGGTATTTATTGGAGTTTCCTGGCATTGTGCAAATACATGGGATCAAACAAACTGGCTTGATATTATTTCAGAGTAGCAGAGTTATGATCACTGAACACTACAAACACCCATTTGCTTATTTTTGATTTTGAATATTCTAAGACATAGATTTCTTTAAAAATCTGAAGAGGACAAATCTCCTAATTTAAGAGCTAGATAAATGCAAGACTCACCAGTTTTTGAAAATAGTGATGTTACTTAAATTCACAAGAAACACTATTCTCTTTCAGATATAATTACTTCTATGGAGTGGGAGGAGGGGGTTAACGTTTGCAAAAGTTGGAAAAATAACTGACAATTCGATACTCACTTACTTGTTTAGAGAAACAATTTTTTATGCAAAGACATTCTCCCTGGATGTAGCAAAGCTTTGTCAGGAGTCACCAAGAAACTTAGGGTACACATAAAAGTCATTTCCTTTCCAAATACCGATTTAAGTACTCAAAGCATTATTGTTTTAACCTCTACCACTGCAATTCTTTTTTTTTTTTGAGAAGGAGTTTCACTCCTGTTGCCCAGCCTGCAGTGCAATGCCTCGATCTCAGCTCACCGCAAGCTCTGCCTTCCAGGTTCAAGTGATTCTCCTGCCTCAGCCGCCCAAGCAGCTGAGAGTAGTCATGCACCACCACACCTGGCTAATTTTGTATTTTTAGTAGACACGGGGTTTCTCCATGTTGTTCAGGCTGGTCTCAAACTCCTGACCTCAGGGGAATCTGCCCGCCATGGCCTCCCAAAGTGCTGGGATTACACGTGTGAGTCACCATGCCCGGCCAAACAGTGCAATTGTTTATAAAAGTCACAGCTATACTTCATTTCCTTCTTGAACAGGTAATTAAGGAACATAACTGAAATTATTTTCTTGTTGCTGGTGAGTTCATGAAAGCCCAATATTAGTGTAATTTATTTTAATAAAGGTGGGTTGTGAGATGACTGACATGTGTCCCACACTGAATACCCTCAGAGGCTGTGCTGGGTATGCTCTGTGTTATTTTTGAGATGGGGTCTCACTCTGTCACCCAGGCTGGAGTGCAGTGACATGATCGTAACTCACTGCAGCCTCGAACTCCTGGGCTCAAGGGATCCTCCTGCCTCAGCCTCTCAAGTAGCTGGGATTACAGGTGAATGCTACCATCCCTGGCTAATTAAAACAAATTTTTTTTAAGAGATGAGTTCTTGCTGTGTTGCCCAGGCTGGTCTGGAGCTTCTGGGCTAAAGAGATCCTCCTACCTTGCCTCCCAAAGTGCAGGGATTACAGATATGAGCTACCATGCCCTGGCCTGTGTATGCTTTTCATAGCTTTGAGTCTCTTCCTTCATTGGTAGGAAGCTCTCATGGCGACCTACAACTGGCAGTTGCTTCATTCTGCCTTACAAAAGCATATACCGGCCAGGCCCGGTGGCTCACGTCTGTAATCCCAGCACTTTGGGAGGCTGAGGCAGGTAGATAACCTGAGGTCAGAAGTTCGAGACCAGCCTGCCCAACATGGTGAAAACTCCATCTCTACTAAAATACAAAAATTAGCCAGGTGGTGGTAGGCACCTATAATCTCAGCTACTCCAGAAGCTGAGGCAGGAGAATTGCTTGAACCCAGGAGGCAGAGGTTGCAATGGGCTGAGATCGTGCCATTGCACTCCAGCCTGGGCAACCAGAGTGAAACTCCATCTCTAAAAAACAAATAACAACAACAACACCAAAACACACAAAGAAAGCAAAAGCATAAACTAATCTACGGCATGATGGGAAAACTGATAGCTGAGACTGTTTGAAATACATTTAAAATTAAAGTTCACTTTAAAATGGGCTTTGTGGCATTTATTTTGGTACTTAAGTCTCTTTTCCTTCGTTTATCCTCTTCAGTCATAATCTATGTATTTTAGATTCAGAGAATGGGCATTTCTGTACGTGGTTCCTGCTTATATCACCACAAAAACAATACCAGCATGGGAAATGCATTACTTTTAAAACAGATGTGAAGTGTGAATGTTCTTCGTATGGGGATATAAAGTCAACGTGACACATTTTTCGACACCTGTTTAGCAAAGGCCTCCATCAAGTCAGTTAATTTGTGAATCTAAGTGCTAATTCCAGTGCTAATTCATTTACTAAAGTATCTGAGCTTGCATTTTAGAACTGCCTTCTTGGTTCATTTGCAAGAGACACCTTCTAATCACAGCACATTTTGACCCAGCTCAGTCACCTACTTTATTCACCAGTCTTGAATGCGCATGACTTTTAGATGTGTTTAAAAGAAAAAATTATAAAGATTTGCAACCAGGGAAGAGATTCACTGACAAAGGCGGAAGGCGGTCCAAATAATATAGACTCTAAAGTCAGCCTGAGCAACACAACCATTGCTGGAAATAATTTTCTTGAGATGACTATTTAAAAAAAAAAAAAACCCCACGAACAACTCTAGAATACTCATGAGGGTAATATAGGTTAAAAATTAAACCATTAGTCACATTCTGAAAGATATGCCTTAAGGCACATATCCTAGACGAAAGGGGAAGATTCTCTTAAATATAAAGCAACTTTTTTTATTTGGTTTGCATTTAAGCCTTTGTGGAAATGCCCCACCAACCTTTTTGCCCCCAGTGGTGACTTCCCGCTAGCATCTCTGTGGAGTGCTTTTCCCTACATGTGCGCCTACACCAGGCCACAGCTGTTTCAGGAATTAGGGAGGAGGTCTTGCTGGTCTCTGTGGGCTTTTGATGAAGAATTCTCTATGGCAGCTGTCTGAACAAAACAGGCCAACAAGACTATTTTCTATGCATTATTCTTACCCTAGATGGAAGATGTCCAACTAGAAGTCCCCCACTCCCATGAAATACCTTCTTGACAACATTTCATCTTCAGACTTTTAACCATTTTTGAATAAGATGTGATCTCTTACTAACTTATCAACTGCTGAAGTTGTTTTCAGAAGCATACTTAGCTCGAACCCTCAAAGACCAAAGCAACTGATCTGCATCATCGCAAGTGTTGGCTCCGTGTTACCTGGGATGGGAGGGGACATGGCGGCCACCCAGTACCCCAGCTGGGGGGCAATGTACGTCCACGTCAGCTGGCTGCCTTCCTGGTGCACAAGACCCAGACCACTCTTTAGCCACGTTCCTGCGGAATTGAGAAAGAGATATTAGCTACAAGTACACCAAGCTCCTTGGTAAGGCTTAAGCATATTGTAAAAGTCATCTTAAATGTCATGTTTATGACCTATAAAATAACCAAGATGGCCAAAGTGTCCTCTAGGGATCCCAGACAGCTTTCTGGAGAAGGTCTTCAACTTCCCTTCAGGGAGAGATGAGCAACTTTATTATTCCTTTGCCTTCTCAATTCAATTACTTTCAGCCACTTTATCAAACACCCCTCCTTCTAAACACAGATGCTTTTAGCAGAAGACTTTGGAAGCTCAGGAGCAGAATAAAGGCAGCGTGATGGGGGCCGGTGAGAGTGAAAAGAGAGGGGGAAATCTGGTTCTGTTCATGCTCTTTGTCCTTGAGCACATTTCCTACCCAGAACTGCAGACTGGCTATATCAGAAATACCTAGGGGTGTTTTGAGAAAATAGATCCCTTGATCCCATCTTTGCGGTAACCCTGGCTTCAGTGAGCATTTTCAAAAAGCTTCCAGTTTGTTTCAATGTGGGGAAACACCATGTAAGTCAAGGTCTCTGCTGTATCTTCCAGTTATTCATTTAGCTAGCATTTGAGAGTAAGGAGCACATGCTATGCACCAGCTATTTGCAGCCTATGTGTCTTATCATACCCTGTCTATAATACTCACCACAACACTGAAGACTGGTGAGCTGACTTTTCCGAGGCCTCTTGGTGGCAGAGGACAGAGTGGGAACAGAATCTGGGGCCACCTGACCTCAAGGCTGTGCTATTTCTTCTGCTCTATCATTCTGCATTTCCTAGAAATTTGATTCCCAGCATTTGATCGCATTTTTACTTTGTGAAGTTTCTAGGAGCAGACTCATTGAAGAGGATGAACTTGCCCAAGGTTGTTGGGCGATTTCTCAGTCAAAAATGGGTGCCTTCTACCGGGCTCACTTGCTGAGAGCCTTGCTCTGAGGCCTGCAATGGCAGCTGTGGGCAGAAAGCAAGGGAGAGGCTGGGCGAGCCTCCACACGGCCCACGTGCACCCACCCCGACCTACCAGCATGGAGATGTAGCGGCATACACAAGGCTTCTGTGCAGCTCACTTCCTTCCTATAATCATCCCCATCTGCAATGCCACGTGGGCAACCCCGTGGCACGAAGGCCTAAACAGACCAGCTGTGCACCAAAGGCAGGCACGTGTCACTTAACAGGGATGCATTCTGAAAATTCATTGTTCCTTGCTGTGCCAACATCACGGAGCGTCCTTACGCAAACCTAGATGGTACCCCTCCTACACACCTGAGCTACATGGTCTAGCCCATTGCTCCTAGGCTGCAAGCCCATACACCACGTGGCTGCACCGAACATCGCAGGCAACCGTAACACAATGGGAAGTGTCTGCGTATCTAAACATAGAAAAGGTACCGTACAAATACAGAACTATAGTCTTCTGGGATCACCATTGTATATGCAGTTCGTCGCTGAGCCAGTCATCATCCTGTGATGCATGACTCTATTCTACCCAAATGCTTGCCTTTCTTAGCTATACACCTCATGCAGGGGTGGCAGTAGTGGATTTTTTTCCCCCCGAAGAAAGAAACAACACGTGGGCTGCTTTGAGGCCTTATCAGTTGCCATAGCAACATTCAAATGCAGTGGGTGGAGAGATACCCTTGGCAGCCACTCCTCTGCTCACATGCCAGCTGCACACGGGGGCAGGTGGGAGAGGTCGGGCACCAGTGAGGGCTTGGCATCCCCGTCTTCCCATGCCACAGGATGGATCACTGTGCCAGCGGTGGGTTTGGGCTTCAGAAAGAGCAGTATGTAAGCAAGGTTTTGCAAACGGGTCTGAGGGCAGGGATACCTGGTTCTGGCCCATTTCCCGAAGCACACCCTCCTAGAGATCTCCTTTTCCTACAGGGCTCTGTACTAAGGGAGCAACAACGTAAGACATTTGACACATTGAGGAAAAGGGACCAGGCATGGTGGCTCATGTCTGTAATCCCAGCACTTTGGGAAGCCAAGACAGGAGGATCACTTGAAGCCAGGAGTTCGAGACCAGCCAGGGCAACAGAGTGAGACCCCATCTCTACAAAAACAATTTTAAAAAGTAAGAAAAAGGGTTTTTTCTGATGGTAAGAAAGTTTCCCCGAAGGTAGAGAATGTTTGCGACTCCTAGTCCCGCTCCGGGCTCGGCGCTTGTTCCGCTCATGACTTAAGACATTGGATCCCCTCCCTAAAGCTGGCCCCCTATAGTGATGCTCTCGGCCTCTCTGCATCAGCCAGGAAATGGCTGTGCATTCTTTGGTTTGCTGTTTTCCCCACATTAGATTCTTGAGTCACCGCTTGTCAGAGCAGATTCTGGGTTAGACTAAACGGGACCCAGAGGTGAGAGCTGGAAGCTGAGTTTAAGTCCTGCTCATTCACGAGTGCACACCTGCCTTTCTCCTGCCTTTCTCCCTAAGTGGCCCTTCCCTTCTATAACACACGACAGTCAACTGAAACAAATTTTATAAAATACCTCTAAACTGGTTGGGTGCGGTGGCTCACGCCTGTAATCCCAGCACTTTGGGAGGCTGAGGGCAGTGGATCATTTGTAGTCAGGAGTTTGAGACCAGCCTGAGCAACACGGTAAAACCCCACCTCTACTAAAAATAAAAAAAAATTAGCTGGGTGTGGTGGTGGGCGCCTGTAATCCCAGCAACTATAGGAGGCTGAGGCAAGAGAATTACTTGAACCTGGGAGGCAGAGCTTGCAGCAAGCCAAGATTCTGCCAGTGCATTCCAGCCTTGGTGACAAAGCAAGACTCCAGCTCAAAAACAAAACAAAAACAAAAAGAACCCTCCACATTCCATTTGGGACAAGTCTTGTAGGTGACCACATATACAGACCCCACCTGCCTAATGACTTCCCAAGTTCACTCTGGAAGGCCCACAGTCCAGCAGAGGTGCTGGGGGAGGCCAGAAAGGCTACTGACTGAAGAAGACATAGCTGCCTGGAGAGTCAGCGAGCCAACGGCTCCACTTGGGGCAGGTGTAGAAGGCGTGGGATGAGTAGTTTTGAAGGACAGGCAGGGGTTGTCAGTGATGGGGAGGGATGGGGCAGGGTGGGAGCCAGGATAAAGAGGAGGAGAACATTCTGCCCAGGGATCAGTGTGCACAAAGGCCTGGCATGGTGGGCATAGATGACATTTGGGGATGGGAGCACAGAAGCCCCAGGTGAACAGGATGGAGCAGCAGTGTCCGGGCTGGAAAGGAGCTTGGCATCCATCTGGGATGGGCTTCACTCCCCATTTGCTGCAGGCCATGGGGGACCTGGAAACAGAGGCACACGTGGTCGGAGCTTCTCCCACCTCCTTCCTCTCTTCTACCCGATATGGTTTGGCTGTGTTCCTACACAGATCTCATCTTGAATTGTAGCTCCCACAATTCCTGCCTGTGGTGGGAGGGACTCTGGGGGAGATAACTGAATCATGGGGGTGGGTCTTTCCCATGCTGTTCTTGTGATAGTGAAGAAGTCTAAAGAGATTTGATGGTTTTATAAGGGGGTTGGTCTTTACAAGTTTTCCCTCTTGCCTGTCACCATGTAAGATGTACCTTTCGCCTTCTGCCATGATCGTGAGGCCTCCCCAGCCATGTTTGGAACTGTGAGTCTGTTAAACCTCTTTTTCTTTATAAATTTCCCAGTCTCAGGTATGTCTTTATCAGCAGCATGATAAAGGACTAATACAATCCCCAACCCCTCATTTAGTTCCTTCCAAGCAGTCTTCACAAGGCAGACTTCTAGGCAAGTCTGTGACTTTTGCCAGCAAATGCAGCTCCAACCTCATGTAGTTTTTCTCTCTCCCAAAAATCTACCCAGCCTTGCAAGATTCAAATCAAAGCCATTGTTCTTCCAGAGGCCTTTCTAGGACACATGGTCTTCCATGTCCTGGCACACCTTGGGCAAGTGTTACTGTATCATTCATCTGCCAGAAACACAGGGTGCCTTCAATGGCCAGCCAGCGGTCCTAGGTCTTATCTCCTTTCTTAGACTGTAAGCGCCGTGGGTGTGGCCCATGTCTTGTGTTCCTTTTGTCTTCTCAGCACCTAGAGATATGCAGAGAGTAGGAACTCCAGAGAACTTCAGAATGAGTGGAAGCTACAGGTACAATCAAAAAATAATAACCAGTAACCTGTGAAAGGCTGGGTGCGGTTGGCAGGGAAGGATATCTCCATGGCAGCGTGACCAGGCTTGGGATGCTGCCCTTTCAAACTAAAGGGAACAGAACCAGCTGTGGAAGAGCCTACCGTGGCTAGAGTGCGATGCTGTCTGGGGATTCAGCAATCGTGCTGTTACTGGCAAAAGCATTTTAAACCTTCCGTTTTGTGGAAGGAAATAAGCTACAGGGAGTACGGGAATTAGTGAATTGTGTACTAGAAACACATGCTTCTCATGGCGGGAATCCTGATGCCGCTGTGGGATGCAGTTTCCCACTGGAGCAGTGGGCACCAGGGCTGGCATTCTTTATTGGTGATATCAGATGGCAGAGCACATAGACCTCTGCAAAGTCTCTTCTGTTGAATGTGAGATCACTGGGTGCTGCCACCAGGAAGGGTGTCCTTTCATCATGTGGTGGCAGCCTCGGGACTGCTGAGATAGAGCAAGGGAGGAACCAGGTTGCTCCTACTGCACGGACCAAAGAAAGCTCCACTGCAAGGCCCCTCAAGTTGGCCCACCTGCCCCTGGGTGTGGAGGCCTCGGGATGCTCCTGGGTGAGGACATCTGCCCAGAGGGCTGTCCTGTTTGAGCCTCCCTTCTCGGGGTCTGACAGACTGCAGGTCCTAATGTCATGACATCAGCCCAGCTGGGCTATCTGCTCAAGCCCACTTCTCCCTGAGCTTCTCTTTCTACCCTTTACAGCCTTTTCCAGGGGCTTACCACTGCCCCTAAGTGTCCTATGCACAAGCAGGCAGCTGAGGCAGCTGCTGGGACTTGCAGACTCAAGGCAAGATCATGGGGTGAAGGCAAGCAGGACCCTATAGCCTCCTCCTACCCTGCCCCAGAAACCCGAACTTCTTCCTGCAGAAGCCACACTGCAGCAGCCATTTTAGGAGGTGGCTGGACAATGATATGTGCCTCTCTGGTCCAACCAATGCCTAGGGCCAGGCCTATTACCGTGACTGTGTGTGTTTGAAGGTTACAGGGGATCTCTCTGGCAGCATCAAGGAATGAAATTCAGCATTACTGAAATTTCTAGATCATTGATTGTCAAATAGTTTTTAAAGCATTTGAACTCTCCCTTTAATGGATTCTTAGGTGGAAACTAATATATGAAACAGATAAAAGGTAAGCTTCTCTACATGAGGGTAAAGAGACGTCTCCCCACCACCCCCACCATAGCAATCCCCTGGACACCTCCTGAACCATCTGGAAGCTACTCTTCTATATAACCTGACTCTTTGCCAAAACTTGAAAAGGCCATTTATAACAATTGTAAAAAGCATCATTTCCTCCTGCTCTGTGAATGTGAATATAATTTTGACTTTTCTTGATCCTTCGGGGTCATAATTATGATCAACTACAATGCTAGGTTCTGGCATATGAACGTCCTTAAGAATGCAGAGGTAGGGATTAGAAGTTGTTGGCTCCTGTGCTGACTGCTTCCACCTACCCTCATGTTTATTTCCCTTTTCCTTCTTCCTTATGACTTATCAATGTTCTGTTATCAGTCTGCTCCCCGCCCACCAACCACCCCCCAGTTTCCCACCTGGAGCTGTATGCTATTGGGAAACGCATGGCCTTGTTACAATTGTGTTTGAAATAACATACACAGGCAGTATGAGGGACAGGAAGATAAAATCAGATATGGAACAGTTACACACACACACACACATGTGTGTGTGTGTGTGTGTGTGTGTGTGTGTATTATTTGACACGGAGTCTCACTCTGTTGCCCAGCCTGGAGTGCAGTGGTGCAATCTCAGCTCACTGCAACCTCTGCCTCCTGGGTTTCAAGCAAATCTGCTTCAGCCTCCCAAGGAGCTGGGATTACAGACACCTGCCATCATGCCTGGTTAATTCTTTGTGTTTTTAGTAGAGATGGAGATTCAGCAGTTTAGCCAGGCTGGTCTTGAATTTTTTATCTTAAGTGACTTACCTGCCTCGGCCTCCCAAAGTATAGGAATTAAAGCTGTGGGCCATGCACCTGGCTGGAACGGTGATATTTGAAATCCAAGTTCAGTATTGTTTTCTTCCACACTACACTCTCAGGTCAGTTTTTGTCTGACTTGTCATTCTCTCTCTCTCTCTCTCTTTTTCTTTTGAGACAGGGTCTTGCTCTGTCACCCATCTGGAGCGCAGTGGTGTAATCATGAATCACTGCAGCCTCAACCTCCTGTGCTCAAGGATCCTACCATTTCAGCCTGCCAAGTAGCTGGGACTACAGGCATGTGCTACCATGCCCAGCTCACTTTTGTATTTTTTATAAAGACAGAGTCTCAATACGTTGTCCAGGGTGGTCTTGAACTTCTGGATCCAAGTGGTCCTCCTGTCTCGGCCTCCCAAAGCATTGGGATTATAGCATCAGTCACCATGCCCAGCCTTGAATTATCATTCTTCAGTGTTATACCTTACACGATGGAAAGACTCAGATATTTTCAAGAATAAACAACTTTTTGAAATATCTTACTAATTTTTCAGTAATGAGTAATGCATTCAGCTGGCAAGGTTGATTGTGTATAAAAAAATCATGCATTCTTAATTTGGAAGTTACATTTAACTACAGTGATTATTACACATAACAAATGACAGGCAGGGAAAGCTGTGTCCTGTGGGATCTGATGGGGTCTCCCAGCAATCACCAAGGGTGCTGCTTTCCTGCTTGGCTACCAAACAGTAATGAAATCAACTTTTGTTTGCAAAGTATAAAGAAAAGTGAGTTCAAAAATTTAACAAATGGCCATCAAAAGAGAAAAGAACTCTAAAATATGAAAAAGAGCCCAAAACACAGTGTCTAAGTTGAATTTGACCTAAGGAGATCAGAGTTACCTGGACTTTCTAGGAGGTTGAGGCTAGCACATTTATTCTGCCTAGGAATTCCCCTGTAGTAGCCAGTTACTTTCTCACCATTGGGTAAGAAGTAGACAGACCTGATATTACAAGCACTGTTGATTTTGAAAAGAAAACCATACCTGAAACTCACATGTTAACAGAGCATACACGAGCTGACACCCGCTAGCCAAAGTACAAGAACAAAGCGGGAGTATTTTTTTTTTTTTAAGAGACTGGGTCTTGCTCTGTCATCCAGGCTGGACTGCAGTGTTGCTATCTTGGCTCACTGCAACCTCTGGTTCCTGGGCTCAAGCCATCCTCCCACTTCAGCCTCCCGACAGAGTCTCTACTAAATGTTTCACCATGCTGCTCAGGCCGGTAGCAAACTCTTGGGCTCAAGTAATCCTTCTGCCTCTTCCTCCTCCCAAGGTACTGGGGTTGCAGGTGTGCACCCCGTACCAGCCCGAGCGACTGTTCTTACACTGAGATTTGTTAGCATGTCAGACCTCAGAATACTGGGCAGATAAACACCCAGCAGTATAAAGGGTCAATGGCCCACACAGATGACTTCCCTGGATTGACTAGATCCTAAATGTGAATTCCAAGTCTGCCACTTCTAGTTGTGTGCGCCAAGGACATGCTGAGGATGACACAGAAGAGGAGCCGAATGTCTCTGTGACATAGCTGAACCACTGGTGCAATCCTAGAGCCACCTGCCTCATGTTTCTTTGTCATGTAAACAATAAATGGCCTTGTCGTTTAAATGCTTGTAGCTGGGTATTCTACTATTTGCAGCTAATATATTCTAATGAACGTATTTTTCCAGAAAGAGGCTGGAGTGAATTCTACTGGGTCTATAAGCTGGGACTCGGGAAGAAATTCCACAGCCACTCAGAAATCCCAACGCCAAAAGTTCTATCAATAAAGACGTGATGGTCCACGCTGTGTAGCCATTTCTACTCCCACAGCTACATTCACACTGTGAAAGACTTGGGAACGGGGTAAGGTCACCTGTGCTGGTGCAGGCTTGATCTCGGATGGGGGAGCCTGCTGTTGTTTCACTTCTCAGCTGTGGGCTCTGCCTAATCACTAGCTCTCTTGGGCTATCATGGCTCCGGCTGAATAATTAGCATGGAGTGAGCATGAGCTCGTTTGACGAATGATCTTCTTTTTTTTTTTTTTTTTGAGACGGAGTTTCGCTCTTGTTACCCAGGCGGGAGTGCAATGGCGCGATCTCGGCTCACCGCAACCTCCGCCTCCTGGTTTCAGGCAATTCTCCTGCCTCAGCCTCCCGAGTAGCTGGGATTACAGGCATGTGCCACCATGCCCAGCTAATTTTTTGTATCTTTAGTAGAGACGGGGTTTCACCATGTTGACCTGGATGGTCTCGATCTTTTGACCTCGTGATCCACCCGCCTCGGCCTCCCAAAGTGCTGGGATTACAGGCTTGAGCCACCGCGCCC
>CM052669.1:13372148-13395187 GCA_028533165.1 Leontopithecus rosalia
GGCAATTCTCCTGCCTCAGCCTCCCGAGTAGCTGGGATTACAGGCATGTGCCACCATGCCCAGCTAATTTTTTGTATCTTTAGTAGAGACGGGGTTTCACCATGTTGACCTGGATGGTCTCGATCTTTTGACCTCGTGATCCACCCGCCTCGGCCTCCCAAAGTGCTGGGATTACAGGCTTGAGCCACCGCGCCCGGCCGACGAATGATCTTCTTAAGAGGTATGCACCTCTCAGATCCACAGCAAACATGCATCATCATCATCAACATCATCATCATCACCACCACCATCAGCATCATCACCATAGGCCTTTCCAGATCCCTGAACAAGCTAGATTTCTCTCGAAAACAGATGACTTGCTTCCTTGGGCTTTCATCTGCATTAAGCAATAATCTCTTTAAGTTTCTGCCAATTATGCATACAGATTTATCAATACCTAAGTCTATGTTGTGTGCTTTAACAAAATCAGCACAGAATCACATTAAAATAAAATAAAAAGCTATTGGCCCTTAAACCACATTCTTCAGTATGTCAGAAACTGTGACAATTTCTACGTTTATGACATTGTGGGGTAGTCCTCTTTTTTCCATATTAAAGTCTATGGCTTTGAGCAGCTAGGTTTCCTTCTTTGGAATTATTTTTCTATGAAATATGTCAGGAGTAAACATTCCTTGTTAATTATATAGCAAAGTATTTGCCCGGTGGTCAATTATCTAATCATTCTTGTTGAAAGCAATCAAACTGAAGAGCAAAATTTATGTACAGATGGTTGGATTCTCATAGCTGTGGGCAAGTACATTTCAGGACTGGTTTAAACAAGAATAAAATTAAGGGCAACTCATCGTAACCAATGACCTTCTGTTTGAAGCACGAAATCAGGGATGTGTTGAATATTAGAAATTAAAACCATGGCTGCCGTCAGCTGCAACATATTCCCTGGGTATTTTTAGGGTAGTTTTGGAGGAAGAGATTCTTAAATCTAAGCAACTGATTTTTTTTAAATTTAAGCCTTAGCTGAGCTATCATGAGACTTACTGAAACAAGTTTTAGGAAAGAAGCAGTTATGGGAAACCATAAAGATCCTGGCAGACTTATAGAAAGCGTATTCCTTAAATAGACAGCCAGAGGTCTTAGGATATATAATAGCATTAATAAAATTTAATGAGAGAATTCTGAATTTACAATAGATATATAAACGTTTCCAGAAAGTAGGTCAGAATAAAAGCTAATTAGTCCCATCTGGGGAAAAATTACCCACTGACGCCAATACCCATATTGCAATTACATGTCAGAAGGGACAGGGTGGGGAACACACAAGGATTGTGGGTGGCACAACCATTAGCCCCCAAGCATTGGAAATATTCTCAAAATGGAAGACAGCATAACAGATAATTTATAGAGAATAACTGGGCATTCTCATAACAGAGAAATTACAAATCAGATGCTTACTAAAGAGCTTGTTGACACAGAGATCTTGCTGAGAGCAGGTTCTGATCCAGAGGTCTGGAGGAAAGCCTGAGAAGGCAGTTCCTATTTTATTTTTTGAGGCAGGGTCTCTCTCTCTGTCACCCAGGCTGGAGGGCAGTGGTGCAATCACAGCACTGCCCCTTTGACCTCCTGGGCTCAAGTGATCTTCCCACCTCAGCCTCCCGAGTAGCTAGAACCACAGACATGCCACCACACCTGGCTAAATTTGTTTTTTATAGAGATGGGGTCTTGCTATGTTACCTGAGCAGGTCTCAAACTCCTGAGTTCAAGCAATCTTCTCACCTTGGCCTCCCAAACTACTGGGACTACAGGTGTGAGCCACTGTGCACAGTCCCAAGAATGCAGTTCTCACGAGCTCGGGGTGATGTGGGTGCCGCTCATCTGCAGATCTCACTCCGAGTAGCAACACCTTTCTAAATTATTTGCCTTTTTATGGGTGTGGCAACTCTTGTCAGACAGAATTGTTACACCTGCAAAATGCCCTTATGCCATTTCCCACCATGTGGCTGTAGCACGTTCACTAGGTGGCCAGTGCTTGAAGCAACTTCAGAAATATTTCTGATATATTCAAGAAGGAATTTGATCACTTCTCAGACTACAGGCTAGGGCTCAGTGCACTCAAATGCCCACAGATGGCTGGGTGTGGTGGTTCATGCTGGCCATCTCAGCACTTTGGGAAGCCAAGGTGGAAGGATCTCTTGTGCCTAGGAGTTTAAGATCAGCCCTGGTAACACAGCAAGACCACATCTCCACAAAAAATAAAAAATTAAAAAATTAGTCTATGGCCGTATCATCCAGAACACGCCTGATCTCATCTGATCTTGGAAGCTAAGCAGGGTCAGATCTGTTTATTACTTGGATGGGAGACCACATGGGAATACCAGGTGCTGTAGGCTTTTTAAAATAAATATTTTAAAAATTGTAAAAAAATAAAAAAAAAAAATAAAAAAATTAGCTGGGCCGTGGTGGTGGGTGCCTGTAGTTCTGGCTACTTGGAAGGCTGAGGCAGGAGGGTCGTTGAGCCCAGGGGCTCAAGGCTGCAGTGAGCCATGAGCCACTGCACTCTAGCCTGGGTGACAAAGTAAGACCCTGTCAAAACAACAACCACAAAAATTTCAAATGCCTATAGGTGCCATTGTGTCCTTGCTTAGAGGGACATGTTACTCAATGACCTAGCTGGTTCCAAGTTTGAGACCTCTGCAATGACCATGATCCCTACCCAGGATGTCCTACCCCAAAGATAAGCCCACACTAGGATTCTTGGTGTTAGGATCTCAGCTCAAATGTCCCTTCTCCAAAGGCTCTGACCAGCTAATGACTCTCCACCATCACTCTGCTTAAGTGTTTCTCCGCCATCTGAAAGAAACTGGCTCACTGTCTGTTTCCTTCTTCTAGAACAACAGCTTCATAATTACAGGGCCCTTCCCCAGCTTGTTTTGCCATTGTTTTATCCCAAGAGCCTACAACAGAGTAATGTCTGGCACAAAGAAGATGTTCAATAAATCTTTGCTGACTAAAGGATTGTTTGATTTTTATTTTTCCCTAAGCGAAGCCAGGAATAGAAACCCATGGGAAATCGTTCCATTTTTTAATGTTAGCAGTACATTCAAACACAACAAACATCCCCAGACCAACTGTATGGCGCAAACAAAACACGTCTGGGAATGGGTGGTTGTTCTCAATTCCCAGATCAGCCCGTTATTCCATTCAGCCACATTAAGTCTTGGCATTGAAGCAGGAATCCATAAAAATCTGATAAACTGGAAAAGGAAGGAGATTTGGAGTCTGACAGAATCATGTTTTGTATCTCCCCTTCCCTAGGATGTCCCATGAATGTGGGAAACACTCTACTGAGCGAAAGTCCCTTTCTGATAAAGACTGGAGCCCCCGCCTCCAGGGTTGCATTGAGAATAATGGTGTAAAATGCTGGTTTATAGGAATACCTGTTTTCCTAATGGATAAGCTCAGCTAAGAATAAATAGATAAAAACACTTCTTTTCTTTTTTTCTAAAGGATCTAAGTTGTGATCCTATTTTTCTTCCCCTTCCATTTAGGGAAACTTCAAACTGCATGCTAGAAATGGCTGGGCTGCCAGATACAACTACATGTGCACGGCGTACTGCAGAGGCAAGCCAGATGCTTCTGTGGAAGCTTCTAGTACAGCACATTCTGTACCTGCCTAGTGTATTCAGGGTGTGTGTTTGTGCATGTGTGTGGGTACAAATAATTTTAAAAGGGTGATTCAAAGGAAGGGGGAAGAAGAACCATGAGATTAAAAATGTGATACATGGCTGGCTGTGTGCCTGGTGCTTTAGGTAAATGATCACCCTCAGGTCTTAGGCAACCTTGGAGGGGAGATTTTACAAATCTCATACTTGAGCTCAGAAGCATTAGGTCCAGAGACATTAGAAATCTGCTCAAGGACAGGCTCTCTCCTGACATTTACAGAACTTGAGACATTTCAGACCTGATGAATGCACAAAACTACATTCAAAAGGAAAAAAAAAAACATACAAAGTGTTGCTCTTCTTCTAAAATATCAGGTGTTAAGTGAGTGCTAATATATGAGATTATAGCTCATACAAAAGTATAAAACCAAACTTACAAAAGTATAAAACCAAACTTACAAAAGAAACAAGAAACAAAGCTACAGTTTCCAAATAAATTTCTTTTTTTCTTTCTTTTTTTTTTTGAAACGGAGTTTCGCTCTTGTTACCCAGGCTGGAGTACAATGGCGCGATCTCGGCTCACCGCAACCTCCACCTCCTGGGTTCAGGCAATTCTCCTGCCTCAGCCTCCCAAGCAGCTGGGATTACAGACACACGCCACCATGCCCAGCTAATTTTTTGTATTTTTAGTAGAGACAGGGTTTCACCATGTTGACCAGGATGGTCTCGATCTCTTGACGTCGTGATCCACCCGCCTCGGCCTCCCAAAGTGCTGGGATTACAGGCTTGAGCTACCGCGCCCGGTGTATAAATTTCGAATTAAAAACATCAACTTAATGGTGTACCTGATGACATATTGTTACCTGTTGAGGGTACCTGTCTAGGTTTCTGGTGTTTCGAATAAAGAATTGGACAAAACGCACAAGCAAGGCAGCCAAAGCAGAGATTTAATTTAAAGGCGAGTACACTCCACCGAGTGGGAGAGGGCTGCTGCAAGTGGTTCAGAAGCGTTGGTTACAGAATTTTCTGAGGTTTAAATACCCTCTAGCAGTTTCCTACTGGTTCACTCTAGTAGCCCATGACCGGGACCCATCAGGGGGCCTTTCATTTTCCAACAGCCAGGCAGCAACTGCCATGTAGAAAAAGGAGGGGTTAAAAAGTAGCCTCTGGGCCATAAAAAGTAGCTCACACCTATAATCCCAGCACTTTGCGGGGCCAAGGTGAGCAGATCATGAGGTCAGGAGTTCAAGACCAGCCTGGCCAATATGGTGAAACCCTGTCTCTACTAAAAATACAAAAATTAGCCAGGCATGGTGGTGGGTGCCCATAATCCCAGCTACTTGGGAGGTTGAGGCAGGAGAATCACTTGAACCTAGGAGGTGGAGGTTGCAGTGAGCAGAGACTGTACCACTGCACTCCAGTCTGGGTGAGAGATCAAGACTCAAAAAAAAAGGAGCCTCTGGGCCAGGCGTGGTGGCTCACACCTGTAATCTCAGCACTTTGGGAGGCCCAGGTAGGCCAATCCCCTGATCTCAGAAGTTCCAGAAGAGCCTGGCCAACATGGTGAAACCAGTCTCTACTAAAAAATCAGCTGGGTGTGGTGGTGGATGCCTGTAATCCCAGCTACTCGGGAGGCTGAGACAGGAGAATTGCTTGAACCTGGGAGGTGGAGGTTACAGTGAGCTGAGATCACACCACTGCACTCCAGCTTGGGCAACAAAGTGAGGCAAAACTCCGTTTTTTATTTTTTTTAAACAAAACAGAAAAGCCTCTGATATCCGGTCAGCTGAGTCAGCCTTAGGTTCTCTACCTCCAGCCCAATTCTCCTGCCTCAGTATTACTGAACTGAACTTGAACTTGCAACATACACATGACATCCATGGTTAGGTGGGGCTTCTTCCCAGCTCGGCAGGACTATGATTCAATTTTTCCGCCACGTTTCTCAAACTGAACTGTAAACCATTCAACATACTTCAATTCCTCTTGTCCTTATTATGCTGGTGTTATATCATGTGTATATTACATCTACCATGGTTCCTTCTTATTTGTCCTATTATATCCAACAGTGTCTTCATAAATGCAGATCCAGGCAATAACATTATCTGATCATTTTAAATTTTCATGTCAAGTTTTGAAAGATCATGATCAAACCCCAAACTCCAAATTTGAAAATCCTTGCAGATAATTCCCAGTCCTCAAAGAAGTGGTCTGGATCTACAGGCTTCAGTGGGAAACACTGAATCTTACTGGTAAACCTCGGATACCTGGGAGTTTCATCTCTGCCCTGTACCCATCCTCAGGGTCCTCACCTGCAAGGTGTGGATAGCACAGGTTGCTGAAAAGACCCACGGTGTTCAGCCAGAGAAAGGAGAGAGCAGAGCCAGGTAGCGCATTAGGCTCACACACCAGACTTATGTTCCTGCTGTTCACCTATTCTGAACTTTAAAGTTATTTGGAAGTTCAATCCCAGACAGTGATATTTCCAAATACGGAACAGCTGGTCAGGGATGGGCCCCCGCCAATCACACTGGATGGCAGGGCCATTCCAGCTAAATAGCAGCCTTGGGTGAGACTGGGATGTTAAAATGAAAAACATTAAGGCTTTCCTGTACCTGTCCTCTTAGATCATGCTTCCAAAGAAAAACCACACACTGCACATGGGCTAAATAATAGCAGCGATGATGCTGATGAGAACAGCGAACACATATAGAGAGAGCCTTTCCCAAGGGCCAGGCCCTGCTGTGGGCACTCTCTATGTGAGGGAGGGGCTGGGGCCATTATGATCCCATTTTATATAGAGAACACTGAAGCCCAGCGAGGTGAAACCACTTGCTCACAACCACACAACAGTAAGCAGAGGAGGAGCCGGCATCCAAGACCGAGCCGGCGTGGTGGCTGGGCTGCACGCTCCCTCTATTCACTTCACAAACGCTATCAGCTGGATCTCATCCAGTGCAATATACACATCGATCAAAAATATTTCTACCTTTTAATTGCCCACTCAAGTGGAGGCAACTGGAAACAGGTGATATTTAAAAGTACTGAATTCTGAAATACAGTGGCTTTACTTTCCCAGTTATTTTCCACCTAGGTTAATACAAGATTGAGTGTATTTGATGCCGTCCTTAAAATCCAGGCCAGGAGGGGTGCGGTGGTTCACTGTCTGTTATCCCAGCACTTTGGGAGGCCAAGGCAGGAGGATAACTTTAGGCCGGGAGGTCGAGACCACCCTGGCCAACATGGTGAAACCCCGTCTCCACTAAAAATGCAAAACTAAGCTGGGTGTGGTACCACATGCCTGTAGTCCCAGCTACTTGGGAGGCTGAGGCGGGAGAAACACTTGAACCTGGGAGGCAGAGTCAGACTCTAACTCAAAAAAAAAAAAAACCAGCCAAATAGCAGCAAACTAAGAGGGCCTTGAGGCATCTGCGTGATGTGGAAAGCTTTCAGAAAGACACAAATTTGCCAAAATGATCCGCGAAGTGGATACTCTGTAAGTGGTAACTAAGACTGAAGTATAAATAAAGCCTCTACACTCCAAGACCACAAAAGCTACACCAAGCATGGGAAATTCTAGTTCCGCAGAAAAAGATATGTTAAGGGACTGAAGTCCCAAAGAATAGAGTTTTTAAACAAAAGCACCCCGTGAACCCCACTATACAAGAGCTAATATGATGCTATTATTTTCTGAAAGTTCTCATTTTTGGGGGAGATGAACACAAAGGCTTAATGATTCCTAGGAATGGACTGATAACACAAGACTGTTTTTGCGTTGCTAGGCAGCACTGAAAAATAAATGTCGATGTTCTGAGATCACAGCTTGGTTCTTCTCCCTGCGGCAGGACCAGGGTTCCCATCTTCCTCCGCTCCACCCGGAGAACAGGAGCGTACAGAGCCACTGCAATGCTGAGAGTCCACAGTGGCCGCAGATACCCACTGCATTTCCAAGGACAAATCACAAGTTGACCGCCTAGCTGCCAAGATCTTCGACGACACAAAGTTTTCACTTACCTGTTGTCATCACACCCAGACAAGTCCCTCGTTCTCAGTGTTCTTTGCTACCTGTAATCACTTCAATTGCTTTTTTTGGAGGTAAACTGCCCCCTTTCCCCCTAGCTGTCTCATTAAAGCACCATTCACTCCTAAGAGTGATTTTAACATTTGGGAAAGTACAGACATGTTTCCTGGGAGTTAATTACTTCTAAGCAATAGCTTTGACTGAATATTTCCAGTGTAAAAAGGCCTATTTCCAATCACATCTTTCTCACTGATATATTGATATTATCTTAGCTAAGTTGAATTCCTCCTTTGTTTAACGCTCTGAACTTCTGCATCTATTGTTTTTCAAAAAATTCAAGATGATGCCTGGGGTTCTAAAATCACATCACACATCTAGGTACGTACTTGTTAGTGAAATGAACTCCTGTTTTTCATTCTAACTTTCGCCCACACAGTGTAGGACGGTTTATCTCTGTAATTCAATTAACCACCTCGGTATTCCCATCTGGGTTATTTCACCTAGACATGTGGCTTGTGATATATACAGAGAAAGATAAGTTAATATTATAATAATTATTTCATTGAAGACTATTTTTTTTTTTGGAGACAGAGTTTTGCCCTTGTTGCCCAGGCTGGAGGGCATTGGTGTGATGTTGGTTCACTGTGACCTCTGCTTCCCAGATTCGAGCAATTCTCCTGCCTCAGCCTCCCGAGTAGCTGGGATTACAGGCATGTGCCACCACGCCTGGCTAATTTTTGTAGTTTTAGTAGAGATGGGGTTTCTCCATGTTGGTCAGGCTGGTCTCGAACTCCCGACCTCAGGTGATCCACCCGCTTTGGCCTCCCAAAGTGCTGGGATTACAGGCGTGAGCTACCGCACCTGGCTGAAGACTATTTTGTAAAGAGCAGATTGAGATTCGCAGCAGAACTGAGAGGAAGGTGCAGATAAGCCGCACGCAGCTCGGACTCCCTCTTGATCAATATCCCCTATGAGAGTGGTACCTCTGCTACAACTAATGAGCCTGCATTCACATGGCATTATCACCCAGCCCATCATTTACACGTTCAATAGTATTTTCATTTTCAGTTGTGAATATAATCTTGTGCTTTAAGAACTCCCACTCTTTGCCGCCTTTCCCCCACCCCAATAAAAAACCCAATGAAATGGAAAAACAATCTTGGATTTGTATTTGAAACCAAGCTCCACCTTCAAGGGCAAGTTGTCTGTGACTTAGGTAAAAGGACTGATTAAATAAACGGCATGGCTGTAACGCTCACCATCTGAAATGGAGACAAATCTACTACACACCAATTATGAGTGGGTGTTCCTGAAAGGCTGATACATATGCAGCGTACATGGTAAGAGGCTGGTTCAGTAACCACCATTTCTATAGCAACCCACACACAATCGCATGCTGTGTTTTGGGAAGGCAGTTAAAACTGGATTCTACAACGTAGCTTCACTCTTGGAATATGCTTTTATTTCTATCATCTTAATAGAATGAGAGTATCCAAATCATATAATCCAAATTGCCATTAAACAGCAGATATTTATCAAATACAGGATCCATAAATCTTGATTTTTTTTTTTTTTTTTTTTGCCACTTGATGTCCATCGCTTTAAATTCAAACCACTGACCTGATTTGCTTGTGACCATTCCCCAGGGCAACAAGTCAGATGTCAGTCTGACAACCTGTACATTAGACAGCCATCTGCTGCCCCAGTTACAGGATAAAGAAAGGGTAAATGTCTGTAAAATAGAGCTGACATAATCATCTCTTACTGTCCAGAAAGGCTCAGCTAAGAGGCATTCACCATGACTAACAAAACTTCCTTTGCCAGACATGGGAAGGAAGACAGCTTCTTTCAAAGGTCAAACTGGCCACTGCACAATAAATATTCACTTTATTGATTTTTATTTTTAATTTTATTTTTGAGATAGAGTCTCACTCTAATGCCCAGGCTGGAGTGCAATGGTGTGATCCTGGCTCTCTGCAACCTCGCCTCCCAGGTTCAAGGGATTCTCCTGCTTCAGCCTCCCAAGAAGCTGGGATTACAGGCACCAACCTACCACGCCTGGCTCCAGCTACTTTTTGTATTTTTAGCAGAAATGTGGTTTCACCATGTTGGCCAGGCTGGTCTCAAACTCCTGACCTCAAGTGATCTGCCTACCATGGCCTCCCAGTGCTGGGATTACAGGTGTGAGCCACGGCACCTGGCTACATACTCACTTTAATTCCTTCCCCTCACATACATCTTAATACCCAGGACACAGAGAGGGCACAACAGGATCCTAACATATTCTGCTAATTCTTTAAGGAAAAGAGGTACACTAAATAAGTACTCCCTTGCTCTACAAATCAAAGCATTTTAACAAAATAGCTTTAGCAAAACCTGTAAATGTGACAAAATTCTCAATTCCAGTATGGGTTGAATATCCTTTATCCAAGATGCATTTTGGATTTTGGAATAATTCATTATACTTACCCATTGAACGTACTTAATCTGAAAATCCAAAATCTAAAATGCTCCAGTGAGCATCTCCTTTGAGCATGACCCGTGAGTATTATGATGGCCCTCAGAAAGTTTTGGATTTTGGAGCATTTCAAACCTTGGATTTGGGATGCTTAACTTACATATACTACTCATGCTTCTTTTTTTTTTTTTTTTAACTTTTTCTTTTTTTTTTTTTTTAATTTTTATTGCATTTTAGGTTTTGGGGTACATGTGCAGAACATGCAAGATAGTTGCATAGGTACACACGTGGCAGTGTGTTTTGCTGCCTTCTGCCCCCTCACCCATATTTGGCATTTCTCCCCATGCCATCCCTCCCCTGCTCCCCCTACTCATGCTTCTTAAAAAAAAAATCATTTCATGCTGGGCTTGGTAGCTCATGCCTGTAATCCCAGCACTTTAGGAGGCCAAGGAAGGCACATCACTTGAGGTCAGGAGTTTGAGACCAGCCTGGCCAACATAGTGAAAACCTGTCTCTACTAAAAATACAAAAATTAGCCTGGTGTGGTGGCATGCACCTGTAGACCCAGCTACTTGGAAGGCTGAGGCAGGAGAATCACTTGAACCCAGGAGGTAGAGGTTGCAGTGAGCTGAAATTGTGCCACTACACTCCAGCCTGGGTGACACAGTGAGATGCCATCACACACACACACACACACACACACACACACACACACACACACACACACAAATCATTTTTATTGAGGGTCCATATAGCAATTAGCCAACTCAGCCTGTTGTAACATACTAAACAAATTCAATGTTACTTGTTTTCTAAGATGATGTTGATCTAGTAGATCACCTTCTAATGAATATACAGGTTGAAATAAGAAGATGCCAATTTATAGAATGGGAAATTCTTTGCCTGTTCCAAAAGAAAAAATTACAACAACTGTGATACATGGCAGCATCAGAAACTGATCCCATCCTCACGGGTTTTGAAAGGGAGCATTTCTAGGTCTCTCTCCTAAGAGGAAACTTTCAATTACCTGACAGTCAAGGATTAAAGTGTGCGAGTTAGTGTTAAAACATGGATATACTGAGTTAGTGTTAAAACGTGATTTTGAGGCAGGGTGGTAGCTCACAGTCATTGTAATCCCAATGACCTGGGAGGCTGAGTTGGGAGGATCACTTGAGGGCAGGAGTCTGAGACCAGTCTGGGCAACATAGCAAGACCCCATCTTTACAATTTTTTTTTTACAAATTAGCTGGGCATGGTGGTGCACGCATTTTGTGCCAGCTACTCAGGAAGCCGAGGTAGGAGGATCTCCTGAGCCCAGGAGTTCTAGCTACTATTGTACCATTGCACTCCATCCCGAGTGACAGAACAGGATCCCTTCTTTAAACAAACAAAAACTACCACATGACTGTATCATTTGCACAGAAGTCCCAATCGAACCACAATATAATTTCATCTTTCTTTACAGAGTTTGAGGGGTCTGATGCTGCAATGCAGGTGCTGTCACTCTCAGCATCAACTGTCAACCCTGGCAAAATACAGGGGGCTGTCAGCTACCAGGCAATATGAAAGCTGTGGCTGCCTGGGCACCCCCGTTTGCTCCTGTCGTGTGTGGAATACACTTGCACTGTAATACTGGAAAGGAAAGAACTTTCTTTTGGAAGCCATTTAGACCAGAGGTCTCACAAATTTTTTTTTCCTGTAAGAGGCCAGATAGTAAATATTTTTGGTTTGTGGGGATCTAAGTCTCTGTTGCAATGATTCAACTCTGCGCTGTGGTGCAAAACACTCACAGACAATATGCCAGCAGATGGGCCTGGCAAGGTTCCAGTGAAACTTTATTTAGGGATGCTTACATATGAATTTCATATAGTTTTCATGTGCCATGAGATATTCTTCTCCTTTTGATTCTTTATTTCCCTCGTATTTATTGACGTATAGTCGCAAAATAAAAATTTTATATACTTAAGATGTCTGACCTGATGTTTTGATATATACATTAAGCTAATGAATATATCCCTCACTTTACAGTTACCATTATTTTTTCATCTTCTTTCTCTTGGTGGTGAGAACACTTCGAATCTACCCTCTCAATACATTTTAAGTATATAATACAGTCGTATTAACACAATTACCAGGCTTTGGATTATATCTCTGGAACGTAATTACCCTCTGATCAACATTCCCCCATTTGATTTTTTCCTTCGATCACTCAAAAATATAAAAATGAGGCCAGGCGCAGTGGCTCACGCCTGTAATCCCAGCACTTTGGGAGGCTGAGGTGGGTGGATCACGAAGTCAGGAGATCGAGACCATCATGGCCAACATGGTGAAACCCCGTCTGCTAAAAAAAAATTAGTTGGGTGCCTGTAGACCCTGTGACTCAGGAGGCTAAGGGAGGAGAATCGCCTTAACCCAGGAGGCAGATGTTGCAGTGAACCAAGATCACGCCATTGCACTGCAGCCTGGTGACAGAGGGAGACTCGGACTCAAAAAAAAAAAAAAGTAAAAATGATTTTTAGCTTTCAGACCACAGTTGGCCAATGCCAATTTAGATGATAAATTATTAATAGATTCACAAGTTGCTATCTGTGCTATTTCTGGCTGTTAAACAACTTGGAAGTGGCAATTATTTTGATTTACCTCAAAAATGGATAATTTGAAGTATTAAATAATTTGAGGTGATTACTGTAATCATAAATAGCAACTAATTATTAAATTGTTTTATATGCTTAAGATGTGTTGGTGCATTCCCCATTTTTTTCCTGATCTGATACTGTCTTTAGAATTTTTTAACTAAAATATTTTAATTTCTACTTAGATAATATTATTATTAATTAAATGTAATAGCAACAAAAGCCTTATGAAATATGTGGGCTTCCATTGAGTTTAATAAGTTAAAAAACAGATGGTTTCTTTGAAATGTCTATCTTATCTTAAAGCTTTCAGAAAAACATACCTTAATTCATTTGGTTATTTTTGAATGACTATCCACAAACGGTGACTTTTTTTCTGCATACATGCAATTTATTACAGCCAGGAATTTGGCAGTTACATTTTTCACAGTAAATGCAAAGTTAAAAAGACCATTTAGGCTGGGCATGGTGATTCATGCCTATAATCCCAGCCTTTTGGGAGGTAGAGATGGATCACTGGAGGCCAGGAATTTGAGACCAGCCTGGGCAACATGATGAGACCTTGTCTCTACAGAAAATAAAAAATAAAAAAAATTAGCCAGGTGTGGTGGTATGTGTAGTCCCAGCTACTCGGGGGGCTGAGGTGGGAGGATTGCTTGAGCCTGGGAGGTCGAGGCTGCAGTGAGCTGTGACTACACCTCCAGTCTGGGCAACAGTTAAGATCCCATCTCAAAAAAAAAAAAAAAAAAAAACCATGGTGAAACCCCGTCTCTACTAAAAATACAAAAAATTAGCTGGGCATGGTGGTGCATGCCTGTAATCCCAGCTATTCAGGAGGCTGTGGCAGGAGAATTGCCTGAACCCAGGAGGAGGTTGTTGCGGTGAGCCAAGATCGTGCCATTGCACTCCAGCCTGGGTAACAAGAGCGAAACTCCATCTCAAAAAAAAAAAAAAAAGACAACTGAAGTGGAAATAGATCAGTTACACAATGAAGATTCCCAATAAAATAAATAATAAAATTTAATCATAAATTATTAATAAATAAACATATAATAAAATAAACAATACATTTTAAGAAGGACCCATTCTCATGAGTATTTTCTTCTAGAGAGAAATCAGAGACTGGGCTAACTTATACTTCAGAGGCTTCCTAACAATGCACGCACCGCTGTCTTCACCAGCGTCTGTATTGTATTTGTTTCCTATTGCTGCTGTAAAAAATTACCACAAATATAGGGCCTTAAAACAGCACAGATTTACTTTCTTACACTCCTGGAGGTCAGAGGTCTAAAATCAGTTTCTCGGGTCTCAAGTCCAGGAGTCTGCAGGGCCGGTCCCTTCTGGAGGCTCAGAAGGGAGAAACCCTTCCTTGCTGTTTCTGGCTTCCCGTGGCTGCCTGTATTCCTAAGCTTGGGTCCCCTTCCTGCATTTCCAAAGTGCGTGGCTGTGGCTCCAGCCTGCGCTCCCGTCATCACCCTTCCATCTCCTCCTCTGATTCTGGCTTCTCTTGCATCCTGCTCTTAAGGGCCCTTGTGATTGATGGTCGTGGGCCCATCCGGGAAGTCCATGAGAATCCCCCCATCTCCAAATTCTTCATCACTTCCTCCAAGTCCGTTCACCGTAAAAGGTAATATTCACAGGGCCCAGGGATTAGGATGCAGAGATATTTCCAACTGCCATGTACATCAGAAACTTTTTTAAGTAAGGTTGTTTGTGAACTGTATATAAAGTCCACCAAGGAAAGCAAGGATGCTGCTTTTATACAACTGTGCCATGTGGTTGTAGTGCATGTGACCCACACAGGAATCCCTAGGGTCGGCTTCCTCACAGTAGGAGCCCTAGCCCTATTCCTCCATATTCAAATACACTCATTAAAAAAGAGAAGGCGAAAACGAGGAGAATACACACAGCAGGGATGGAGGCTCCAAGATGGAAAAAATCCAAAAGAACTGCCCTCCCTCTAAATAAGAGCTTAAAGCATCATCCTATAAAGTGCACGCATACATAGATATATAAAGGCAAATTATAGAGTAAACCTAAGTACAGATGGTAAATCAGAATATCTTAAATTGCCTTTTAAAGATAACTAAATTGGCTGGGCATGGTAGCTCACACTTGTCATCACAGGACTTTGGGAAGCTGAGGCGAGTGGATCACTTGAGCCCAGGAGTTCGAGACCAGCCTAGGCAACATAGTGAAACCCCATCTCTACTAAAAAAATTACAAAAATTAGCCCAGAGTGGTGGTGGGTGCTGTAATCCCAGCTACTCGAGAGGCCGAGGCATGAGAATCGCTTGAATCTGGAGGTGGAGGTTGCAGTGAGCTGAGACCTTGCCACTGCACTCCAGCCTGGGTGACAGAGTGAGACTCCAACTCAAAAGATCCCCCCAAATTAGCTGGGCATGGTAACCACACTTGTGGTTCCAGCTATTCAGGGGGCTGAGGTGGAAGGACTGCTTCAGCTCGGGAGATCGAGACTGAAGTGAGCTATGATCACACCATTGCACTCCAGCCTGGGTGACAGAGGGAGACCCTGTCTCTTAAAAACAAAAGAAAACAAAAATCCCTAAAATAATTCTAAAATAATTCTCAGGTGATTCAACCATTCAAAAGACATTTTAGTGGGTACCTAACATTATGCCAGAAACTGTTTTTGATCACAAGCATTCAAAGATAAATAAGACTCGGCGAGGGCACAGCAAGTAACCAGTACCCGAGTAGACTCATGGAGGACGCAGGGAGTAACTTGTACCTGCACAGACTCAAGGAGGGCAAATGAAGTAACTGGTACCCGTACAGACTCAGGAAGGGGACAGAGGGTAACTGGTACCCAGATAGACACAGGGAGTAACTGGTACCCACACAGACTCAGGGAAGGGGACAGAGGGTAACTGGTACCCGGATAGACACAGGGAGTAACTAGTACCCAGATAGACTCAGAGAGGGCACAGGGAGTAAATGGTACCTGTGTACGATGCCCTTCAAGCTGCTGGGACCACTGCAAGGTACGCAATGTACTCAGGATGAGGCTGGAGAGGGGCTGGAAAGGATCAACAGTGTTCGTCAAAGTGACCAGCTGTGAGGGGATGTCAGCAAGCCCAGAAGGGGGAAACATCTGGTCCGGTGGGAATGGGTTGGGTCTGGGACAGTGGCTAGGAAGATCTGGGAGGCTAGTGGGGCATCTCTGAAGACATCTGTGGGTCCTGCTGTGGCATCTGGGCTTCCTCACAAGGAGTTGCCCTTAGACATTCTCACAAACGAAAGTCATTTGTGGTTTTTTTTTTTTTTTTTTTTTTGTGGAGACAGGGTCTTTCTCTGTTGCCAAGGCTGGAGAGTGGCAGTATAATCTCAGCTTGCTGTAGCTTTGACTTCCCAGACTTAAGCAACCCTTCTGCCTTAGCCTCCAAAGTAGGCCCCTGGCTAATGAATTTTTTTTTTTTTTTTTTTTTTTTTTGTAGAGATAGGATCTCTGCATGTTGCTCAGGCTGGTTTTGAACTCCTGGGCTCAAGTGATCCACCCACCACAGTCCCATAAGCCACTGTGCTTGTCACAATCAGCTGACTCTGAATGAAGCAGATCACTCTCCACGGTGAGGGAGGGCCTCATCCCATCAGTTGAAGGCCTTAAGAAAAATACCAAAGTCCCCCGAAGGAAGAGGAAATTCTGCCAGCTGACTGTCTTTGGACTGAAATTGCAGGATCAACTCTTCTCTGAATCTCTAGCCTGATGGCCTACCTTGCAACTGGGGACTTGCCAGCCTTCCCAATTGTGTGAGTCAATCCCTTAAAATCAATCTCTCTCCCTAAATATAGATATCTCCTGTGGGCTCTGTTTCTTTACAGAACCCTGAAACACTCATTATAACAACAGTGGGTACTATTATTATTGCCACATCACAGTGGAAGAAATTAGTACAGAAACGTTAAGTAACTTGGCTAGGGCCACACAGCCAGTGGGTGGCAGAGCTGGAACTCAGCCCCACTGTATGCCCAGACTCCCTCTTTTAGCCACACTCTCCGCTGCTTCTCAGTGCACTGATCTGGATGCGCCTGTGTCCTCCTGGGAGGGCAAATGGGGACAGGCAGAATATACAAGGGGGTGTATATTTATACCTCTTACAAATGCAAATATAGGTATATAATTTGCCCAAGGTGGGACTTATAGTTTTATAAGTAGCAGAACCAGGTTTTCAGAAAACAAAACACAAGCTCTTTCCATTCTCTTGCCCACTTTCTCTGTGTGTTTTTTAAATCCATTTTCTTCCTCCTTCTAGAATTCCTGCATTCTTCAGAGACTGTCGGTCACACACCCCTCAGGCTGCTCCCTCCTGGAGGCCCTCAGGTCCCCACCATGACCTTGATGCCCCCCAAATGATCAGGCTTGCAGAGAACACACACTATCGATAAAGCGCCCATCTCACCTAGTGCAGGATATGTGAACAGACAGCATTGCGATCCACTTCACAATGTCAAGTTCACTACAGCTGGTAAAATCAATGCATTCCACACAAATAATTATAGAGTCTCTACTAATTATTTGGAAAGTAAAATAAGACAAAACAAAAATCCCCCTGGCCCAAAAGCCCAACAGGTATTTCTTTTCAAATCTAATTCCTAGAGCTCTGTTTTAACTGATTCAAGAAATTAGGTATCTTTGAAAATACACCGATATAAAAAATCTCCCAGTTAACTTCATCATGCATCGTCTAAAAGTTTTAAATTCTGAACTGGGTTATTTGAAAACTGATACTTTCTTTTTGTTGAGACAGAGTCTCGTTCTGTCACTCAGGCTGGAGAGCAGTGGCGTGATCTTGGCTTACTACAGCCTCCGTCTCCTGGGTTCAATCGATTATCCTGCCTTAGCCTCCTGAGCAGCTGGGATTACATGTGCCCACTGCCACACCTGGCTCAGGTTAACTTCTGTATTTTTAGTAGACATGGGGTTTCACCATGTTGGCCAGACTGGTCTTGAACTCCTGGCCTCAAGTGATCCACCTGTCTCAGCCTCCCACAGTGCTGGGATTACAGGTGTGAGCCACCTTGCCTGACCTACTATGCCATTTTTATTTACTCTTGGATCACTTGCTCAGGGGAAAGCAAACTGCTACGTAGTAAGCAGCTCTAGAGAGGGGCCCACGTGGCAAGGAAGTAAGCCCTCTGGGCAACAGCCGTCAAGGAAGTGAGGCCTGTCTTCAGCCGTGTGAGTCACACTCACTGGCCCCAGCTGAACCTTGCTGGAGGTGACCACAGCCTCGGCTGACAGCTTGACAGTGCCTTGTAAGAGACTCTCAGCCCTACCACCCAGCTCAGCAGTACGTGGATTCCTGACCCCCAGAAACGGTGAGATGCTGGAGCTCACTGTTGTTCTTAGCTGCTAACTGTTAGGGTGCTGTGTCACACAGCAGCCAGTCACTAATGGCTACATGCACTATGAGAGCCCTAGAGGGACAGAATTCAAGATACATGAGTGATTTTCTCTAGGTGGTAAGACTTACCGGGAATTTTTATTTCCCTTGTTTTGTACCATTTTGGGAAATATTTCCCCTTTTTCAGAAAACAGGAAACACACACACACACACACACACACACACACACACACACACACACACGACCAAGAGCAACCACATGACCTTCTGATGAATTAAAGGATAAAGTTTAGGAAAGCTAGTATTAGCTCCAATAACCTTTATAGATTCTTTTCAAGTAAATTAGGTTAAATGTGCAAAACAAAAACAAGTAAGACAAACAAAAAATGAGTTCCCAAGAGAGAACCCGAATGGCACGGTGAAGGGCGCCTTCCCCACGAAGAGCCGCACAATGCAGCGTGAGCAGCAGCACTCACTGACTTCAAGGAAAGGAGGCTTCCATGAGCTTCTTAGAAGGAAAACCGAACAGTAACGAAGCCATCTGGCAGCCGATCGTCAGCATAGAACTCTCGCTTACCCAGCTTCTGGTCAAACCGCCACGCTGCCACATACGCATTGTGCCTCAGGCTGCTCTGTGTGGCCAGGGGCACAGTGACATAGATGGGACCATCCACCAGCACTGGTGTTCCATTACTGCTCAGCAAGTGGACGCTGACGGCTGTGACTGGGGTCAGGTCATGCCTGGTGCTGTTTCCTAGAAGGAAGAGGCATTTTCCATCATTTGCATGCAAAGTACCCATGTGGGGCTGTGGAAACCTTTGCAAAAAAGTAGTCGCAGCTGAGTATAGCACCCCTTATATGCAGGGACTGCATTAAGCACTTTACATACATAATCCTCACCACAACCTGGGAAGGCAGGTAAAATCCTCATTTTACACATAAAGAAACCTGCTCAGAGCGAGTAGTAATGGTAGGTGGTTTAAGGGCATACACTCACTCGAGGCTGAGCTGGAATCTAGGCTCAGGTTTGCTAATTTTTTGTGTTTTTTTTTTTTTCTTGAGATCAAGTCTCATTCTGTCGCCCAGGCTACAGTGCAGTGGCAAGATCTCAGCTCACTGCAATCTCCACCTTCTGAGTTCAAGCGATCCTCCGGCCTCAGCCTCCCAAGTAGCTGGGATTACCACTATGCCCTGATAATTTTTGTATTTTTAGTAAAGATGGGGTTTTGCCGTGTTGGTCAGGCTGGTCTTGAACTCCTGATCTCAGGTGAACCTCCTGCCTCAGCAATCCCAGGACTGCTTGGATTTGCTATTTATAATTACTGTGTTTTGCTTTCAAAAGGGATCTCAAAAGAGAAGGATTTTTCTATAATGTGAGACAAAGGTGTACATGGAAATCACTGGAAATAATTTCTACACAAAGTGAGTCCCATGCATGTGTTCAATTGCTTGGCAGATTACCTTACTAAAACCAAATGTTTTAGAGTAGAGGCTGCCTTTTTTTTAAAGATAACAAATTTCTTCAAGGATTGCCTCAAAAATATTAACTTCTAAAAAATACGCTACTGAGGACTAGACTTCAAATATTTATGCGTTCTTTTAGTTGCCATTGTTATTTCGGTATGTTTAAAATGACTCCAATATACCAATTATTCTCCATTAAAGGCCTTTGGTCCAAGCCAAAGCTTTAATGACTGCCTACAGATAAATTAGAGATGCTTACGAGACCAATACATTTATGGACTCAAGCAATCCATTTTACATTTTTCCTCCAGTGAAATACGGTGTCACACAAAATATGCCATAATTTTACATCTTTCTTTGAGCAGAATGACAAAAACACAGTGAAAAAAAACTTAAGCTGCGTATAATCTATATGACTTTTTATTTAGCTACTTACATACTTACCTACCTACCAACCTGAGCTAATGTAAACCTCCAATCTGGTCTAAACTTAAACATTTAAAGCAAACATAGTGAATTTTAGAGTCTCAACAACAAGTTACATCTAAATTCTTTATAGAGCAATTTCCACACAGCTAACGCCACTCTACCTTATACCACTCACGTCCGTCTCTGTTTTTTAACGAAGGCAAAGGTGTGGGAATAGCGATTTCATGGACAGATCCAAGTTGGAATCACAGGTCCAAGTTTTGAAATCTTTTAGTCTGGTTATGTCATTTTATAGTTTAAAAAAACAAAAACAGGCCGGGCGCGGTGGCTCACGCCTATAATCTCAGCACTTCGGGAGGCCAAGGCGGGTGGATCACTACGTCAAGAGATCGAGACCATCTGAAACCCCGTCTCTACTAAAAATACAAAAATTAGCTGGGCATGGTGGCACATGCCTGTAATCCCAGCTACTCAGGAGGCTGAGGCAGGAGAATTGCTTGAACCCAGAAGGCAGAGGTTGCAGTGAGCCGAGATTGTGCCATTGCACTCCAGTCTGGGTAACAACAGCAAAACTTCATCTCAAAAAAACAAACAAACAAAAACAAAAAACCTCAGAATTTACCATGTTTCTGGTCCAAAGATTGTGTGGCTTGAGACATATATGCGTCAGCTACTCAAAGGTGATAGGGAAGCCAAGCCAGGTTTACACTCTACTGCTCTAAGTTCTGTTAGAATGTCTCGAGAGGATAGAACTTACAACTACAGAAACGCTGGCCAGGCGTGGTGACACACGACTGTAACCCAGGCACTTTGGGAGGCTGAGGTGGGTCACTCGAGCCCAGGAGTTCAAGACCAGCTTGGGAAATATAGTAAAACCCCGTTTCTACAAAAAATTAGCTGGGCATGGTGGTAGATGCCGACAGTCCCAGCTACTTGGGAAGCTGAAGTGGGAGAATGACTGGAGCCCTGGAAGTGAAGGCTGCAGTGAGCTGTGATCACACCACTGCAATCCAGCCTGGGTGACAGAGTGAGACCCTGTCTCAAAACAAAATAAAAAGAGAAACTAAAGAAGTGTTAAGTAAGTTTACACTTACTAGACTGTGTAAACAACTGAGAGATAATGTTTTCCATCAGAGAGTGCTGTTTCTTTCATCAAACTCTGGACAGGATGTCCAAATAGGCAGGTAGCAGATGGAGGAGAGAAGCGCTAGAAATGGTGTCTCCCTTCTCCTCCCTCCTCACCTTGCAATTCTCCCTTCCTGCACATTCCCAGCCAAGGAAGACTGAGTCCCGGTACCAGATCTGCCACGAACTGCCTATGTAATCTCCGAAAGTTACTCCATTCCTCTGGGGTCTATTTTTCTTACCTTCAGAACCAAGGAGGGTAGACTAGATGCCTTCCTGCACCTACGGAAATAAGTATCCGCAGCTTGAAACATTCGGAAGTAGAGCATTGCAGAAATGAGCGTATTAATGGACAGCAATATGCATTAGGTTCCTGGAATTCGTGTTCCTTTAATGTCCTCTAGCTGTCTCAAGACATTGTGGGCATTATGTCTGCCTTCTTGAGGCCTCGTCCTTCCTCAGGGCTCCACAAAACGCCTGCTTCTCTATGCCTTGCAAGTGGTTGTCCCTCTATATCCCCATGTTCTTTATTCTGCAACAATTTTTTTTTTGAGATAGAGTCTTGCTCTGTTACCCAGGCTGGAGTACAGTGGTGCAATCTCCACTCACTGCAGCCTCTGCCTCCTAGGTTCAAGCAATTTTCCTGGCTCAGCCTCCCGGGAGGAGTAGCTGGGACTATAGGCAGGTGCCATCACACTGGCTAATTTTTTTTTTTTTTTGTAGTTTTAGTAGAGATGAGGTTTCACTATGTTGGTCAGGCTGGTCTTGAACTCCTGACCTCAAGTGATCCATCCGCCTCAGCCTCCCAAAGTGCTGGGATTACAGGTGTGAGCCATCATGCCTGGCCTATTCTGCAACAATTCACACTGTGAAGGGCTAAACTATTTTCCTTCTCTCTGTTACAAAACTCCAATTTTACGCAAAGTATTGAGTTCTATACAGAAAGTGGTTTTCCTTCCTGTTCCGTCTGGATGTTGCCTGGCTCCCTTTAAAGTCTGCACAAAGACAAGCAGGTGTCAGGCCAATGCCGCAGACCTGGCATTTGGGAGATGGAACACCACTGGCCCAAGCGAGGAGAGGAGTTGTGTCACCTTGGGCCACCCACTGGTCACTTGTCACGTGACAGGTTCTGCTCAGCTGACATCTAAGGTTCTGTGGGGCTCTATATTCTACTAACTTTTTGGAATTGCAGGAAAAGTCTGCGCCTGTCATTTTCTTCACTCCTCTCTGTCTTCCTGGAGTTCTTAGTGAAAGCAATTTTTATAAAACCCCTTGGGAATGCTACGGAACAGTTCTGTGCTTTCTCAGCAACCGGGGGAAGAGTATGATGCTCTCTGGTGAGGGGAGGGGGCCCCCAGGAGCTAGAAAGAGAAGAGAAGTGGCGGAAACCTCCAGGCAGCCATGCTTCTCTACTTACAACTCTGGACGCCCCCTCTAAACCAGACACCACAGCCTTCATGGCACCCCCGGAAAACAGTCTTGCAGAGCCCTTGCTAGTCTCTTCTGCAGCCTCTCTGATTCCATCCACCTTCACTGAACTCTGGGTATGACTCTAGTTGAGATACCTCCTGTATTTTCAGGAGATGAACTTGTATTACCTCAAAGACACGTCTGGTCCAGGCACCCTCTCTTTAGGATGCGAGCTCTTAGATGCCTTTAGTAGAACAGGAGGCAAGTGACTGTGAGGAAAAGATAAGCTGTGTGCAAATTGACCCCGGGGGCCAGCGTGGAGCTGGGGAGTCATTGAGGTGTCTGTGCTCAAGGGAGCCCAGGTTCCTAGTCCCCGAGGGTGCATGTGAATGCACTATGGACCCCGGGGGCCAGCGTGGAGCTGGGGAGTCACTGAGGTGTCTGTGCTCAAGGGAGCCCAGGTTCCTAGTCCCCGAGGGT
>CM052669.1:13395287-13426943 GCA_028533165.1 Leontopithecus rosalia
GAGAAAGCCTGGTCATTTCTAGGTCAAGTCATCCATTCTTTCAGTGGGAGCGAAGTTTCACGTCACCTTGCAAAGACCTCTCTTCCCTCTGAACTCACGGAATGATTTTAAAATAAAACAAACTCTAAAATCAATAGTTCTGTGTCTTTGTGTTCTGCTTCCCCCATTTTCTCAGAATGCATAATTTATTCAAGAGCTACTGGAAATGGGGCACAGATAAAAATTAATGAGTCCTGAGGATGAATGCTCCAAGTTAGGGTTTTATGGATCGTGCGCCATTTTGTCCGGGATACTGGGTGCTGGTTACGATGATTTTAAACCACTTTTTTTCTTTTTTTGAGAGAGTCTGAATCTGTCGCCCAGGCTGGAGTGCAGTGGCACAATCTTGGCTCATTGCAACCTCCACCTCCTGGGTTCAAGCGATTCTCCTGCCTCAGCTTTCCGAGCAGTTGGGACTACAGGCACCTGCCACCATGCCCGGCTAATTTTTGTATTTTTAGTAGAGGCAGGGTTTCACCATGCTGGCCAGGCTGGTCTCAAACTCCTGACCTCAAATGATCCACCCACCTTGGCCTCCCACAGTGCTGGGACTACAGACATGAGCCACCACACCTGGCCTTAAATTACTTCTTCATGCTCCCCATAATAAGACTTTTCTCCCAGACTGGCACATTTCAAATAATAGTCAACATTTTTTTCCTAATAGTTTACTTAAGATGACTACTATGCCATCTTTCTGATGACAAATTACTGACATATTTACTGACATGTTAATCACATTCTTATCAGCACACAAAAATTAAAGAAGAAACGTTTTAGAAAACAGAGGGAAGAAAAATGAGTAACAAGTCACCAGGTTACCTTTATGTCTAACCAGAAACTTTTTAATGTGCTACAAAATGGACCAATGTTTCAGGTTTAAAAGCTTTTTCAGAATAATCAGTTTATGTAAAGTACTGGAAAATTAAGTGAAATTCAATCAAAGCATCCCTGGAAAATGCTGTAAGTTACTTGCATAGCAGAATGGAATTCAGAATAGCCTCCGATTTAAAATTTTAATGCTGTAATTAGTCTAAAGTGTGGGGAAAAGCAAAGCAGGGTAGATAAGAAAATAATTCAGGACTCCAGAATCCTGACACCTCTTCTACGAGGAGGACTGGGACCATTCCAGTGCCGAGAGCTCCGGAGAATGGTGCAGTTATCCACGGATGGAGGTGTAGGGTACCCGTCTTGGGTCTTTCTCTGCTAAGGAATTTCACCTATTTTCTGGTGGGTAGCTCTTAGTTTCTCTGATCTTTTAGCTGTGGCACGCAGTAGTGATACTGAACAGGCTGACTTAGAGACCTGCCAGGAGAGGGCGGATTCCAACGCATTTTCAAAGCCTAGCCACTCTACTCCCAGTTGAGGGCAGAGAGAGCAAGTGCAGAGAAAGAAACGACGTGGGAAAAAGCTGGGAGGACACGGATTGCAGTGGGCGGAGGCCCCCCATCTTAGGTGGTCCCCTGGTCTCTGAGTCGGACAAAGTGCCACCTCTTCCCCTCTTGGCTGCAGCATGGGTGGGTGGGGTTGTGCGTCTCTACCAGCCACACCCACCCACAGGCTACTCTCTCAACTGGGGGCTCATGGGAGACAGAGGGCAGCTGTGCTGAACCCCTAACTCTGATCTTATACTTTAAAAAATTGCAATTTCAATGTTAAGAATTTCTCTGAACTGGACATATTCAGTCCACCAAAGGAGAGCTCAGTGAAGGTGCTTAAGGCAATTGGTAACAGCAGAAAAGCTCAAGGAGACCAATGCACGAACATGTAATTCTATGGGGCTGCAGGCTGAATTCCCTAAATGTACTGACGTAACTCAGTTTCAATGCACTTCAACTTGTACCAAGAGTCCCCTTCTGCCACTTCAGTGCCTTTCTCCCACAACGGGCTAACGCTTCCAATCATACCTAAGATCCACATGTACAGATGAAAACACAGAAACCCAGACTGAAAAGAGAAAATACTCAAATTACCTGTTCCATTTCCGTCTAATCCTCGCAAATAGGGAAAACTGTCCACCTCCGCGGGGGAGCTGGCGGCCGTGAGAAACGCGGTCAGGTCGCTGTAGCTGGTGTTCTCAGGCAACCTCAGAGCCCTTCTCTGGAAATGAACACGAGGCTGTGGCCGGGCACCTGCAGAGATTAACCTCCAAGTTACCTCCCCAAGGAGCGGTTTCTGTTTTTAGAAAATGCAAAACCAGGAAGTGCCTAAGGTTTCGGCTCGCCTCCCCCACCCCGCTCCCTCTCCCAAGGCCTCCCTTCCCCCATTCATGCAGGCCGCAGAGATGTGACAACATGCTATTATGGGGAGAGAAATAATAGCCCATTGTCACATTTGTTTTGACACAGGATGTTATTTAGGTTTTTAACAAAAAGCTTTTTCCAAGTTCTATGTGCGAGCAGTCTTTTCACTGGCCGGCACCGGCCTGTGGATCTGGGTAGCATTTGGGGAAAGTCCGTGTAAATGAAACAAGTAGATAACAATTAATCTCTTTACGCAAACAACGTAAGAGATTCTCTGATACCGCTGCAAGCCCATCTTTAATCTCCCTGGAAAAATCTGGTTTAACGCCATGAACCCAATTGAAGGAGGGCAAGGGAATGAACTGTGCAGCCTTGGAAAGAATTGCAAACAATACCCGGCGGCAATGAATCTTCTTTTTCTGTGGAAGCTGCCATTTGTCATCATCCAGTCTACTCCGGAGGCGTGCTTCCTACTTGTGACGGATTATGTCACAGAATTTATGGCGAGACTTTTGAAATGACGCAAAATGATGTTTCTTCACCAAACTCAACTCCTTTGTGTAGGAGGACGGGTTGAGCCGACAGGCCCTAGGCAGTTGTGTTGTGCCATCATCTGCAGCTTAACTTTGCTCCAATTCTTTTTTTCTTTCTTTTTTTTTTTTGAGATGGAGTTTCGCTCTTGTCACCCAGGCTGGAGTGCAGTGGTGCGATATCGACTCACTGCAACCTCCGCCTAACAAGTTCAAGCGATTCTCCTGCCTCAGCCTCCCAAGTAGCTGGGATTACAGGCGAGTGCCAGCACACCCAGCTAATTTTTGTATTTTTAGTAGAGATGGGGTTTCACCATGTTGGCCAGGCTGGTCTCAAACTCCTGACCTCAGGAGATCTGCCCGCCTCAGCCTCCCAAAGTACTGGGATTACAGGCATGAGCCTCTGCGCCCTGCTCAGATGTTGTTTTGATCATAAAACATGAACCTGTTTTACCTAATGCTGTGGTGATATTCACAAGATGTAAAGCTGCTAGGTAATTTTGTGCAAACCTGGTAAAAGCATCGTTAAGAAAAAAACCTGTAGATCCAACCCCATGCTTGAGGCAGACCACATTCCACCTGTTGACTGGCTGAGAGCTCCTTCTCTGGAGGTGGTGGGCTCTATCCCCACTCCAGGGTCCCTTTTAACTCTGGATCAAATAACTTGTAAGGAGAAAATAAGGCTGTCTAGACTTGTTCTAGAATAAGGGAGTTTTAGAGCTTCAAGAATCTACTAGTTCAAGTCTCTCTTCTTACAGGTGAGGCCTCTGAAGCCCAAAGGGATTCCGCAGACTTATGTCTGGGGCAGCCTGTCTTGGCGACATACTACCTAATGGGCAGGGAGTCACAGTGCTCCCACTTCCTCCTAAAAAGCACCAGCTAGACTTCTCCTCCAGGGGCTGGTTCTCCACTCTGTGAAATCCAGGCCCAGCTTTAGGGTCCAGAGAGCAGATGCCCAAAATCCTGAGAGTCCTGTCTAAGCCTCGTCCCCTCTGCTGAAACTAAATAGATACAGGCACTGGACCACCCCAAACCATCTGTTCTCTTTCCTCACCCCTAAAACAAACCCACAGCGACACCCCAGCCTCTGGGGATCTGAATATTTTTCTTTCTTTCTTTTTTTTTTTTTTGAGATGGAGTTTTGCTCTTGTCGCCCAGGCTGGAGTACAATGTCGTGATCTCAGCTCACTGCAACCTCTGCCTGGGTTCAAGTGATTCTCCTGCCTCGGCCTCCCAAGTAGCTGGCATTACAGGCATGTGCCACCATGCCCAGCTAATATATATATATATATATATATATATATATATATATATGTATATGTGTGTGTGTATCATATCTATATCTATATCTATATTTTATATATAGAGGTATATAAGATATATCTATCTATCTATATATATCTGATATATATATCATATATACATGATATATATATCATATATATATCTGATATATATATATATCAGATATATATATGATATATATATATATCAGATATATATATGATATATATATCTTTTCTTTCTTTTTTTTTTTAAAGAGTCGGGGTTTCACCACGTTGGCCAGGCTGGTCTGGAACTCCTGACCTCAGGTGATCCACCCGCCTTGGCCTCCCAAACTGCTAGGACACAGGTGTGAGCCGCCCCACCCGGCCTGACATTCTTCTCTTTCTAGTGTGGTCTTACTTTCCTTCAATTTTGCAGAATCCTGCTACCAACTTGGTCTGCAGAGGATTCAAACTCCTCAGGTGCCCCGCAAGCGCTCCATGTCCAGCGGGGGCAGTCTTTTCCCAGCCCCTTCTCCCCCTTGCCCATGCACACGGCACGTGGCTTGCTTTTGTTCTCCCTTTCCACGCTGCCCTCCGGGATGGAAGGTCAAAATCAGCACTCTTTCTTATCACCTCATTCCGGATGATATAACATTCATTGCTTCTCTTATTTTTTTCAATGATCAGGAAATAAACGTTTTTGCCTAGTTTTCAGACTAAATACTGCTGCTGATGGCATTCAGTGAACAAGGCCCTGTGTAGCAGCCTGGGTCTCACACAGTGGAAAGGTGAAGCACTCTGCTAATAGGAAGAGGAGAACGGTGAGTCCACATGTGATGAGCAGAGAGGAAGCCTGTCCTCATGAGGGTCCAGGCAGAAGCAGAAGTTGGGCTGGTGACCCCAGAACAGGAAAGGGAGAGTGCACCCCTCCAGGCTGTAAAAGGAGTCCTTGTGAGATGGGCTGGCAGAGACCTGTGTGAGGGCAGTGAGGGGCAGAAACCTCCTCTGACTGGACTGAGGGTTGCTGAAGGACAAGGGGAGCCTGGGAATGCACCCAGGATATGCAGCCTAGACAGGACTTACGGGGAAAGGCCTGGGACCCAGAGAACCCAGAGAACCCAGGCTGCTGTCCTCAGCTCTCGGGGCCCTGGTGTCTCACCTGGTCTTCTCCATCTCATGCCTTCTCGAGATCAAGTGTTACATGCATTTGGGTGGACAACACATCTCTCTCCCCTCCCTGCCTCTGCTCTGCCTCTCTCCCAACTTGTGCAGGAGAATTTGGACCCTGGCCAGACATTAGCATCTCTCTGCTGGGGCTGGGGGCTGGGGGCATGTAGCGGGCTATACAGGGGCAGATCCTCAAGGAAGGGATACGGGCAGCGCAGCTTGTGACACACCCTGGGACTGGCACGACATGGGTACCGTCCATGAGGGGCCAAACACCCTACTGCACAGCACAGGCAATGCCCACGGTGACAAAATGACTGAAACAGCACCTGAGGAACTTAAGGGTGCAAGCTCTTCTAAGCCACAGCACAAATAAAATCAAAGAGGGTATGCGTGGGGCTGGGGGGGCGGTCACATGCCCGAGCCTGCCTCTGTGTACTAAAGCTGCCAACCAGTCCCACACTTCAGAAAGGAATAGCACTGGGTGGGGCTGGCAGGGCGGGCAGTGGATAAGCCTGTAGGGCTCCGTCCCCATCCCAAAAATGCTCAGACCCTGCTTTCCTGAAAACGCAGGGGCCCCTGCTTCCTCTCTCTGCATTTCAACATCTGTTCTTCCGTCTTCTCTTCCGCCCCTAACCACCTCCAAGGTCAATCCAAGCCTCTAATTTAACTTTTGCTTATTCATTGCAAGACTTGGCTCAACCGTCTGTTCTTGCAGTTGTCAGCACGCTCTTTCTCTATAGGCCTTTCCTTCCCAACGAACGAAAATGCCCATTTCTTCCCCGTCTGGAACAATAACAAGCAAACATGACTTTAATTCTGTTATCCCCATAAGCGAATGCCTTCTGTCCTTCCACCAAGCTCCAGTGACGTGGCTTCTACCTGCAATGCATGCTGCCCTTGGAGATGTCGACTGATCTGCAAACCCGTGACCACGGCTCAGCCTCCATCCTCATCGACCTCTTCACAATGGTTGACACTGTTCGCCACTCCTGCCCACGATCCCTCTTCCTCCTTGGCATTCGTGGTTCTGCACTCTGGTTCTCTCCAGTGTCTGCCTGCTGTTTCCTTTGCAGGTTCTTTCTTTTTCGTCCTGCCTCTGGATGAAACAGCTCCCAGAGGGCTGCCACCCATCGCCTCTGCCATTTCTGTGCTCTGCTTTCTCCCTGTGGGCTCCTTCCACTGCTAGAGACTTGGCTGGTACCATCCCCTTCAGCCTTGGATTTTTTTCTAAGCTCCATGCCTGCATTCTCCCCTGCCTTCTAGATACTTCTACCCAGATGCCCATCTGGCACTCTAAAATTATAATCTCCTCTCTCTTACCTAACAGTATTCCAGTCTCCCTAATACCCAGTTGTGACTCTGGGTCACCATCAGCATTCTCTCTCTGTGTCATCTTGCACAGTCACTCAAGTGCCAAGACTGGCCAGTCCCCCCTTACCAGCGCTTCTCACATCATCTCTCCCTCCCTCTTTTGCATCCAACAGCATACGTTACCTCAACCACTGCAAAAGCCTCCTACCTGGCCCCACTGCTTCAGCCTCACTCCCTTTTCATCTACTGACACTGTGACTGTTCAAAGATACCACTCTAATCATGTCCTTTCCCTGGCCAGAAACCAGCCATGGCTCTCTCCCGCTCACCAGATTCACAGCAATGACAAAAGCCACAACAACAATGAATAGACCAGGACAGACCCGGACCACGACTACACCTCTTCTCCAAGTGAGAGGCACGGATCAGTGCTTTAGGATTTATAAAGTACACCTATAAAAACAGGTTATTTAATATTTACAACATCCCTGTGAAGAAGGAACCCCCTTCTGTCTTTATAGATAAGGAATGAGGTTAAGTGACTTGCCCAAAGTCATTCTGCTTGTGAGAGGTGGAAAGGAATTATTTAATTCTAACTCTATCCCTTCCAATCACCCCATGCCTTCCTCAAAATAGATGTTCCACCTACTGCCAACCAATTCTCATTCTCTTGCCAAACAGGATTGCATGACTAAGTCTGTTTCTTTACGTCCTTTTTTTTTTTTTGAGACAGGGTCTTGCTCTGTCACCCAGGCTAGAATACAGTGGTGCCATCACAGTGCACTGTAGCCTTGACCTTCTGGGCTCAAGTGACCTTCCCACCTCAGCCTTCCAGGTAGCTGGGAATGCAGGCACACGCCACACACCTGGTTAATTTTTATATTTTTTTTTTGTAGAGATGAGGTTTTGCCATGTTGCCCAGGCTGCTCTCAAACTCCTGGGCTCAAGTCATCTGCCCACCACAGCCTCCCAAAGTGCTGTGATTACAGGGTGGAGCCACCACGCCTGGCATCTCTGTGTCTATATACACATTCATGCTCATCTCCATGTCTGAAACTTCTCACTCATCCTCCACCTCATCCAAATGCATGTCAAAAGCCACCTCTGCTATGCAGCCTTTGTTAATCGCACCCTAAGCTCTAAGCTCTACTTGCATCGGGCTTACAGCACTGCTCTTCATGCCGGGTATTATAATTATTTGCATTTCTTCATGTCCCTAATCAAAAGCATCATGAGAACATGGGCAGTGGCATCACTTAGCTCCAGTTTAAACGTTTCCTCTACCACCTTCTAGTTGAGTGATTTGGGCTTCAGGTTCTTTATCTTCAACATGGGTAGGAATCATGCCTGTCTCGTAACATGGCTGTTGTGATGCTGGTTCACAACACATATGGAGGGTGTCTAATAGCATCTCCTGGATAAGCCCTGCTTTCCTGTCTCCTCTTCCCCTCATAGACTGAAGCTCCTTAAACCAGGTGTTCTGTGAAATGCATGGCACCGGTTCTGTATACAGTTGGTGCTCAATGATACTTACATGAAAATGAGTTAAACTTGGCAGCTCACCATATTCCAGTAATGCTCTGTCTCCATTCCAACTAGACCAGGTGGTCCTCCATCTCAGCACCATTCATATCTCGGGGCAGGCAGTTCTTTATTTGGGGGTTGTCCCGTGCATTTCAGCATGTTTAATTGCATCCCTGACCTCTACCTACTAGATGTCTGTAGCAGCCCCCCAAATACTTCCAGACCTCACTAAATGTCTCTGGGGGGCAAAATCGCCCCCATTTCTGAACCACTGTACTATACATCCTGAGCATCTTCACAAAATCCAAACACTCAGCGCTGAGAATCTCCCCGCAATGTGTCTAGACAGCAAAAAGAAACAGGGAAAGCCTCTGTATTCATGGAACTCAAGAGAGAAGGCATTTCTCTGTGTCTCTGTCTCTCTCTGTGTCTAACCGTGTCTCTCTTTCTGAATGCCTGTCCCTCTCTTGACCTAACAGATGAACAAAGAAACTTAAAAGAAATACTAATAGTAAGTTTTTGGAGGGCATGAAGATTTCCAAGTCAATGTCAGCAGCTGAAGTTTAAAGAAAATCCAAGGCTGGGCGCGGTGGCTCAAGCCTGTAATCCCAGCACCTTGGGAGGCCAAGGCGGGTGGATCACAAGGTCAAGAGATCAAGACCATCCTGGTCAACATGGTGAAACCCCGTCTCTACTAAAAATACAAAAAATTAGCTGGGCATGGGGGTGCGTGCCTGTAATCCCAGCTACTCAGGAGGCTGAGGCAGGAGAATTGCCTGAACCCAGGAGGCAGAGGTCGTGGTGAGCTGAGATCGTGCCATTGCACTCCAGCCTGGGTAACAAGAGCGAACTCCGTCTCAAAAAAAAGAGAAAAGAAAAGAAGACCCAGGGTTGCCACCTGAGAGGAAAGAAAACAAGCCGGAGGGCTGCGGTGGTTTTCTGTTTTCCGCCTTGGGGCTCTTTCTAAGATGCCATTTAGCTTCCTTAAATGGATCAGTGAAGACTTGAGGCAGTAATCTTGGGGATAACGGGTACTTTCTCTTCCTCTTTGAATCAGAGTCAAGGAAATCTCTTCTCAGAGCTCTCATCACTTCTTGATGAGGTTATTACATCATCCTCCTTTTCTTACACATTTAACTCGCTAAAACATCAGTAACATTCATTACACCAAAAAAGAAAAGAGTCAGAAGGCAGTCATGGAAATGGCTTGATTATCATAGTGTTTTAAGTGCTAGAATAAGAGAGTAATGATGAAAGAACAAGATAAAGTTCAAGAGAGAGAGCAGCCAACTGCCCAGGAGAAAAGAAGTCCCCAGGCTGGTATTTGTGAACTGCGTCTTGAAGGCTGAGAGGCAGAGGAGAAGAGACGGCATCCATGAAGGGACACAGATGGAAAAGGTCTAGCATGTGTGAGGAAGGGAAGAAACTCTGTGAGCTGTGTGGGGTCCAGGGGGCAGAGGCGGAGGTTTGGGAAGAACACAGCAAATCCCGATCAAGAGTTTGGGGCTGGGTGTGGTGGCTCTGTAATCCCAACGCTTTAGCAGGCTGAGGCAGGAGGAACGCTTGAGGCCACATGTTTGAGAATAGCCTGGGCAACACAGTAAGACCCCATCTCTACAAAAAATTTAAAAAGTTAGCTGGGTGTGGTGGCACATGCCTGAAGTCACAGCTACTCCAGAGGCATAGGCAAGAGAATCATCTGAGCCTCAGAGTTTGAGGCTATAGTGAGTTATGACTGCACTACTGCACTCCAGCCCATGTAACAGAGTGAGACCCTGTCAATCAATCAATCAATCAATCAATCAATCAATGAGTTTGGACTTGCGTGGGCCTGCAGGGGAGAGTGAGTGGGAGTTACTGGTACAGAAGTGAAAGATTCTGATTTGTTTTTGCCCAATTCTGACAGCAGGTGGAGTATGGCCGTGGGTGCGAGTCTGATGTCAGAGCGATCAGCCAGGAGACTGCTATGAAATTATTCAAGTGAGAAATGATAAAGTTCCAAATAAAGACAGCAGCTCTAGGGGTCCTCACCGAAAAGGCAGCTGGAGTGGAAAGCTATTTTTGGGATAAGAGACAGGCAGGGCAAGAAGAACCCACAAAGGAGATTGAGAAATGATGAACAGAGAGAAGGCAGAGAAAGGATGAAGACATCCAGGAAGGCGGGACCGGTGGGGTGGTGAAGCCGTGGGGAAGTCATGAAGGAGAAGTGGCCGCTGGATCACGTAACTCCAGCTCTGCTGAGCTCAGCAAGAGGGATTTCTAAAGAATCGTGTGAGGCAGCGTAAAAGGGAGTTTAAAGACTTGTGTATGGCGAGGGGAGGTGTCACCAAGGTTTGAGAGAAGATTGTGACTTGAAGAGAGAAACAGGGTTTAAGAAGGGGTTTGCTTTGAATGGCAGAGCCTTAGGTGATTTTGAGAGCTGGGAAAGAACTAAGAGATAAAAGATTCAGCGTGAATGCGGGGAGGTGTGAGAAGAGGTGATAAGGAAAGGGCTCCAGCGTGAATGTGAAGGGCTTCGCAGTAGGGCAGAGAAACTGCAGGGGGACATCACCGCGTCCTCTCAGGAAAGGGAGCAGGAGGAAGAACACTGGAGAAGGTGTGCCTCCCAGTGGGCTGGTTTCCCTGTGAAACCAGACACAAGGGCACTGCTAGGAGGACAGCATGAAGGTGGGGTGAGGGGCACGTGGAGTGTGGTGGGAGAGGCTTCCTGCAGCAGCTCCCCTGGGAACAGGAAAAGGAGCTTCTGGGCAACATGAGGAGCGCAGCAGGCAATGGAGACCACGGACCTGCGTGGTGCCAGTCGGCCTGATGACAGCACCCATGGGCGGTCGGGGCATCTCGTCTGGATCTTCTTACTTACTCTCATCACACTCTGACCGTCCTTTCTGAGACAGCGTGAGGGCCTCCTAGAGGTGCTGGGAGCCAGTGCTGCAGGCTGGCTCCCCCAGTCTCATCTCTGGCATTCAAACAATGCCAGCCTCCCCATTTATCCCTTACCAGAAATAATCTGAGATTTAATTTATGGATTTACCACCAAACCCCTCCCCACAAGATTTTGATGGAAATGTGATCTTCAGCAAAGGACAAAACACTCTCCAAAAAAATGATTCTTCTTTGTAAGTATTCTTTCTTTCCACACTCTTAACATCTCACAGACCAGTTTGGAAACAATTTGCCAGCGTTTTGTGACACTGAGTGCATTTTTCAGATACAGCCTATGCCGGGGAAAATCCCTCTTGCTGACCAATTACTGAGACGTCATCTACCACTGCAGAGAATATGTGTGAGTCTTCTGGCCCTTCCCCTTCACCATCCTGTTATCCTAAGACAGTCCTGGCTGGCTGCTTGCCTATCTATCTCTGTATCGATCAATCATCTATCCATCTATCTAATCTATATCTATCTATATCTTATCTATCATCTATTCTATCTACTTACCTATCATCTATCAAATCTATTATCTATAGCTTATCTATCAATCACCTATCAATTTATTTTATCTATCATCTCTCTATTCTATCTATATTCTATCATCTATCCATCTACCTATCAATCATCTACCTATCTAATCCATCCATCCATCCATACATCCATCCATCCATACATACATACATACACACATTTACCTACCTAGCAACAAACCAACCAAACTACCTATTTATTTGAGACAGGGGCTTGCTCTGTTGCCAGGCTGGGTTGTACCGGACAATCATTGCTTACTGCAGGCTTGAACTCCTGGGCTCAAGTTATTCTCTCACCTCAGCCTCCAGAGTAGCTGGGACTATAGGCACACAACACCACACCTGGCTAATTTTTAAATATTCTTGGGGTCTTGCTGTGTTGCCCAGGCTGGCTCAAACTCCTGGGCTCAAGTGATCTTCCCCAAAATTCCTTGACTTTGGACTCCCAAAATGCTGGGATTACAGGTGTTGAGCCACTGTGCTTGGCCCAGGCTTTGTTTATAAAACAATGTCAACAATAACATGTTAGACCATTACTTTCCTCACTTTTAAAATGGAATAAAACCGGCCAGGCACAGTGGCTTACATGTCTAAGCAGGCAAGAATTCATTTTTTTTCTCCTTTGATTTCTCCATTTAAAAAAAATAAATGCAACTAAATGTGACCAGTTTGAGAATGCAATTTTAATATATCATTTATAAATGCAGTATTGTATTAGTTTTGTAGAAAATAACTGCATCGGGCATCTCAGCACTTTGGGAGGCCAAGGTGGGCATAAGGCTTGAGCCTAGAACTCCAGACCAATCTGGGCAATATGGTGAAATCCTGCTTCTACTAAAAATTAAAAAATAATTAGCCAGGTGTGGTGGCGTACACCTGTAGTTCCAGCCACCTGAGAGGCTAAGGTGGGAGGATCGCTTGAGCCTGGGAGACAGAGGTTGCAGTGAGTTGAGATCTAGTCACTGCATTCCAGCCTGGGTGACAGTGGGACCCTGTCTCTTAAAAGAAAAAAATGCATTAAGTAAATGGCAGTAAAAACCACCATTTATCTATCTACATGGTAAAGATGACCATTTTTTAGCTACATAGTACAGATGACCGTTTATTTATCTGAACAGTAAATATCACCATTTATTTAGCTATGTATAGCTTTCCTTCCACAGTGGGAAAACAGGAAACAAAATGATCCATTATTATCATTGCCATTCCTTAATTCGACCGAGACAAGAAATCATACAATTAAACGTGATTAAGCTCATGAAGCAGGGCACATTTAAGCATTAACAAAATTTAGTAATTTTAAAAAGCTGGCATGGAAATGAGATTATAAACAGGTGTTCTGGTGACATACAGGAGGCAGTGATAGAATAGATGCAATAAATTAACCATAACAGAAACTACCAGAATGGCTTACTCCTCGGGCTGATTTATAATATACTCATGCTTCTTGCTCCTCAGAGAGAGAAAGAGCTGTTCAAGTACTCGTGTGTGTGTGTGTGTGTGTGTGTGTGTGTGTGTGTCTGTAATGTACTGTATTTTTCTTGGCTTTCAGAACAAAGAAAATAAGTGGGCTGGGTGTGGCTGCTCATGCCTATAATCCCAGCACTTTGGGAGTCCAGGGTAGGACGATCTTTGAGCCAGGAATCTGAGACCAGCCTGAGCAACATGGTGAAACTCCATCTCTATAAAAAATCAAAAATTAACCAGGTGTGGTGGTGCGTGACTATAGTCCCAACTACTCAGGAGGCTGAGGTGGGGGAATCACCTGAGCCCGGGAAGTCCAGGTTACAATGAGCTGAGTTAGACCCTGTCTCAAAAAAAAAAAAAAAAAAAAGACCATGGAGTAAGTAGTCTCTGTAGGAAGCACAAAAAGCAGCTGGATTCTGATATTTTGGGTATTTGTTAAACTCAATTATTCAATGAATTACCCATTGGGTATCTACCATTGGCAGGCATAGGGCCAGGAGTTGGCGGGACCAAAATGATGACATAGTCCTTGGCCTTCTGGTTTTTCAGAAGGAGATAAGGCGTACTCCCAACTATGGCACAAAAATGGGGATTTCATGGAAAGATCCAGAACCCCCAGCTGGCAGGTTGTTTATTCTGCTGCTCTTGGTTACTGATAAGGACCCGAGGCACAATAAGGGAGATGAGGACTTGGGGCTCCTAGAACAGCAGCCAGAGGTTGCACAAGGCACAGGAGTAGAACTACCGGTTCCGGGTTCAGGCAGCTGTCAGACCACTCGGCAGGAGTGCGTGCGTTTCCCTGTAATGCTGGGCCATGAATGGAACCCCGTGGATGCCCAGTCTGCTCATTTCTGACCCACTCCAAGTGTCTCTTCTGCTTATGTATCCTTTCTGTTCTTCAACCTGGCTCACAGGTGGCTTGGCACAGCCTAGCCTGCCTCTCAGGACCATTCAGCCGTGATTCTCAACCCCTGCTGGGTTCTTAGTTCAATCCCAGAAAAAGAAAGGGGACAAAAGCTATTGGGTCTCACCTGTGGCCGCCCTAAGGATTGGTTACCCCGAACTGGGTACCAACTCCAAAACAAACAGCCATGGCCTGGAGGGAGGGGGTTACAGGACACGAGCCCCTCGGCTGCCAGGGGAAGGCAGTATGATTCCCATCTCCAGCAGATGTTCAGGAAAGACCTCCAAACCATGTGGCATCCAGGCTGCCCTTTCTGTCCAGGAAAGGTTTGAAGACAGATTGGCAGAAGAGGTGGAAAGTTCCAGATGGAAAACAGAAATCGAGGTAGACCAGAACATAGCACAGGAAGGAGAACATTCAGAAGGCAAGTGAGGCCAGGCGTGGTGGCTCACACCTGTAACCCCAGAACTATAAAAGGCCAGGGGCACATCACTTGAGGTCAGGAGTTCAAGACCACCCTGAGCAACATAGTGAGACCTCGTCTCTACTAAAAATAATACTAAATCATTTTGGCATTGTGGTGTATGCCTGTGGTTACAGCTAAACAGGAGGCTGAGGTGAAAGGATTGCTTGAGTCTGGAAGGTTGAGGCTTCAGTGAGCTATGATTGCACAATTGCAATTCAAACTGGGTGATAGAGTGAGACTGTTTCAGAAAAAAAAGAGAGAGAGCGAAAGAGGTTGAAGCCACATCCTGGAGGCATGTGAATGTGAGCTGGCAGAATGAATTTTACTCTATAGGCCAAGGGGAGCCAGGAAGGGAGAGAAGGAATTGGAGCTCACCTCAGGAAGATCCAGTGGGCAGTTTGGTGCACACTGGGTTACACAGCAGAGACTCAGGCAGAAAGTCTAGCTTCTCCTTCTGAAATCTGGTTCCAATCCTAATTCAAACACTAAAGACATGTACCCCAGAGGGGGGCTACTGCAGTGGTCTTGGTAGAGATCGCCAGGGCCTGTGTCAGGGCATGGGTGTGGCAATGCTGCGGGCACACACAGGCGGGGGAAAGAATGCCAACATGCATGGGCATAGAACCGACGACTGTGAAATCAGGCTTGCTACAGCCACATTCCACTCAATATAAGATATAAGAAGGGGAGAAGGTTGTGCCTGACTGCTATGTAGGCAGGAGGAGACTGCTGGCAGAGGGCACCCCACTCAGGTGCTGGGTCCTGGAGGAACCCCGCAGAGCTTTGAGAGGAGACAGTGAGGTGTCCAGCTGTCAGGCCCAGCAGGGCGGCCACAGGAGAACAGGCAGCGACGAGGAGGTTGGAATGCCACGATGGACCAAAGGGTGGGTGTCACTCCAGGCCCTGCAGTTCAAGCTCTCATCACAAACACCTTGCTAAGAACAGTGCCACCCCCCAAGAGTGAGGGACAGTAAAACCACACATTTCCTCCTTCAGCATCTTAGTAAAGGGAAAGGTAGGGACAGTGGCTGTTGAAGGTGGCTGTGAAGGAGAAGACAAGAGAGCACAAGGGTTTAAAAGCCATGTCTGGTGGAAGAAGGGGTGCAGGCAGCCGGCCGTGTGGGAAGCCCTGTGTGTGAGCAGTGAGGACCTGGATAACAGCAGGAGCTACCGGAGGCCCAGGGCCAGGGGACTGTCTAGCCCTGAGTGGAAGGGGTTGGATTTTATTCCAAGTCCTTTGGGAAAACCACTGAAGGACCAAGAGAGGTGACTGGGTCCCCCTCATTTTGTGAACACTCGATTACTGCTTTGCAAGAGTGGGATGGGATAACCAGTGAAAAACCTACTGCAGTGCCTGAGGGGATGTGGTGGGATCCTGGATTTGTGAGGCAGCCATGCAGACGGAGACCCTAGGATCATCCAAAGAATGAGATTCGAGGAGAGAAGAATCAAGGACAATTCCTCGAGTTCTGGCCCAAGTTTACAGTGGTATCAGCTAAGGTAGATGTTTATACCATTTATCATGGAAGCCAAAAATATTGAGCTCTATATGTCCATATTGAGTTGGAGGTGCCTGACAGGCCTCCAAGCAGAGGTGTGTACCAAGCCCCCATTTCAGTGGGGAGGTTCTGGGCTGGAGAGATGAAATTGGGATTTGTTGGGAACAAATGCTCCATGGTGCAAAGAAGAATCAGCACTGAGATGAAGGATCTCTCAGCAAGGCAAATTTACTTTATGAGCAGAGAGGGTGCTACTCGCAATGGAGTGATGGCGAGGGCACACTGAACAAAGGAGGGAAGGAGTTTTTATTTCTAATGCAGCTCATCCCTGCTACTGTGTCCTGTCTCCATTGGCTGGAGTTGGACTGTACAATCTAAGCTGAACCTGGCTGGCTAACTTGGAAAGTGCAGGAATACGGTTATATTAGCAGAGAGAGCAGTTTTGGCAGGAGGAACTGTAGTGACAGGAGAGGGAATTTATAGAGTGGGTAGCAGATATAGAATGCCATCTCTATAGATAAGGACTGGCGGGAAGTCTGTTTACTAGGGTAGGGGACACAGAAAGTAAGGAAGTCTGACCTTGAAAAAGGGAACAAACAGCAATGATGCTGAGCAAGTTAACCTTTTTAAGAGGAACTCTTTTTGGATCTAACAGTCTCAGAGCATTGGAAGCCAGGGGCCTAGATGAGGTGTCTAGGGCTAGAAGGAAGAGGTGTGGGCCCATGACAGGCACTGGAGCCTCCTGAGAAGAAGGGACCAAGAGACAGAAAGAAAGTCAGGCCGGGCATGGTACCTGTAATCCCAGCATTTTGAGAGGCTGAGGCAGGGGGATCACCTGAGGTCAGGAGTTCAAGACCAGCCTGGCAAACATGGTGAAATACCGTATCTACTAAAAATACAAAAATTAGCTGGGTGCGATAGTGTGTGCCTGTAATCCAAGCTACTGGGGAGGCTGAGGCACGAGAATCACTTAACCCCAGGAGGCAGAGGTGGCAGTGAGCCAAGATCATGCCACTGCACTCCAGCCTGGGTGACAGCAGTGAGACTTGGTCTCAAAAATATAAAAAACAACAAAAGTCACGGGAGAAGAGTGTCAGGACAGAATAACCAGTCTTCTCTGTTGAACGTGGGGGAGGCGTCAAAGGGGATGGAGAAATACCCTTGGGGTTGGGCAATAAAAACTCGATTCTAACAGCAGAGCTAAGAAATGAAAAATCAGAGGCTACCACGGCCAGTGAGCTTAGGCCATGGTGTAGCTCTATCCTAAAATGAAACTGAGGGTGCAGGCTCAGCTCTGTTCTCTCTTAGGATAATAAGAGGGTAATTTATAGCTCTTACTGTGCAGATGACACCAGAATCTGTATTTTGATTCCTGTTTTCTCTTTAAACTTGAGTTAGAAATGTCACCAGTCGTTTCTGCTCATTTTCTCTTCCAATACATTCTCTAACAGCGGTGGCCACATGTTAGACTCTTCCCATTTCCCACAGCCTCTCAGAACGGAGTGAGTTCACCTCACTTGCAAATGGTACATGAATTTGTTTCCATAGAGAACAACGGAGGTGCAATGGCATTACAATAATGAATAAAGTAAATAAAAAATGAATCTCATGAAACATTCAAAGCCAGGGAACAGGCCAGGTGCAGTGACTCATGCCTATAATCTCAGCACTTTGAAAGGCCAAGGAAGGCGGATCTGTTGAGGTCAGGAGTTTGAGACCAACCTGGCTAACATGTGAAACTCCATCTGTATTAAAAATACAAAAATTAGCTGGGCATGGTGGCGGGTACCTGTAATTCCAGCTACTTGGGAGGCTGAGGCAGGAAAATCACTTAAACCTGGAAGGTGGAGGTTGCAGTAAGCCAAGATTGCACCACTGCACTCCAGCCTGGGTGACAGAGTGAGACTCCATCTCCAAAAAAAAACCAAAAACCAAAAAACAGAAAACGAAACAAACCAACCAAAAAAGCAAATAAAACAAAGCCAGAAGTATCACTGCAGGGATATGATCGTGGCTCACTGCAGCCTTGACCTTCTGGGCTCAATTAATCCTTCTGTCTCAGTTTCCTGAGTAGCTGCGACTACAGGCGTGTAATTCCAGACCCAGCTATTTTTTCATTTTTGGTAGAGACGGGTGTCTCACTTTACTGCCCCAGCTTGTCTTGAATGCCTGGTCTCAGGTGATCCTCCTGCCTTAGCCTCCCCAAATGCTGGGATTATAGGTATGAGCCACTGTGCTTGCCAGGCCATGATTTAGATGGAATACTATGCTCTTTTTTTTTTTTTTTTTTTTTAAAAAGATGGGGTTTCACCATGTGAAACACCTGACCAGGCTGGTCTCAAACACCTGACCTCAGGTGATCCACCCACCTCAGCCTCCCAAAGTGCTAGGATTACAGGCGTGAGCCACCGTGCCCGGCCGAATAGTATGCTCTTATCACAGAAAGGCATTTTACACAGCATTCTCAATTCTAACCCAGTATCAGGAAAAGCACAGTCCCTCAAACCTTCTTTGAGAGCTTCTCTGTGAGAGCAGAAGGGACAAGATCATGTTTACAGACATCACAACCTGTGAGACAGATGAAAAAACAAGAGGGCAAGAGAGAGGACAAAGCCGCACTGGTCTGCTTATTAGTCCTTGGGAGTGACCTTGTCCACTTGTGAGGCACAGGCAGTGGCCTGGATCTGACCCAAACAAGAGGAACGTGATCTCCCCTGGAGAGCAGAGGGACGGGAGTGGGCAGAGTGCGACAGCCCCTCTTCTCTCACACACTTAGAAAATTACAGTCAACCAATGGTTTAATCAAATTCAAATGTCGTGTGCCTCACAGGGAAAATAGATGCTATGTCCCAGCTGTGGAAACATTCACTGATGTCACCAACTGACAGTAAATGGATCCCGTATAAGACTTTTTTTTTTTGAGACAGAGTCTCACACTGTCACCCGGGGTTGGAGTGCAATGGCACAATCTCAGCTCACTGCAACCTCCACTTCTCGGGTTCAAGCAATTCTCCTGCTTCAGCCTCCTGAGTAGCTGGAATTACAGGTACCCACCACCATGCCCAGATAATTTTAAAAATATTTTTAGTAGAGACAGGGTTGCACTATGTTGGCCAGGCTGGTCTCGAACTCCTGACCTAGTGATCCGCCTGCCTCGGCCTCTCAAAGTGCTGTGATTACAGGTGTAAGTCACCGCGCCTGGCCAGATTTTTTTTTTTTTGAGATGCAGTCTTACTCTGTCGTCCAGACTGGAGTGTAGTGGTACAATCCTGGATTACTGCAACCTCCCCTCCCCAAGTTTAAGCAATTCTCCTGCCTCAGCCTCCTGAGTAGTTGGGCATACAGGCGTGTGCCACCATGCCCAGCTAATTTTTTTTTCTGTATTTTTAAATGAGATGGGGTTTCACCATGTTGGCCGGGTTGGTCTCAAACGCCTGCCTGACCTTAAATGATCAATCCACCTCGGTCTCCCAAAGTGCTGGGATTGATTATAGATGTGAGCCATTAGATTTTAGTAGGTGGTCCCAAACTAACTGTTGTTTCTCTTTTTAATTATTAAACGTCAAAATAACAAAAGGGTAAATTTCAAATGTTTCACCACAAAAAGTGTTAGGTAAGTGAGGTGGTGGATAGGTTAACATGCTTGATTTAATCAATCCACCTTGCACACATACATCAAATCACACTGTACCCCATAAATGTATGCAAGAATGCATCCATCAAAAATAATACAAACTGAAAAAACATTAAACATACCTTGGAATCCTGATACTATTTGGACGATATCTTCATACACCATGAGAGTGGCAGATCGTTCTGGAAGCAGACCAAGGCTCAGAGAAGAAAATACTGCAGGAAAAAGAAATGGATAGAAGGGAATTTTGATACTTACATCTAAGTGCTCACTCTAATTTTTGGGATACTTCGCAGTTTTTGTATCTTCTGATTTCAAATCAATTAAGATTAATTTTTAGTTAGATTAGAAAAGACCTTCAAAATGCTACATTTGTATTGCAAAATCTCATATAACAATTACCTACCCCACAGTGGTCAACTTTTTTCATTTGTTGGGAGTTTTCGGTGAAGTAACGGAGCCTGTCCACATTAGGAGTATATTAAACTTATCATGTAGACACTACATGAATGCAGACTAAGTAATGTTAGATGTTAACATTAAGAACGGCTTTAAAGGCCGGGCGCAGTGGCTCACGCCTATATTCCCAGCACTTTGGGAGGCTGAGGCAGGTGGATCATGTGGTCAGGAGATCGAGACCATCCTGGATAACATAGTGAAAACCTGTCTCTACTGAAAATACAAAAATTTAGCCAGGTGTGAGGGCAGGTGCCTGCAATCCCAGCTACTCGGGAGGCTGAGGCAGGAGAATTGCTTTAACCTGGGGGATGGAGTTTGAAGTGACTCGAGATCACACCACTGCACTGCAGCCTGGGCGACAGAGCAAGACCAGGTTAATGTGTACCTCATGATAAAAGAATATTCCCCCAACCCTGGGAACTAACAACATGATAGAAATCGTGCTTTTCATTTCTATTTTTTTTTTGAGACAGGGTCTTACTCTGTCACCCAGGCTGGAGTGCAGCGGCACGGTAATGGCTCACTGCAGCCTCGACCTCCCAGGCTCAAGTGACCCTCCTGCCTCAACTTCTCAAATAGGGGACCATGGGTGTGCACCACCACACCCAGCTAATTTTAACATTTTTTGTAGAGACAGGGTCTCCCTATGTTGCCCACGTTACTCTAAAACAGGCGCTCAAGTGATCCTTCCACTTTTGTCTCCCAAAGTGCTGGGATTATAGGTGTGAGCCACTGCACCCAGCCTACTTGTGCGGTTTTAAACTCTTGCTTAAGTACCTAGATTTCTAAAAAATTTTAGAGACTCCATAAATTTCTGGGTAAAACATGAATTTAGGAGAAAAACAAATAAATGCATTATAGAATAATAATCATCACTCACATTACTGAAATTTTACTAACAGGCCAAACATTATTCTAAGTGCTTTAATTTCAGTAATTTATTTAAGCCTCAAAACCACTCTGGGAAGTAGGCATTATTATTATTATTTTTGAGACGCGGTTTCACTTTTGTTGCTCAGGCTGGAGTGCAGAGGCGCGGTCTGGCTCACTGCAACCTCCGCCTCCCAGGTTCAAGCCATTCTCCTGCCTCAGCCTCCCGAGTAGCTGGGATTACAGGCACCTGCCACCACGCCCAGCTAATTTTTAAAAAAAGTATTTTTAGTAGAGATGAGATTTCACCATGTTGGCCAGGCTGGTTTCAAACTCTGGCTTCAACTGATCCATCTTCCTCAGCCTCCCAAAGTGCTAGGATTACAGGCGTGAGCCAACGTGCCTGGCTCCTGAAGTAGGCATTATTAACATGCCCATTTTACAGGTAAGGAAACAGGTTTAAGTTGCCCAATATCCCACAGCTAATAAATGGCTGGGCTAGGACTTGAACTTGAGTTCTCAACCACTATGAGACATAGAAAACGGCGTAGAGAAGTAAATGACCTTCTGGAAAAACATCAGGATCTAGAAGATAAGCGTGAAGATCAATCACACAGTGCTGGCTCTTTTTATTTTATTATTTTTTTTTTATTTGAGACGGAGTTTCACTCTTGTTACCCAGGCTGGAGTGCAATGGCGCGATCTCGGCTCACCGCAACCTCCTCCTTCTGGGTTCAGGCAATTCTCCTGCCTCAGCCTCCTGAGTAGCTGGGATTACAGGCACACGCCACCATGCCCAGCTAATTTTTTGTATTTTTAGTAGAGACAGGGTTTCACCATGTTGACCAGGATGGTCTCGATCTCTTGACCTCGTGATCCACCCGCCTTGGCCTCCCAAAGTGCTGGGATTACAGGCGTGAGCCACCGTGCCAGACTTATTTATTTATTTATTTTTTTGAGATGGAGTTTGACTCTTGTTGCCCAGGCTGCAGTGCAGTGGCACAATCTCGGCACACTGCAACCTCTGCCCCCCTGGTTCAAGCGATTCTCCTGCCTCAGCCTCCCGAGTTGCTGGGATTACAGGCATGCACTGCCAAGCCTGGCTAACTGTGTATTTTTCATAGAGATGGGGTTTTGCCATGTTGGCTAGGCTGGTCCTGAACTCCTGGCCTCAAGGGATCTGCTTGCCTTGGCCTCCCAAAGTGCTGGGATTACAGGCGTGAGCCACCGTACCCGGTCAAGCAGGTCTGGCTCTTAATAATGCCATAGGGTACCAGTGAGTTGGCCATGGATGTGACCTCTTTTCACTCATCCTCCACACAGTCAATTTATTTAGCTATCACCATATACAAGGCTCAGATCTAGATCCTGGGTGGAACAGATCAGTGTTAGAAGCAGCCTGTGCCTTCAAGACTCATGCATTGCAAGAAGGCTAGACTTGAAATAAATAGCTGTACAGCAAGCGGAATGGGACAGGTGCCAGGAGGAGAATAGCAGCTTGGTGCTGCAGAAACAGCCTGGCAGTTCCTCAAATATTAAACACTGAGTGACCCCAGGACCCAGCAATTCCACTCCTAGGTATAAACCCAAGAGAACCAAAACCTACATTCACACGGAAACTCACACATCAATGTCTGCAGCAGCATTATCTGTAACAGCCGAAAAGTGGAAGCAACACAAATACATGTCTACAAGCTACTGAATGGATAAAGTGTGGGACTGCCCATGGGAGGGAATACTATTCATCCGTGGAAGGAAACGTGGTACCGACACGTGCTACAACGTGGACGGATCTTGGAAACATCAGGCTGAGTGAAAGATGCCAGACGCAAAAAGCCATGCATTCCAAGATTCCAGTTATACAGGATGCGCAGAATAGGAAATCTAGAGAGACAGAGGGTAGATTCGTGGTTGCCAGGGGCTGGGAGGTGTGAGAAACAGTGCGTCGGTGCTAATGGGTACGGGGTTTTGAGGGTGAGGAAATATTCTGCAATCAGTCACTATTGGGAAGAACCCTAACTTAGGTAAATCCCGCATGATCACTTCGAAGGTAAACTATTATCAGCGACCCTTTCACCTAAGGGCACATGGCACCTCCTGGAGAGGAGGAAAGGGCAGGGGTGTCCCAGCAAATCTGCTGGTAGAAAGCAGTGCACCTCAAAACCCGGGCGAAGGTTACATGCCACGCCCTCCTAAGTGAGGATGCCTGGGCCTTCCCACTCCATTCCAGAGCTCCCACAGAGACCACAGGCATTTACAAGGCCCTGACCACCTCTGAGCTGACCAGTGTGTGGGGCTCGGAGCTCCGAAATCACCTGTGGTCATCCCCGAGAGGTGCGTGACCATCGAAGTGTGTTCTGAAACTGTTTCTCACCTAAAATATTTGGTACTTTCTTATACAAGGCAGCTGCTCTGGCAAACTGTTTCTGAAATCTTATTTCCTAAAGGAGAAAAAAAGGATTCCTTGTTTTAGTTTTTCAGGCTCTTTCTTCGAATTCTAACACACATGATTTCTTGTAAGAAGCCTGGCACTGACAGGGGCTTCTCAGGGCAGAGGGCAGGGACTAGAACCGCAATCAGCCCAGTGCCCAGGCAGGTGGAGGTGGCAGAGAGATGGAGACGTGCGGGCGGATGCTGCTTTTTCCCGTCACAGAGAGGAGGCTGACTCATGCCTGGAGGTGCTCTTCATACCAAGTGCATATATATATTTTGATAGCTAGAGGGAAAGGAACATCTCATTCTACCCAGGAGAGGCAGGAAGATTTCTTGAGGCAGAAAACAGTCCAGCTGGACTTTATGGGATAAAAATCAGTTTCCCGGCCAGGTACAATGGCTCACACCTGTAATCCGAGCACTTGGGGAGGTCAAAGCAGGCAGATCACCTGCGGTCAGAGGTTCGAGACCAGCCTGGCCAATATGGTGAAACCCTGTCTCTATTATAAAGACAAAAGTTAGCCAGGTGTGGTGGCATGCACCTATAATCCCAGCTACTTGGGATGCTGAGACAGGAGAATCACTTGAACCCGGGAGGCAGAGGTTTTAGTGAGCTGAGATCCTGTCACTGCACTCCAGCCTGGGTGACACAGCGAAACTCCATCTCAAAGCAAAAAAAAAGCCAAGTTTGCCAAGAGAACAATGCAGATGAACACAGACAGGGCATAAATGCCAGACTCCGGAGAACACATTGCCCAGGAGGCAGACTTTGAGATACAGAAGGGAGACCAGGGAGGAGGCTCTGTGTCATGTTTATTTCCTCCTGAGGCCACCAGAGAATTTTACACAGGGATATATTTTAATACACGAACTGCACACATCTATTTTAATACACAAATGCTCAGTCATATGATGGGTGGTCTATGCAGTAGAACAACCTGCTGGAGGCTGTTGCCATAGTCTTGGACCATCACTGAGGACCTGGGCCAGGGCAATGGCTGCAGAGACAGCAATAATTAACAGGTTGAATGGGCCGGGCCGGTGGCTCAAGCCTGTAATCCCAGCACTTTAAGAGGCCAACGTGGGCAGATCGCGAGGTCAAGATTGAGACCATCCTGGCCAACATGGTGAAACCCCATCTTTACTAAAAAAACAAAAATTAGCTGGGTATGGTGTTGTGCACCTGTAGTCCCAGCTACTTCAGAGACTGAGGCAGGAGAATCGCTTGAACCTGGGAGGCAGAGGTCGAAGTAAGCCAAGATCACACCACTGCACTCCAGCCTGGTGATAGAGCAAGACTCCATCTCAAGAAAAGAGGTAGAGTGAGGACAGCCTCGAGCGGACAGATCGCCTGTCTCGGACGGCTAAGTTTACTCTCACCTGCCTCCACAGACGGAGGGTGTTTTCCTTATGCTGGGTTCCTCCCTCTCCTCCCTTCCTTGAAAGGGAAAAAACCTCAACACGTCCTCCAGGAACTATTGTTAAGGATGAAAAAGGAAATCCATCCCCAGATCTCATAAGAACGCTCATGCAAACACAAGCAGCATACTGCACATGTGTGGAAAAGAAAGCGGTTTTTGGTTTCAAATTTTCAATGTATTTTAGAAGAGGCTCCCGGCTCTTCCCTCTTCCTTGCCCAGGTATCTGAAATACCAGAAGTGTGAGCCTTCACCTCCACAGATATTCACAAAAGCAAACTGACCCTGCTTTTCACAATAGGCTAAATTTTCTTGTCTAAATTGTGGTGAGGTTTCCTGTTAAGTTCTAGTTAAGAGTATAACAGGGTTTGGATGTGCGTCCCTGTCCAAATCTCACATCGAACTGTAATCCCCAGTGTTGGGGGTGGGGCCTGATGGGAGGTGATGACATCATGAGGGCAGTTTCTCAGGAATGGTTTGGCAATATATCCTGGTGCTGTTCTTGTGATAGCGACTGAGTGTTTGTGAGATCTGGTTGTGTAAAAGTGGGTAGCACCTCTCTCTCTTCTTCCTGCTCTGGCCATGTGAGACATCTGACTCTCCCTTTGCTTTCTGTCATGACTGGAAGCTTTCTGAGGCCTCCCCAGAAGCAGAAGACGCCATGCCTCCTGTTTCTACCCCTGAACCATGGGCCAGTTACATTAAATGACCCAGTCTCAGGAAATCTTTATAGCAATGTGACAATGGACTAATACAGAGTACGTTTATTATATTGAAAAGGGAAGCACAGAAAAATAATCCAAGATATGAGAAGATTCTTAGAAATTATTTAGACTAATTAACTTGATTTCAGAAACAAACACAAGCTCAGAAAGTGCTGATGGGCCGACATGTGTGGGGCCAGCCAGGGGTGGGTAGGCCTGAGACCTACGTGTCTTCACACCTTATCCAAAACTCAATTAAACTTCGTTATTCCCATGATTGACTCATTTAAAAATACAGATATCAGCCAGGTGCAGTGGCTGACACCTACAATTCCAGCACTTTGGAAGGCTGAGGCAAGTGGATTCCCTGAGGTCAGAGGATCGAGACCAGCCTGGCCAACATGGTAAAATCCTGTCTCCACTAAAAATACAAGATTATCTGGGTGTGGTGGTGTGCTCCTGTAATCCCAGCTACTCAGGAGGCTGAGGCAGGAAAATCACTTGAACCCGGGAGGCGGAGATTGCAGTGAGCCGAGATTACACCACTGCACTCTAGCCTGGGCAACAGAATGAGACCCTGTCTCAAATAAATAAATAAATAAATAAATAAACAGATACTGTGGAAATAGTTTTTCCACAAGGATCATGTGAACAGCGTCAAAATAAGTGTGATTGAAGTGCAGCGGATGCTCATCATTCACCAGTCCTGTATTTGTAAACCTCTCTACTTGCTATAACTTATTTGTAACCCCCAAATCTATTCAGGGCCATGCTCTTTACCTTTTTCAGCACTCTGTTGGTGATTTTGGTATTTATTTATTTGTTTTTAGAGACCACGTCTCACTGTGCCACCCGGCTGGAGTGCAGTGGCGCCATCCAGCTCACTGTAGCCTCCACCTCCTCTCGCCTCAGTCTCCAGTCGCTGGGATTACAGGCGCGATTGCACCATTTCATATGACCCCCGGCGTAGTGCTGTCTAAGGTTCCTAAGCAGGAGGAGGTTGTGATGGTGCCTTATAAAGAAAATACGTGTTTTTGATGAGCTTTGTTCGGGCATGAGTTATGGTGCTATGGGCTGTGAGTTCAATGTTAATGAATCAACAATCTATATATCATAATAAGATGTCTCTTTTTTTTTTTAGACAGTCTCGTTCTGTCACCCAGGTTGGAGCACAGTGGCACAATCTCAGCTCACCACAACCTCCACTTCTGGGTTCAAGTGATTCTCCTGCCTCAGCCTCCAATTAGCTGGGATTACAGGCATATGCCACCATGTCCAGCTAATTTTTGTATTTTTAGTAGAGACAGGGTTTCTCCATGTTGATCAGGCTGGTCTCAAACTCCTGACCTCAGGTGATCCGCCCGCCTTGGCCTCCCAAAGTGCTGGGATTACAGCTGTGAGCCACCATGCCCAGCCTAAGATTTATTTAGACAAAAACACACATAAAACAAAGATATGTACTCCTGATCGGTTCATGAAAATGCTGGGAGCAGAGGCTTGCAGGAATCCAGCCCTGCGCTTCCCTCGTAGCAGTGGTTCAGTATTTGCTCACTGAATGTTTGAGATGACTATGGACCGTAACCACTATGAATAATGGGAAGTGACTGATGGACTTGGTGCAGCTGTTCTCCTGAAACAGGCAGAGACAGCCTAAATGTCCCTGGGTTATCTCCAGTGACCTCTCAGCATAGACCACTGGAGGGTCAAATGCTTACTCTGTTTGAATTTATTTTATTATTTTTTGAGACAGCGTCTTGCTCTGTTGCCCAGGCTGGAGTGCACTGGCGCCATCTCAGCTCACTGCAGCCTCGACTCCAATGTTCCCTTGGATGTAACCGAGTAGAGACCACCTGTCTTGTTGTGCTGGCCTTCCCGGGGTCCTGTCTCAGGCCCACTGTCCTCCACTCTCTGCTGGAGCTCATAGTGAACACTGCTGATGAGCCAATCTAAACCTCTAGCCCATCTCTCTCTTGAACCCCAAGTTCATTTCAAACTAAAGGGGCAAATATGCTCACTTGGTATCCCAGAGGCAATTTCAACTAAATATATCCTAAACTTAGCTTATCACCAATGACCCCACACCTGTTCATCTCCTCCCATTTCCCCAAGCCCTATCTGTGTTTGCCTAAGCCTGGAGCTTAGGAAGGGAGGAAGGGAGGGAAGGAGGGAAAGAACATCTTTAACTCACGCCATCAGTGCAAGCAACTTTAGGGAAATATGGCATGGCCGGTTCCCCAACTCCACAGCTTGTTCCTGCAGGGACCATCTGCTTTGTCACCAGCTAGAAAACCTGAGGTCCCACTCACATTCCTTCTCTGTCATCCTTTTCCTTCCCTCTCTCTTGTCCATTCTCCAAGACCTGCTAAACATCTCTCGGGTTTATCCCCTTTCCTTAAAAACATTCCTAAACGATCTCCATTGTATCTATATCAAATCTACTTTCCAAAGCTCACAAAGCAGTGGCCTCAAACTTTGATAAATATTTTTATTCACAGTATCTGGTAGAAAGGGAATGGGGTTTGCTCATTAAAATGCAAATTCCCCTCCCCGTATTGAATGGTGGAGTTCTGGAATCTGGATGTTTTTATTTATTTTATTTCACCTTATTCTTGAAGCAAGGTCTTGTTCTGTTGCCCAGGCTTGAGTGCAGTGGTGTGATCATGGCTCACAGCAGCCTCGAACTCTCAGACTCAAGCAATCCTCCCAAGTCAGCCTCCTGAGTAGCCAGGACTATGGGTGCACACCATGATGCCTGGCTCATTTTAAAATTTTTTGTAGAGATGCAGTCTTACTATGCTGCCCAGGCTGGTTTCAGACTCCTGGCCTTACATGATCCTCCCACCTGGCCAATGCCCTCTGTGTTAGGTGAAGAAGGCCTTACCAGGTAACCGGATTGGCTTCCACGGGGCAGAGTTTGGCACGTAGGCGTGCTTCGAGGCAGTGACGATCAACTGACTGCCCAGCTTATACTGGAACTTGATAAAGGCAACACCATCGGTCCCCGAGGTGCCAGACGCAATGGAGGCCTGGTTGATGAAGATCTCGATAAGCGCATCTGCTATGGGCTGGTGGGTGCTGGCGTCGCTGATGTGCACCTTCAGTGTCACCTCTGGAGGTAGAGAAAGCACAAAGAACAGCTGCTATCAGTGGAAAATGTTCACAGCCACTCTGCTAGGATTGTGATGGGAGGGGGAAGGAGGGCTACACTAAGGACATCTAGGTGGACACTCAAAATACGCAGTTTCTTCCAGGGACATTTTCTTCTTAGAGATCTCTTTTTACTTCACACAATTTCCCATTTTCAAAACCACAGCCTGTCCCAAACCACTTTCTTTTTTATTTCTTCCTGCTCACACCAACAAATGATCAAAAGAAAATGCTATAGTTTAAGACATTGGGTAACCAACACAATACTCCGTAGGTGTGTGCGTGTGTGTGTGTGTTTTGAAACAGGGTCTCGCTGTTGTACAGGCTGGAGTACAGGGGCGTGATCATGGATCAGTGCAGCCTCAACCTCCTGGGCTCAAGTGATCCTCCCGCCTCAGCCTCCTGAGTAGCTGGGTGTGTGCCACCATGCTGGAATAATTTTTGCAGAGACGGGGATTTGCCATGTTGCCTAGGCTGGTTTCAAACTCCAGAGGCTCAAGCGATCTGCTTCCCCCAGCCTCCCAAAGTGCTGAGGTTACAGGGGTGCCCACCGTGCCTGGACAGCAATATTCTCTCAATGGCGTTTGGACTGCCACAGGAGGGACACAGTGGGCTGTGCCATTGGCAGCCATATCCTTCTCTGGTCTTGGCAAACGTGGGCAGAAGTCACCCGGATGTGCACTGGTAATCACAAAGACGGGACTGAAAAGATGGGAAAACCACTGTTAAAAGGGAGGATCCAAACCACAGAACAAGAGAAGATCAGAAAAAGGAAGAAAGCAAGCAAACTTTTACGAAGACAGATGAAGTCAAGTTAGGAATACTGGCGAAAGCACATCATGAATGTGGGAAAAACTGTTAAAAATTGCTAAAAAATTAAAATAGAATGGCTAATTTACATAACTCAGGGAAGGGATAGTTATTGAACTTCTGCTCTGTGCCTAGAATTGTAACTGCACAGCTACAGTGAAGGAGAAGACGTGTGAGTAAACGGGAAAGCACCACGGCTGAGGGGGAACAGCACGCGTGAAGGCTCCGAGGCAGGAGGGTGCCATGCTTCCTGGAGAAACAGTGGCAGGTTCTGAAAGCTGGAAGGAGGGTGGGAGAGGGGTGGGAGCTGGAGAGGCAAGTAAGGCCAGATGAGGCACTAAAGACTTATTCTTTATTCTAAAGGCAATGGGAAGTCACAAAGGTTTCAAAAGGGGAGTGAAAATCAAATTTGTTATAGAAACATGTGGCTCCAGTTGAAGAATGGGCTGAGGAAGAGGCAGGGCGGAGAATAAGCATTCAATTAAGAGGACTCTGTAATAACCCCGGACTGCGATGGTGGTGGATCAGACTCCAGCAGAACAATCACATCAAGGGTGCTGATTCCAGAACCACATGGGGAGTAACTCAGAAGTACATCCTGCTCCCATTAGCCCTATTTGCTTAGGGAGGAAGGGAGCAGCTGGTGCCCGGAGATGTACGCCCACGTGACCACTTGCAGGCACCATGCACCATGCTTTCTAAGCCGCCTTTGATCTGAAAGACTTGGGATAGGAAGGTGGGGCAAGGACTAGCAGAGAATGAGGAGGTGGCCAAAGAGGCTGGTGTTCATAGAACCTTCTGGAGTGGGGCTCAATGGCGTGCCCAATAATAAGCCTGCTGCAGGCTGGCTGGGTAGAGAGCAGCCTGAGAGCGAGGATGAGGAAGGAGTGTTGGGTCAGCCTTGCAAGTATTGCCCAGTGGCACATGCGCTGGAGTTCTGCCATGCTCACCGGAGGCTTCAATCTTAAGCTCCACCATGTGCTAACCATGTGGTCATGGGTGTTTTATTTATCTTCCCTAGGCCTCAGTTTCCCTACTGTAAACTGGGAATGATAAACATGCATAGTTCAACATATAGGCAGAAACAGTATAATGTCTGGCAGAGTATGCACTGACACAAGCTACTGCAATTGTGTCATCCAATCATGATGCTTGCAAACGTTCCAACATGTGCTTGGGGATACCAGGTTTGGGGTTCAGAAAGAAGAGTTAAAAAAGAGAAATATCGCCAGGCACGGTGGCTCATGCCTGTAATCCAAGCATTTTGGGAGGCGGATCACCTGAGGTTGGGAGTTCGAGACCAGCCTGACAAACATGGAGAAACCATCTCTACTAAAAATACAAAAATTAGCCAGGAGTGGTGGTGCATGCCTGTAATCCCAGCTACTCGGGAGGCTGAGGCAGGAGAATCTCTTGAACCCGGGAGGCAGAGTTTGCGGTGAGCTGAGGTCGCGGCATTGCACTCCAGCCTGGACAAGAAGAGTGAAACACCATCTCAAAAAAAAAAAGAAAAGAAAAGGAAGGAGAAAATATATAAAACAAAAGAAACAGACAACCTCTCAGAAAGTATTAATACCTTTTTTCTAGATGGAGTTTCGCTCTTGTCACCCAGGCTGGAATGCAGCGGCGTGATCTTGGCTCACTTAACCTCTGCCTCATGGGTTCAAGCAATTCTCCTGACTCAGCCTCCTGAGTAGCTGGGATTACAGGTGCCCACCACCATGCCCGGCTAATTTTTTGTGCTTTTAGTAGAGACAGGGTTTCACCATGTTGGCCAGGCTGCTCTTGAACTCCTGACGTCAGGTGATCCACCAGCCTCAGCCATCCAAGAGGCTGGGATACAGGCGTGAGCCACTGCACCCAGCCTATTAATACCTTTATATCCAGAGTTCTATCCTACCCTGGGGCAAACACATGGAGACATATTTTGGTTTGAGGATCTCCACATCGGTAACTTGCCAACTAGCTGTCTTGTGACACTAAAGCAATCTTTTCAATACCGCAAATTTTAGTTAGTCAATCATTTTCACCCATTTTTTCACATGGTGATTTAATACATTTCTTCAGTACATAACCACAGACAAGAGCTAGAGAATCCTGGCCCTAGTCAAAGCATCCTCCTGCCTTTGAAGAGCTTTGAGCTATAGGTGTGTGCCATGTAAACCTTTTTTTTTTTTTTTTTTTTTTTTTAAAGTTTTTATTGCATTTTAGGATTTGGGGTACATGTGCAGAACATGCAAGATAGTTGCATAGGTACACACGTGGCAGTGTGTTTTGCTTCCTTCTGCCCCCTCACCCA
>CM052669.1:13427443-13499827 GCA_028533165.1 Leontopithecus rosalia
TGTCTATTTTGGCTTTTGTTGCCAATGCTTTTGGTGTTTTGGTCATGAAGTCCTTGCCTACTCCTATGTCCTGAATGGTTTTGCCTAGATTTTCTTCTAGGGTTTTTATGGTGCCTGGTCTTATGGTAAACCTTTTAAAATGTTTTAGAAAGAACAAACAAATGCCATAGAAACAAACCTTGGCTACTTCATACTACAGGAGAAAACGAATACCCAGAAAGGGACAAATCAGACTCACGAAAATCAAGGAGATGATATAAAACAATCAGTCACCTCACCCCAGTCTCATCAGTGTTACCTTCATGTGGACTTGCAGGATGTGTATGACACACACGCATATTTTCTATGTGACACGTGTCCTCTGTTTCCTAAGTAGTATACTATTTTTTAAATTTTGTAATTTCTTTATTTCCATGTGTTTTGGGGAACGGGCGGTGTTTGCTTACATGAGTAAGTTCTTAGTGGTGGTCTGTGAGATTTCGGTGCACCCATCACACCCGAGCGGTGTATACTGAACCCAAGGGGTAGTCTTCGATCCCTCATGCCTCTCCCACCCTTTTCCCTGAGCCCTCAAAGTCCACTATGTCATTCTTATGCCTTTGCATCCTCACAGCTCAGCTCCCACTCACGAGTGAGAACATACGATGTTTGCTTTTCCATTCTTGAATAATGGTCTCCAGTTCCACCCAGGTGGCTGCAAATGTAATTATTTCATTCCTTTTACGGCTGCTCAGTATTCCATAGTATTTATATACCACATTTTCTTTATTCACTCATTGACTGACGGGCATTTGGGCTGGCTCCATACTTTCTGCAATTGCAAACTGTGCTGCTATAAACATGGGTGTGCAAGCATCTTTTTCATCTAATAACTCCTCTTCATCTGGGTAGACACCAGCAGTGGGACTGAAGGATAAAATGTAGGGTTTCTTTTCCCATAGGTCTTTTTCCCATAGAAGAACAGGTGGTGTTTGGTGACATGAGTAAGTCCTTTCGTGGTGATTTGTGAGATTCTGATATACCCATCACCTGAGCAGTATACACTGAACCCAATGTGTAGTCTTCACCCAAATAGTATACTAAATCATAACATAAATTAACTCATGGTGCATTAATAACCAAATAGCAAAAACCCTGCACTAATGATTTATGCAATTTTATGAAAATGCAACATTTTACTAACAATTGGGATTACAAGGTCTTCACTGTTTGCTAAGAAGGCAAAAACTGCTGAGATTTCAGGGGAAAAAAGATTTATGAATAAACAGAGAAAGTGGGAGATTTAATCAACATCCTAGATTCTACCACTTGAATTTCTTCTAATACGGGAAGCATACTTTAAGTTCTACAATTACACACTTTGAAAGAGATTGTTTAGTTCTTCGCTGGGTATGATAAGAGAGAACAAAATGTCAGTATGATTCGGTAATTCTTACAGCCCACAGGGGCATCACTGTTACAGAATAACACTGAGAATGAGACTCGCCATTCAACGGCAAACAAAACTATCCCTAACTCAATGACAACCAGGGCAGCCGTCATCTGACTACGGGAGGAATTAGTTACTACATGACTCTTGTTTGTAGGAAGACCCCATCAATGGTCCCAGACCTAAATATGCCCTAAGATACACTATAGTTCTCTGCTGCTCAGTGAGTGCTGAGGACCCTGCTGAGTTGGTCCCTGAAAACTATACTAAATCCAGGCTGGGACATCATCCTCTGACTTCTTACCCTGCACATCTCCGTCACCAAAGCCTACTCATTTTGACTGCAAACTCTGCATTTCAAAGCAGGCCTTTCCTTTGCACCCTCAGAAACACAGTCCTATTTCCAGGCCTTCACCATCCATCACTCACACTACTACTCAGCCTCTTTAGGAAAAGTCACCCTCTTCAGACCTGAGATTCCACTGAGGCCAGAGGGAGCTATCCAATACACTCAGCTGACCTCTGTCTATTTCCCTCAAACCCTCTGATGCACCCCCACTGTTACATGTAGCAGGTGTGGCAACCTCAGCCCGGCCCTCAGGCCAAATGTGGCCTGCTGCCTGCTTTTGTATATAGTCCATGAAAGTTTCCTGGAATTTAAATTTCAGTGTCCAGAAATGAAATTGTATTGGAACACAGCCACACCCTATCATTTGCATCTGGTCTATTGGCTGGTTTTGCATTATAACAGCAGAAACTTTAGAGGCTGCCATGGAGAACATAAGGCCTGAAAAGCCTGAACTCTGTACTTTTGGGCCTTTAGTGAAAAAGATCCGGTGGTTCATGCCTGTAATCCCAGCAATTTGGGAGGCTGAGACAGGTGGATCACAAGGTCAGGAGTTCGAGATCAACCTGGCCAACATAGGGAAACTCTAAATTTTTGCTAAAAATACAAAAATTAGCCAGGTATGGTGGCACGTGCCTGTAGTCCCAGCTGCTCGATAGGATGAGGCAGGAGAATCGTTTGAACCCAGGAGACGGAGGTTGCAGTGAGGCGAGACCGTGCCATTGCACTCCAGCCTGGATGAAGGAGTGAGACTTCAACTCAAACAAACAAACAATACAAACAAGGCCGCCACACTCAAGGGACAGGATCCAACCCAGAAGCTTCCTGTCCTGCAACAGCCGCCCCACCTGACCTCACGCCCTGCCCTTGGCTCCTCCTTCCCGTTCCTTTCTGCTGTAGCTCCTCCTCTTTGAAGGCAATGCTTTTCTACACTTCCCTTCCATGTTGCTAATTCCACTTTTTCCTTTAAAAGACCTTAGCAAGGTGAATTCAAGAAAGTGCTCCAGCCAGACTCAGCAACCCTACATGCTCTGGAGGCTCTCCAGACACATGGACTCTGTTTCTCGTCCATTTCCATTTCTGTCTGTTTCACCTGGGACCAACTGTGGGGGTGTATGATGCAAACCAGACCCCTGACCTTCAGGAGCTTTAGTTGTAGAGATTAAATATATACTGAAGTGTCATTCTGAACTGGGAGAAGTGCCCCAAGGAAATCTGGGTGACACAAGGCAGAACGGGGAACCTACTTTCAACTGGGTGGGTCAGGCCTTCTTGAGGAGATGTCATTTAAGCTTAGGCCGGGAGGAGACACAGGGACCAACCACACAAAGGGGCATCCTGAGATGAGAATGACCAGGTTGTTTACCACTGAATTAAAAATCACATGGAGAGAGCTTGATGCAGGGTCCCTCGTGCCTGAAGATGAGGGGTCTGGGACACCCATGTATCACTGTTTTGTTTTGAGTCATAGCTCACTGAAGCCTTGACCTCCCAGGCTAAAGCGATCCTCCCACCTCAGCATCCCAAGTAGCTGGGACCGCAGGCATGCACTACTACATCAAGCTAATTTTTGTATTTTTGTAGAGATGGGATTTTGCCATGTTGCCCGGGCTGGTCTCAAACTCCTGGCTCAAGAGATCCTCTTGCCTCAACCTCCCAAAGTGATGGGATTATAGGTGTGAGCCACGGCGTCTGGCCATACCACCATTTTAGAGTGTCTGGTGCGGCCTGGGTGTCCCTCAAGAGTCGGGGCTCATTTTAAAAAAAATTCAATTTATAACCTTAAGGCCTAGTTGGTACCTAGAGCCAGCAGGTAGTCAATGAAAGTTTGCAAAAGAATGCTGGGGTGAAAACTAACCACCTCCTAACAACACACTCTCTGTATGGGGTCACTAGCCACAGCCACATGTGAGCATACACATTTGTTTACATTAATTAAAATTAAATTAATTTAAAAATCGAGCTCCCTGGTAACACTAGGCTCATTGTAAGTGCTCAACAGCCATGACTGGCAAGCGGCTCCCGCACGAAAGAGTGCAGACTGGACATTTCTTTTTTTTTTTTGGAGACGGTATCTCGCTCTGTTGCCTAGGCTGGAGTGGCATGATCTTAGCTCACTGCAACCTCTACCTCCCAGGTTCAAGCCATTCTCCTGCTCAGCCTCCTGAGTAGCTGGGATTATAGGCGCACGCCACCATGCCTGGCTCGTTTTTGTATTTTGTTTTTTTTTAAGTAGAGATGGGGTTTCGCTATGTTGGTCAGGCTACTCTCAAACTCCTGACCTCATGATCCGCCCACCTCAGCCTCCCAAAGTGCTGGGATTACAGATGTGAGCCACCCCGTCTGGCCCAGACTGGACATTTCTATCACTGCAGAAAGTTCCTTTGGACAATTCTGATCTTCGAACTCCATGGCATCCAAATGCATCAATGAACTCCTAAGGAAAATCTATCTGAGCATGATTCTGAAGTAGTGTCTCAGCGGCCCGAGTGGATCAGACCTTCACTCAAGTCCTTCACTCAAGGCCCTTTGTGATCACTTCCCACCCCTCCTCCCCAGCTGTATCACCTCCTGGCCCTCACCTGCTACACTTGCCCCTTCAGGGATGTAGGGCTGTTGGCTTCACGGGGTCATGGGGTGTAACTTATCTGTGCTGAGGTGCAGGGTCTGAGAAGTAAAGAGATGGGCCACTGAAGAAGTGGGGAAGAGCATCTGGACTCGGGGGCCACACTACCTATGAGCAGGAACAGGTGGGGCCCCGAACGCCCAGAAGCATCTATATTTATTAGGTACAAGCAGGGGGAAGGGTCGTGAGTGAGGTCATCATCTATAGGCTTAGTCACAGGGTATACATCATCACGAGTCACAAGCGAGGGGGCCACCCCATTATGTCACCTAGGCAAAGAGGTGGGCTGTGCCATGTGTAGTAGAGGAACATGTACAGAAAAGGGGTCCACCCCCATTAGGTCTCTGAGGCAAGGAGGTGGGCTGTGTGCAACAGGTGTCATGTTCAACACTTCCTACCTGGGGGCTGGAGACTTCAAAGGATTTCTAATAGAAAGATACTGTAAGCCAACGCAGTGGGAGCTGATAGACTTATGCTCTTCTCTTAAGATATTTATGGGAGGATGATTTGAACTAGCACAGAAGCGAGAAGAGACTGACAGGGTGTACAGCCACTGTGACTGGTCACACCAGAGGGATTCGTCTCCTTTGGTTATTTCCAGGATCTCATGCCTGAGGCCTACTTTGCACAGGAACTGGATGCAAGGTACTACAACTCCTTTATCAGGAGAGGCTCTTGCTCCAAGCCTGCCATACAGCGTATGCCTTTTCAGGCAGGGACACCACCGCCTGGGTCTTTGGTTCTTGTCCTGGTCTGGCTGTTATCCCATGTATTACTCCTGTTCTGTGACTGCTCTAGGCATTCCTCCTACTACAAACTACTATGTGGTTATATGGAAGAATTGCATAAATCAGCACTAAATGTGTCAGTACAGCTCCGACTACATCCATTATATGATTATATAGAAAGATTATATGGAACTAAGTATGATTATATATATAAACTAGATATAGTAAGCAGTAAGTTATTATATGATTATATAGAAAGATTGTATGTGACTATGATTATATATATAAGCTAGATATAAGTAAGCAGTGAGTTATACTTCAGGCACTAATTGTGTCTGGGGTCTGCACAGTTCTCCTTCCTCGGTGCCCATGGGGGGTGTTACCCCCAAGGGACTTGCAGGGAGACCAGGTGTGGTGAACATGCGCTGTACGGACTGTGCCCTGGCTGGGGCGGTCTCCCCCAGACGCCCATCCGTGCAGCTCAGACCCACACCTCCCTGTCTTGGCTTCCGTATCACTTCCTCCATGAGGCTTCCTACCACTGATGACTCTTTTTAAAAAATTTTCAACATGGAAATTCTAGAATGCATATATTTTTGTTTATCCTGCTATAACAAAATCCCATAAACTGGGAAGCTGATAGATTAAACAACAGAAATTTATTTCTCAAGCTCAGGTAGCTGGTTAGTCCAAGATTAGGGCAGATTTGGTCTCTGGTGAAGGCTCACCTTCTGACTTATAGATGGTGCCTTCTCCCTGCAGCCTCATGTGGCAGATGGGATGAGGGGCTCTCTGGGATCTCTTAAGCACGCGAATCCCATGCTTGAGCGGTCCACCCCCATGACCTAAGCACCTCCCCAAAGGCCCCATTCCTCATACCTTCACCTTGGGGGCTAAGATTTCAGTATGTGAACTTGAGGGGAAAACAAACATTGAGACCACAGAAACACAGAATTAGGAAGAGCAGTACAAGGAGCCTCCTCCCAAACCTGCACTGCTAAGTTTCAAACAGTGTCATCTTTGCACCATCTTTCTTTCATTTATCACTCCCTCCATTCCCACATTTTTGCTGGAACATTTTGAATACGTACTTTACATCATAGTAAGTTATATCATTTCCCTGTAAATTTTTTTTTTTTGAGGCAGGGTCTGGCTCTGTTGCCCAGGCTGGAGTGCGGTGGCATGATCTTGACTCACTGCAACTTCCCCTACGCAGGCTCAAGTGATCCTCCCACCTCAGCCTTCCAACTAGGTGGGATTACAGGAACACGCCACCACGCCAGGCTAATCTTTTTGTATTTTTAGTAGAGAGGTGGGTTTTCCCACATTGTCCAGGCTGGTCTTGAACTCCTGGACTTAAGCAGTCTGCCTGCCTCATCCTCCCAACATGCTGGGATTATAGGGTGAGCCACTACACCCAACCACCATAAATATCCCACTTAAAACAGATAAGGATTTTTTAAAATTACCACCAAAACACAATGATCATGCCTAACTAAAGTAACAATCTTCTTATATCATCTAATACTCAGCACAGATTCAATTTTTTTGATTTCCAAAAAATATTTTTAAAATAATTCTTCCTATTCTGTCTAAAATGTCAATCCCAACCCCACCCCAAACTTGTGATATTCTCCTGCTCTGCTTTCTCTTTTCATGAATGACATTGATCGATCATAACATGCTTATAACTTATATGTTTATTGAGCATTGAACTCTACCAGATGAAAACTTCGAGTGATTTTGTGTTTCTTTTTCTTCTTCATTCATGCATCCGAAGCATACAGAATAGTGTCTGGCACACAGTAGGTACCGAATGTAGATGCTGAATTAATCTCTAAAATGAACAGGGATTTCTGGGTATCTTCTGATCCAGGACTTAGTATTCCTGGTGCTTTAATGTTGTTCCATTTATTTTAACTACTTTACAAATAGATACTATAAAAATCCATTTGAAAAGTATTAATCAATCCAGATAACTAGCTGTAATTAGTCGGAAAATAGTTATTGACCAGCCCACCGTATGCTTGGCATGATATGAGGTACTGCAGGCAGATTAAAAAGGAAGAAAAAAAGACATGGCTCCTGATTTAAGCAGTTTACAGTTATGTGGGGAGCAAAGACCAACCTAAGTGCCAGAAAGCAAAAGGAATGAAACTGGCTAGAAATTTGTAAAAATATATATATACATATAGCAAAGATGAGGTTAATGCGATCTGGAGTTTCCACGCAAAAACAGAATCAAAGACACAAACCAGATCTGAATGCATTCACAGAGGTGGGGGAATCATGCAAAGATTTAAGGCAGGGTAAGGTGTAACACTGATGCTATGAAACGGCAGTGACTATCTGGGTACTCACTGCATACAAACTGGCCCCGATTGTGGTTTATGGAGGTCAGTGGCGAATGCTTCTTGGAAGGTGCTGGAAGGGTGCGTACCATGGGCAGATGAGTCTTTGTGGCATCTTCTGAAATAGACTTCCTCCCTTTGAGGAATTCCAGATGCTCATTTTCCCAGCCTCCCCTGTAGCTAAGAAGGAGGAAGAATGGGCTGTGGCTCTGCTCATTCTGGTTGGCAGAATTTGATGTGGAAGCCAGAAGCATGAAGAAGCCGGGCTTCTTCTGACCAAAGGGGCCACGGAGGAGGCATCTGGTTAGGGACAGCAGGGGTGCTCCCGGAAGAGTCATACCACATGGCTGAGACACTATTCTGGCTGTGAGCCTTGTCTTCCCAGTTCTGTGAGTTACCCAAAAGCTGTAATAAATGTTTTTCTGACTAAACCAGCTAGATGGGCAGTGCTGCTTGCCCTGCTTGGGTTCTGAGATTCCGGCATGATTCCATCTAGCTGGGGACCATCTCTTGGAAACTGCACCCCATGGCTCTCCTTCCAGCCTGTACCTTCCTCTCAGTAGCTCCACTTCTGCCTGCCCAAGGTGGGCGGACCCCGGGAGTGTGTGCTCACACCTCTTCTTGCTACACACTCTCATCCATGAATTTATTTCACCATCAGGAATTCAGCCATCGCCTCTAGCGCATTCTCCAATTTTTATCAGCCAGTTGCAGAGCCAAGAATGAAGAAATGAGGGCTCAGGAATCCTTCCCCTACCACAGTTCAGAGCTCCTCGGCTCTTGGCAAACATGAAGAGTGTGGCTCTGTGGGCACAAACCGGTCCATTTTAAGTAGTACAAAGAGCATCTGCTTTGTGGGTAGAAAACTAAACATCATCTTTTAGTCCAGCATTATCTTTTAGTCATTTCCTTTCTGACTGCCACAGATTTAGAACTAAATGCAACAAGCCTGTTTCAAATTGTCGGCTTGGGAGGAGGCGCCTCTAAATAGTGAGTTAAGAGCAAGCAAGAGGAAGGAATTAGGGTGCATAATTTACAGGCACATGGAAGCATCCCCCAGCTAGTATTTGACAAAACTGCGAGCACACACTGAGAGACCACGTGAAAGCATGCTTTGTTCCCCGCCCCCGCTCCAGGCGGAGTTTCGCTCTTGTTGCCAAGCCTGGAGTGCAATGGTGCGATCTGGGCTCACTGCAACCTCCGCCTCCAAGGTTCAAGCCATTCTCCTGCTTCAGCCTCCAGAATAGCTGGGATTACAGGAATGCCCCACTGCGCCCGGCTACTTTTGTATTTTTTTCATCAGTTATCATTAGTTTATTATAAAAGAGAGATATGGAAATTATTTACATGATGAAAGATTTCAGAACTTCAGTGGAATGGGCAGCTTCACACTGATGCCATTTCAATAGTGACTTATTTCAGTCTACGTACTTTCCAAGAATGTCACCATCTCTAAATAGGAAATAATCCTTGTCATCGAGAACTACTTTGGTGCCTCCACATTCTGGGAGAAAAACTTTATCTCCAACTTTCACGCTAACTGGTTGAATCTCTCCACCCTTTCCTTTAGAACCCAGTCCAACAGCGACTACTGTTGCTTGCAATACTTTTCCTTGAGATTCTTCTGGAAGCATAATGCCTCCTTTGGTTACAGTTTCAGCAGCACTCCTTTCAACTAATACTCGGGCAAAGAGTGGGAGAAACTTTTTTTTTTTGAGACAGCATTTCATTCTTGTTACCCAGGCTGGAGTGCAATGGCGCGATCTCGGCTCACTGCAACCTCCGCCTCCTGGGTTGAGGCAATTCTCCTGCCTCAGCCTCCCGAGTAGCCGGGATTACAGGCACGCGCCACCATGCCCAGCTAATTTTTTGTATTTTTAGTAGAGACGGGGTTTCACCATGTTGACCGGGTGGTCTCGATCTCTTGACCTCGTGATCTACCTGCCTCGGCCTCCCAAACTGCTGGGATTACAGGCTTAAGCCACCGCGCCCGAACCAAGAAACTTTCTAAACGCCTGTCCTGCCACGACTCCCTCAGTCTCAGATTCGTTCTCTGCTCTAGCGCACCGTGGCAAGGAGAGACCCGCGATACGGCCCTTGCGACACGAGCAAATTTTGTATTTTTAGTAAACACGGGGTTTCTCCATGTTGGTCAGGTTGGTCTCAAACTCCCGACCTCAGGTGATCCTCCTGCCTCGGTCTCCCAAAGTGTTCGGATTACAGGCTGAATCACCGCGCCCGGCTGCATGCCTTGTATTAATCCTCACTTCGTCAAATAATAGTGTATACCTCTCATTATTTTGCTGTAAACAATAGGATGCATTTATCACGTCACCTCCAGACTCCAAAACGTGAACTATTCCAGAACATAAAGTCTTTTGTAGTTTTCGCTGGGAGTACAACTTTCACCTGCTTTCTGCACATTCTCCCCTTCCCATTTCTCACATCTATGCTAACGAACTCTGGCTCGGTCTTAAAAGGGAAAGTGAAGTTTGTGGGCTCCATTTTTAAAACGTGTTTGTTTGTTTGGTTGGTTTCCGTGAAGTTTTTGGCTTCCTCCAACTGCTTTTCATTCCCTTTTCTATTTCCTCAAATTGGCCTTTGTTCTGGGATTTTCATTTCTTCTTTCCTCTTGGTTTTTAGAGCTGTTGGTTTCCACAGCAACCCACCCTAGTCGTGGGGAACCCAGCATTTTATGGGTTGGCCACTGGGACTGGGGAGAAGAGCAGCCCTTTCCCACCGGGCAGGCCATGCAAAGGCTCTCACTGCAAGTCGCCCGAGGCTCCTGCGGCTGGCTGGCAGGGTGGCCGGCTGAAAAGGAGTCACTCTCCTTAGCACCGTGATCAGCTACATTTAACTCCAATTTAGGGGAGTTACAGTGGCGTTTCACTTCTTAAATAAAACACCAGAAAATTGCTTGATCACTTAAAAACATTCTCCAAATAAGAGGTTATTTTAAAAATGTGACCTGACCTTTGCACTACGAGGTTTTGCCCAGCATTACTCGGTGCTAGCATTTTACAGTACCAGCCTGTGCACTGAATCTCCACGTCTTTACAGAGCATGTTCCAGGATACCTAGTGTGTGAAGGGGCGGCTTTCTATTTATATTTCTTTTATAAACATAAGGGTTTTACTTTGTCATCTGATGAAATGAGGATGTACTCTGTTACGCTAGAGTTTCTGTGTAATTTTTTCCAGACTCGCATAGTGCACATGTGCCTTGTATTGTTTTATTTTATTTTATTTTATTATTTTTTGAGATGGAGTCTCACTCTGTCACCCAGGCTGGAGTGCAGAGGCGTGACGTCAGCTCACTGTAAACTCTGCCTCCTGGGTTCAAGTAATTCTTTTCTGCCTCAGCCTCCTAAGTAGCTGGGATTACAGGCACGCACCACCACGCCCAGCTCATTTTTGGTAGTTTCAATAGAGACGGGGTTTCACCATATTGGCCAGGCTGGTCTCGAACTCCTGACCTTGTGATCCGCCCACCTCGGCCTCTCAAAGCACTGGGACTAGAGGCATGAGCCTCTGCTCCCAGCCTCTATTTTATTTTCTACCTGAAATTTAGCCAATCATGTCCTCCAAGCAAATTATATTTATATATTTTTAAAGACCAGTATAATCTATATGTTATGTAACATATAACATTATTTAATATATATCTCATAATATAGCATATACTATATTAATATATATCTCAATAAAAATCTGTAACATTTTGTACATCCCAGGACTCCCTTATCTCTAGCTGCACTAAAACATTTGGCAATCCTGGTGTGTGTTTAATTCTGAAAACGACATTCAGTTGGATACTTTTTGCAAAGACCAAGTCTTCTGTCACCCAGAAGAGAAAGGACCGTGCCACACACTTCAGAGAGGCGAATCTGCTGGGCACGAGAAACCCCCTGGCTCTCCGGGTCCCTTCTCCACGTGGGCACTTTCACTCTTTATTGCACCAAGAGGTGCCCTGAACCTCTCTATGGATCTGCGGCCCCAATGTCTGATACAGAATTCCCACCTATGTGGAGCTCGTTTTTTGAAACATGTTCCTTAAATTTCAGTGGAAGATGACAGTCTCTAGACATCATTTGAACAGCCTCATAGGAGACACATGGAAGAGGTAAGTGTGCTGGAGCTTAGAGTACTATTGTGTGCCTTTCTGTGTTCTTCCATCTCGGGCAACTGACACTTATGCTACACCTCATAAAAAGTGAAAAGGCAACCACATGGTAGCCTCGATAGCTACAGCTTCAGTTTCAAATAGGAGGAGAGGAGATCACAGCAGAGTGCTACTTACACGGGTGGGTCCTACCGGCTGCCTATCCTCTAAAGGGCATCTGTTTAGAACTTCCTTCCTTCTGCCTTCCTTCTGTTCTTCCTTCTTAGAACACTTCCTTCCTTCCTTCTTTCCTTCCTTCCTTCCCTCCCTCCCTCCCTCCCTCCCTCCCTCCCTCCCTCCTTCCTTCCCTCCCTCCCTCCCTCCCTCCCTCCTTCCCTCCCTCCCTCCCTCCCTCCCTCCCTCCTTCCTTCCTTCCTTTGGCTCACTGCAACCTCCACCTCCCGTGTTCAAGCAGTTCTCCCTACCTCAGCTTCCCCAATAGCTGGGATTACAGGCACCCACCACCATCCCAATTAATTTTTTTATTTTTAGTAGAGACACATGGTTTTGCCATGTTACCCGGGCCGGTCTCAAACTCCTGACCTCAAGCGATCCGCCCACCTCGGCCTCCCTAAATGCTGGGATTATAGGCATGAGCCACCATGCCCGGCTGCCATCACAGTCTTGATAGAACTTGCACATAACATACTCTTTCTCATCCCAATCCCTGCATCTCTCTAGCCCTCTAATGCATAAACTTTTGTCTTGGCAGCACTACCAGGATATCTCTGGGCAAACAATCAGTGGATTTCTGCCTCATCCCCTAAGAAATCTGGATGAGGAGCAAATTAATGATCATCTCATTAATAATACTTAACAACCAACAGCACCATGTTGCCAAGATTGTTGAAATATACAGTAACAAACATTCACAGAAGCACGGCAATTACAGAGATCATGTTATGTACATATAGACATACACTCATTTTCTACTTTTTTCAAGTGATGAGACATCTTGTCCTCATTTTAAACACTCTGTAATGAAAACTGAAAATGTAATACTCAAATACCAACAATCTCCTACAGTTTTGTGGATGAGAATCCTGAGACCCTAATAAGTTCAACAGCTGAAGTTCATTCTCTATTACTGGAGCTGGTATAAAATGAGGTCTTCTAGGGCTGGTTCCATATGTGTACAATGCTAGAAGAGCAACAATAAAATAGCTATGTTCCTGCAACTACTCAAGGGGTTATTTAGGTAAATATCCCGGGATAATTTGAAAACTATTGCTGGACTTACCTGCTCTAAGTGTACAACTTACACATAGAACCAAGTGCTCACAAGCAAAATTAATGACAGATGTTCCTACAATCTCATCTAAAAAAGTTATCTCATGATATATATACATCCAATAGCAAACTAAACTGACATAATCCCAATCTTCTTTTTTTTTTTTCTTTTTTGAGATGGAATTTCACTCGTCACCCAGACTGGAGTGCAATGGCACAATCTTGGCTCTCTGTAATCTGCAACTTCTGCCTCCCAGGTTCAAGTGATTCCCTGTCTCAGCCTCCTGAGTAGCTGGGATTACAGGTGGCCAGCCACCATGCCCGGCTAATTTTGCATTTTTAGCAGAAATGGGGTTTCACCATGTTGGCCAGGCTGGTCTCGAACTCCTAACCTCAGGTGATCTGCCCGCCTCAGCCTCCCAGAGTGTTGGGATTACAGATATGAGCCACTGCGCCTGGGCATGAATTAACTAATCTTCTTGATGTGGTGTCAGAAATACTTAGATGTAGCTTTAAAGAACTATATGAAAACAGAATTACTGTACTCCTCTGAAGAAGCTTCTCCAAAATATTCAAACCAATTTAAAATAAAAGAATGTAACTGTTCAAAAGAAATAAGAATTGAAGCACCAAAACGATGCTACATGTCTCCAAAAACAAAAGCAAAAGGTGTGGTTCCAACTTTTAAGAACTTGTCCATAAAAACCAATGCATATCCATAAAGTAAATATCCTCACTTTTCTCAGATAAAGTATCTAGTGACTATAACATGGAAATGTAAATATGGTAAATGTGTCTCCTGAGCTTCCTACGATACCCTGCTCTACTGAACAAGAAAATGATGGTGATGCAACACTGTGGCGATCAGAGGACCCACAAGTATTTCTAAAGAAATCCCACAACCCATCCCAACATGCTTCTGTTTTGTTGGTATTTTATTTATTTGTTTGTTTGTTTTGGGACACAGTCTTGCTCTGTCACCCAGGCTGGAGTGCAATGGCACGATCTTTGCTAACTGCAACCTCCACCTCCCAGGTTCAAGTGATGCTCCTGCCTCAGCCTCCCAAGTAGCTGGGATTATAGGCATGCACCACCACACCTGGCTAATTTTTGTACTTTTAGTAGAGATGGGGTTTCGCCATGTTGGCCAGGCTGGTCTTGAACTCCTGACCTCAGGTGATCTGCCTGCTTCAGCCTCCCAAAGTGCTGGGATTACAGGTGTGAGCCACTGCACCGGGTCAGTTTTGTTGGTGTTTTAAATTTTTCATGAAGGCATTAAGTCCTCTTATGAGAATCTGGAACATCTGTGAACTGCTAAGTTAATGAACAGTATTAAGCATGTCAATGAAATTAATGTACACACTGTAACCAAGTTTCAAAGATCTGTTGGAAGACACCAGTGGAGCGGTTGCCAAGGCAACCTAACCTGGTGGGGGAAAGATACTGTGTGTCTAGTGTGTTTCCAGATCTGTCTCTAACTGCAGATACGCATTTAACAGTTGATTTTTAATTTTTTTTAATTTCGTCTAGGACTGGGACAAGAGCAACATTACATATTTGTTTTGAAAAAGCAGCTTTGAGATAATGATGATGATGATGATTTTTAGTGAGTCATTTCTCTCTCTGGAAAAAGAACAGTTAGAAAGTGCTACATAGGAGCCAGTAGTGAAGAAACTGACTCATTAATTATTTTAGAATTTTAAAAAATGGGCAAAAAGGAAAGCTGCAGGGGCTTGCTGGCAGGCTATGAATGACCTAAGTGTGTGAAGCTCTCTGACACTTGAAGCATTGCAAAGCAAGATAAGGGTCTCTGAAGCAGCTGAAGTTCAGTCAGTGTAGCGCTTAAATCATGTACATATGGGCTTATCTTTTCCAAGAAACAGATACTAAATGAGCTACAGAGAAGCTATTGTTAAAGTTTTCTTTTCTGTTTTAGATGAAGCCGAAATATTTTAGGGCATTTATGTTACAAACATTCCTCCAGGGGATTGTGCACAGAACACACATTTCATGACATGGTCTGGGGCTGGTTTCTAGGCTCCTCACTTAACCAGTCACGTGGTCTTGGCCAAGTTCACAGCCTCCTTGACCTGTCATTTCTGAGTCCAGAAAACATGGATACCAACTATGTTGAAAACACTGTAAGATTGGTGGGCGGACTGCCTGGTGGTGACTTTGTAAGGTGTCTGCTAGCAACAAAAGTATTCTTGATCTTGCCCACTTGCAAGTATCCCACTAACTTTATTTGGCGGAAAAAAAAAAATCTCCAGGCCAGGCGTCATGACTCATGCCTGTAATCCTAGCACTTTATTTAGAAGGCTGAGGTGGGTAGATCATGAGGTCAAGAGATGGACACCATCTTGGCCAACATGATGAAACCCTGTCTCTGCTAAACCCTGTCTCTACTAAAAATACAAAAATTAGCCAGGGGTGGTGGTGTGTGCCTGTAATCCTAGCTATTTGGGAGGCTAAGGCAGGAGAATCACTTGAACCTGGGAGGTGGAGGTTGCAGACCACACCACTGCACTCCATCCTGGTGACAGAGTGAGACTCCATCTCAGTAAAATAAAATAAAATCTCCAGAGCACCCTTTCCCCCTAAAAGTTTCTCAATTAAGACCCCCTCCCCCCCAAAAAAGAGAAAGTGTAAAAAGATAGTATCTGAGTGCAGGGTTTTGGACTGACAACCCATACTTGATGGTCATCTCAGCCTCTTCTGGCTTGCTGCTCTTAAGCAGAGTTTTTTCATCTGTAAGAAATGGGTAATGGCCCTGCCCATGGTAATCTCACAGAGCCCTAGTGAGATCTCAGGGTTCACTGCTTCCCACACACTGCAGCTGTGCACAGTGAGGGCTTAATTACTGCCAGCCATTTTCATAATTAGCTGATTGTTTCCTAACATTTGACTCTTGAATGAGGATCACTAAGGGTCTACAAAAAGCTTACAAAAGACCTCCTGAAAAAGTTTATGGAAGAAGCTGACCACGCCTGGCTATGGTTCTTAAGGATTCTTTTTTCTCTCTTTCATACCCACTGCAGACAATTCCCAAGGACACGGATAACTGGAGGACCAGAAGAAGCCACTGGCAAGACAGAATTCTCCATGGGTCTCTTCAGTACTTCTGCACATATTGTGGGCTCGGTACCGATGTGCTCTCTGTTCTGAGCTATCTCTTCAAGGATGTTTCTTTTTTTGAGACGGAGTCTGGCTCTATTGCACAGGCTGGAGTGCAGTGATGCGATCTTGGCTCACTGCAACCTCTGCCTCCTGGGTTCAAGCAATTCTCTTGCCTCAGCCTCCAGAGTAGCTGGAATTACAGCCGCCCACCACCATGCCAATTTTTTGGGGTTTTTGTTTTTTGGTATTTTTGGTAGAAACCGGGTTTCGTCATGTTGGCCAGGCTGGTCTTGAACTCCTGACCTCAAATGATCTGCCTGCCCCAGGCTCCCAAAGGACTGGGATTATAGGCATGAGCCACGGCACCTGGCCCTCTTCAAGGATGTTTCTCCAGTGAACAGCCATGCAAGACAGAGAGGTATCTCCCTCTAGAGCAAAGCGCAGGCATGCTCAGTGCCCCTTGGGAAAGATATGGATCCCTGAAGCTCAGGGTTTCTCTCCTATAATGTAAACCATTGCATGTGCAGGTATCCTCTGGCCCCCTTTGCATTTCCCCTCTGGGAAATGGGGTTCAGGGAACTGGAGCAAGAATGCTGACACTCTGGCTGCTACTGCTGCTGTGAGTAATAAACATCCCTTATCTCTGACCGGGAACAATCGTGTCTCCACCAACTTCTATCAAACCGTGCCAGGCTGACTCATTAGCTTCCAAGCTTGGCAGAATCTTGGGTCACTAAGGAACCCAAGGAACTCTAGGGATTATGAAGACATTTAGGCAGGAAAGGAGTAGACAGGAGTCCTAAAGAAGAAACAGGGAAGTCAGACAGAAAACAGAGATAAGACAGTGCCAATTTTTGGGTGATGCCTTTTGGTTGAAGGAAGTGGCTTTTCAAATTCTTGAATCACCCTCTGCTGAGGATGGCCAAGATTGCCCTTTCCCCTTGGTAAATTCTAACTATTCACACTGCACTTGGTCCCCTGCCTGCCAGCCACTCTGCTCCATTAGTTTAGCCTGTTGTTCTGGGCAGGTACGGTGGCTCACACCTGTAATCCCAGCACTTTCCAAAGCTAAAGTGAGTGGACCACCTGAGATCAGGGGTTTGAGACCAGCCTGGCCAACATAGTGAAACCCATCTTTACTAAAAATACAAACAATTAACCTGGCATGGTGGCGAATGCCTGTAATCCCACCGACTGGGGAGGCTGAAGCAGCAGAATTGCTTGAACACAGGAGGCGGAGGTTGCAGTGGGCCAAGATCATGCCACTGCACTCCAGCCTGGGCAAGAAGAGCAAAACTCCATCTCAAAAACGAAAGTGTTGTTCTAGGATGTGCCACATGGGTCCAGCCTCCCAAGACGCAGAATCAGAGGCTTTTCCACTCCAAGCCCGAGCAGGGCTTTTGTTTGTTTTTACCACACTCATCACCTCAGTTCCCTTTTAAACCTGAAGGGCTGCAAAGCCACATTTAGGTCATCACAAGCAGTAACCGAGGAGCAGAATTAAAGTGATACACTAATTAGTTTGCCAGTTGCCATTTAACATTCAAAATGTACATGTGTTTAGTGAAATACCATTTCTGCTTTCTACATTTGATTGAATAAATTCTGTATTAATGAGACAGTATGCTGATGCCTACAAGTCGTGAAATCTTACACTGTCCTGATTCAGGCTGGGCGTGGTGGCTCACACCTATGATCCCAGCACTTTTGAGAGGCCCTGGCGGGTGCACCACCTGAGGTCAGGAGTTTGAGACCAGCCTGGCCAATATGGTGAAACCCTGTCTCTACTAAATATACAAAATACTCTACTAAAAATACAAAAATTAGCCAGGCATGTCGGTGGACACCTGTAATTCCAGCTACTTGGGAGGCTGAGGCAGGAGAATCACTTGAACCCAGGAGGCAGAGGTTGCAATGAGCCGAGATCACGCCACTGCACTCCAGCTTGGGTGACAAGAGCAAAGCTCTGTCTCAAAACAAACAAACAATGTCCTGATTTATCTCAATATTTTTGAAATCCAATTTATAGGAGTTTTCTAAGAAATTTAAAACCACAACACAATTGAAATTTCCTGCTTCATCTCTGGGGGGATAAAACTGAACTATTCTGAACAGCACAGCACTGTGACTGGTGGTTTTTTCCATAGTGAACAACAACATACAATATTTTCCACACAGTTTAAGTTTCTAGTTCGTGTCCAATGGCGCAACCTTTCACCTTTTAGCCTTTATAGCTCAAGTCCTGGCAACAATGTCAATACAGGGGCTTGATTTCCCTGTCTCGCCTGGAGAAATAAAAGTTCCAGCCGCCCCTTCACTGCCATCTCAAGTCATTATGCTGCAGCACACAATGGAACGTTGTTTTTCTGACTGGCAGCACAGAGGCTCTATCATATTTTGTCTTACACTTGCAAGTCGATGCTATTTTTAAATGATCCCTCACACTGGTGTTATTAAATGTCACCTGCCAGATGGGTCACAGACATATATACTCTACCAAATAATCACTTGGCTGAAACCAAGAACTTAGGAGAGCTGAGGGTCAGTGATGACATCCCCAAGAGCGCCTATCAGTCAAAGGAGTTAGGAATGCAAGCGTGGGCAGAAAAGTCCACACATGAAAGAGCGTAAGCGAGGCCAGGCACGGTGGCTCATGCCTGTAATCCCAGCACTTTGGGAGGCCGAGGTGTGCGGATCATGAGGTCAGGAGTTCAGGACCAGCCTATATTAGGCTTATTAGCCTTATTAGGCTGTGTGAATAAACAGCAAATTCTAGATCACAGAAAATATTTATCTAGAGAGAGAAAATGTCTGGTTAGGTAAGCACAATAAAAGACTCGGTATCAAGCTGGGCGTGGTGGCTCACGCCTCTAATCCCAGCACTTTGGGAGGCCGAGAAGTGTGGATCATGTAGTCAGGAATTCAAGACCAGCCTGACCAACATGGTGAAACCCCATCTATACTAAAATACGAAATTTAGCTGGGTATGATGTTGTATGCCTGTAATTCCAGCTACTCAGGAGGCTGAGGCAGGAGAATTGCTTGCACCCAGGAGGTGGAGGTTGTAGTGAGCTGAGATTGCGCCAGAACTCCAGCCTGGGCAACAAGAGTGAAACTCTGTCTCAAAAAAAAAAAAAAAAACAACAACAACTCAGTATCTGACCTGATGAACCTTTAAAGTCACCTTCCCAACTCTATGATGTCCATAAAGGAACCAAACGGAGGGCTGGGTGCCTCGGCTCATGCCTATAATCCCACTAACTCAGGAGGCTGAGGCAGGAGGAGAGCTTGAGGCCAGGACTTCAAGACCAGCCTGGATGAGATCCCATCTTTACGTAAAATTAAAAGCTTAGCCTGGTGTGGTGTGCGTGCCTGTAGTCCCAGTTACTCAGAAGGCTGAGGGGGGAGAATGGCTTGAGGCCAGGAGTTTGAGGCTGCAGTTGAGTGGTGACCACAGCACTGTACTCCAGCCTTGGCAACAGAATGAGACTCTGAACACAGGGACAGACACAGGAGGAAGACAAACGTTAAACTCCAGATCCTGTCTCTACACAGGCAAGGAGAGTGGCCTGGGCAGAGCTCTTAGTAGACCTGCTCCCAGAATATCATCAGGGCGGGGTCTGACAGCGTGGATATTATCATACAAAAGAATTGCACAAATAGAGTATGATCCATGGCTAACATGATTAATAAATCACAGGCATGGGTCTTGTATGCAACTTGACTGTATGTTTCTTGCTGGGGCAGGCCCCTATCTTGACATTCAGATGTGCATTTATCCAAATAATGTGATTCAGAAGATTTTAAGTTGCGGATTTCAATTCAGGTGTTTCACTGAGGCTATGACAGGTAAAGTATTGGGGTTCTTTGAAAAAGTCAAATATTTAAATTGTAGAGAGGAAAAATGCTTACCTCATTGTCATCAGTATCAGTTGGCTTAATTTATTTAGCCCCTTTAGGATTAGCCATTCTTTTTTTTTTTTAAGACAGAGCCTTGCTTTGTCACCCAGACTGGAAGATAGTGGCATGATCTTGGCACTGCCACCTCCACCTCCCAGGGACAAGTGATTTTCCTGCCTTAATCTCCCAAGTAGCTGGGATTATAGGTGTGCACCCGGCTCAGTTTTTGTATTTTTAGTAGAGACAGGGTTTCACCATGTTGGCCAGACTGGTCTCAAACTCCCGACCTCGGGTGATTCACCGGCCTTGGCTTCCCAAAGTGCCGGGATTACAGGCAGGAGCCACTGCACCTGGCCTAGCCCTTCTTTTTAAATGGACTGTCAAGACCATCAGATTTAAGATGAAGAATCTCAAGGATGACCCCCGCCACCATCAAATTTAAATGAGGGCCGTGGCTGAAAGTCACAGCTTAAGCACTATCTGCACCTGGAAAAGCAGCCGTTCCATCCGGATTCCTTTTCTTCTGCTCAATTAGGTCCTATCCACCTTCTCACCGGAACTAAGTCCAGCTGACGCCCATCATGACTAACACTCCTGCCAGACCAAGCTCCCTAGAGCACGCCCTTCCATTACGCCACACGCCCTTCAGAAACACTCAGTGATTCTGGAGTGAGATGCGGGACCCCCTGCAGGGCTTTTGGTCACTGCAGTTCACGGGTGCGGATATCCACTTAGATTCAGGGTACTGTCAAAAGGCTCTCCGTTGGGTGACGTTATTTCCTGCTTCCATCTGCTGACCCAGGAGAATGATGACACCATCAGCCCACCCGCAGGAGGGCAAATACCTTGACTTGTTTTTCAGAAAGTTGGAATCTGCACAAACCCACAAATTCCCGTTTGCTTGCAGGGTGCAATTGCATGTCATACACACAGACCATATGGGGGCTGAGCCTGCAACCCTGACCCGACACAGATGAGATTCTAACAGGCTGAGCTAACAGGCCGTACACAGGATCAAATAGTGAAGATTTCGTCTTAAAGTAGAAAGCAACTTGAGGCTGGGCGCCATGGCTCACACCTGTAATCCCTGCACTTTGGGAGGCCGAGGCATGTGGATCACCTGAGGTTAGGAGTATGAGACCAGCCTCACTAACATGGTGAAACCCCATCTCTACTAAAAATACAAAAAATTAGCCAGGCTTGGTGGCAGGTGTCTGTAATCCCAGCTACTTGGGAACCTGAGGCAGGAGAATTGCCTGTACCTGGGAGGTGGAGGTTGCAGTGAGCCGAGATCATGCCCCTGCACTCCAGCCTGGGCAACAAGAGCAAAACTTCATCTCAAAAAAACAAAGTGACTTACAGAAGATCTCAAAACAATTCTACCACCACAAAACCGCGGGTATGTTCTTCTAATACTCTGATGTTTCCTTTCTGAACAACCAACCAATGTCTTATTTTGGAGCACAGAGGCAATATGGGGGAATTAAAACCTGTATTTTTTTTTTTTGAGACAGGGTCTTGTTCTGTTGCCCAGGCTGCTGTTCAGTGGCTGTAGCTCATGGCAACCTCAAATTCTTGGGCTCAGGTGATCCTCCTATCTCAGCCTTCCAAGTAGCTGGGACCACAGGCACACACCACCATACTGGGCTCATTTTTCTTTTTTTTTTTTTTTTTTGTAGAGATGAGGTCTGGCTATGTTGCCCATGCTGGTCTTAACCTCCTGGCCTCAAGTGATCCACCTCGGCCTCCCAAAGTGTTGGGATTACAGGCATGTGCCACTGTGCCCAGAAAAATTTTACTTTCATAGGAAATGTTAATCAATGTTGTCACTCTCATGCTGTCAATATTAACATTTGTCTTTCAAAATCAGTGGTTGTCAGGCAGACAATCCAACTGCAATACATTACACTCTACTTACGAGTATACAATCAGAATACGTAGGATTTACACAGGAAGGGCATGGACTCTAATGCCAGAAAGCAAAAGCAAAGTTGCTACCTTATTGTGAAAATTAATAAATGCTAGGGGGAGGTTATAAAAGGAAATCTTGTAAATAGACAAACATCTGCTAACACTGAGTTTTCAAAAGCAGGAAGTTTTTAAAGATACAGAACAGCTTGGACATCTTGTCTTGACAAACTCTGTCTTTTTATTATTATTATTTTTTGAGATGGAGTCTTGCTTCATCGCCCAGGCTGGAGTGCAGTGGCATGATCTTGGCTCACTGAAACCTCCGCCTCCTGGGTTCAGGTGATTCTCCTGCCTCAGCCTCCCGAGTAGCTGAAATTACAGGCACCTGCCACCATGCCCGACTAATTTTTGTATTTTTAGTAGAGACAGGGTTTCACCATGTTGGCCAGGCTGGTCTCAAATTCCTGACCTCAAGTGATCCACCGACCTCAGCCTCCCAATGTACTGGGATTACAGACATGAGCCACTGTACCCAGCTGATAAAGGCTATTTTAATCAATATTTCCATAAATTGTTACTTTTCAACTTAAAAAACAAAAACAAATATAAAAGCATGAACAACTATTTCTTATTGCAAACCTGATCCTACTTTGTATTTTGAATATTCGGTTTTCTTGCTCATTTCATATGATGTAATCTGTTAGCAATAAATTAATGGATGTACATGACATAACCATGAACTTAAACATAATACAAACTAGAAACAAGTAGAAACCAAATTTAACTTACTATTATTTGTGAGACAGGGCCTTGTTCTGTTGCCCAGGCTGGAGTGCAGGGGCACAATCATGGTTCACTGCAGTCTCGGCCTCCCAGGCTCAAGCTATTCTCATATCTCAGACTCCTGAGTAGCTGGGACTAGAGGCACATACTACCACATCTGGTTGTTGTTTTTATTTTTACAGAGATGGGGTCACACGATGTTGCCCAGGCTGGTCTTGAACTTCTGGCCTTATGCAATCCTCTCACCTTGGCATCCCAGTGTTGGTATAACAGGTGTAAACCACTGTGCCTGGCCAAGTTTATCTTATTTTTCTAATGCACATATTTACTGAAATAACCAGTGAGCTGAACATTGGCTTACAACTGATTTAAAAGCTATGTAAAGCAAACCACAGCATTCAAAGTCTTGGCTAACAATTCCCCATACTTAAAATGAAATATTCAATAGTACGTGAACTTGAATCTACTAAGAAAACAGAGTATTTGGAGGTGAAGAATCTAATCCCACTAACTTCTAAAGGCTTTCTTCAGGACTTGCAGGAAATCTGCATTTTCTATGCCTTCTTTTCTCCAATGTGAAAAACAAAAGCGTTAAAATCACAGGAAAGATTTCTCTGTGCTGCTAATCTTTAAACACGGCAGATTTTCAGTGATCATTAAATGATTTTTGCTTAGTGATTGGGTAAATGTTCAATTAGGAGGAAAGAACACAAAAGGTGTGTTTAATTTCCAAACTCTCATCTCCAGCTTTTGTATTTGTGGTTGAGCCACAAATACAAGTGGTCTTTGGGTCTAGGACACACTAGCCTAAAAGGAAAAGAGTTGGGCTTAACTAGCCAGTGATACTTGGTAGTTTAATTTTCCTTCTGGCCTTGAAAAACCAAATATAAAAAAGAATGGCCAGTTTCCAGTTGCTGTGGATGCCTGTGTGGGTGCAGATGCAGACTGGGGGAAAGCGTTTGATGAGGGAGAAATTTGGCGGGGAAGAGGAACAAAGTTTTTTTTTTTTTTTTAATTCCCAAGCAACATCCTCCCTATGTCCAGGAGAATCTAGTTTCCAAGAAAGCATCACAGTTTCTCTTACTTGATCTTAATAGTAGTGTTACCACATAGGTTAGGGCAGGTGATGCCCTTGGGTTGTCGTAAAGGAGAGAGTGACCTAAGAAGGTTAAACATCCCCTACAGATGGCAGAGCTGAGATGCAAACTGGTCCGGTCTTGTGACCCACTGCCTTGAATGCAGAGTACCGTGACTGGCCTGGCCCCTCTCCCACAGCCTAACCTGTTCTGCAACCCAACACCAAATGTTCTCTCCAACTGACCTGTCTTTCAAATGAAAACTCCTTCTAGTATAAAGACCCAGTGGGGCTGGGCGCAGTGGCTCATGCCTGTAATCTCAATATTTTGCAGGGCCAAGGCAGGCAGATCACTTGAGGTCAGGAGTTTGAGACCAGTCCGGCCAACATGGTGAAATCCCATGTCAACTACAAATAGAAAGATATAAGCCAGGCATGGTGGCACGCACCTGTAATCCCAGCTACTCGGGAGGCTGAGGCAGGAAAACCATTTGAACCCGGGGGTGACTGGAGATCGCACCACTGCACTCTAGCCTGGGCAACAGACAGAGCAAGACTCTGTCTGGGAAAGAAAAAAAAAGACTCATTGGGTTTAAGCCTGAAGCCTCCAGAGGTCTCCTCCTTCCCTTTCCATCTCTCTGTACCTGGAGAGCAGTTCTGTGGCAGGACAGACCCCCAAGCAGGTGCATCCTGGAGGAAGACTGCACAGAGAAAGCCCCTCGGCTAGCAGGAGGTACAGGGGACCTAGGGCTGCCGGAAGGATGGGCTCTTGGGGTGTACCCCTGTTCCAAGCCTTATCCCTGCTCTTAACATAGTTACAGCCTAACAGGCCCACACACGGGCTGCTGCCCCCTACTCCTCAGACAATACACATACCCTGGGATTCCCCTTAAATAAGCTCTCAAGCATTCCTCTGGGTGGCTTAGTATGAAATGCAGTCCAGCTGTGTACAGTGGCTCACACCTGTAATCCCAGCACTTTGGGAGGCAGAGGTGGATGGATCACGAGGTCAGGAGATTGACACCATTCTTGCCAACATGGTGTAACCCCATCTCTGTTAAAAATACAAAAATCAGTCAGGCATAGTGCTATGTGCCTGTAGTCCCAGCTACTTGGGAGGCTGAGGTAGGACAATGCTTGAACCAGGGAGGCAGAGGCTGCGGTGAGCTGAAACTGTGCCACTGCATTCCAGTCTGGCGACAGAGTGAGATTTCATTTCAAAAAATAAGAAATGCAGTCCCTGATTTCTTCCCGCTCCAGAGCCCCCTAGTAAGCCACACCATCCCACCTGGAGCCAAAGAGTGCTCTCATGATAAAGAAGGAGGTATCATGGTTTCCCCCCGGAAGAACAGAAGCACCTGAGGCCCAGGAAAGAAAGGAGAGTTCTCCTCCGTCTCGCCTTTTCTGTGCAAGTGACCGGGTATTTTCCCTCATTCGCAGTCAATATGGCTTTGATAACAGCTCCAAGAAAATGATGTCTAGACAGTGCTAGACCCAGGTGCCCATGAAACTGAAGGCCTCATCCTCCATGTGAATGTTGCTCACATATATTATTTGATCATTTCCTTTTTTTTTTTTTTTGAGATGGAGTCTCACTCTGTTGCCAGGCTGGAATGCAATGGCATGATCTCCGCTCACCGCAATCTCCAAATCCCTGGTTCAAGTGATTCTCCTGCCTCAGCCTCTCAAGTAGCTGGGATTACAGGCACGCGCCACCACACCCGGCTGTTTTTTGTATTTTTAGTAGAGACGGGGTTTCACCACGTTGCCCAGGATGATCTTAATCTCCAGATCTCGTGATCCGCTCGCCTCAGTCTCCCAAAGTGCTAGGATTGATCACTTACTTTTACAATGAGGTATTTGAGATTAGCTAGCCCCATTTTTAAAGACAAGTAAGCTGGCTCAGAGAAGTGGAGGGACCTGCCCACGGCACACAGCTGCCACTCAGCAGAGCTGAGATTCAAGCATGTATCTTCTCAATCTTGTGTATTTCCTATTATACCAAAGCTGCCTCCCATTCAAGACCCAGGCACAGCCTTTTGAATCTGACCAGATTGTGTCATCAAAAGAGAGGATCAAAAGCCCCCTGCTTATAAAAGTTAGCTTGAAAGCAGAATAGGAAAGAAAATATGCTTCAAGTTCTAAACAAAGCCTCAAGGTTAGAAATGGAGGGGATGCTCACCGCGACTGTCACTCTGAGTCTAAAGCCCTGTTGCTCACTTGCTGCTGAACTCCAAAAGGACTCCGCTGCTATGGTGGGGAGCTTTCCAGTGTTTGCTAAGCCTCTGAACCCTTTAAGATAAAATGTTCTGCTGATGCTAAGTAAAAGTAGAGCTTGCTCTGGTTAGAGCCAGAGGGGCAACACTGGGGGTATGCACAAGGCCTGGGGGGCTCCACCTTTTCCGGGACCCTCCCCTGTCCCTCCACACCCCCAGGGCTGTGCAGCTAAGACTGTGGCTCACAGAAGTGCCCGGCTGCAAACTGAACCGTTGGTTACTTTTTATAAAAATGTGGCTTGGCTTATGCCTATAATCCCAGCACTTTCAGAGGCCAAGGCGGGAGGATCATGAGGTCAGGAGATTGAGACCATCATGGCCAAAATGGCGAAACCCCATCTCTACTAAAATGCAAAAAATTTGCCAGGTGTGGCAGCACGAAACTGTAGTTCCAGCTACTCGGGAGGCTGAGGCAGGAGAATCACTTGAACACAGGAGGCAGAGGTTGCAGTGAGCTCAGATTGCACCACTGTACTCCAGCCTGGTGACGGGGCAAGACTCCATCTTAAAAAAAAAAAAAAGACGGGCATGGTGGCTTATGCCTGTAATCTCACTGCACTCTGGGAGGCCGAGGTGGGTGTATCACGTGGTCAGGAGATGACAGCATCCTGGCCAACATAGAGATGAAACCCCATCTCTACCAAAAATACAAAAATTAGCTGGGCCTGGTGGTGCACGCCTGTAATCCCAGCTACTTGGGAGGCTGAGGCAGAAGAATCTCTTGAACCCATGAGGGGAGACTGTAGTGACCCAAGATTGCACCACTGTACTCCAGCCTGGTGACAGAGCAAGGCTCGGTCTCAAAAAAAAAAAAATTGGCACCAGAATGTAAATCAACTACTGGACTGAGTTCCGTACTTTTTCTTTCTTTTTTTTTTGAGACGACATTTTGCTTTTGTTGCCAAGGCTGGAGTGCCATGGTGCAATCTCGGCTCACTGCAAACTGTGCCTCCCAAGTTCACATGAAACTCCTGCCTCAGCCTCCCAAGTAGCTGGGACTACAGGCACCCACTACCACTCCTGGATCAGGAGGTCAGGAGATCGACATCATCCTGGCTAACGTGTTGAAACCACATCTCTACTAAAAATACAAAAAATTAGGCCGGGTGCGGTGGCTCAAGCCTGTAATTCCAGCACTTTGGGAGGCCGAGGCGGGTGGATCACGAGGTCAAGAGATTGAGACCATCCTGGTCAAAATGGTGAAACCCCGTCTCTACAAAAGATACAAAAAATTAGCTGGGCATGGTGGCGCATGCCTGTAATCCCAGCTACTCAGGAGGCTGAGGCAGGAGAATTGCCTGAACCCAGGAGGCAGAGGTTGGGGTGAGCCGAGATCGCACCATTGCACTCCAGCCTGGGTAACGAGCGAAACTCCGTCTCAAAAAAAAAAAATACAAAAAATTAGCCAGGCATGGTGGTAGGTGTCTGATTAATGTTTGTATTTTTATTAGAGATGAGGTTTCACCATATTGGCCAGGCTGGTCTTGAACTCCTGACCTCAGGTGATCCACCCACCTTGGCCTCCCAAATTGCTGGGATTGCTGGCATAAGCCACTACACCTGGCCTTGCATTTTTTAATTCTCTGCTTTAGAGTGAGATGTTCTTGATGAAGCAAGCAGACCCCTGATTTCCATTCTGGCCTGGGCTCTGCATCTCCCCGTGTGCCAGGAACAAAGCTGTGGCCCATAAACCAGCTCCAGAGAGACGGAGAATCCCATGGCACGGGATGGGAGTGTGGTTCCTCCTCCGTGGACACACTCCAAGAATTCCCACCCTGACCAGCAGCGCAGGAGCACCCTCCATGTGGCTTTGCGGCAGTAAACTTCCCATCCCAGGATGCAGCAGCCTCAGGAGGCAAAACTCCAACACTAGTGGCTGAACTGCCTTCAGGGTCTGCCACTCACTCCCCGGCCCTGGAGAGCTGGCCCTGGGCAGCCGGCCCATTCCGTGCCTGGATGGCTCTGGATATTAGCAAATCCTTTCTTTCCTTGACCTAAAATTTCCCCTCTTGGAACTTCTCTGTCCTTGTTGTCCTAACTCTGGCACCAAGAGTCCAAGATTAACACTTCATCTTCCTCCTAAAGAACCAGCCTAGAAAGAACTTGAAGATGAAAATCTATAAACCATGGACTGCCTTTAAATCAGTTAGATACACTGTATGAGTCAACTTTCTTACGATAAAGAAACTGACAACTTTTAAAATGCAGGAGAGATCTGAGTACTGGTTGATTTCTAACTTGTGAGTTTCTGCAGATTTCCAAGTCTTTGATAAGAAATCACATCCAAATGCCAAGGAAAATTGAAGGTGCATACGTAAACATTCCGAGGGTGAAGGAAAGCAGCTCCTCACAGTGAATAATGCCATTCACGGTTCATAGTGTCATTCTTCATTTGGAAGAAATAAAATGTGTTTATGGAAACTGCTTTAAGATTTGCAAGAGGGTGTGATCAGAGAAAAAGCAAGCCTCCACGTTCCCCAGGCGAGGGCTGATCTGTTTCCTGCCAGGACAGAAGAGAACCTCGCGTGAAGCCACAGACTCCCTGCAAGGCGGAATCACTCCCCACTTCCTCGGTCTGCACAGTGCAAGGCAACGACGCATCTGGCCTCTCCTCCTGTTATCTTTCCTGAAGCCTTTTCTGTGTCGCTGGCAGATATTTCCTGTTGACACTGCACCTCCCCAGTCATTTCCCATTGCCAGAACCCCATAATGTGAAGCGTGGCACGCCAAGCATCTGGTCTTGCAGTATCTAGTAGGATCAGCTGCCACCCTACAACTGGGAAAGGATTTCAAAACAGGAGGCCACGTCGGGTGTGATGATAACAGGCCTGAATGCACGTCACCATCACCACTGAGATCTTAACATTCCTAGCAAAAAAGAAAAAAAAAATAGAAATCTCCCTGTGGCATGTTTTCAAGCTCTTATTTAAGCTGACTGACCAAATATCCAATTCTCAAACACCGCAGACCCCTGGCACTTGCAGACTTTAACTTTTGCACTTTTATCTATTTCTATGTCTTTTTGAGGCTGGCCATATGGAGAAGACTGTCATTTGCCCGGGGTGTGAATCAAGCCCATCGTATAAGGAACATGCGTTACTGGATCCATCTGGCCAGTACCACTGGCCTGACCTGAAAGTGTGAGCGGACTCACAATGACGTAAGCAGACCCCTGATTTCCATTTTGGCCCGGGCTCTGCATTTCCCTGCGTGACAGGAACAAGTAATGGGATGTACAGTTTTCCATATCCCGTTATTTCTGGGGAAAGAGTTTAAGGGCCCCAGCAGTCTTCTTTGCTGGGGCAGATCAAGGCATTTCATCCCAACTCCAAAGACGCCAACCCCCAAATGGCGTGGGTTCCTGGTGTGGCCACTTCGGGGTTGGGGAGCATCTGCTGCAACATTCCCATCTCTTCTCCTGAGCCCGGGGCACTCCCAAGCCAGCTCCCCTGCCACCCCGGCCTGGCCTGCAGCCACAGGGAGGAGGAGGCTGGTTGGCGCTGTCTGGGCTGTGCCTCTCCGGTTCCTCCGGGATGGGTGGGTGAGTTTTAGCTGGGCCTTGCCTTTCCTCATATCAGAATGGTAAAATCTCAGATTCCAGTTTGGAATTCAGGAAGAGGTCACCCTCAGGCCTTTTTATTATTTTTTAAAACCGACTTCATGTATACACCTGTGTAATCCCTACCGCAATGAAAACAGACAGAAACGTTTCCGCCTGTGCTTGCATGCACCTGATACGGAAAGGCAGAGTGGTTCCGCTCCGGAGCCAAGCTGCTCCGTCGTGTCCTGGCTGTGACGGGCGCCAGTCACCTCACCTCCCTTTGACTTGGTTCCTCCCATCTCCAAAACGGTTAACACTGAAAACACTGTATTTGAGTGTTGGTCGCGGTTTGGGATGTGTGGAACATTCACATCTGGGCAGGCCTGTGGCTAGCCTTTCACAGTGTGGGCTGTTGTAACCATCATCATCATCATGAGAAATGGCTGAGCTTCCTTCTCAGTGACGACTTCTCCACTGCAGAGGGTGCTTGTGACAGCACCCTGGAGAAATCACCTTTTAATACCACATAATCCCCTTATTCTAACAGACTTAGCACCTGCATCTGTGCAAATATTTATTCACAAAGGTCTCAGCAAATCTCTTCAACGCAAAGAGTTTATTATAGTCTCACTAATTAAGATCACAGAGAGCTTGATTAGGCTAACAAGCCAACGCTTACCTCCCTGGTGTCCCCCCAGCTCCCGAGCCCCAAGCTCAGGACATAAGGAGCTCTGATGTCCTTTTTATTAAGGACAAGGAGGAGCTGGAGGGGTGCCTGATTTTTGCCTCTTTCCCCTGTCCCCTGACCATCAATATAAGGTAGAAAATACAGAAAAATATAAAGAAACAGAAAGGAAAATAAATCCACATACACAACCCCAGATCCCAGAAGCCAGTAAACCTAGCATCTTGGTATATTTCTCCCAGGTGTGTTTTTTGCGATTTTTCTTTACGTAGCAGGAAGGTTATGTTACATGTACATATTTACATTTTTAACTTCAATTCTGCACATCCTTATTTTCCCTTGTCCCTAAACCTCATGTTACAGATAGCCTACACTTTCATCTTACGGATAGGTCGTCTAATTCTTCCATTTTGAACTCATGGGCTGTTTCCAGGTTTTCGTTATTGCAAGTTTACAACAAGCACCCTTGTGCATGATGGTTTATCTTACTTGAACAACTGGCATTTCCGGGTTTGCTGAGCAGCTGTATTTTCCATTTAGAGTGTCAGGCTGCCTCTGGAATGCTTCAGATGCACCAGGGGAGGTGCCCTGGGAAGGGCAGCACGTGGCTTCCTTCCCTTACGGGCCATTCATGCTGCGTGTGTTTGTTCTGTGGCGTCCCACATGGTAAAGTCAGCAACTGTCAGGTGATGAGCTTTTTGTGATCTTCCTAGAAGGAGGAGAGCATTCCTCAGGATTAGTCAGTGTGTCTGGCTACCTTGGTTCTAAGAAACCATTCTCGTCTGCAGGCCCCAGACCCTCCAAGATGCTGACTTAGTGATGACAGAATGCACAGGACACCTCCATTCAATCACTTTTGCACTTTCCTTTCAATAAGCAGGAAAGTGTAGGTGAAATCCCAGAAGGCCGTTGCTTCTGATCTCAGAGGTGAGATGTCAGGCCTGACTGGCAAAAATCCAATGTTGGATAATACACCATGTTGGCATAACTGTGGAAGATGGGCACTCAACGTTCACTTCCGGTAGGAATACCAGTGTGAATAACGTCTCCTCGGGGATATCTGGCAACACCTTCACCAAAGCCACTGATGCATATGTGCTTTGACAAGCAGTTTTACTTTAAAAGATTTCTTCTGCAGACAGACTCATATACTCGCCAGCACAATGTAAGAACGAAGACAGTTCTGGCCATCTGTAGCTCCACAGCGGGTCAGGGGACACGAGGAATGAAGAGTTCACCAGCGCTGGAACCTCCCCTGAGTCCAGTAGGAGAGCTTCACAGACAGATCTCTGGGAGAGAAAAACAATCAAAAAGTGGCAACAGTTGTGTAGGGAAGAAAGCGAGGCCTTTCCTAGTCATGGAAACAGGACACAGGGAGGGGCCACCAGACAAAGAAAAGAGATGCAGAAAGAAAGGCGTACGCTGGGAGCGGGATGTGCAGGCGCTGAGGAAAGGCAGGGCCAGGAAGTCATGACCAGAGGGAGGCAGGGGTCGCATTCCACTTTAGAGACTTGAATGCCACAGATAAGGGCTGTGTTTATCCTGCAGGCCAGGGGTCACTAGCAAGAAACAGAAAACTACTTGTAAACACTGCTATCTAAAAACGTGGTCTGGTTGCACTGATATTTATTTATTTATTTATTTTCGAGACAGAGTCTGGCTCTGTCACCCAGGCTGGAGTGCAGTGGTGAGATCTTGGCTTCTGCAACCTCCGCCTTCTGGATTCAAGTGATTCTCCTGCTTCAGCCTCCCGAGTAGCTGGGATTACAGGCATGGGCCACCATGTGTATTTTTAGTAGAGACGGGGTTTCACCATGTTGGCCAGGCTGGTCTCAAACTCCTGACCTTGTGATCTGCCTCAGCCTCCCAAAGTGCTGGGATTACAGGTGTGAGCCACCGCACCCAGCCTGTACTGATATATTATACAGGCACGTCTGGCATCATGTAATTCATAATATACAACCACTAGGACCCATGCTCAATTTTATTTATTACTATTGATTCATTCACTCATTCATTTACTTTTTGAGACAGGGTCTTGCTGTGTCACTCAGGCTGGAGTGCAGTGGCATGGTCATGGCTCACTAAAGCTTCCATCTCCTGCCTCAGTCTCCTGAGTAGCTGGACAACAGCCATGTGCTACCACACCAGGCTAATTTTTAAAACTTTTTTTTTAGAGATGGGGTCTCCCTTTGTTGCCAGATTGGTCTGGAACTCTTGGGCTCAAGTGATCCTCCCACCTGACTTCCCAAAGTGCTAGGATTACAGGTGTGAGCCACCGCACCTGGCCTCACACTCAACTTTATCACTAGAGATATGCAAGTGCAAATTCTAGAGCCACATGGTCTTGGCAATAGAGACAGCTGAAACGTGAGCAGCAGGAGAGGGGCGTGATGAGATGTGATGTTAGGAAGACCAGCAGGAGCTAGAGATTCTTCAGGAGCCAGAGAGTCTTCCTTGATTCCCAGAGTCAGTGAATCCAAAGAGATTTGGGAATCCTCCTGGGTAGAGCTGAGTCCTGCTTGGTCCTTCCTGGAAGGGAACAGCTACTGAGCTCAGTGATCAGTCCCAGTTCGTCTATCAGGTTTTTGGTCCTCACCCTCCTCCCACCCTCCACTCTCAAGTAGGCCCTGGTGTCTGTTCCCTTCTTTGTGTCTATGTGTACTCAGTGTTTAGCTCCCACTTATAAGTGAAAAGATGTGGTATTTGGTTTCCTGTTCCTGAATTAATTCACTTAGGATAATGGCCTCCAGTTGACCCACGTTGCTGCAAAGCACAATTTCATTCTTCTTTATGGCTGTGTAGTATTCCATGGTGTATATGTACCACGTTGTCTTTATCCAGTCCACCATTTCTTGGGCATCTAGGTTGATGCCACATCTTTGCTGCTGTGAATAATGCTGTGATGAACACATGCGTACATGTGTCTTTATGGCAGAACGATTTATACTTACTTAGGTATAAATGAAATGGGATTGCCTGGTCCAATGGCAGTTCTGTTTAAAGTTCTTTGAGAAACCTCCAAACTGAAATTTCCAAACTGCTTTCCAGTAGTGGCTAAACAAATTTACATTCCCACCAGCAGTGAGAAGTGTTCCTCTTTCTCCACAAGCTCGCCAGCATGTTATTTGTTGACTTTGTAGTCAACAGCCATTCTGAGTGGTATGAGATGGTATCTTACCGTGGTTTTTTGATTTGCATTTCTCTAATGATGAGCATTTTTTTCATCTTTGTTGGCCATGTGTTCGTCTTCTTTTGAGAAATGAGATTGGCCATTTTAGATAACACAGTAAGTCTGCACATAGAACCTTCATCTAATTCTAACAGTGGTATAACATGATGCAGTAGACATACTGAATGGTATCAATGAAAAGTATGAAAGGCTTTAGACAATCCAGACAACGTTCACTATGTCTAAAACAAATAATGCCTGGGTACTGTACCTGAAGAGAGATTAATTGGGATGTAACATGGGTAAATTCTGTGTTGACCTTGGCATTCAAAGCCAGGATAACGGTCACGTTTTCATTGGCTTATTTGAAATCTGGTCATCTGGGGCCTGATTGAAGAGAGCCACCTAGAAGAATATCCTTCTATGTTCAAGCTTGCTACTTGGGAAAGATAATCAAAATAAGATAGCATATTTTTTTTGAATATTCAACACACAAATATTAAGTGCTTTACATAAGAGAGAAGATGGTCACATGCATTCCCTGCAGGAGAATTTCTGCTTAGGAAAGTGCAGGTTGAGTGGAAACTCCAGTAGACCCTGGGCCTTGATTTCCTGAAACTGAACTCATACTTGTGTTCAGGGGTCTTGAGAAGCAAGCTGTGTTCATGGGTGGGCTCTCTGCCCTCTCCCATTCCTAGAAGGACACCGTTTTGAAATACTTACAAACACTTAACAATGAGAAGCCCACGGTGTCAAAACACTTCATGTCTCAGAAGCTACCAAACAGCTTTTTTACCACTAAAAAAGCCTGGTTTCACAGTTAAATAGTGGGTTTCCAGTTTTCTAACACTTTCACTAAAATAAAAACTTTTTTGGCAAACACCAACCACAAAGAAAAACCAAAAGACAAACATTTTGAGTTTTTCTAAGCCTAAAATTTTGATATATGCAAATACTGGCATTCCTGGTCAGAAGCCTAAACCCTTTAATGAAAACAGAAAAGAAAGCTGAGGCTTCCAAACCAAAATGGTTTGAGCATTCAGTCAAAAAGCAAGACCGTGTTGCCTACATTTGATATCATTACAAGCTCATAAAACTACCCAGTCAAAGCTGCTCTAGAAGATAAAATGTTTAAGATAGAAATTCACCTGAGAGTGGTTTCCAGCTCTTCAGTTATGCAAAGAACACACACAGCACTGGTTTTTATCTTAGATTATTTGTCATGTAGTTGAGAAACAAATAGTAGATACTGTTGCTGACTTTGAGCCAAGGCAGCCACATATGATTATGTGCCATGGCGCTAAATTCTGCAGGAAATAAAATTCCAATGGTTCTAATTCCTTTCACATGAACACTCACTGTGTCTCCACGCTCTGTGGTAACCTCAGGCCTGATACAAGCATGGGTTACGATATCTTTTAAACTCTTTGCAGAGATTAGAAGGCTGCAGAAAAATACCACTGGGGGTTAAAAACAGCTTTCTGAAATTGTTCTAAATGGACAAATAATGCGGTGCTTTCTTTGACAGCTGTTCAATAACTGAATACAGCTGGAAGGACGGCTGGCTGCCAAGGGGTTTCTATTTGGTTCACGACCGGTTTCTTTTCCAGAATGCTTTCCAACACTCGAACTAGTCTTGTTTATGTTAAGTGTATTTTTAAAAGATGAATTTATTTTAATTATTTTCCATCTGCTCCATCCATGATGAAGTAGTCTGCGGATTTAAAGGAATTGTCTTAAGGATTTGCATTCCCCTCACCCGAACTGTGGCTGGAGCTCCGTGGAGTTAGGGGTGATTATTTCTAAGGTACCCCCAGAAGGACACTGTATTCATTCAGCTGCAGTGATCTCCAGTTGGTACTATCAGTCATTATTCACACACCCATTTAATAGTGACTATTCATGTTTCAAACCAACAGCCTGAAGGACGACAGGGTTCTTCCAGACATAGCAAGGAAGCTGTCCACCAAGTCACCCTCCAGAGTGGGGTCATTTTGGTAAGTTCACCTCAGTGTCTGGGGTCTGGTCCTTAGCCCTGGGCGATCTTGCCCCCAGGATGGACATATCTTCATCAGGCATCAGAGACTGATGATGAAAACAAACATCCAAAGTCTTCATTTGGAATGAAAAGCACACCGTTTTTTGGCTGGGGGCAGTGGCTCATGCTTGCAATCACAGCACTTTGTGAGGCCAGGGTGGGTGGATCACTTGATACCAAGAGTTTGAGACCAGCCTGGCCAATGTGGTGAAACCCTGCCTCTACTAAATATACAAAAATTAGGCAGGCATGTTGGTGCACGCCTGCAATCCCAGCTACAAGGGAGACTGAGGGAGCTACAAGGGAGGCTGTAGCATGATTCTCATGCTACAAGCATGAGAATCGCTTGAACCTGGGAAGGGGAGGTTGCAGTGAGCCAAGATCATGCCAGTGCACTCCAGCCTGGGCAACAGAGCAAGACTCTGTCTCATTAAAAAGAAAAAATTAAAACTTAAATTACAAAATAAAGTACATCTCTTTTTAAGATGGCAATGGTATCATCATACGATTAGTACGTTCTCTTCCCTGCAGGCAGATCTATTCAGGAAGCCAACTTATAATCAGAAATGGACTTGGTGGGCATATAGAATCAGAAAAAGGAGAGCTAATTATAGGATCCAAAACATTTTAATGGCATAGGCTAAAATAACCCAACGCATACACTTCCACAATCAGAACAGTTTTGTGAAAAGGTTCTGGCATTTTATACCCTCTGTGTCAGGATTTTCCTTAAAGTAAGTGAGAAGCAGTAAGAGTCGGGACGAACAGTTTTAGAATTGCAGTGTTATACAGCGCCTAGTCTACTTTCAACAATTCAAGAAACAATCCTTAAACACAGTTCAGTTTAAAAGCCACAGCATCTACTTGCCAGGAAAGACTTCCACTTTCAGTGCCACTAAAAATATAACAGTGATCAAGTCCACAAAGAGCACAAACCGTTTCAAAATGGAGCATGGAACATGGAAAGGATGCTGGTTAGCCCATTTGCCAGCCCTGCAGCCATGCAACTTTTAGCTCCAGTTCCTGAAATTCATAGATAGATGGCAAGCAAAGTGGCTCTTAGCAAGATAAATCTGAGCCTTAACCTGCACCCCAACATGTGTAAAATTTAGGATGGAAATTAACATTCATAATGCCTGCTTCTGATTAATAGAGCATTTCATACCAAGGCATCTACTTGCTGCATGCACAACTGAGACCCAACTTCCTTCCTTTCCCCATCTTTTCCTAAAGGAAGATGGGGTGATTCAAGCAGAGAGGTCCATGCTTAGCAGGGCTTGCATGGAAGACCCTCCAGGCAAACAGGTCCTTCCTCCATCCTCAAATAACACACTCTTGAGGAAAGCCATCCTATTCTTTTTTTTGAAAGGAACATTCTTCATGTATTGCAACCAAATATATTCTATCCCCATAACGTACTGTGAATGTCCTTTTTTTTTTCCTTTTTGAGACAGAGTCTTGCTGTCACCCAGCCTGGAGTTCAGTGGTGCGATTCAGGCTCACTTGCAACCTCCACCTTCTGGGTTCAAGCCATTCTTCTACCTCAGCCTCCCGAGTAGCTGGGACTACAGGTGACTGCCACCATGCCTCGCTAATTTTTGTGTTTTTAGTAGAGATGGGGTTGCACCATATTGGCAAGGCTGGTCTTGAACTCCTGACCTTGTGATCCACCTGCCTTGGACTCCCAAAGTGCTGGGATTACAGGCATGTGCCACCACGCCTGGCGAATATTCCAAATGTTTATCATCTTCTCCAGGCAATCAGCTACCTCTAGACTACACTGAAGCATTTTTGGTGGCATCAGCTCCAGCCCCTTGCACTTGCCAACCATCTGCAGTCAGCTGAGATTTACTGTTGATTTTCAGTGGTGGATTTACTGACACTGCACACATCTAACCAAGGAACAGTTACAGGTTTCCTACTGACAATCTGAAAATCTTCTTAATCACGGGCGTGGATTAAAAAGCCTTCGATTCAGGAGCGGGGGCCGGGGGGGTGATGAAGAGTCCACAAAAAAAGGCCAAAAAAAAAAAAACCAAATGAGCCCCACCATCAGTATCTTTGTTGTCATGACAGGAACCACAACTTAGTCACGGATTTAGTAACAAATCACAGCAGACCAACTTCTACTAAATAAAGGCTTTTACACTTGCAATCACTGAGTGGAAACATCTGCACAGACTCGTGACAGCCAGCCCTTGCACTCCGCATCTGAGGATTCCGAACAAAAGCAATGTGAGTGACAAGACTTGCGAAACGTTAGAGGCACATCACACGTGTGATAAACACCTAATGAGAACAAGCTGGCTAATAGCAAGATGAACTCCTGGCTCCTTTCCTCCTTCCCTGACAGCGGGGGGAGTTCTACGTCCTCTGTTGTGCAGAATGTATGCACAGGAAACACTCTATGATTTCCAGTTGCTCTTTCTAAAGCAGATTGAGAATTTTTAAGGACACTTTAAGGCCAGGGCCCAGGGCTCACACTTGTAATTCCAGCACTTTGCAAGGCCAAGGTGGGCAGATCACTTGAGCCCAGGAGTTCAAGACCAAGTTCGAGATCAGCCTGGGTAACACGGCGAAACCACGTCTCTACACAAAATACAAAAATTAGCCAGGTGCGGTAGCCCACGTCCACACTCCTAGCTACTTGGGAGGCTGAGGTGGGAGGATCACTTGAGCCCAGGCAGCTGAGTCTGCAGTGAGCTACGATGGAGCCACTGTATTCCAGTTTGAGTGATAGAGCGATACTCCATCGCTAAGAAACAAAACAAAAAAACTCCATCTTGGCTGGGTGCGGTGGTGGCTCACGCCTGTAATCCCAACACTTTGGGAGGCCAAGGTGGGCGGATCACCTGAGGTCAGGTGATTGAGACCATCCTAGCCAACAAGGTGAAACCCAGTCTCTACTAAAAATACAAAAATCAGCTGGGCATGGTGGCATGTACCTATAATCCCAGTTACTCTGGAGGCTGAGTCAGGAGAATGGCTTGAACCAGGGAGTCGGAGGCTGCAGTGAGCCGAGACTGCACCACTGCACTCCAGCCTGTGACAGCGCAAGGCTCCATTTCAAAATAAAAAACCAAAAAACAAAAACAATGCTCCATCTTTTCTTTGCTTCCTTTCTAGGCCATTCTGTGGAGCCCAATACTTCTAGCCTATGCCAGGGACTTCCCATGATGCTGGAACTCACTTCCTGAAAGCTTACTGTGTCCTGTGGGTTCCATGAGTAGAATCAAGGTTTGATATTGGCTAAATTCTGGCATGTGCATCCCACTTCTTTGTCTTATCTCCACATTACACAATCATCTTCGCCCTTGGCCGTGCCTGGCTTCCCCGTCCAATCAGGCCAGGGAGTGAATGACGGGCCACACTGAGTGTGAATGCAGTAGGAAGTGCTGTTTCACTCGGACCTGGGTGAAGATGAGTCATTCGCAGCAAGAAGAAAGGGCTCTTCCAAGCCCATCATTCTATCTTCTCACATTCATTTGTGAACAATTCCGACTCCTACTCATAAACCACATTTCTGACTTCAACCTAGTACAGATTAAACATCTCTACATCAAATCGCATTGTAAATACCCCCAGGAGGTTCAAGATTAGGAAATCTATGATAAACTGTTCAGCAAAAGAAATAATCATTTTCCTCTGCAGCTAATTATTCCCTAATTTATCTGTTGGGAAAGTTTGGGTTCTTCTATTTTATGTTCCATTAATGGCTCAAGAGTCACCAGAGGACTTAGGTTCTCCCTGCCTCCCCTGTAACCTGTCATTTCACTCATAGATCATTTGGTGAAGTAGGCTCAGGAAGTAATTAAAAATTAGTCTCAAACAGCTGCCTGTGGTGAGAGGAACGGTTTACTACAATTCTTTTTTCTTTTGGGATGGAGTCTTGCTCTGTTGCCCAAGCTGGAGTACAATGGCATGCTCTTGGCTCAATGCAACCTCTGCCTCCTGGGATCAGCAATTCTCTTGTCTCAGCCTCCTGGGTAGCTGGGATTACAGGTGCACGCCCCTCCTCCTGGCTAATTTTTGTATTTTTAGTAGAGACAGGGTTTCGCCATGTTGCTCAGGCTGGTCTCGAACTCCTGACCTCAGGTGACTGCCCACCTTGGTCTCCCAAAGGGCTGGGATTACAGGTGTGAGCCACCACACCCTGCCACCTTTCCTTTCTTGTTTTTTGTTTTTTGAAATGGAGTCTTGCTCTGTCACCCAGGCTGGAGTGCAGTGGCGTGATCTTGGCTCACTTCAGCCTCCATTCCCCAGGTTCAAGCAATTCTCCTGCCTCAGCCTCCCAAGTAGCTGGGACCACAGGCACGTGCTGCCATACCCAGCTAGTTTTTGTATTTTTAGTAGAGACAGGGTTTTGGCATGTTAGCCAGGCTGGTTTTGAACTCCTGACCTCAAGTGATCCATCCACCTTAGCCTCCTAAAGTGTTAGGATTGCACGTGTGAGCCACCGTGCCCGGGCTACAATTCTTGTTTTTGTTGGTCAGGAGGACAGAGCCACATGTCGTGGTTTTTCACCACCAAAATGTGGCAACAAATATGCACAAATGGCCAACCATCTCTCTCTTCCATCAAGGACTGAGAAAAATTAATGTGCGCTGTAAGTCTTAGATCAAGCATTCCCTTAAAAAAATTAACCAAGATCGAATCCCTAGGAGGTAGTATATACAGTATGGTGGTCAACAGCTCTGGAGCCAGACTACCTGGGTTCAAATCCCAGCTCTACCCATTATCAGCTGAGTAAGCTTGAGGAAGTTACCTACCCCTCTAGGTCACTTACCTCATAGATTATTAGGGGAATAAACAAGTCAATGCTGAAAACTGTGCCTGATGTGCTAAGTGCTCATTAGATGCTACTATTATTATTTCCATAAGAATATCACAAATATGGCTCGGTGTGGTGGCTCACGGCTGCCATACCAGCGCTTTGGGAGGCCAAGGCAGGCAGATCGCTTGAGCCCAGCAGTTTAAGACCAGTGTGGGCAACAGGGTGAAACCCTGTCTCTACAAAAATCACAAAAATTAGCTGGGCATGCTGGCACGTGCCTATAATCCTTGCTACCCAGGAGGCTGAGGCAGGAGGATCACCTGAGCCCAGGAGGTTGAGGCTGCAGTAAGCTGTGACTGCACCACTGCATTCCAGCCTGGGAGACAAAACAAGACCCTGTCTCCTCCACCACCCCATCCTCCCAAAAAAAGAAGTATGACAAATACCACATGTTCTCCCTTATACACGTAAGCTAAACATTGAGAACACATGGATGTAAAGACGGGAACAGCAGACACGGGGGCCTGCTTGAGGGTGGAGGTTGGGAGGAGGGAAAGAAGGAAAAATTATTTATTTGGTACTATGCCTATTACCTGGGTGACAAAATCGTGTGCACGCCCAACGCCCCTACCCCTATGCACACAATTTACCCACGTCACAAACCTGTACATGTATCCCCTGCACCTAAAATAAAAGTTAAAAAAAATCAGATTCCTGAATTGGCTCCTCTCAGTCCAAACACGTGCCTCAGAACACTGTAGACAGAAATCATGATACAGCCATTGCTTATCCACCAGGTACTTTGCAGCCTTCAAAAAAACCCAAAAACAAAGAACAAGCAAAAATCTTTCTAAAAATAAATATTAAATGACTGGGTTTTTTTGTTTGTTTTTCGAGACAGAGTTTTGCTCTTGTTGCCCAGGCTAGAGTGCAATGGTGCAATCTCAGCCCCATTGCAACCTCCGCCTCCTGGGTTCAAGCAATTCTCCTGCCTTAGCCTCCCAAGTACCTGGGATCACAGGTGCTCATCACCACACCCAGCTAATTTTTATATTTTTAGTAGAGACAGGGTTTTAGCATGTTGGCCAGGCTGGTCTCAAACTCCTGACCTCAGGTGATCCACCCACCTCAGACTCCCAAAGTGTTGGGATTACAGGCAGGAGCCACTGCACCCGGCCTGTTGTTGTTTTAAATCAGGAACTGAACTATTCTGAACAAGATGCCTTGTCCTTTAACCCTTGACACCGAGTGACACAGGTGCCTGGAGATCTGCGGGGGCGGCACGCTGTTTCTGTAACTTGCTCTGCTCACGTAACAGCATTAGCCCAAGCTCGTCTTTTCTTGAGTGGCAGTAGTGCAGGCATCTGGCTGCTTCTACTTGGCTGATGTCACTACTCTTCTTTCATCAGCTTCCTTGACTTCCTCACCTATTTTGGGGGCCGATCCCTGTCTAGCCTCAGGGATCTGGCGACCTGATGTTCAAACAGCCCAGGCCCTGGCAACCTTCCTCACCTCAAGTTTTAGGACCTGGCAAATACAGTTATCCCCAGGGCAGGCACCTCCAGACTTGGCCAGCCTTCATCCTGCCCCTTCTTCCCAGGACAGAGATCGGAAACCTCGTGTCCATCATTAGGCTTCTTTTGACAGATATGTCATCCTGGCAAACATTCCAAACAACTCTGTAAAGTGTGTAAGTTACACTGAGAGCCTGTGGCTCAGCAGTTCAATAATCCACTCTCAGTCATGCCGCATATAAACAGCTCTGGTGAAGCCACGGGGCAGCGGGTCACCACTGCTGAGGGTGACGGGTGACAGGATACCCTCAGATGTGGCGATGTTGGGAAGAAGGTTGAGAATCACAGTGTTAAAGAACTTTGTGAACAGCCAAGTACTACATTTTTTTTTTTTTTTGAGATGGAGTCTCACTCCATCACCAGGCTGGAGTGCTGTGATGCAATCTCGGCTCTGCAACCTCCACCCCTAGAGTTCAGGGGATTCTCTAGTCTCAGCCTCCTGAGTAACTGGGATTATAGGCACCTGCCACCATGCCCAGCTAATTTTTGTATTTTTAGTAGAGACCATCTTGGCCAAACTGATCTTGAACTCCTGACCTCATTGATCCATCCGCCTTGGCCTCCCAAAGGGCTGGGATTACAGGTGTGAGCCACCACGCCTGGCCACTACATATTTTTTAATAGATATTCATGTGTACATTTAAAGGAGGTATACTAATTTGAACTACAAACCGAAAGCTTATAAATAAGAGTGCTGACCAACCAGCCGGAAGCAGCAGATGCAGACTGCAGGGAAACCTCTGTTGACCTAGTCACCAGTTTCCACTTGCAATTCTATTTGGCTCCAGAGGTGAAATTCAATTCAGAATGCGCGGAGCCGGGCCAGGCTTGGTGGTGTGCACTTGCAATCCCAGCACTTTGGGAGGCCAAGGCCAAAGGACTGCTTGAGCCCAGGAGTTCAGACCAGCCTGGGCAACATGGTGAAACCCTGTGTCTGCCAAAAAAACGCCAAAATTAGTCAGGCACATCCATGCACATCTGTAGTCCCGGCTACTCAGGAGAACAAGGTGGGAGGATCCCATGAGCCCAGGAAGATGAAGCAGTGAAACGTGATCGTGCCACTGCACTCCAGCCTGGGCAGCAGGGCATGGCTGTCTCATAAAAAAAAAAAAAAAAAAAAAGAATGAGCTGACCCAATAAGAACAAGTAACACAACTTTTTCAGGGAGTTCTGGGGACAGGGATACATATGGCCCTATTATCCTATGGGAACACATTTTCAGATCACAAGGGGAGTCTGCCCTAGAATAAAATTGATACCATTTGAGAACAAAAGAGACAGAAAGAAACCGGAACCTTCTGTGACACTGCTAAGCCCTCCAAGCTTCGTCTGAGGCCAGCACACTGCCTTTGGCTTCTTAGTGTCATATATCAGTGCTCCCTTTACTATTTAAGCAACTTATAAGTTGTTTCTGAGAAACTTAAAGAGTCCTCTTGTGGAATGCAACTAAGCACTTTCGCGCATAGTATGGCACTGTAAATCACTGAACGTTATAAGGTTAATTCTCCCGGAAAACATTTTCCCTGCCAGGACTGGGCGTGGTGGCTCATGCCCATAATCCCAGCACTTTGAGAGGCCGAGGCAGGCCGATCACTTGAAGTCAGGAGTTTGAAACCAGCCTGGCCAACATAGTGAAAGCCTGTCTCTACTAAAAATACAAAAATCAGGAAAGTGTGGTGGCACACACCTGTAATCCCAGCTACTGGAGAAGCTGAGTTGGAGGAACTGAAACCCAGAAGGCAGAGGCTGTAGTGAGCCAAGATGGAGCCACTGCACTGTCTGGGCAACGGAGCAAGACTCTGTCTCAAAAAAGCAAACAATAACAAACCATTTTCCCCATCAGAAACGGTGGGTATAAATGATACGTTTCGGACTATTGCAGACTGAATTATTTTACCATGGTGTCAAAATCATGATCCATATATATATGGATGTATATATATATTTATATATATATATGGATATATATATTTTTATATATATGGATATATATATATATATATATATATATATATATATATATATATATATATTTACCTTCAAAGCTACTGCAAATCAAGACCCTCTCATATTTTTCAAGGAAAACAAAAGCATTTCTTTGGGAATAATGGAATAGGTAAATGCAAGTGAAAGAGAAAAAGCAGAAAGGCTTCCATGTGACAGTCAAGGGTAGAGAGATGACAGATATTCAGATTTCATAGATTAGCACAGAACTTCTTTCGGTCCTTATTAATAAGACTGCCCTAATAATAAAATAAGTGCTGTGCTACCAATTGAAAGCTGTTGAGTTTCTTTCTGAAACAAACATAAATGTCACCCATAGGCAGCCTCTTACTCACCTCCTCCACTGTGGCCTGAAAAGCACTCCGGCACACCTGGGCAGTTTTTTTGTTTTGTTTGAGATGGAGTTTCGCTCTTGTTGCTCAGTCTGGAGTGCAGTGGTGCGATCTCTGCTCACCGCAACCTCCGCCTCCCAAGTTCAAGCGATTTTTCCTGCCTCAGCCCCCGGAGTAGCTGGGGTTACAGGCATGCACCACCATACCTAGTTAATTTTGGATTTTTAGTAGAGACCAGGTTTCTCCATGTTGGTCAGACTGGTCTTCAACTCCCGACCTCATGTGATCCGCCTACCTCAGCCTCCCAAAGTGCCGGAATTACAGGCGTGAGCCACTGACCTGGACAGTGTTGAAGCCTCTGAAGCGTATTTTTATTTTCTTTCTTTCTTTCTTTTTTTTTGAGATGGAGCCTTGCTCTGTCACCCAGGGGCTGGAGTACAGTGGTGTAGTCTCAGTTCCTTGCAACCTCCGCCTCCTGGGTTCAAGTGATTCTCCTGCCTCAGCCTCCTGAGTAGCTGGGGTTACAGGTGTGTGCTACCACATATGGCTACTTTTTATTTACTTACTTTTTTGAGATGGAGTATTGCTCCATCACCCAGGCTGGAGTGCAGTGGCTCACGGCAACCTCCATCTCCCGGAGACGGAGAATTCAAGCAGTTCTCCTGCCTCAGCTTTGCGAATAGCTGGAATTACAGGTGCGCACCACCATGCCTGGCTAATTTTTATATTTCTAGTAGAGATGGGGTTTCACCATGTTGGCAAGGCTGGTCTCAAACTCCTGACCTCAAGTGATCCTCCCACCTTGGCCTCCCAAAGTGCTGGGATTACAGGCGTCAGCCACCGCACCCAGCCTGCCACATGTGTTCACAGGCATGCGTGCACATATGATTCCCCTGGAACCTAAGAACATCCCTGTAGAGAGGAGTCGTCACCAGGCAACTGCAAATGAAGAAACTGAGACCTAGAAAAGTTGAATATTTTCCTTGAAGTCACAGACTCAAAAGTTGGAGGACCCAAAAGTTGGCAGAACCGGTTCTTCTAACTGAACTTCAAAGGACCTTTTACCACACCATCTGGCCTCTTCTGGACAGTTCTGGAAGCATCTCCCACCTATGAACACGGAGGGGCACAGCAGGACTGTGCTGGACACCAAATTAGTGTTTCTGAGACATTATACAAGGGCAGAAGATTAAGAAACAGGCATTCTGAACAATCTAAAAATTGGAACCACCAATATCAAAACATTAAAACTTGGCTCTCCAAACACTCTTTCATCATACTCCTGGTTCCAGCAGCCACTCCTTATCCCTGAGGGCACAAAGCTTTGGGGAGTGCCTGGAATACCCCACACCCAAAAGACAAACACAGGCCGATTACAGGACCAATGTTATTTTTTATTTTTATTTGTTTGAGACAGAGTTTCGCTCTTGGTACCCAGGCTGGAGTGCAATGGCGCGATCTCGGCTCACCGCAACCTCTGCCTCCTGGGTTCAGGCAATTCTCCTGCCTCAGCCTCCTGAGTAGCTGGGATTACAGGCACACGCCATCATGCCCAGCTAATTTTTTGTATTTTTAGTAGAGACGGGGTTTCACCACGTTGACCAGGATGGTCTCGATCTCTTGACCTCGTGATCCACCCGCCTCGGCCTCCCAAAGTGCTGGGATTACAGGTTTGAGCCACCGCGCCCGGCCTGTTTTTTGGTTTTGAGACAGAGTCTTGCTCTGTTACTTAGGCTGGAGTGCAGTGGCACGACCTTGGCTCACTGCAACCTCCACCTCCCAGGTTCAGGCAATTCTCGTGCCTCAACCTCCCAGGTAGTAGCTGGGATTATAGGTGCATGATATCACGCCCAGCTAATTTTTTGCATTTTTAGTAGAGATGGGGTTTTGCAGTGTGTTTTCCACGTTGGTCTCGAATTCGTGAGCTCAGGCAATCTGGCGGCCTCCGCCTCGCAGAGTGCTCGGATTACAGGAGTGAGCCACCACGCCAGGCCAGGACTTGCGTTTTGAAGCACTTGTGTTTTAGGCTCACCTTTTAAGAAACATTAGCCAAGCCACAATCCAGCATTTCCCTTTCTCAGACATGCGATACCACATTTGGTTTACTTGGAATTTCAGTAATGCCCAATGGTTCTCTTTTGTTTTTTTAAACCAGTGAGTTTCTATACTTCTCAATGCTACATGGGCACCAACAGTAACGGACCTACATTCTTCCATAAAGGGACAGGTTCTGGGGGCTGCTTAGCAATGCTTTCCCGTGTAAAATCTATCAGTGGTTTTTCAATCAACACATAGAAGCAATGATAGAAATATAAAGTCTTCATATGATAGCGCTTGTCAGCCTGTAATGACTAGTGTCATGTATTAATACATACATGTAGCATTTCTCATAGAAAGCAGATTGCAAAGACTCATTGCACTGATAGAAATATGAAGTCTTCATACAATAGCATTTGCCAACCTGAAATGACTAGTGTCATGAATTAATGCATACATGTGGCATTCTTCATAGAAAGCAGGGTGCAGACACTCACTGCACTGACAGCAGTGGGTCCCGGGCAGTGCGACTGCTCTGTTCTGTTATTTGCACTGATCTCCCTTTTTTCTCTCCTCCAGCCCCTCTTCCAGAATTGACTTGAGAAATGGGTATACTGTGAGCAAGGTATTTCAGCGAATCTGTCTGGGAATGTGGAGGAAGGAAGAGCTTGGAGCCCCTGGGCAATCTAACGGTATTTATGATCACGAAGAGCGAACACAATATAAGTAAAGAATGTTCCAAGCAAAGCGACATCACTCCCAGAGCCCACAGAGCCTGCACACCAAATACCTCCTATGGGGCAACTCTTCACTTTACCATCACCAATCCCATCAACCCCATGAGACAGGAAGAATGGCTCACCCTTTACAGCTCCTCTTGGAAGTCCACAGCTACTCTCCTTATAGTCCTGAGTCCCCATTCTCTGCTCCCTTCAGAGTCTACTCAGCATCTTCCTTTCTGGGCTTCTGGCTCTTGGGTCCTGGGAATTGGGGCTGCTCATATTTCAAACATGCTTTCTGAGCTGGGTGCGGTGGCTCACACCTGTAATCCCAGCACTTTGGGAGGCCGAGGCAGGTGGATCACCTGAGGTCAGGAGTTTGAGATCAGCCTGACCAATATAGTGATGGTGAAACCCCATCTCTACTAAAAATACAAAAATCTGCCAGGTGTGGTGGCATGTGGCTGTAATCCCAGCTTTGCAGGGGGCTGGGACAGAAGAATTGCTTGAACTCGGGAAGCAGAGGTTGCAGTGAGCTAAGACTGTGCCACCACACTCCAGCCTGGACAACAGAGTGAGACTCCATCTCAAAAAACAAGACAAAACAAAATAATTCTCTCGGCTAGACATAGTGGCTCACACCTGTAATCCCAGCACTTTGGGAGGATGAGGCGGGAGGATTGCTTGAGGCCAGGAGTTCAAGACCAGCCTGGCTAATATAATGAGACCCCACCTTTACAAAAAAATCTAAAAACTATAGCCAGGTATGGTGGTATAGGCCTGTAATCAGTCCCAGCTACTTGGGGCACCGAGGCGGGAAGATTGCTTGAGCCTAGGAGGCAGAGGTTGCGGTGAGCCATGATTGCACCATTGTACTCTAGCCTGGGTGACAGACTGAGACCTTGTCTCAAAAAAGAAAAGAAAAAAAAGGACTTCCATTGGCTCCTCTACCCATATTGGCCACCTTTTCCCTGCTCCTGTGGGGTCATCTCAGAGCTCATGGCCTTGACATCGGCCTTCCTTCCAGAATCACTAGCCCAGGCTTTCACTGTTGCCTCCTGAATCTCCCAAGCCCCTTCCCTCTGCGAGTGTCTCCTCCCAGATCTACAGCATCTGACCCTCCAATGTATTCCCAGCCCTAAACATGGACCTGCAAATGAACTCGCCCAGATGTCACAGTGCTGTTACTCTGGGCTAAGACTAGGACTTTTCTTTACCATAACCCTTTTCTCTAGCCCCCTCCTGCTTTTTAATGAGAAATAGAAAAATAGAAAACTTCTTCTAACCTTGGGTTTTTGATCTTGGCTCTGCGATGATAGAGGAGACATCATCATCTCCTCACATGCCATTTACTGGCTGGGACATACTCCAGCATCACTGCTGCTCTGGGAATCAGGAGATCTGAGGGAAACTAACCTACAAAAACTTCAATGAATGAAACACTGAGTGATTAACCACTAAAGTTATTTACCTTACTTTTCCTTATAATCTGCAGGAATAGTTAACTAAAACTAACTCGACTCAGTGGTGTGCTTACAGAACATTCAAGCTTATTGAAAGAAGCCAAACCAAAAAAAAAAAACATGTCAAATCCTCAAGGTGGGTTTCCCAAAGTGCCTTCCTAAGACATCAGTAGCTACGAGAGCTGGGGGAAAGAGTGTACATATACATCTGAGAGACCCCGGGTTAAACAAAGATCTTTTTCTTGGAGGTGGCACCTCTCAGAGATTTCAGTACACCAATGGGAGCTGTGAAATCTCAGAGCTTCTAAGGCAGGTTCAAAGCTGTTTCTATGATATCATCTTGAGTCTCCAAAATGGTGTTGAATGTATTGCCTGCCTCCGGAGAGTGGCTGAATATGCTTTATGCTACAGAACTGTTTCTTGAAGACTGCAGGAGTTCAGAATGTGCAGCTCATGAGCAAGGCTTCCCTAAGTGCCTTCCAAGTTGCAGCAGAGATTGTACAAAATCTTGATTCAAGATACACATAAAGACCCAGTGCAGTGGCTCACGCCTGTAATCCTAGCACTTTGGGAGGCTGAGGTGGGCAGATCACTTGGGTCCAGAAGTTTGAGACCAGCCTGGGCAACACAGTGAAACCCTATCTCTACAAAACGTACAAAAATCAGCCATGCATGGTGGCGCGTACCTGTAGTCTCAGCTACTTGGGAGGCTGAGGCTGGAGGACCGCTTGACCCCTGGGAGGTGGAAACTGCAGTAAGTAGAGATCATGCCCCTGTACTCCAGCCTGGGTGACAGAGTGAGACCCTGTCTCAAAAAAAAAAATAAAATAAAAAAGCACAGATTTAAGCACTGTGATAAGAAATCAACACGCACACCCAAACACGTTACTGCATTTCAACAGTATTCACATTACTTTTTAAGAAGAAATAAGCCAGGCATGGTGGCTCATGCCTGTAATCCCAGTACTTTGGGAGGCTGAGGTGTGTGGATCACAAGGTCAGGAGTTCAAGACTAGCCTGGCTAAGATGGTGAAACCCTATCTCTACTAAAAATACAAAAATTAGCTGGGCACAGTGGCGGGTGCCTGTAGGCTCAGCTACTCTCAAGGCTGAGGCAAGAGAATCACTTGAACCCAGGAGGCGGAGGAGGCAGTGAGCTGAGATCGTGCCACTGCACTTCCTGGGTGACAGACCAAGACTCTGATTCAAAAAAAAAAAACTGAAAAAACAAAGAAATATAATTGAATAAACTTACCTAAACAAACGCTGCTTTCAAAAATCTGTTCGATAAGTATGCACAAAAGAAAAGGTTTCCTGGTATTAAATAACCACAGTCCTAAACTGTCTTATCAGGATTTTCAAATGGAAGGAAAACACAACATGGGCCAAGGGAGATGATTAAATTTTAAACAGCAGGGAAACATTTTACAAATAGAGTGCTTCTATTTAGCAATAATGTGGACATTTGACAAATAAAATGCTGAACTTGTTTGATTCACAGCCCGAAAATGACAGGGGACTTTCATCCTCCTTCAATTTCGGGCTAGACTGCAGGACACATTCTTTTTGTGTTAGGTTAACTTTTCAGCAAAGGCAAACAGTATGTACAACCCCTGCTTTATCTCTGTTTCCATGAAAATAGAGTAAAAGTGATACCCTGCTTTTTTTCTAATGCAGATTAGAAAGGGAAGGAGGAAGTAAGAATACATTCTTAAGACTGACCAGAAAGACGAGGCTCATTTTTATCTTCTGCCTAGACTCAAGTTTCTGACTTGTCTCAGCTTTCATTATTTACCTTGTGAAGAATTCTTTAATCCCTGCGACTGCCCTCAGATTTTTTTTTAACACAATAATCAGAACCTTAATGCAGCATCCGGTGTAAGAGGTCCCTATGAGTGACAACTGTGAAATCTTTGATTTATATACAAGTCAACAATGCTGTATTCCGAGAGAGAAGAGAACAATAATGAAAAGGATGCCGGCAGCTTTTCAGATCATGGCACCCTCAGAAATAGAGTTTAGGGACAGAAACCTAGAACCATGCCAGGACGAAAAGCCACCAGCTGTGTGGCATCTGCCACCTCCAGATTGACTGGGCTTGTGGTATGAGGCACACGTTCCTTCTGGGGCAGTGCTGGGCTGAAAAAGATCCAGATGTTTTTTAAAAGAACGATCAAATAGGGCAGTTTTATCATAAAATATATTTGTCCTCCACATGTGAAATGGAAAACGCTCTAATCTCATACTCTAAAATCAGTGGTTGGCAACATATGGGGCTGTGTCTGTAAGAGCACAGCACAAAACCATACACAGAAACATTTTCTAAGGGCTACAGCAGTCAGTGTCCCAGGTACTTCTTGAATTTTAAGATGTAGCGTTTTTATTTCATATTAATGTTTCTGAAATGGGGGCATGTTTTATAATCCACGTGGACATCGAATGTGGTTGTGTCTGGCCAGAAACACTTCCTTAGAACCAAGGAATTACTGGACATATCACCTATTATTTTCAACTCCATAGAAATGTTCCTAGCTAATCAAATGCCAATTAAATATAAAGGATTACAGGAGACGGAGGTCGCTGTGAGCCAAGATTGCGTCATTATACTCCAGCCTAGGCAACAAAAGTGAAACATTGCCTCAATCAATCAATCAAAAGCATTAACACACTGACAGAACTAAGATGTTTTCTTACAGAACTAACATAAGAGACTTCCGTCCTCAACAATACCATGATTGCAATGACTAAATGACACTGGGCCACCTATAAACTGTTTTGATAATAGGTTCTTAAACTCAAGAACTCAGGATCATTGTCCACCATGAATTTTCTTTTTCTTTTTGAGACAGGGTCTTGCTGTGTTGCCCAGGCTGAGCCCAGTAGTGTGATCACAGCTTATTGCAGCCTCCATCTCTCAGGCTCAAGCAATCCACCCGCCTTAGCCTCCCAAGTAGCTGGGACTATAGCTGGCTATGTCTTTTTTTTTTTTTTGGAGAGGTGGGTGGGGTCTCACTATGTTGTCCAGGCTGGCCTTGAACTCCTGGACACAAGTAATCCTCCTGCTTCGGCCTCCCGAAGTGTCAAGATTACATGTGTAGCTATGAAATCTGGTTGCTATTGTCTTTATACAAAATAATTCAGGTCTGTGTTTCAAGGACCCAGAGGTGGAACAATTAGAGGATAAATCTCTAAGAAAGAAATAGAAGCAAATGCTATTCTATATATAGTTTAATATTATAATTTTAAATTGCCCTGGTATTCCTAAACTATAGTTCATTTCATCCTCTTGGTGGCTCAAACTGAAAAGACAGTAAGAGCATCTTTAGTTTCACTACAGCAGAGTCCTATTGGAAATAGGGAGCAAAACCAGCATTTTAATAAGCAGTAGAGGCCAAGCGCGGTGGCTCATGCCTGTAATCCTAGCACTTTCAGAGGCTGAGGTGGGTGAATCATTTGAGGTCAGGGGTTTGAGGTCAGGGGTTCGAGACCAGCCTGGTCAACATGATAAAACCCCAACTCTACTAAAAACAATACAAAAGTTAGCTGGGTGTGGTGGTGCGTGCCTGTAGTCCCAGCTACTAGGGAGGCTGTGGCAGGAGAATCACTTGAACCTGGGAGGGAGAGGCTGCAGTGAGGCAAGATCACACCACTGCACTCCAGCCTGGGTGGCAGAGCGAAACTCTGTCTTAAAAAAAGCAAAACAAAAAACACTTTTCCAAGACTGTTACAGCTCACTAATCACAGTGCCAAATAAATAAATTCCTCCCATTTAAAAAACAAAGCATTCTTCTTAGCAAGAATACTACAAACAGTGCAATTAAACGCTTTACTTCTTGAAAGTAAAGCTTGAGGTCTGATCCAGACAAGGATGATGTGATCAAAGTTTTAGAACAAAGTCTTCACCAGGATTTCACATATTCAAACATAAATTTAGTACAGGGGAAATGTAATAGTTCTATATTCTTAACATAGTGTTTTGGTGTCTCTCAAAACACTAGCATATTAATCTCGTTCTAATTCAAACCTGGAAGAGTTGAGAAAAGTCACTGATTTGTATGCCCTCTCTCAACAGTATAAAAATAAACAATATACATTACGTGCCTGTCAAACTAAAAAAGGAACACCAATTAATAAAGGAAACGGCAATTAGCAAAGTCATTAATTTACATTCCTTCTTTTGCTTCTGCTGTAGTGGCTCATGATCTGTTTTGACATCTTTTACCTGTATTATACTTAACACGCTGATAAATAAATTCACAATAGAGACCTAGTATTTTATATCAATTTTATCTGAAATAAAAGAAGACCCAGGATATCTGTGAGGAATATAGTCTCATAGCATTAAGAGACCCCAAACTCAAATAAAGCATGTATTTTCTCCTATAAAACTTGTATTTTTAGCTAACAACCAACAGATCGAAAACCTCTTCATTTCCACCCCAGCACCAACAGTTAGCTTTCTTCTCAGGATTTATTTGTTTGTTGCCTCTGTAAGGGGAAATTTTATTTTATTTTTTTGAGACAGTCTCTCTGTTGCCCAGGCTGGAATGTAGTAGTGTGATCTCGGCACCCTGAAACCTCCACCTCCCAGGTTCAAGCAATTCTCCTGCCTCAGCCTCCCAAGTAGCTGGGACTACAGGCGTGCGCCACCATGCCTGGCTAATTTCTGTATTTTTAGTAGAGACGGGGTTTTGCCATGTTGGCCAGACTGGTCTCGACCTCCTGACCTCAAGTTATCCACCTGCCTTGGTCTCCCAAAGTGCTGGGATTACAGGCGTGAGCCACCGTGCCCACCCTTGGGTTACAGTTTTGAATGCAGCTGCAAAGGTCAATTTTTTTAAGCCTTTAAAGGACTCAATTTTAAAACATCTGCACCTGGAGGATATTTTATTTTGTAATAAACTTCCAAATTTAAAATAGTTTTTGATCTACAAAAAAACTGCCAAGAAAATACTGAGAATTCCTATATACCTTTCATCCAGTTTCTGCTTATTAATATTTTACATCAGCATCTGTTGCAATTAGTGAACCAATATGGATGTATTATTGTTAACTAGAGCGATACTTTATTCAGATTTCCTTGGCTTTTTTCTCCCAAGTTTCTTTTTCTGTCCCAGGGTCCTCTCCGTACCACATGGCATTTAATCGTCACGGTGCCTTAGGCTCCTCTTGGCTGTGAGAGTTTCTCGACTGTCCTTGTTTGTGATGACCGTGCCAGTTCTGAAGAGCGCTGCTCAGGTAGATTCTAGGATGCCCCTCAATGTGGGTGTTTTTCTGACATTTTGTTTATGATTCGACATTGTGACAGACTGGAAGACCCTGGCGGTGAGGTGCCATTCTCATAACATTGTCTCCAGGGTCCTAAAACCCACAGGATTCACTGCTGCTGTGCTTGACCCTGATCACCTGGCTGGGGTAGTGTTCATTAGGCTTTTCCACTGAAAAGTTACTCCTCCCAAACCCCAGCCCTTTAGGAAGGCCACACTTAAGGCGGGAACACTTATGTTCCAGGTATTAGTCCGTCTTCACGCTGCTGATAAAGACGTATCCGAGACTGGTAATTCATAAAGAAAAAGAGGCTTACTGGACTCACAGTTCCACGTGGCTAGGGAGGCCTCACAGTCATGGCAGAAGATGAAAGGCACATCTTACATAAGAAAGAATGAGAGCTGAGTAAAAGGGGTTTCCCCTTATAAAACCATCAGATCTCGTGAGACTTATCCACTATCATGAGAACAGTATGTGTGGGGGGGAGGGGAAGCCCCCATGATTCTTTATCTCCACAGGCCCCTCCCACAACACGTGGGAATTATGGAAGCTACAATTCAAGATGAGATTTGGGTGGGGAGACAGCCAAACCATTTCCCTTCTTGAGGGCAGAGTACAGACATGCATTACTTGGAATTCTTCTGTGTAGGAGACAGTCTCTGCTCCCCATCTGTAAATAGGGAGATGAGTCGCTTATTTCTGCTTGCACAGAATCATGGATACCCACAGTTAAATAGGAACAGGGATGAAGGGATTTTGTTGCTTGTATATGTGTGTGGTGGATACGCCAAGGCTGGGGATCACAGAGGCCTGTTGATGGGATGCAGGAGAGTCACGAGCCTCCCTCTACCTAAAAGGCGTTGCTCACACACTGGTCTCTTGCCCCACTACGTTGAAACTTCTGTCTCAATAAACTTATAGTGTGCATTGCGGAACTTTGGGTTCAAACTGTAAATGCTGAACCCACTATGTCAAAGGCCCAACTGTCTGTACGAGTGCCTCACCCTAAATCCCCACCTGCGCGCAGCCACAGATCCCATGTGTAACACCTTCATGCACCGTGAGCTGGCATCCTGTTAGGAGGATGTGGCGATTCACAGCCCACTCCACAACCTCCCTCCCAGACCTGTGCATACTTGGACACATGCAATAAACGGGTTTTCGGTCTGAAGAGTGGATTTGGAGTAAGCAATTCTGCAGGTCTTGATAGTGAGTGTATTTGGATACTGAGAGCAGAGCAGCAAAAGGTACCTCCCTATAAGATGAGAGAGGTACCATGCAGAAGCTGTACAGGGTGCTCCATGAGCCCAGAGGAAAGAATGTCACTCAGGAGTTGACAACTGAGATAGACGTGAGATGACGGCCGACACCAACAAAGAAGGGCGTGAGATAGAGGGTGGGGAGGGCACGGATTTAATGACAATGATACCAACGTTTTCATTGTCAACAAGGCCCTCTCAGAATGAAGTCTAATGCTTTCCAGTTTGCAATCTTGTCTATGCCTATGCCTCGAGCCTTTTTTTCCCCCTCCGAGACAGAGTTTCACTCTTGTTGCCCAGGCTGGAGTGCAATGGCGTGATCTCGCCTCACTGCAACCTTCATCTCCCAGGTTCAAGCGATTCTCCTGCCTCAGCCTCCCAAGTAGCTGGGATTGCAGATGGGCCACCACACCCAGCTAATTTTGTATTTTTAGTAGAGACGGGGTTTCTCCATGTTGGTCAGGCTGGTCTAAAATCCCGACCTCAGCGGATCCGTCCACCCCGGCCTCCCAAAGTGCTGGGATACAGGTGTGACCCACTGTGCCCGGCCACCTCAAGCTTTTTAAGTGGCAGAACACCTGGAAGTGATAGTGAGACTGGCACTGACATCAAACATAAAGAAGTTTACAATTTGGGGTTGGACAGAATTTATTTGTTGGAAGGTTCCAGTAGAGACATGCACCATGGACTAGAAACCTCTGCGGAGACAAAAGCTTGAAACTAATGTTTCCCAGGACAAACTGGGACAGCTCCCCCTAAATTCCACTTTTAGTATCAAAACACCTCTGCTTGGCTTACAAAAAGTCCTATTTGAGAACTGCTGGTTTACACTACTAATCCATATAACAAATCTTGTTTTCAGTGGACCAAAGGGTACGCTTTAGAAGCCACTCAATCACTACAAAATCTAAATGAGCAAAGTGGAAAATAGGTTTCATAAGATAGATCTTTAAAAACCTTATTCACGAGTTTCCTTTTCTCCTTTTCCGCAACTGCTGGCAATAGCCACTGTTCTCTGTTAAGCTCTACGATGCATGAATGAAGATTTCCGATCAGATCAATGGAATTATTTAAGAATTTAACATGAAATACTTTTCTCATGGTAAAAATAAATTAATTAATTCAATCTGTCTTCAAAGGTACAGGAAGAAAGTATCAAAGAGGGAAAAGTGATACCATCCAGCATGGGAACAAGACCAGCTGTGCCAAAGTGATTGGCGAGTATGCAGAGCTGGAGATACAGGGAAACCTGGGGCTGCTGAAGATGCTCTTAATATCCTCAGGTGGGACGATTGCTTAAGTCCAGGAGTTCAAGTCTATAGTAAGCTATGATTGCATCACTGTACTCCAGCCTGGGCAACAGAACAAGATCCATCTCTAAAAATAAGATGAAATGCTCTCCAGGTAATTATAATGTCCCAGGCTTGGACCCCAAAAGGAATGTTTTTCTTCCTAAGACAGTTTCAAAAGTGTGCACTGTTTCCCCTGCTCTGCCTAACAAATGGAATGCTTAATAAATTATTGCTGAACCCAGGAGAGGGAGATTACAGTGAGCTGAGATAGTGCCACTGTACTCCAGCCTGGTGAAAGAATGAGATTCCGTCCCCCACCCCCCAAAAAAAGTTTAGGGTTGGGAATTTGGCTAAAAGTGCGGCTGAGATTTAAATTGGCAAAAACAGGAGCTTCCACCAAAGAGTAGGCTCTCTGTCTGAAGCATCACCAGGATTGAAAATTGAGAGCTAAAAACTGTTAATTCTAGCAACCGTCTTCTGCCAGTTATAAGGGTTGCTGTATTTGAGCCCAGGAGTTTGTGACCAGCCTGGGCAACATAGCAAGACCCAGTCTCTACAAAAAATAAACAGAATTAGCCAGGCATGGTAGCTTACCTCTATAGTCCCAGCCCTCAGCTACTTGAGAGGATGAGATAGGAGGATCGTTTGATCCCAGGTCAAGGTGATAGAGCAACACTGTTTCCAAAAACAAAAAACAAAAAAAGGATGCCCAGGTACATTCGAATTTCAGATGAACAAATACATTTTTAGTGTAAACACATTTCATGCAATATTTGAAATATGTTTATATTAAAATTTTGTTTCTTATCTGAAATGCAAATACAACTGGTGTCCTGTATTATAACTGGCAACCCTAGGGATAACAGCCCCAAAATAAACTGTCTAGCTATGTTGTCCTGTGTTTCAGACTTTGTTATTCTGTCTCGGTGGAAAAGGAGGACAGTATTACAGGATTTACAAACATTTGCAAATCTCATGTTTATTGCCCAACAAAATGCTTCCATATTCATAGGCATAGGGGCCATCTGTGAATCAGCAGAATATCCCTCTGACAATTACTTTTCAAAGAGTGGAGTTCGTCAGCCCTGAACAAAGGACACAGCAGAAAGGAAACACAGCTGAGCAAATCACCGGAACAAAGGCAGCATTCAACGCACACCTTGCATCGTACATGCACAAAACTCAAGGAATATGCAGAAGCCAGAAAGGATGACGAAATCTGATCTGTTTAATCTTGTAATTATGAAGTTTCACTTCCTATTTTTTGCTCCTGTGGGAGGTGAGGGAAGACACATGGTGGGTAGAACTCAGGGAGAGAAGAGGAGGAAGGAAATGGGTACGATCACGTTGACTTTTTCAGAAAACACTGCGGAGGAGCAGATGAGTGAGTGGCAGCTGTGGCCCTAAGGAGAGACAGACACGAAGCTGCGCACCGGCCACTGCAATCCAGGGCGGGAGGTGTCTGGACCTCTGCACCTAGAACAGTGCTTGGACCACTGTGCCGTTCCATACATTTTCTGACTACAGAGCAAAGCTAAGCACACAGACCTGGGATGGGAGAACCAGAGGGGACGACACCCAAAGGGAACAACACCTGAAAATGACTCAATTGAGCAAAAGCACCCTGGAGGAGTGGCCAATATAAAAGGCAGGGAGCGGGGAGAATGAGGATCTATGTCATCTGTGCGGACATCCAGACAACAGCCACCATACAGGCCAGTAGTCAGTGGATTAGGGACAGCTTTGGGCATCCATCCAGGAGGGGGCTGGGAACTGAAACCCCATTGCAGAGAGGATGCTCTAGACAGGTCAGGCATGGGATCGTAGGCCACATCTTCCTCGAGCAAAGGGCAGGGTGTCCATCAGGAAAGATATGGGTTCCTGGGCTCTAAAAAGCCGAGGAGGGCAAGGGTGCAAAGGAGAGTAAGAAAGGACAGACCCACCTCATGAGGAGAGCCTAGAGAGGTCCCTGCCTCGGACAGGAGGACAGACTCCTGGGGTGACGGAGGCTTCAGTGTCGAAGGAGAGCGGACCCAGATATGTCTGCTGGATTTGGAGAAATGGGTTACCGTGAAGTGATAGAGATGGGACAGACAGCAGAGGGCTAAGGCATGAATCCCCCTTAAGCAAGACTGTGTAGACAGGCAGGAAAATGATGATGCAGCTCCCGAATGAAAGCTCAACTGCGCTGAGCAAGAACTCACAGATCCTTTTCCTCAACTTCCCTTCCATGGCATTCTGTCCAGGAGATCCAGATGCCCTGTAGCACAAGCAAGCCATGCTTCATTTGGACTACAGCCCACTCCTGAGGCCCAGGTGCTTGTCTGACTGAGTGACTCTTCTAATACAGAAGGCGTGGAAGCCAGCGTTTCAAGAGGCACGGGTTCAGGACACCCAACTCCACTTAATTCATTTAAAGACACAGAACAAAAATCTAAGCCCTGTGAACCAGGAAGACAAGTGCTCACAAGGATGGCCATTTAAGTGGTTCCTCCAGAGTCTTCTGAGAACCTGCCAGCAGCCGAGAATCTCCACGGAGATAAATTACTAAAAAGCCACTGGAGAATCCTGCCGCCTCAGCAGTGCCTGAGCCACCTTCTGCAGAGGGACAAAAGACACGGAGAGAGGGGTAGCTGGCAGAGCCAGCCACTGTGCTGTCTGGGCGTGGTGCAAAAAACATGACTTTTTGCTACTTTAACTGCAGTAAAAGAGATCTCAGGAAGACCTGGTCATTCATTAAACAATTTTTTTAAAAGAATGGGAAAATCAGACATTCTGCATCTCTGAGCAACAATAGTCAACCATTATTTCTTTAAATGAGCCCCAAAGAGCACCCATAAAAGACTTACTCAAGATGTCATTTGCACAATCCTGAAAGATCACACGAACAGAAACCCATGAAAATGTGCAAGCTTTATAGATGACAACAGTCCAACTCCATTTAAAAAGAAAAAGTGTCAAAGAGTGGTTCAATATGAAGCACAACCTGAACGCTTAACGACAGCAGTATTTCTGTCGCTCCCTGAAGCAGTCTTCATTGGATCGGAAATCTATGCAGTATGACTGGAGGTGACCGAGAAGCAGAGTAAAGACAGCCAGGCCAGGGCCAGGTGCACTGGCTAACGCCTGTAATCCCAACACTTTGGGAGGCCGAAACGGGCGTATCCCCTGAGGTCAGGAGTTCAAGACCAGCCTGGCCTACAGACAAAAAAATTAGCCAGGCATTGTGGCAGTCACCTGTAATCCCAGCTACTGGGGAGGCTGAGGCAGGAGAACCCGGGAGTTGGTGTCGGAGTCGGAGGTTGAAGCGAGCCAAGATCGTGATATCGCACTCCAGCCTGGGCAACAGAGCGGAACTCTCTCAAAAAAAAGCTGGGCCAAAAGTCCACAACCAGCACTGGTAAGACCTATGGAGAGTTTCTGATGCATAAAAGTATGCAGTAAAATATTTTTATTGTTATGAATGGAGTCACCAAGTATTTGCCTAGAAAAAGCTACAGAATTCCTTCCATGTGATTTGTGTTCTACCCCAATGCTTGACATACTAAATTTACCATGTCTCTTGAAGCTAGGTTTTAAATAAAGTGAGAATGACATTTTCTCTCTCTTTTTTTTTGAGTCAGAGTTTTGCTCTGTCACCCAGGCCGGAGTGCAATGGCATGAACTTGGCCCACTGCAACATCCGCCTCCCAGGTTCAAGCGATTCTTCTGCCTCAGCCTCCCACGTAGCTGGGATTACAAGTGCCTGCCACCATGCCTGGCTAATTTTTTCTATATTTAGTAGAGATGGGGTTTTACCATGTTGGCCAGGCTGGTCTCGAACTCCTGACCTTGGGTGATCCACCCACCTCGGCCTCCCAAAGTGCAAGGATTACAGGCATGAGCCACTGTGCCCAGCTGAGAATGACATTTTCTAGGTAGCCTTTTTTGTTTATTTAATGTAAAGACAGGTGTCACCATGCTGCCCAGGCTGGTCTTGAATTCCTGGGCTCAAGTGATCCTCCTGCTTCAGCCTCCCAAAGTGCTGTGATTACAGGTGTGAACCCCCATGCCTGGCCTCTAGGTAGCTTTCTTTTTTTTTTTTTTTTGAGACGGAGTTTTGCTGTTGTTACCCAGACTGGAGTGCAATGGCACGATCTCGGCTCACTGCAACCACCGCCTTCTGGGTTCAAGCAAATCTCCGGCCTCAGCCTCCCGAGAAAGTGGGACTACAGGTGTGCACCACCATGCCCAGCTAATTTTTGTATTTTTAGTAGAGACGGGGTTTCACCTTGTTGACCAGGATGGTCTTGATCTCTTGACCTTGTGATCCACCCGCCTCGGCCTCCCAAAGTGCTAGGATTATAGGCGTGAGCCACTGCGCCCAGCAGCTTTCTTAAATTGAGATGTTAAAAGTTTAAGACAAAGAAGTAGCTTGTTTACCTGTGGGCAGAACTTACTGCAGTCTAACCAAGGTCCCTTGCAGTCACCGGGGTCTTTTATGGTGTCCTGGTTCTGCCCTTCTCGGTCCCTAACCGTCAAGCCCTGATGTGCAGCCCAGCGGCATCGGCCTCACTGGGGATCTTGATAAGAGCACCGGCTCTCAGGTGGAATTCCGGACTCTGAATTTGAATCTGCTTTTAACAAGATCCCCAGCTGATTCCCATCGATGCTTTGCAAAGCAGTAGTTACAGCAGCAAGATAAGCTGGCTGTGTGAATTGCTGCCACATCGGGAGAACCCGAAGCAGCTGCAGAAAGTGACTTTCACTGCACTGTATTTCATTTGATCTCGCTTTCGTTTTATTTACCTTTTCTCTAAAGCAACAGAGCTGTTTTCCTTTGTTTTATTCATTACTCTTAATTTTTAAAAGTAGTCTCGCTTCATGCTACCATCTCAAATTGTATCAACTTTAAGTCATTTACATGAATCGGGCTGGAGGAAATGGAAAACATTTTTCACATTCGATTTAGATCCGATTATAGAGTTTTTTTTCTTTTTTCACAATAGCTGTTAACTCGTTAGCAAAGTTGTGTTTTCACAGCAAGCTAGGAAGTCCCTTAGATGATTATCCAGAAAAATGGCCAGTAATTAGAACTATGAAGTAAGGTGCCCTATAAAGTACAGGTACACACCTGCAGACAGGTGTTCTACAACAGGGCTAAGTGCATATTTGCCCACCCGGAGCTGCAATCTTGCTTACTGAGTAGTTAACTGCATGCAATAAATTGCGACCTCAGGAAGGGTGAGGGCCATCCACATAACTAACACTGCCTGACGAAGAGTAGGAGGGCTTCAGTAACTATCCATGAATGAGTGAATCGATGAATATCACTTAACACAGGCTCTTTCCACCACACTCTGCGCCTTCCCTTTCAATTCCTGTAAAGGCCAGAATATTAAAGGAGCCTCCAAGTCATTCTTGATTGCTAAGAGGCCACTTGCCACACTGAGATGGCTCCTCTAGTGTGGCCCTCATGAGGACCACTAAGGGCTTTTCCCACCAGGAAGTAAATCACTCCTACGCCATCATTAAAATGTTTGGCATCAGCTTCCCTAACTTGAACAAAATCTTGGCTTTTTTTTTTTTTTTTTTGAGACAGAGTCGCACTCTGTGTCACCCAGGCTGGAGTGCAATGCATGATCTTGGCTCGCTGCAACCTCTGACTCCAACTCCTGGGTTCAAGTGATTCTCTTGCCTCAGCCTTCCCAGTAGCTGGGATTACAGGCAACCACCACAACACCTGGCTAGTTTTTTTTGTATTTTTAGTAGAGAGGGGGTTTCTCCATGTTGGCCAGGCTGGTCTCGAACTCCTGACCTTAGCTTCCCTATCTTGGAAGGGCACATGTGGCACTGATCTGGGTGTAAATGGCTTCAGTCAACAATTTTTATAATCTCTGCCCCCGCTGAAATTCTCTTGAAAGAGGTGGAACTTTCTATGCCCTTTTGGTTGCTGTGATATGGACACTGGTTAACTGAAAAGGCAACAACAAGAAGGAGGAAAGAAAGTAAAAGAGAAAAGCCACAAAGACAACCAAGGGTGTTCTAACAAACCACATGAGATTAGCAGAGGAGACCAGGCTGAAGGAAAATACTCATGCGGGAAAAGCCTGGCGTTTTGATGTTAGAATATCTGGTTGAAGATGAACCAACTAAGCAGAATAACTGGGTAAAGAAGAATTATGATAATCTGTGAGAGGGAGATAGAGCAGACATGGCACCCAATGCACGGAGTTAGAACAACACCCCTACTCATGATGCCCCCGTTGTGTGAGACCTGGGTTTACTAGCAAAAGTTCAGCAACCCACTGAGAATTTTGAAAACAAAACGAAACAAAAAACCGAGGTGGGTGGATCGCCTGAGCTTAGGAGTTTGAGACCATCCAGGGCAACATGGTGAAACCCCGTCTCTACTAAAAACACAAAAAAATTAGCTGGGCGTGGTGGCATGCACCTGTTGTCCCAGCTACTCGGGAGGCTAAGGTAGAAGAATCCCTCAAGCCCAGGAGGTGGAGGTTGCAATGAGCTGAAATCATGCCACTGTACTTCAGCCTGGATGACAGAATAGGACTCTGTCTCAAAATAAATAAATTAAAATTTTAAAAAACAGAAAGAAAGGGTTGATGTGTCTAACTTCAAGTGTTGTTGGTCCATTCTCTCATGGATTCTGAGAAGTCTGACTTCAGAAATAAGAAGGTGAAACAGGAATGGGCCTCCCCCCACAATTAATAAAACATCTAATGAGTGCACATAAATAATACCCAGGGTACAAAAGCTAGGGCTCCTCCCTCATGTTTACTTAGCATTTATGAAGCATTTTAACATGTATTGATTTAGAATGCCCAAGTTTAATATTTAATGCGGCATCTCATAGATTTCCATCAAGACAGAAAGAAACATTCTAACAGTACAGGCAGTGATTTTGTTTTTAAGTTTGAAATAAAGGCAAACAGGTTCAAGTCGGTCGTGGGGAAAGTACACAATGAAAGCCTTTTGTCTATTTCAAATCCAACGAAAAACAAGTTACAGCACAAGAATCCATTCTAAAGAAAATACAAAGTGTGTGTTAAAAGCCACTTGAATGGTCTGCTCTGCCAAGAGGTGAATGGGCTAAAAGGCTCACTCTCGGAGTTTAATTTCACCATGCAGTCTTTAGGTGGAGAGGAAAGGGAAGCAAATGTATCCACAAAACTATGCACTGAACATATGCACTGCTGCGAATGAAGTCATTGAGAAAGGAGAGACTTAATTTTGCTACCAGCAACATTTGGACAATCGGTAGACGCAGGGCCTGGAGAGCAGAGCCACGTTTGAAAAGGGCTCTCTGTGCTCCGGCAGATGGGCTACAAACTTGACCAGGCTGCAGCCACCATGTCTCCCACTTACACCAATGCATTAACTTTTCTATTCCTTAAGCATACGCCTGATCGCACATTCAGAAACATGGCCAGCAGATGGTAGGTAACAAAGAGAAGAGGGCGAGAAGTGAAAAACCTTGCTCTACGGAGGTGTCTAAAAACCCATCACCTCCAAGCTCTGATGAGATGAGAATACTGTAAATCATCAAATGCCTTGAAATCTCAATAGTTTCTTTGACGCCGCCCTTAAGAAGCAGATATTGACTTTTTGTATCACAATACTTGGAATAACACCAACACATTTTTCTAATACTGTTGTGTTTTCCTAGATTGCAATAATCACAGGTTTTCTTTCTTTTTTTTTTGAGAGACGGTGTTTCGCTCTTGTTACCCAGGCTGGAGTGCAATGGTGCGATCTCGGCTCACCGCAACCTTCGCTTCCTGGGTTCAAGCAATTCTCCTGCCTCAGCCTCCCGAGTAGCTGGGATTACAGGCACGCGCCACTATGCCCAGCTAATTTTTTGTATTTTTAGTAGAGACAGGGTTTCACCATGTTGACCAGGATGGTCTCAATCTCTTGACCTCGTGATCCACCCGCCTCGGCCTCCCAAAGTGCTGGGATTACAGGCTTGAGCCACTGCACCCGGCCCAATCACAGGTCTACTTAATACCATAAATATTGACATAATAACAGATTGACTGGCAATCTCCAGAATATGACTTCCTGTCGCATGAAACCCTAAACAAACATATGGTTCTATAACAAGAAATCAGACCAAATGAACGTATATCATGAGCATTGAAGCAAGGAAATGTTCTAAGTCCAGAAAACATCCTCTTTTTATAAAATCTCTATTTGACGATAAACAATGGAAGGGCTGTTTACGCCACTAATTCTATCTCCATGCAGAGTCCAAAGAAGCCTGACAAAGCGCCTGGGAAAGAAAAGGGGGGCAGTGTAGACGGCAGGGGAATGGCTCCAGGTGCCACCGTTCTCTGCATGGTACAGTTCCTGCAATGCACGCGGCTCAGAAACACAGTAGAAGTTAAGAAAGGCCGCAGGAGGGAAGAAACAAGAAGTCGAAGAAAGCGGGAACCTGAAGTAAAAAGAGGGACCCCACTCCAACACTCCATTCTGCCCCAATCCCAAACATGGACCCTGAAAACAGCCCAGCTGCACTGAATCGGCCCATGGGCATGCTCGTGTGAAATGTCAAATGCAAAATAAGCTTTAACACGATCACATGGCAACTCAGAATGAATGTCATCAACACCAGGCACTGTCCTTCTAAAGTCCCTTCTGGGACATGGACAGCCCAGGTGTGTGCCTGCTGAGCCACTGATCAGAGTGCAACTGAGTCACACCTGGTGGCCCAAGACTCTCGCCATGCTTGCACACCAGGTCCCTCCTACCTCTGTAGTGGCTCCCGGAGCTCTGCATAAAAAGTGGTGGGCAGGCCAGGCACAGTGGCTCACACCTGTGATCCCAGCACTTAGGGAGGCCGAGGTGGGCGGATCACCTGAGGTTGGATGTTTGAGACCAGGCTGGCCAGCATGGCGAAACTCCATCTCCACTAAAAATACAAAACTAAGCCAGGTGTGGTGGCAAACGCCAGTGGTCTTAGCTAATTGGGAGGCTGAACCAGGAGAATTGCGTGAACCCAGGAAGCAGAGGTTGCAGTGCAGTAAGGTAATGCCACTGCACTTCAGCCTGGGTGACAGAGCGAGACCCTGTCTCAAAAACAGTGGTGGGCAGTGGAGCCTTTAAGGCAATGAACTTGGCAACTGTCGCTCTTCAAGTCTTGGGAAGAGGCCTGGGGAGCCAGGCGCAGGGAAGCACCAAATCTTTCTCCGGCAGCACTTCACATAAAGAGAAGCAACAGGCTGGGCAGTGGCTCCTGCTAACCCAGCACCATGGGCATCAGAATTGCTTTGGCATCATCAACTTTCGTTCTACAACAGGCTCTGCTCCTGGAATAACGATACTTTCACTAAGACTTGTCAACAGACAGTGGGTGAATGGTACAAGCAGAGGAAATAAGGAAATAATCCTATCCTGTCTAACTTTATACATGAGAGACCTGTAGAAGCTTTTTCAGTCTGGAGGCATTTCACTTTTTCCAGTATACCATCTCCTGATACGCTCAATGCTGAGTCACGTTTTCTGACTTCTGGAATAGATATGCTTAGAACTTAACTTTTAAAAGTTATTAGAATACTTTGAAGAAATGACTCAATACATTAATGACTCAAAAGAGTTAATGAAGTGTCCCAAGTAACATCTAGAAGCTTCTTAGGCATTAAGAGACGCTAGTTTTGCCTGTTTGTTTGTCTGAGACAGGGTCTTGCTCTGACACCCAGGCTGGAGTGCAGTGGCATAATCATGGCTCACTACAGCCTAGACATTCCAGGTTCAAGCAATTCTCCTGCCTCAGCCTCGTGAGAGATGAGACTACAGGTGCATGCCACCATGCCCAGCTAATTTTTGTATTTTGTGTAGAGATGGGGTCTCACTATGTTGCCCAGGCTGGTCTTGAACTCCTGGGCTCAAGTGATTTGCCCACTTCAGCCTCCCAAGGTGTCGTGACTACAGACATCTCACTCTAAAGCAGAGAATTAAAAAAGGCAAGGCCAGGTGTAGTGGCTTATGCCAGCAATCCCAGCAATTTGGGAGGCCGAGGTGGGTGGATCACCTGAGGTCAGGAGTTTAAGACCAGCCTGGCCAACATGCCGAAACCTTGTCTCTACTAAAATACAACAATCAGCCAGGTGTGGTAGTGGGTGCCTGTAATCCCAGCTACTCGGGTGTCTGAGGCAGGAGAATCGCTTGAATCTGGGCGGCACAGGTTACAGTGAGCAGAGATTACACGACTACACTCCAGCCTGGGCAATAGAGTGAGACACTGTCTCAAAATTTAACAAAAAAAAAGGCAGGTCACAATGGCTTATGACTGTAATCCTAGCACTTTGGGAAGCCAAGACGGGTGAATCACCTGAGTTCAGGAGTTCAAGACCAGCCTGGCCACATGGTGAAACCCTGTCTCTACCGGAAATACAAAACTTAGTTGGGTGTGGTGGTGGGTGCCTGTAATCCCAGCTACTCAGGAGGCTGAGGCAGGAGAATTGCTCAAATCTGAGAAGCAGAGGTTGCAGTGAGCCCAGATTGTGCCACTGCACTCCAGCCTGGGTGACAGAGCAAGACTCCATCTCAAAGCAAACAAACAAACCAACAAAAACAAATGGATGGATCTCAGAAAATCCATGGAGAATAAAAGAAACCAGAGTACGAGTACATATTTCATTTATATGACGGTCTAAAATAGACAGAAAACGAATCTGTAGTAGAAAATAATCAGAAGAGTGGTTGCCCTGAAGAGTAGAGGCAGGGATTTATTAGGAAGTTAATGAGGAACCTTTTTGGAATGATGGAAATATTTGGTACCTTGATAGGGTTTTGAGCTGCATATGTGTATGCCTAGGTTAGCACTTGGTATTTGTGAATTTCCTGGTATGTAAATTTCCCTAAGAGGAGAAAAAAAAGCATAGTAAATATGGAACACGAATTAATGAGATAAGTGCTGAAGTGTTTATATGGGGAAAAGGCACTGATACCTGAGACATACTTTAAAATGCATAAAATATGATAATGGATGGATAGAAGGGTGAATAAATGAGTAGGTAGGTAATAAGGCAGGTATAATAAGGTGTTAATTATAGAGCCTTAGTGATGTGTATGGCTATTCACTGCAAAATGTTTTCCATTTCTTTGTATAACTGACACTTTTATGAGATAAACTGGAAAAACAAACCTCTTACAGTCCCACAATACTATCAGCTTAAAATTAGTATTCTGAGTCTTTGTACAAGCAAAGAGGAAGTGGAAAGTTGTTTATTTTTTGAGGCCAGGTCTTGCTCTGTCACCCAGGCTGGAGTACACTGACATGATCGGGGCTCGCTGCAGTCTCCAATGACTGGGCTTGAGGGATATTCCTGCCTCGGCCTCCCAAGTAGCTGGTACCACAAATGCCTGCACCATGCCCTGCTAATTTTTTTTTTTTTTTGAGATGGAGTTTCGCTCTTGTTACCCAGGCTGGAGTGCAATGGCAGGATCTCGGCTCACCACAACCTCCGCCTCCTGGGTTCAGGCAATTCTCCTGCCTCAGCCTCCTGAGTAGCTGGGATTACAGGCACGCGCCACCATGCCCAGCTAATTTTTTGTATCTTTAGTAGAGACGGGGTTTCACCATGTTGACCAAGATGGTCTCGATCTCTTGACCTTGTGATCCACCTGCCTCGGTCTCCCAAAGTGCTGGGATTACAGGCTTGAGCCACTGCGCCCGGCCCGCCCTGCTAATTTTTAAATTTTGTGTAGAGATGAGGTCTCCCTATGTTTTCCAGGCTGGCCTTGAACTCCTGGGCTCAAGCGATCCTCCTGCCTTAGCTTCCCAAAGTGCTGGGATTACAGGCGTGAGCCACTGTGCCCGGCCAGCAGCTTTTTTTTTTTAAAGAAAGAAAAAGATTAAACTTTTACAAGTTCAAATGCCAAATAAATACTGGTAGTTCACACTTAATTCAGAGCGAAGAAAGCCCTCACTCTATGCCAAAAGGAGAAAAAATGCATCGCATGATGCCCTTGAATCCAATCATACCTGAATGTTTTACACATAACCTCATCCTTCCCTACCCCAACTCACCCATCGCTAGGTTCAAACACATTTCTATTTTTATATAAACAGTCTGCCATATAAATGGGCTCTGAACACACAAGCCAGAAGATTCCCCCAATCCTAGCTGGGTATAAACCCAAATACCACTCTGTTCTATTGGCCCTCCCCAAGAGCTCACGAGAGTTATTTGTGGGAGCTTCTTATCTCTTGTACATATCTGGATCCTATGCAGTATCAAGTACCAAGCTTTGCTCATAAAAGATGCTCAAGGTCGCTTTCCGTGGTTCAAGGGCAAACAGGAACCACACGTGGGGTGTCTTCATCTTTGTTCATAAAAATTACCAGGCCCATGCAAAGCCCCTTATTTACATTGGTAAAATGCTGAGGATCAACATGGTGTGAAATGATAATGTAATGATCGAAGTCACAAAGCAGCATGGTCCAGGGGTGACGTCCAGGCGGTCTCACACATAACGGTAGACTCTTCCAATTCATGTTCAACTTCAGGTAAGTCATTTAACCTCTTTGCACCTCACAGTCCCCTTCTATAAAGGGAGAATGATATTTACGCTGCATTCAGTTGATGCGAAGATCACGTAAGATTATCTGTCAAGCTCCTTTGCATACTGCCTGGCATGTAAGAAGCACGTGGCACATGTTTGCTAATCGTCATTGTTAGTTTTATGTGTCCAGGTGAATGAAGATGAGAGTGCCTGTCTCTATTGTATCAATTTAACATTAAGTACAGCAGACAAATCAATATTAACAATTCAGAGAATTTAATAAATCACAGTTATCTAAACAAACTTCACTCCCGGGGTCTCAAAGTCAACATCCCAAAACTCAGCACCACTTTAAATACAGCTTCCAGGATTGCATAAGCTGCCTCTTTTCCTTGCAATGTGTGTTCATGGTAGGTTCTAAAGTCTCAGGGAGGGATGGGACAGGGAAGGCACTTGCCCAGAACCCGAAAGGACACCATCAGCAGTCTTCTTCCTCCTTTTCAACATCCCAAAGGCAGAGAAATTGGCCTTCCAGTACAATGGACAGAGAGTCCATGATCCATCCTCCATATTTTAGCTGGGCAGGTAGAATGAATCCTCCAAAGACATCCATGTCCTCATCCCTGGAACCTGTCAATATGTTGTGTTAAAAAGGAACAGCATGCCGGTTGCAGTGGCTCACACGTGTAATCCCACTACTTTGGGAGGCTGAGGTGGGTGGATCATGAGGTCAAGAGATAAGACCATCCGGGCCAACATGGTGAAACCCCGTCTCTACTAAAAGTAGAAAAACTTGCCAGGCACGGTGACATGTGCCTGTAGTCTCAGCTACTCAGGAGGCTAAGACAGAAGAATCACTCCTACCTTGGAAATGGAGGTTGCAGTGAGCCAAGATCGTACCACTGCACTCCAGCCTGGTGACAGAGCGAGACTCCATCTTAAAAAAAATGAAGTCAGCAGGAGGCGGTGGGGAGGGTGGGGAGAGGGACTGCAGAGGTCATTAGGGCTACAGATTTTAAGATAAAGAGATTATCCTGAATGAGCCCCTAAAAGCAGGGAACTTTCTCCACCATAGCCAAAGAGACATGGCAGATAGGTGAGTCAGAACGAGTGGGCATGCAGGAGGCCTGGGTGCACTCTTGTGGTTTGGCAATGGAAGGGACAAGGTGACAAGGAACGCAGGTTGCCTCATGGAGGTCAGGAAGGCTTCTGGCAGAGACAGCAAAGCAATAGGGACTCACTCAGTCCTGAATTGGCAAAGAACTGAATTCTAACAACTTGGTTGAGCTTGTAAACGGATTCTTCTCCAGAGCCTCCAAAGAGGAACATGGCCCAGTTGATGCTGTTTTTATTTTTTTATTTTTTTGAGATGGGGTCTTGCTCTGTTGCTTAGGTTGGAAAGCAGTGATGTGATCATGGCTCACTGCAAGCTCCCAGGCTCAAGCAATCCTCCCACCTCAACCTCCTGAGTAGCTGGGACCCCAGTGTGCTCCACTGTGCTTGGCTAATTTTTTTATTTTTAGTAGAGATGGAGTCCTGCTATGTTGCCCAGGGTGGTCTTGAGTGCCTGGGCTCAAGCAGTCTTCCCATCTTGGCTTCCCATAGTTTTGAGACTGCAGATGTGAGGCACTGCACCCGGACCCGATGCTTTGATTCTGACCTTGTGAGACCCTAAGCAGAGACTTAGCTGAACCATGCTGTCTGTACCCAAGCTGTGGTCCATGTAAATGGTAAGACAATAATGGGTGGCTAAACTGCTTCATTTGTGGCAGCTTGTTAAGGTAGCAATGGAAAACAAATGCAATGAAAATATCAAAGTTCCCTAACATGTTTCCCTAGCTTTTTCCCTCTAGATCAAATACTGTCTGGAATTGAACCATCTTTCACAAACAAGACTTTGAAGCTACCCCTTTAGCAGCTACGCTTAACAAAAAAATCCTGGATTTCTTCCTTCTGATTAGCTCAGTTCAGGGCTGAGCTTGTCATGACCAGGGACAGTGTCGTTCCTGTCACAGGGATGGGTGGGCCCAGAGGCGTGCCAGTCCAGCCCAGCACCAGCAAACATCATAAATGGGTAACAATATCACATGGACAACCAGAGCATGCGACGCTAGGAGACCTGATTTCAAGCTCTCCTCTGAACATGTCTGGCGTCTGGGACCAACACCAATCACCTACGTATCGTCAGATCAGCTCTTGACACAGTGAGATTATGCCTCAATCTGCTTTCTGGAAACCACGCCTTCATCAAGGCGGCCCAACATTACCCTGGCAGTGCCGGTAACCAACCCTCACTTTGGATTTTTTACTCAGTTAATGTTCTAGTCACCTAAAAGATCTAAGTCTTTTTCCCATGGATTAAGATAAAATTAACCCATTCTATGCTGCAACTTTGTTATTGCCATAGTTACTGCCTACAAAGGGTTATTACTTTTTCGATCTATATTTGAATCTAACTTTTGCAAGCCCTCTTTTTACCTTTGTTTTATAAGAAATTATAATCAATGTCCTTATCCAAATCATTAATAAAATATGATTAATTATAAAGGATAAATTATTAATAATTAAGTAACTAAGACAATAGTAAATGTTACTTATAATAAAATGTTAAGATACAAGGTACATGTGCTTTAATTCTCTCTGTTAATATACATTTCCCTTAGAATACACTTCTTATTGACTCCTCTGTGAGAGAAGAGATTTAAGCCATAATCGTGGTGCAAAGAAACCACACCACAACCACACTCAAATAATGTCAGAATAAAGAGGAAGAAAGTGAACGTCATTCATTGGGACGGGGCTACTAATGGCTGTTCTTGAAATCAGAAGTCTTGCCAGGTGCGGCAGCTCACGCATGTAATCCCAGCACTTTGGGAGGCCGAGGCAGGTGGATCACCTGAGGTCAGGAGTTCCAGACCAGCCTAGACAACATGGTGAAACCCTGTCTCTACAAAAAATACAAAAACTAGCCAGGTGAGGTGGTGTGCAACTGTAGTCCCAGCTACTCAGGAGGGTGAGGCAGGAGAATCACTTGAGCCCAGGGGCCAGAGGTTGCAGTGAGCAGAGATCATGTCACTGCACTTCAGCCTAGGTGACAGAGCAAGATTCTGTCTCCAAAAAAAAAAGAAAAGAAAAGAAAAAGAAAAAAGAAATCGTAAACCTTACTGATAGGATTCACTTTGGGAATGGGGACAACTTTAATCAAAGTATTTAGTGCTCTTCATTCAGCTCTGTCAAAATGACGTTAAAAATCTCTCCAATACAAACTCAATCATTTTCCTATTCAAATTCTGAGCTCAAAATAGTACATCCAAGAAAATAAAAATGTTCATCTGATTTGGTACTAGCTGAGTCTTTTCTCATTAAACATATGCCTCTCTACCCTTATGGGGTACAGATTAAAGCAAGACAAACAAAATAATAATCTCTGGTAAACTAAATTCTCGCTTCCAAGGTATCTTTTCCTGAACCAATTGCTACTTCCCAAAATTCCAAAAGATCTTGGTAGTTCTCACATTTGAGGGTCCTTATACATTTCATATAAAATTAAGAGTTCAAAATATGGATGAACATATGAAATCCACATTTGATCATCTTATTTTCGAGTCCAGTTTAAGGAATATAAGACATCATTCTGGGGAGTGGAGGAAGATGGCGCTGTAGAAGCAACTCACCACTGCAGCTCTCAGTCAAGATGCAGAGGCTCCCTGATCCCCGTATACCCAAAGAATCACCTCAAAAAGGACTGATCAGACTGACATTTGGCGGGCATCATTCTGGGACAAA
>CM052669.1:13500327-13561096 GCA_028533165.1 Leontopithecus rosalia
GGTCTATTGGGGGAAATAGGGGAGGGACAGCGGGGCGGGGGGAGCAGGGGAGGGATGGCATGGGGAGAAATGCCAAATATGGGTGAGGGGGCAGAAGGCAGCAAAACACACTGCCACGTGTGTACCTATGCAACTATCTTGCATGTTCTGCACATGTACCCCAAAACCTAAAATGCAATAAAAATTTAAAAAAAAAAAAGACATCATTCTTCCATCACTATTATTCAGAGATTCCCAATGATGATGAAAATCACTGAAGCACCAGTATCGTCCAGTCTAGCTGCTTTAAATATCTGATCAACTAGGGCCTCTCCTCTTCTACTTAATTTATAACTTTTAGGAACACTCAGTGATGGACTGCATGCTTACGCTCCTTGAAATAAGACTTCTGTGTCCCACTGTGTATAGCTCCTTGAAATATCTAGAAGTAAACATTACTGGCTGGTGTGGTGGCTCAGACCTGTAATCTCAGAACTTTGGGAGGCCAAGGCAGGCATATCACCTGAGGTTAGGAGTTTGAGACCAGCCTGGCCAACATGGTGAAAGCCCATCTCTACTAAAAATACAAAAATTAGCCAGGCATGGTGGTGTGTGCCTGTAATTCCAGCTACTGGGGAGGCTGAGGCAGGAGAATCCCTTGAACCCCGGAGGCAGAGATTGCAGTGAGCACCACTGCACTCCAGCCTGGGTGACAGAGCAAGACTCTGTCTCAAACAACAACAACAACAACAACAAAATTACTGATAACCAGAGGCTGAACCTTTTTTTAGTCATATAAGGCCAAGGCAGGCGGATCACCTGAAGTCAGGAGTTCGAGACCAGCCTGGCCAACATGGTGAAAGCGTATCTCTACTAAAAATACAAATATTAGCCAGATGTGGTAGTATGCACCTGCAATTCCAGCTACTGGGGAGGCTGAGGCAGGAGAATCACTTGAACCCAGGAGGCAGAGCCTGCAGTGAGCTGAGATCGCACCACTGCACTCCAGCCTGGGCAACAGAGCGAGACTCTGTCTCAAACAGTAACAACAACAACAAAATTATCGATAACTGGTAGCTGAACCTTTTTTTAGTCATATAAGAGTTAGTGAGTTTCATGTGAATCCAGAGACTCATGCCTAATTACATAAAAACTACCATCTAGATGTCCTTCTCACTTTAGGCATTTATTTTTCCACTTATTTTCCAAAAGGATTGTAAACCTTCAGAGGTAAGAACTGCAAAACAATCAAGCTCATGCAAAAAATATAACGCCCCCTCCTGGACAGACCACCTCTTTTTGTCTGATAAGTATTTGGCACACTGTCTTCATACAGCAGATGGTAAGGTTTAGGAACTTGATTTCAAGAGCAGAAGACAGGACAGCTACAGATGAAGGAAGTAACGGTGTAGAGCAACCATGGAAAGGAGGATAAAGGAATGTCCTGGAGACGATTTGAACTGGTGAAGAACAGGAGACAGAGGGAAAGGCATGTGAGGGCAGGCACAGAGGTCACAAAGGCCGGGTTCCGTCATCTAGGCTTAACATTTTGGGCAAAAGGGACATAGTTCGCATTATTCTGCAGGACAGGAACGTGAATTAAATGGTGCTTGAAGACAGACAATGTGAAAGAGAGTTTTGAGTTGAAAAAACAAATTAAAACTGAGAGAGATGACTACGATGCTATCTTTAGCAAGTACCTGTGAAGGGCTAAGATAGACATGGAGTGGAAATTAGGAGAAATGAATGAATACTATGTCATAGCTATGAGAGAGAGAGACAAGGATGCTACCTTAACCTGCGGCAAGGTCATCAGCCTTAAAATAACTGAGTGATTCATTCCCTTCCTCCATTATTTATTTACCTTTTGGCCAAAGCCCAGAAATCGAGAAGGTTCAAGCTTCTCTGCAGCCTTCAGTTCAGTTCGTTGGCAGGAGGCTGATGCCAGGAGTTCATCATCCTTCCCCTTCTCCCAGGACACAAGGTTAGATGGAGTCCCATGTGACTCCACCAAGGCATCAGCGACCTCTTCAGCTCTGTTCCAGACCCTCCCCGAATGTCACCTGTCTCCCCTCTCTGGGCCCCGCTGAACCTGATCCTTTTCCTCCCAAATGAGATGGAAATTGCAGGAGAGCAAGCAACTTCCCCCTTCCTCTATTCCCCAACAGATGCAGTGTCAAGGCCTGTCCAGGGTTTCCATAGTGCTCCTCCCTCATCAACAACGGGGCTTCTTCGATTGTTCAAATGGCCCTGGGCCCAGGACCTGCTGGGCTGCATTTGCCTAAGACAGGTGGAGAAATCTCAGAGGGGTTAGGCCGAGTCTTGGGGAGGACAACTGGGAGGCCATTCAAGTTGGCTGGGTGGAGGATGGGGGGTCCCTAACATTTCTTTACATAAAGGCATCAGGGTCTATGGCGACAACCCATCCCAGATTTCTTTGAATTCATTTGGTTACTAATACATGTTTCAACAAAAATTAGAGCACAGCTAAAAAGCCAGCAAGACTTCTGAAAGTGGCTTTTGGCAGGAGTTTCAGAGGCTACATGTTCTCCCTGCAGGTGTGAATCCCAGCTCTGCAGGGAACACAGCATACTGGATGTACCCGAAGAAAAGGAAAGTTATAGCCTCATCTGGAAGGAAAACACTTACTCTGGCGATGGTGGGTGTCCTTGAGGTGGTCCCCAAGGATCCTTGTCAAGGCTCCAGTTTGGCAGAATTTTGTTACACCGATGCAAGGACTCCATGCATTTTTTCCGAATGTAACTTCAGTAGCTTGGTTCCAAAACGCAGTCCATGCTACACCCCTGTCCTGCCTGTGTGGGTGAAGCTCTATTCACAGTTCTTAGGGGTTAGGGTCTGTATGAGTTTCCTATCGCTGCCATAACAAATGATCAAACGCTCAGTGGCTGGAAACGACACACACTTGTAATCTCACAGTCCTGGAGGTCCAAAGTCCAGAATCACTTTCACTGGGCTAAACAGCCAAGCTGTTAGCAAGCCTGCATTCCTTCTGGAGGTTCTAGGGGAGAATCGGTTTCCTGGCCTTTTCTGGCTTCTAGAGGCCGTCTGCATTTCTTGGCTCCTAGCCCCTTCCTCCATCTGCAAAGCTACCTGCGTAGCGTCTTCAGTCTCTCTCTGCTTGGACCCTTTTTCTATTAGTACATCTCCTCTGACTTGGACCTTCCTGCTTCCCTCTTGTGACTGATTACAACAGGCCCAGCTGGATGATATTTCAGAATAATCTTCTCATCTCAAGATCCTTAACTGAATCACCAGGGCAAAGTCTCCTTAGCTAGGTAAAGTCACATACAGGTTCCAGGGATTAGGACATGGACATTTTGGCGCCATTACTGTACTATCACGATGTCTGCGTGGCCAGAGAGCACAATAACTTTAGTCACCTGGCCTGGGTTTCCTCATCTCCAGAACAAGGAAGATCAACCTGATCCCCATGATCCTTCTGGCACTAACATTTGCTATATAAAAGCATTTATAAGATTCCTACTGTACAGATTTCAAGGGAGGGAAGGCAGGTGAGCAGACACTTAGATTTCGAGTCTGGTTAACAGAGAAGCAAGGATGCTGGGCTGCAGAAGAAGGAAGGACAAGGAGCTTGAGGTAAACCTGGAGTGCTGAAGTGGAGGTGTCTACCAGCTTGCTGGACATAGAAGGATGTAGCTATGACATCAACTAAAGATGGGAAAGCCAGAGTCAGCCATACAGAGGGGCTTAATTCCTATAATTTGCATAGATTAAGTTCTGAAAAGGGTAATGAAAGAAAAAAAAGGACCCGGTGTGGTGGCTGATTCCTGTAATCCCAGCACTTTGGCAGGCCAAGGTGGGCGGATTGTCTGAGGTCAGAAGTTCAAGACCGGCCTGGCCAACATGGTGAAACCCCATCTCTACTAAAAATACATAGAAAATTAGCCAGGTGCACACACCTGTAATCCCAGCTACTAGGGAGGCAGGAGAATCGTTTCAACCGGGAGGTGAAGGTTGTAGTGAGCCGAGACTGCACCACTGTACTCCAGCCTGGGGGACAGACTGTGGCTCAAAAAAAGAAAGAAAGAAAAAAGAGCAAATGTTTGCAGATGGACAGACGTGAATCTCGGAATAAGAGGAGCTGGCAAATGAAACAGAGGCTTGACCAGAGAAGGTGAAGTCATCTTACATATGCTGACTCAGCTGTTCAGGGGACCTTATCCTGAAGCTCTTTTTAAGGTGGTTAGTTGCTTCAAATTTTGCTTATTTATGAGTTGGATTTATTTTTTAAATAATGGTTTTCTTAATGCAGGGAATGCTATTACAATGTAGACTGTCTCTTTAAAAAAACTGATATTTCATACATTCATTGGTCGAGTACTGAAACTTTATTTATTTAATTTATTTATTTGAGATGGAGTTTCACTCTGTTGCCCAGGATGGAGTACAGTGGCACGATCTCTGCTCACTATAACCTCTGCCTCCCAAGTTCAAGCAATTATCCTGCCTCAACATCCCAAGTAGCTGGGATTATAAGTGCCCACCACCACGCTCGGCTACGTTTTGTATTTTTAGTAGAGATGAAGTTTCACCATGCTGGCCAGGTTGGTCTCGAACTCCTGACCTCAAGCGATCCACCCACCTCAGCTTCCCAAAGTGCTGGGATTACAGGCATGAGCCACTGTGCCCGCTTGAAACTTAATTTCTAAAACACATTTAAAATGTATTAACTTCTGTGTTTCTTGGAATTGAGTAATTTAGCTAGAACTGTTGCCTTTATGAGTCCTAAAGTCATATTTGGTCAGGTTAAGTGAGAATGATTTGTTTAAAAAAACTTCTCTATAACTTGATCAAACGATAACAGCATTACTGATATGTATAATTTCTACTAAATATATTTCACAAAAAGTATCCAAGGTATCTGTCATCACAGGACAAACTCCTCTCTCTCAATCTCTAAAATATGCTTTATTCAACTTTTTCTTCACAATACAGCATTATACACACCTGCTGTCTATGTTTTCTTGGTAAGCAGTGTTTACTAAAAGTAGTAAATTAATATTCACTAAAAATTCCAAATTAGTATTTGCTAGCAACAGTAAAGATGCTCAGTTCAATTTACTGAGATGTTGGTAATTTGTTTAAAATAAAGAACTAATTAAAACTGAGAACGTATTAATACTTGAAAGCTATTTGTTTAGAAATGCAAGCGTTATTTTCCTTCTTTAGGATGTTAAGGTAACAACCTATAAGTTGCAAAGTATTGTAGACAAGTACAAATAAGATACCAAAATAATTCGTGAAGTCATTTCAAAGACTTTTCCAGAAGTTCCCTAGAGATTACCCCTGCTCCTGCATGAAGCCCTCACACCTGGCTTGCAATGAAGCCCAGCGGCCTCTATGAGTCCAGTGCCTGCAGTTTCCCAGGATGTGAGCCCATGAGTTTTATTTAGATGTCATGCACTTAATATAATGTCACCATGAGTCAGGCTTGTTGGATGATCCCCCTGATACTTTACACGGCTTCGTGGTCTTTCAACAGATCCCAGTGCTCTAATAACTGAAGTTTGAGTTTGGCAAAGAATAGAACTCTTAGAGAAGAGAGGGGGCCAATCATTGGCCTCAAATGTTATGAAAGATTGCAGCTTTTCAAAAAGCCAGCCCATCACTGCAAAACACCTTGCCTTTCAGTGCACCAGGTTTACTTCAAACACCTGCTAAATAAACGCCATCCAATAAGACGTCTGAGCATGATGTTCTTAACCTAGCTCTGACCTTCCTTTTGGCACATAAATAAGAGCGCCGAGCTTCAAAAATACATCCCTAAAGAGTACATCTGCACTGCTTACAGCTCTTCTAGGACAGCCCTCTCTATTGAACCACCCTCATTACAGTTTCGTAAAAGAGGTGAAGAAAGTCAAAATGGGTCAATACTTTCGAACAATAGTTTCTGAAAAATTCCCAGAAAATAAATTAGATACTATAAATGATCCAGAGCAACCGAGAGGAAACGCTTAATAAAAACAGTCATAGTCTAGAGCTAGGTCAAATTCATGATGAACAAAGCCAGGCCTCACTGGACAACTGACTGTGGCAATGGAAATCACTTAGCCGGTTCAAAGCAGCTACGGGAAGAGAGCCTGACGCCAAACCTCCAACTTTATCTTGAATATATAAAAAGCAAAGTAATGCCAAGAAATTTTGCAGATGTTAGTTTCCTCAAATGACATAAAGACTCACTTAACAAAAAAGATGTCGTTTAGTTCCAGCAATCTAGTTGGAACACTACAGTATATCATTTCACCATGTTTGCGGTCTCTAAGTAGTTTTACCAAAGTAATTTCCAAATCCTGTCGGTGCATAAGATGTATGCGCAATGCTTGTTCAAAGAATGACTCAAACAACAGATTCTACATAAAAGCAAAACTCTTACAAATTAGCTTTTAGAGAAGGTAAACGTTGGACTTTTCTTCTTAAAATGCATGCCAATGGTCATGACTAAAAGTTGCCTTATGGGGTAGTTATTAGCTAGCTTTGATGCTTACCTACTCAGCACCATCTGAGCACCAACTGTATGCAAAACAACCTACACCCCACTGTGGGAAATGCAAAGTGAAATCAGAAACAGCATTTGTCTTCAGTGTGTACAGGATCCAGGAGAGCGGAGAACACATGAATTTTAAAACAACGCTCTAATATAGCAAGTGGACGTCAGAATGGTTTGAAGAACTCAGTGAGTTGGAAGTAACCTTCTAATGTCAGAGGAGAAATTGTCCATTCCCTTAAAAATGCTACTAGCTCAAAAGCCAGACGCCAGGTAGTTGAGACCTGCTTTCTAATAGAGTTCCTGGGCTTAAGGCTTTAAAAAGCCATCCTTAGACTAGATAAGAACAAAGGAAGTAACCCAAGGGGAAAACTGTGCCAAGATACTTGATCTTCCACTGCAACCATACCCCACACTAAGCCACCGCTAGCCATGGCAGAAATCTCTTCTCACCTTGACCATTTCTCTCCTGCTTCTCAAAATATTCCATTTCCGAGAGTTTGGTTCCCCAGGCTGATTTTTAGCAGAAGAGCCAGGTAAAAAGTGGTCTTAGACCTAAACCTGTGTGTGTGTGTGTGTGTGTGTGTGTGTGTGTGTGTGTGTGTGTGTGTATGTGTGTGTGTGTATATATATATATGTATATGTGTGTGTGTGTGTGTATATATATATATATATATATATATATATATATATATATATATGAAACTGAAGCCATGCCTTCCTTTCTTTATTTTAGAAGCGCATGAATTTAATATTTCCATATATTGGTATTTCAAGTGCAAAATGAAAAATGCAACTTGCTCTTTAAAATTAACGGCCTCGCTGAAGAGCAAATACCATCTCTAAAATAGCTAATGCAAAAAGCAGTAGGGTATTAATAAAAGAAGCTACAACGCAACCCTGATGATCTAATGTCCTAAACATTTGTTTCCTACACCAAGAGACATATAGGTCTTTTGTATTTTGTGGCTGTCCCCTCTTCCATGATACGCATTACTAAAACTGTAACACAATTCATAACGGTCATAGTCTACCATGGCTATAGCAGCAGCAATGCGTTTAAGATATATCAGGAAATGATACAGCAAGTGCTGGATATGAAAACCTGCAACTCAACATAGAGGCAACAAACTCAACCCAAAAAGACTGTTGGCAGAGCCTCTCCTCCCCCTGGCAACAGGCACCTTGGGCGCGTTAACCGAGGAAAGAGGGTCCCATAGGGTCCCATTAAGGAGACACTCGGATGCAGCCCTCCTTGTTTCTTCGGCCTGCAGGGTGGACTTTGCAGGACACACACCCTTCTTCGAGGATAGGCCTCGGGCTCGGAATCCAGGGGCTCTACAGGGCTGCAGGGAGCTCTCTCGCGGAGACCTGAGCCCACAGCAGGAGCCCAAGCAGAGGTGCCCTGGGTGAACGCAGAGGCTCATCTGCGGGCCTCAGTCGCCCTTTAGAAAACGCCAGTAACACAGAAACCCTTGACGCTGTCCCCACAAAAATGTGCCAAGGAAGCTTCGCGGGGGTGGGGAATGGGGGAGACTCCCTCAAAAAACGCTTATTTTAAAAACAAAAGGCAGGCTCGTGGCCATTCTCAGAGGCGAACACGTTACTCCCGGGGCTGGAAAGCAGATTTTCGAGGCCAAAGATGAGACAAAAGGCACAAGCTGGCGACAAACAGACCTGGAAAGGATTTTTTTTTGGGGGGGTGTTGCGACGACAGCCTCCCAGTTCAATTCTTTCTCCCCTTCCAGAGAAAATCCTGGGCGGCTGTACAAATCCGTTATGGTCTGGAAGAGACGTCGGATAGGCAGGGGGAGAGGACCCCCCAAACTTTCCCAAACTGCGGCAGGCTGGTGGCTGGTGGCAGGCAGCGGCCGCGGACCTTGGGGTCCCAGGGCGCAGGGGGCACCCCGGGGCCGCAGCCGCCCCCTCCCGCCACAACAATAGGGCCCAGCGCAGCCCCGGAGCTGGGGCTTCCAGGACCCGAGCCCCGCGCAGGGAGCGTGGAGCGGGAAGCGGGATCGGGCGGCGCGCCCTGGGCGGCCCCTGTGTCCGCAGCTGCAGCAGAGACGGAGCCGCGTGTCCGAGGCGCAGCATAAAGGGGACCCCCGGCGCATCCAGACGAGCCCCCGCCGCAGCGGCGACAGCAGTTGGAGCCGCCCGCTCCCCCGCCCGCCCCGGCCCCCGGTCCCAGGAGCCTCCGCCCGGGTCACCCCGCGCCCCCGGCTCGCGCCGCCCCCTCGGAAGCGAGATGCGGGGGCTGCAGGCCCGGAGGCTCCCGCTGCGGCTCGGGCTGCGCTGCCACCACGCGGCCTGGGACCCTCCCGCCGCCGCCGCCTCCGCGCCAGGCCCGGCGCGACACAAAGCCCCCGGCCCCGCCGACGCCCACCGACCTTGCGCTCCGGCGCCGGGCTCCCGCAGCGTCTTGGTCACCGCCTTCCAGACGTGGCAGCCCAGCAGGCACAGCAGCAGCGCCGTGGACCTGCACATCTCCGCCGCGGGGCCGGCGGCGGCTCGGGCTCGCCGAGAGCGGGCCGGGCGGCGGCGCGTCACGGGCGGCCGGGCGCCGCGCCCCCCTCCATGTCGATGGCTCCGCGCGCCGGGCCCGCCGCCCGATTGGCCCGGCCCCGCCGCCCCGGCCGCTCCCTCCCGCGCCCCGCGCCGGGTTTCCCCGAAGAGCCGCGGCTGCTGCTGCGACTCCGCCAGCTCCTTAACCCCTTCCTGCCCCTCCCGCCTTCGCCGCCGCCGTCCGCGCCCAGGCCCCGGGCCCGTGGTGCCACCTGGCGGTAGCCGCGCTAAGGGACGAGGGAGCCCCCGCCCGGCGCCCCTGGCTCGTGCCTCCCCCGCCCGGCCCCCCGAGACGAGGCCCTGGCGCGCCCCATCCCCGCAGCCCGGCAGAAGGAGCCAGACCTGCCTCTCAGGGCGGAGCCCTTCCCATCACACCAGGTCACCCGAGGGCGGCAGGAGACATCGTGTCTGGGTGTGACCAACCCCCACCCCGTGCCATCCGAATCCAGCTGTGTCCCCCAACGTAGATTTGACACCCAGCGTTAAAGATCCTCCAGAGCACTGCCTAAGCCAGCATGGCCTTCAGTGCCTACGTGTTGGCGGGTGGATAGCTTCAGGTGGAGTGGTGCTTGGGTAGTCCTAGGGGTTAGGGTGGGAAGGAAATCCACATCTTTTCAGGCCCTAGGTGCCTTAAAAATGTTGGTCCTATTAAAGAAAAAAGATTATTCCGTGACACGAGTTAAAGCACAGCAAAGACCCTTGGTGGAAACATCGCAACAGGTGTAGGGCCTACCATGGGATTATGCAGTGGGGGAGAAAGATTGGGCTCAACTCTGAATACAGCAGAAGCAAGTGGGAATTTATAACTGAGGACCAGGGTGGGAGGCGGGAAATGGAAAATTACTAAGAGGAAACATCAGGGGGAAAGGGAATTCTAACAGGATTCTTGAAGATCAGACATCCCCTGGCTGGGCTGGAGCGGGATGATCAGATGGGGAAGCTGATCAGTTACACAGGGTGAGGGGTTCTTGGTAAACTGATTTAGCAGAGTTCTTCCTGAAAGTACATTTTACATGGAAGTGCACAGATGGGCCTAGAAGAAGGTTCAGGAGCCTGACGGTAGTTTCGTCAAGCAGAGACTCTTTGTCCATCTTCACAATACAAGATCTAAGAAGTAGGAATCATTATCCCCATTTACAGATGAGGAAAGAGGCTAAAGAGGGCTATGGAATTTGTCCAAAAGTGCACACCTGGTCAGTGGCAGAGCCAAGATTCTAATAAAACAATCTGACCCCAAAGTTGAAACTCTTCCCAAAAACTTCCAGACTTTGCTGGGTGTGGTGGCTCACGCCTGTAGTCCCAACACTTTGGCAGGCTGAGGTGGGCGGATGGCCTGCGTTTAGGAGTTCGAGACCACCTAGAGCAACATGGTGAAACCCCATCTCTACCAAAAATACAAAAAATTAGCCAGGCATGGTGGCCCATGCCTGTGGTCCCAGCTTCTCAAAGGCTTGAACTTGGGAGGGCGGAAGTTACAGTGAGCCAAGATCGTGCCACTGTATTCCAGACTGGATGACAGACTGAGACTCCCATCACAAGAGAAAACACACAAAACAAACCTCTAGACTTTCCTTGAGCCTAGAGACCCCCTCCGTGTCAACCTCAACATTTGAGACAGAGTCTCACTCTGTTGCCCAGGCTGGAGTGCAATGGTGTGATCTCTGCTCACTGCAACCTCTGCCTCCTGGGTTCAAGTGATTCTCCTGCCTCAGTCTCCTGAGTAGCTGAGATTACAGGTGTGCGCCACCACGCCTGGCTAATTTTTGTATTTTTAGTAGAGACAGGGTTTCGCCACATTAGTCAAGTTGGTCTTGAACTCCTGACCTCATGATCCACCCGCTTCAGCCTCCCAAAGTGCTGGAATTATAGGCATGAACCACCGTGCCTGAACCAACTTTTCTTTCTCTCAACCCCTCCTGTCTGTATGCCTTCCACACAACCTTCGTGTCCACCTGCCTCTCTCCACTTTCTCTTCCAACTAGCACTGCGGTGACCTTCTGACTTCCACTGCGGACCCAGGAAAATCCACCTCAGACCCATCATCCACCCAGCACTGCTTCTGGAACACCAGGCCAGAAGGAGGGTTATTACTGTAATTTTATTAATTGAGCATTAAGACATGGCAGGCACCATACCAAAAAACAATGAAGGATGGCAGTTGCCCAGTTGGCTTATAAAAGACAAATGGCTGTGAGACAGGAGAAAAACTAGGACGTGCAGAAGCCCAAATGGGCTGTACAGTCAGCCTCAGGACCAATGCTGTGATGTGTGCAAACCGTACACCTGTGCAGGGAGGCAGGTAGGAAGGCAGAAAGAACCCCACAACTAGGGACTGCCGGTCTCCCTCCTTTTTCTGACTCCCGCATCAAAGCCTTGCCATGGTTCCAGGGGCCACCTGGGAGTCAGAGGAAGGAAACAAATGGGATGACAGTCTAGCTCAGCCCACAAGTCCAGCTTGAATGCCAGCCTGCAGGGACACAGAGAGTCTACGCCAGCAAGATGGCTGGGTCAAGGATGGCCTCACGGAGTGTAGTGGTCTTGAAGTTTTCAAGCCATTTTCTTGGTGGGGGCGGGTAGAGGGGCTGCTTCTAAGAGAAGTGGTATGAAGGTCAAACAGAGTTGACACTTCTGATTTCACATCCACAAGGAAGTGCTTTTGACACAAATGTTGGTTAGTTATAAGAGGCAAGACCAGTCTGAGCAAAGTAACAACCCTAACAGTCATAATCAAGAACCAGGTTGAGGCTGGGCGTGGCCACTTTGTGCTTTGGGGGACGGCAAATTCATTTTCATCCCAGCACTTTGGGAGGCTGAGGCAGGAGGATCACTGAGCCTGGGAGCTTGAGACTGCCTGAGCTACAAGTGAAACCCTTGCTCTGAAAAAACAAACAAACAAACAACAACAAAAAAACAATAATAAATTAGCTGGGTGCAATGGCATGTGCTTGTAGTCCCAGCTTCTCAGGAGGCTGAGGCAACAGGACTGCTTGAGTCCAGGAGGTTGAGGTTGCTATGAGCTGTGATTGTGCCTGTGAATAGCCACTGCACTTCCGCCTAGGTGACAGTGCAAGACCTTGTTAAAAAGAAAAAAAAGGGGAGACAACAGATGCTGGAGAGGATGCGGAGAAATAGGAACACTCTTACACTGCTGGTGGGAGTGTAAATTAGTTCAACCATTGTGGAAGACAGTGTGCCGAGTCCTCAAGGACCTAGAAATAGAAATTCCATTTGACCCAGCAATCCCATTACTGGGTATATATCCAAAGGACTATAAATCGTTCTACTGTAAGGACACATGCACACGAATGTTCATTGCAGCACTGTTTACAATAGCAAAGACCTGGAATCAACCCAAATGCCCATCGAGGATAGACTGGACTGGGAAAATGTGGCACATATACACCATGGAATATTATGCAGCAATCAAAAATGATGAGTTCGTGTCCTTTGTAGGGACATGGATGAATCTGGAGAACATCATTCTCAGCAAACTGACACAAGAACAGAAAAGGAAACACCGTATATTCTCACTCATAGACGGGTGATGAACAATGAGAACACATGGACACAGGGAAAGGAGTACCACACACTGGGATCTATTGGGGTAAATAGGGGATGGACAGCGGGGGAGGAGCGGGGGAGGGATAGCATGGGGAGAAATGCCAAATGTGGGTGAAGGGGAGGAAGGCAGCAAAACACACTGCCACGTGTGTACCTACGCAACTATCTTGCATGTTCTGCACATGTACCCCAAAATCTAAAACACACACAAAAAAATAAAAAATTAAAAAAAAAAAAAAGGAAAGGAAAAAGGAAGAAAAAGACAAGAAACAGGTTAATTATTAGGAGAGCAGCTACGTCTCCTATGAAATGAAACATAGTGCGGTCTTCTGTGAACGCCGGCTTCAGGATCTCTCCTTTTTGGACCAACTGTCGTACACCTTCCATGCACTACTGATTTATATATTTGCCTGTAGCTTTTGCTTTTCTAAAATGTATAAAACCAAACTGTAATGTTTAACTGCCCTGGGTGCACTTTCTCAGGACCCCTTGAGACAGTTCCCCAGGATTATGGTCACTCCTATTGGCTACTTAGAATAAACCTCTTTAAAATACCAAATAATAATAATAATAATGAAGTATGGTTTTACAAGGGAAGAAGAAAGCTAGTATTTAGGGGTTCCCAGTGTATGGCACTCACTGAACTGGAGGTATTTCCTCATAACAGCTTACTTGATAGGTGGTATTATTTCCATTTCACAGATGAGCAAATCGAGGCTTGGTGCCATTAAACAACTTGCCCAAAATACAAAGTCTGATAACAGCAAATTCCCTCTACTGTGTTACTTCTGAGAATAAATTTCATGCAAATGACTCAAATTACCTCTAGGAGAGTCCAAACTGTACAACCTGTTCTAATCCCAGTGAAGTCCGAATTTAGTGAAGAGTATGGCACCAATGTTCATTTCCTGGCTTTGACAGTGTACTGTAGTTATTATATAAGATGTTACAATTGGGGGAAGCTGGAGGCAGGGGAGATGTGACCTCTCTGTTATATTTTTGTAATTTCTTATGAGTCTATAATAATTTTAAATAGAAATATTTAAAATAGAATATTTTTAAAATTTCTATTTAAACAATATTTAATTAAAATGTTTAAATAGAAATATTTAAAATAGAAAAAAAATCCCATTCGACACCATTTTTCTTTTCTTCTTTTTTTTTTTTTTTTTGATGAAGGCTCACTCTGTTGCCCAAGCTGGAGTGCAGTGGTATAATTTCTGCTCACTAAAACCTCTGCCTCCCAGGTTCAAGCAATTCTCCTGCCTCAGCCTCCTGAGTAGCTGGGACTACAAGGTGCATACCACCATGCCTGGCTAATTTCTGTATTTTTAGTAGAGACGGGGTTTCACAAAGTTGGCCAGGCTGGTCTCAAACTCGTGATCTTGTGATCTGCCACCTTCAACCTCCCAAAGTGCTGGGATTACATGCGTGAGCCACAGCACCCAGTTCATTTTTCTAAGTCTCATTGTTCACTCAAAACACTGGTGTTTGTGATCCCAGTCGAAAGTTCCAGAACATTTCAGGGTGGAAGAAATCTGAATACACTGAATCAAGTTAGGGTCACAGTCTTAAATGTATCAAGCTTGTCCAACCTGCCTTCTTCTGTTGTCATTGTTGTTCTGTTTTGTTTTAGACTTTTCGCTGCCTAAAGCCATCATTTTTAGTTTCCATCTCTAGGGGCTTTACTGGCCCAACCAAAAATAGAAACGAAGAACCTGTGACTGTATTCTCTCCCTTGGACTCCCCTGTGAGAGCTCAGGTCTGAAGGCAGTGGTTGTTGATATCCTGTGTGTAACAATACTTCCTAGGATGAACCGGAACTTTAGGAGCAGTGTATGTACCCTCACAGCAACATGAAACTTCTCTAAAGAGCTGCTTCTTTACCTCTTTCTTTTTCTTTCTTTCTCTTTCTCTTTCTTTCCTTCTTTCTTTCTTTCTTTCCTTTCTTTTTCTTTCTTTTCTTCCTCTTTGTTTCTCTATCTCTCTTTCTTTCTTTCTCTTTTTTTTTTTAGATGGAGTTTCACTCTTGTTGCCCAGGCTGGAGGGCAATGGGGTGATCTCAGCTCACTGCAACTTCTGCCTCCAGGGTTCAAGTGATTCTCCTGACTCAACCTCCAGAGTAGTTGGGATTACAGGCATGCGCCACCATGCCCAGCTAATTTTGTATTTTTAGTAGAGACGGGGTTTCTCCATGTTGGTCAGGCTGGTCTCGAACTCCTAACCACAGCTGATCCACCCACCTCGGCCTCCCAAAGTGCAGAGATTACAGGTGTGAGCCACTGCGCCCGACCGCTAAATAGTTTCAGAAGCACTGCTCCCGTGCCATTGTGCAGATGGCCTTATTAAACAGAAAGACAGTAAGCAGTTTGCACAGTAGATGCTGCAGGCCAGTCTCAAAGCCAAAAACAGGGCTGGGGCCACGTGGAATATTCTTTCATCACATGGGTATTTTCCAGTTACCTGGGTGGGAGGCTATAAGAAACACAGATTCTGCCACATCATTCCAACAAACACACTTGCATATTATGCAGCCAGAATTATGTAAGACTTAATCACACTTATCCTTTACTGGAATAAAAAATATGGTTTACCTTTTCTCGTGTTCCAACCATGATCATCACACACCCACTCAGTAACTAAGGGAAAAAATTGCTTGCGGGGGAGGATTTGCAGAACAATGGAAGTTAGAAGTGTTCTTTCCCTCTAGAACTTTTCCTGTTGCTCATTGTTTGACTAGAGATGAATTATGACTGTACTTATTTGAAATTGCTTAGAAGTTGCTTGACTGTGCAGCATTTGATTTCAATTTTCCAGGCCTGTGCCAAAAAAAAAAAAAGTCATGCCATATACAAAACTTTTCCTGTCTGAATTTTCCAGAGACCTTGATTTCAGAGGCTCTGTGTCAAGGTTTCTTAGCTCAGGATTATTTATTCTATCAAACTCTTCCCTGATGTTGGTCTCCTGTGGTGGATTTTTTTTCTTTGAGATGGAGTTTCGCTCTTGTTGCCCAGGCTGGAGTCCAACGGCGTGATCTCAGGTCACCGCAACCTCTGCCTCCAAGGTTCAAGCAATTTTCCTGCCTCAGCCTCCCAAGTAGCTGCAATTACAGGCATGTGCCACTATGCCCAGCTAATTTTTTATTTTTAGTATAGACTGGGTTTCTCCATGTTAGTCAGGCTGGTCTTGAACTCCCGACTTCAGGTTATCTGCCTGCCTCAGCCTCCCAAAGTGCTGGGATTACAGGCATGAGCCACCCTGCCCAGCCCTGTGGGGGAATTTTAATTGTCTGGGTTTGCTTGGAGAGATATTGTTCTTCCTTCTCCCCTTTCTCCTCCCAGCCCCTCCCCAACTTCCCCTGAGTGAGAAGCTTCCAGTAAACAACAGAATTTTATGAGGATTGTACAGGTCAGGAAGTATGTCATGGCCACTGCCACTTCTGTTTGCAGAAGCTTTTATTAAAGTTAGACAGAATGTAGCCACAGATGGAAATTGTGACAGCCCAGCATTTTTTGAAGCCATTTGCATCCATATAAAAAAGAAAAAACAAACCAAAAAATAAGGTAAGAAAATTACTGTCAAGAGTCTGATGTGTCTAAGTGACCCCCCAGCCCTCCTCTTCCTCATCTGTGTGATTCCCCTCTCATATTTCAATCTCTGTGACTTTCCAACAAGCTCTTTCAAAAGCATCCTTCAATTTTTCCTATAACCTCCCTTCTCTTATAAGGGTTTTCAGCCAGGAGACGCCTTTCTTTCTCTTTTTCTTTTTCTTTTTTTTTTTTGAGACGGAATCTCACTCTGTCATCTGTCACCCAGGTTGGAGTGCAGTGGTGTGATCATGGCTCACTGCAACCTCCGCCTCCCAGGTTCAAGAGATTATCCTGGCTCAGCCTCCTGAGTAGGTGGGACTACAGGTGTGCGCCACCACGCCCTGCTGATATTTTTGTATTTTTAGTAGAGATGGGGTTTCACCGTTGGCTAGGCTGGTCTTGAACTCCTGACCTCAAGTGATCTGCCCTCCTTGGCCTCCCAAAGTGCTGGGATTACAGGCGTGAGCCACCGCACCCAGTCCAGGAGAGGCATCTTATTCAGGAAACAATTCTGAGTCACGTGGGAGATGCTGGCAGTGTACATCAGCCTGCAGGATGGAATTTCCGATTACGTCATTTGGTCCTGTGATTTCAGATCCCCTGTCTTAACGTTCTAATTTTTGTGTCCCCTAATAACTCAAAGAGTCTGGGACACATCCCAGGCACTTGATCAATAAGTTTGGCTTTTGGAAAGAGCATTCAGAGGCTAGTGGCTAATGGAGAATTGAACTGCTCAGCACTTCATCTCAAGCCAATATGCTCTTTTGGCCAGCCTGTTCCATTAGAGCAAGGAGAAGTTTCCAGCTCTATTCTTTGCTGACCCATTGAATTTTTAAATTTTATTTTATTTATTTATTTATTTTGAGATGGCGTCTTGTTCTGTCACCCAGGCTGGAGTGCAGTGGCACAATCTCGGCTCACTGCACCTCTGTCTCCCGGGCTTAAGCAATTCTCCTGCCTCAGTCTCCTGAGTAACTGGGATTACAGGCATGTGCCATCATGCCTGCCTAATTTTCTGTGCTTTCAGTAGAGACAGGGTTTTACCATTTTGGTCAGGCTGACCTTAAACTCCTGACCTCAAGTGATCCACACGCTTTGCCTTCCAAAGTGCTGAGATTACAGGTGTGAGCCACCATGCCCAGCCAGTTAACCCACTGAATTTACTGTCATATAGACAAAAAGTGCAGGCAAGACAGTGGGCTTTCACGTTCTTGGTGGAAGATGTGTATCTGTGACTACTACGTCTGTCTTCATAAAAACCGAAGGGACGTGAAGCAAGGCAGAGAATAGAAAGTTGGGTTTTTTTTTTTTTTCATAGAAAACTTAGAAGAATCGGGGAAAAGAGAGGAAGATAATGGAGAAAAAGGAGAATGTAATTAGCATCAACTGAACTTCTGTTGTGTGGCTGACTCTGTATCTGAACCAGGGGGACGTTTCAGAAATTTCACGAATCTTCCATCAGTTTTCCAGTTCAATCTTTGAATGATAGTTTCTTATTCTTTTCTTTTCCTTTCTCTTCATTTCTTCCCTGTTTAATTTTAATGCTTTTGACTTGAAGCTGCCTACTGTCAGAACCTTTCTCTTAATACCCATCCTGTTTAATTACTAAACAAAGAGAATCCTCCATTAGAGTCCCCAGAAAAATGGAAATGTGGGTGAAGAGGTGATTTTTCTGGGCAAATTATACAATAGGTTTAGACACATTTACTTTGTATACACATGGGCCTAGGAGAGCTGTTTATGTATAAAATGAGTCCTAACCAGGAATGCTTTGGCTACTGGTGTCATTTTCTCCTAGCTTTACCCAGCCCCGCCTCCCCCTTTTTGAGACAGGGTCTCACCCTGTCACCCAGACTGGAGTGCAGTGGCATAATCATAGCTCACTATAACCTGAAACTCCTGGGCTCAAGTGATCCTCCCACTTCAGCCTCCCAAGTAACTGGAACTATAGGTATGTGCCACCATGCCCGGCTAATTTTTTAAAAAAATTTTTTAATAGAATGGGAGTCTTGCTATTATGCCCAGGCCGGTCTTGAACCTGTGGCCACAAGCAATCCTCCTTCCTTGGCCTCCCAAAACGCTGGGATTAGAGGTGTAAACTACCAGACCTGGCCTACTATTTTTTCTTTAGTCTAAGACTTTAGTGGATAAGAGGAACTTCATTGGTACATATTTTAAAGTTTCATAAAAATTTTAGTTACTATTTTATGACTGTATTCTTCTATTAATAAAACCTTTAGAAACTAAGCCAAAAAGGAGACAAAACAAAAAAAGTAATAAAATTGGCCCAGGCGTCCTACTTTGCTTTTTGGGAAGCACGAGGTGAAAATCAATAGTATTCCTAAAAAAAGAAAGAGGAGGGAATCAGTTCCTCATAATTCTTGAAAGGTCTTTGTGTGTGTGTGTGTGTGTGTGTGTGTGTGTGTGTGTGTTTAGAGAGAGTCTCGCTCTGTCCCCCAGGCTGGAATGCAGTGGCACCATCTCGGCTCACAGCAACTTCTGCCTCCCAGGTTCAAGTGGTTCTCCTCCCTCAGTCTCCCGAGTAGCTAGGACTACAGGCACATGCTACCACTCCTGGCTAATTTTTATATTTTTTAGTAGAAACAGAGTTTTACCATATTGGCCAGGCTGGTCTTGAACTCCTGATTTCAGGATCCACCCACCTCAGCCTCCCAAAGTTCTGGGATTACAGGCATGAGCCACCGCACCTGACAAAGGTTCTGGTTTTATGTACGAATTTGAGTCCTTGGTTTTACAAATGGATTTTCTGTCTTGAATGTTTGTAAGTCAGTGGCATTTCTCATTTAATGTTATAAATGTTGGTTGTTAACCCCTCTGCCCAGTAGTGTGTTTGAATGTAGGGCAAATAGTTTCAATCTAAATATACCTGAAGCCTTTTTACAGTCTTGGGATAAGCAGAGGTCCTTCATGGGGGAACCCTGCAGTTCCTGGAAACTGCGGATCTTCTATTGATTTGGAACCAAAGATGTAAGTAGTATCTTTTTTTTTGAGATGGGGTCTTACTATGTTGCCCAGGTTGGGGTGCAGTGGTGCAATCTCAGCTCACCGCAGCCTTGAACTCCTGGGCTCCAACGATCCTCCCACCTTAGCCTCTGCAGTTGCTGGGACTACACCATGCCTGGCTAATATTATTTATTTATTTGTAGAGTCGAGTCTTACTACATTGCATGGGCTGGTCTCAAACTCTTGGGCTCAACTGATCCTCCTGCCTCAGCCTTCCAAAGTTCTGGGATGATAGGCGTGAGCCACCATACCTGGCTAGTACATTTAAAACTTAATCATCACAGTCTGAAAGAGCTTTCACTTTTTTTGAACATAGGTTAACACCTCCATCAGTAAGGTCTTGAGTGAAAGAAAGAGAAACCTCTCTAGCTTCTTACACATTCTACAGGAAATTAGGTGCTTACAAAATCTGTGAAGGGGACAGAGGAGGGGGTCTAGGAAAACCTTCCAGAACAGCCCCCTCTCCTGGGCTACTGGGGTGCTGCTTCTGTGCCCCAGTCAGAAAGGTTGGACAGCTGGGCTGTGCTTCAGATGTCCCCTCCCCTCCCCTTCCTTTCCTTTTTTGAGACTGAGTCTCGCTCTGTTGCCCAGATTGGAGTGCAGTGGTGTGATACTGGCTGACTGCAGCCTCCCAATTCAAGCGATTCTCCTGCTTCAGCTTCCTGAGTAGCTGGGACTACAGGCATATGCCACCATGCCTGGCTAATTTTTTGACATTTCTAGTAGAAGTGGGGTTTCACCATGTTCCCCAAGCTGGTCTCGAACTCCTGGCCTCAAGTGATCCACCCATCTTGGCCTCCCAAAGTGCTGGGATTACTGGCATGAGCCATGGCGCCCGGCCTGCAGAGGTTTCATTTAGGAATCTGCACCCTTGCTGAGGGCAGGGATCAGGAAGCCAGGCTCCTGCCACCCTCCCTGCCAGCGACTAGACACAGGGAAGCGACCCCTGCGGCCCAGTACATCCTGCAGCAGGGAGACAGCCTTGACTCTGGTTGCTTTCCAAAACTCTATGGAGAGCATCCACTTGGCAGAACCCGACTCCCATCCAGAAGCCCAGCTGCAAGGAAGTCTGGAAAAGTCATTAAAAAGGGGGGAAAAAATCCAGTGTCTGGAGCATAAGATGGCACGGGCAAGAAGCAGGCACCGATTCTGAATGCCAGCTCAGACCTCCCCAGGGCCTCAGAGGCTAGTGACTGCATGTTGCATCTTGTCTGTCACCCCAGTTCTGGGTACCAGGACAACGACAAACACCCTGTCAAGATGACTCTAAAGTCCCTCTCCCCCTTTTTTCTTTTTTCTTTTTCTTTTTCTTTTTTTTTTCTTTTAGATAGAGTCTTACTCTTGTCGCCCAGGCTGGAGTACAATGACATAAGTTCAACTCACTGAAACCTCTGCCTCCTGGGTTCAAGTGATTCTCCTGCCTCAGCCTCCCAAGTAGCTTGGATTACAGGCATGCACCACCATGCCCAGCCAATGTTTATATTTTTAGTAGAGATAGGGTTTCACCATGTTGGCCAGGATGTTCTCGAACTCCTGACCTCAGATAATCCTCCTATCTTGGCATCCCAAAGTGCTGCGATTATAGGCGTGAGCCACCGTGCCCAGCTTTTCCTGCATTTCTGAACATGAAAAGCAATAACAGGAATCATGGAATCCCAGAATGCTAGAACTCAAAAGAATTTGAAAGAACTGGTCCATCCCCACCATTCTCAGATAAGAAAGTAGAAAATTAGAGCAGGATGATGGAGCAGCTAAAGATCACTCAGCTAGTCTAGATAATACAGGCTACCTTTGCAGAAGGGAGGAACATACTCTTTTAGCATGTGCCCTAGAAGAGGTATCTCAGACCCAATAATAAGGGTGTGATCTGGCATTCAAAGTCCTCTTGGGCCCTTGTGTATAGGGGTAGGGGTATTTATGAGTTCAGTGTTCCTTCAGAGCTTTAGTTTCATCACGTCACTTTTGTGAAATTTGGAAAGTGGGGTTAGGAGGATCACTTGAGCCCAGGAGTTCGAGAACAGCCTGGGAAACAATGAGAGACCTCCTTTCTACCAGAAAAATAAAAAAATTGTTTGTTTTTCTCTCTTTTGTTTTTTTGAGAGTCTCGCTCTGTCACCCAGGCTGGAGTATAATGACACAATCTTGGCTCACTGCAACCTCTGCCTCCTAGATTCAAGTAATTCTCCTGCCTCAGCCTCCTGAGCAGCTGGGATTATAAGCATGCACAACCACACCTGGCTAATTTCTGTATTTTTAGTGGAGATGAGGTTTCATCATGTTGGTCAGGCTGGTCTTGAACTCCTGACCTCGTGATCTGCCTGCCTTGGTCTCTCAAAGTGCTGGGATTACAAAAAAAGTTTTTAGCTAGCCAGGCGCAGTAGCTTGCACCTGTGGTCCCAGTTATTTGGGAGGCTAGGTGGGAGGATCCCTTGAGCCCAAGACTTTGAGGCTGCAGTAAGCTTTGATTTTGCCACTGCACTCTAGCATGGGTGACAGAGTGTGACCCTGTCTCAAAAACAAAAAAAGAAAGAAAATAAAGAAAATCCTCCTGGCCACCCCAACTAAAGTAACCCTCCTCCTCCCAGTTATATAACATCATTCTGTGGTCTTCCTAACAATCTCACTGTCTAAGCTGCTCTTCATTATTCACTTGTTTATTCCGTTCTCACAGTCTGCTACCTGGCCTTGTACTAAAATATCAGCTCCATGAGGGCAGGGCTTTTGTCTCTCTCTCGGCCATATTTCCAGCCCCTAGAAAAAAGTGTTTGGCACCAGAATAGATGCTCAAGAGATTCAGCCAAAGTGGAAAATCATGCCCAAGCTTGAAGGAACGTTTCCTTTCAGTTAGTCTACATATGCCTCTGAGCTCAAGACCAGCCTGGCAACACAGACAGACCCCATCTCTACAAGAAATATGAAAATTACCTGGGCATGGGGGTGCATGTCGGTGGTCCCAGCTACTCAGGAGGCTGAGGTGGAAGGATCACTTGAGCCTGGGAGATTGAGGTTTCACTGAGCAGAGATCATGCCACTGCACTCCAGCCTGGGTGAGAAAGTGAGACTCTTCTAAAAAAATTTAAAAATACCTCTGCTGCACTGGATTAATTAACAAATCAGCAAGTATTTCTTGCAAATAATGATATGGGCCCAAAGTTTAAAAAGGTAACCCAAGACCCTCTTTAGTCTGAGCTCATCCCAGAGACACTACTTCAGATAAGTAGGCAGTACATTTTGAACCCTGAATTGACCTTGAGTTTTCCCACTTCAGGACCTTTGCCGATGCCCTCCTTCTTCCTGGTCTGCCTTGTCTGTGCCTTCTTGTCCTTGAAGTCACACCTGTGCTGTGACCTCCATAACACTCTGTGATCTATGGCAGGTAAGGCTCATTCCATGCATTAACTACTTTGTACAGTTAGTATCATTACAGGTTGTCACTTGTTGGAAATAACTGCTTTATACATATAGGTTAGATCATGTATAGAAAAGATATCTAGCCAGGCTGGGCGCAGTGGCTCACGCCTATAATCCCAGCACTTTGGGAGGCCGAGGCAGGAAGATCACAAAGTCAGGAGATCGAGACCATATGGCCAACATAGTGAAACCCCATCTCTATTAATAATACAAAAATTAGCTGGGTGTGGTGGCATATGCCTGTAATCCCAGCTACTCAGGAGGCTGAGGCAGGAGCATCGCTTGAACCAGGTAGTCGGAGGTTGCAGTGAGCCAAGATCGTGCCACTGCACTCCTCCCTGGTGGCAGAGTTAAGACTCTGTCTCCAAACAAAGAAAAGAAAAAGAAATCTAGCCAGATTCTAAACTGAGGTGGGGTCTACATTGCCTAAAATGCAGGCAGTCTGTCTCTAATGCTCAAAAACCATAACATCTGGCACTGCGATCTGGGAATGTCTGCATAAACTTTTGACCTCTGAAAGTACAGTATTCTTGGGTTCTGACATCAGTATCTAGCGTAAAGGTTTGTGTATGCAATAACTTTCTAAAATCTTCTTAAAAAGGGGCATCCCTCATTCATTTACAATAAACTGAAAAGAACCAGGTGCTCATTCCTGTAATCTCAGCATCTTGGGAAGCCAAGGCAGGAGAGTCCCTTGAGGTCAGGAGCTTGAGACCAGCCTAGGCAACATAGCAAAACGTGTCTCTATGAAAAATTTACAAAATTAGCCAGATGTGGTGGTGTGTACCTGTGTTCCCAGCTACCCAGGAGGCTGAGGCAGGAGGATTGCTTGAGCCCAGGAGTTTGAGGCTACAGTAAGCTATGATCATACCACTGCACTCCAGACTGGGCCACAGAGTGAAACTCCAACTTTAAATTATAATAAAAATAAACTCAAAACAATGTATCTGAAAATCTGACTTTGGTCTCTTTTACACATCAAGGTTCTTTCTTCCCTACTGCCAATCTCATGAAGAGACCATCTTTCTCTCCATCTCTCTGGCTTCCTCAAGATCTCAACAATGCCCTGTCCAAAGTTGACGACTTTCTTTTTTCTTTTTTTCAGATGGGGTCTTGCTCTGTCTCCCAGGCTTGAGTACAGTGGTGTCATCTTGGCTCACTGCAACCTCCGCCTCCCGGGTTCCAGTGATTCTCCAGCCTCAGCCTCTAGAGTAGCTGAGATTACAGGTGCCTGCTACAGGGGCCTGGCTAATTTTTTTTGTATTTTTAATGGAGACAGTGTTTCACCCTGTTGGCCAGGCTGGTCTCAAATTCCTGAACTCAAGTGATTGGCCTGCCTCAGCCTCCCAAAGTGCTGAGATTACAGGAGTGAGCCACCGCGTCTGGCCCAAAGTTGACTTTCAATAATGCCACTGACATACCTATTGGCTGGTATAAATATATTTCATTAATAAGAAACAATTCAGACCAAATGTAAATTGTCATGTGGAAAACTAGATATTGGTGTATGTATGATCTTATTCAGGAATAAGTCTTTCAACTTTATTTGAAGAAAAGTATTATATAACAGCAACACCTTGTCCAATTGAAAGTATTTTCCTGGCTAGGCGCGGTGACTTATACCTGCAATCCCAGCACTTTGGGAGACAGAGATGGGCGGAACACCTGAGGTCAGGAGTTCGAGACCAGCCTCACCAACATGGAGAAACCCTGTCTCTAAAAAAAACAAAAACAATAAAATAAATAAAAAAGTATTTTCTTTCAAATAAATATTTTTGATTCATCACTCTGTAAGACTTAGGTGATTCCTCCTTCACTCCATCTGCCTAGCCCCTCCTCCCAAGAGTCTGACCTTCCTTGGGGTGAGGGTGTTGGCAGATCTATGGAAAGTGGTCCAGGGTATATTTCCCTGAAGAGAATGGTTTGTCCTGGCAAAGATGATAGGAGGGAAGGACTTAGGGGAATGTAGTCCGAAGGCAGAGGTCCCTGAACAAGAAGGGAATGGGGTCTAAGTCAGATGGACTTAGACCCCATTCTCAATTTGCACCAACCAACAGCTGACTCCCAGGAACTCGATGGGAAAACATCAAATAGGAGCATAAAAATACATGGTTCCTGGCAGGGCGTGGTGGCTCATGCCTGTAATCCCAGTACTCTGGGAGGCTGAGGCGGGCAGATCGCTTGAGGTCAGGAGTTCGAGACCAGCCTGGACAAAATGGTGAAACCCTGTCTCTCCTAAAAATACAAAATAATTAGCCAGTGGAGGCTGAGGCAGGAGAATTGCTTGAACCCAATAGGCGGAGGTTGTGGTGAGCCAAGATTGAGCCACTGCACTCCAGCCTGGGTGACAGAGCGAGACTCTGTTTCCAAAAAAAAAGGTATGATTTCTAAGGTATTATTCCTGAAACTCATAGGTGCCAGGAATGAATGAAATTGATGCCTCCTTGACTGCAGGAAGGTGGAAGTCAGTAATCTCTGAGTGCCTCTCCTCAGCCTATGGAAGTGGAGCCCCAAGAGAGACCAGGGCTGAAAGAGTAGCCAGGCTTTAAAGTGCAGGCTGACGGCCAGTAGGAAAGTCAGGAGGGACAAAGGCATTAGGACCACAATCTAGAGTCTTTACTGTTAATTGATTTACAAATTCACGTTTTCATAAATAGCTTAAGTTGTCAAAATGTGAGAATGATTGTCCTCTTAACGAGGCCACAGAAAGTGAAATGTAATCTTGAATTGGTTCTTTTATAAATATCATTACCCAAAATGTGTTATAAATTAAAGTTGAAATACAGGGGGAAAAAATAAAGCATTTAATTTTCTTGTTGTCTTTGAAACTTTATGTGAAGCCTTGGCTAGCATGTACCTGAATTCTAGAGCAGGTACTTGGGAATGGCAGAATCTTGAGTGTGATTGCTACAGTGTGTCTTAACTATGGCCTTCCAAATTACTGCTATTAACCTCTGCCCTCCCCAAACATTCATATCCATGCCACAAATAAATTTACGGTCTAGCTCTTTTTTCCCCCTAAAGTGTGCATAAGTATAAAGTATTTCAAAATCTGAGAGAGATGGAAATAGTACTTGGAGAGGAGAAGTTATACATGAGTCACAAACAGGCAGAAATGAGCCCAGCCACCCAGGAGGGAGGATGGGAGAGACTTTAACTGGGTGAATTGAATTGCAAATCTGTCTTGGAAGTTTTGGAACAAATCTGCATATGTCAGAACATATTGGTCAACTTCTACTCCATGGGGCTCTACAGCTGTGGCTTGGGTATTGTTTCACTTGCACAGCATCCTATTCCGTTTTATTTGGTAATGGAACACCTTATTTCCCTAAAGGATACACCTTCGCTTTCCTCCCAACCAGGTAGCTTAGGGCTGGTGCTAAGGGTGCGCACGTGATCCAGGTCTAGCCAATTAGCATGCACCCCTCTGTCTCCAGGCACATTTCAGGCGTGGGAGTAAGATTGAGTCAAAGTCACACTCAATTCCAGAATCTTTTTTTTTTTTTAAGCAGACTTTTCCAAATGGAATTAATGAGAGGAGGGGATAAAAGCTGGCCAGGTCCTGGCAACCCTCTTGCCACCATGAGGTAAGAATATAAACCATGGACTGCAAATAGAGGAAAGCAGAAGGAGGAGATGCAGAAAGGGAGAGGAGCCCCTGCATCCCAACTCCCTGTGGGAAAACTGAAGCTAGTTTTCCTTTGGATTTTCCTGTCATAAGCCAATAAACTCCTTTTTTCCCCCTTAAGCGATTTGGAATTGGGCTTTCCCTACTTACAATAGAAAGCATGTGGCTATAAGGTTTGGAGAAAAGAGGTTGGGGCGCCCACAGCTTGCTAGTTCTTGATGATGCTTGCAGGGTGAGGTGGCATTTGCTGAACTTCCCGTTGCCCGTGGACTGTGGCTGTTATCACTGCCACAGGCAAGAAGCAGCTCCTTTTATGCACAAAAGTGAAGGTGCGGACAGACATTGAGTTAGATAACAGAACAGCCAGGCGTCGTGGCTCATGCCTGTACTCCCAGGACTTTGGGAGGCTGAGGCAGGAGGATCGCTTGAACCGAGCGGTTTGAGACCAGTCTGGGCAACATACTGAGACCTCATCTTACAAAAAATAAACAAAATTAGCTGGGCATGATGGCACATGCATCTCGACTCAGCTACTCAGGAGGCTGAGGTGGGAGGATCCCTTGAGTCCAGGAAGCTGAGGCTGTACTTAGCCAAGATTGCACAGTAAAGAACTTTCCAGAAGACTAGACTTTTTTTGTGAGGCACTTTGAGGCTATTTCCCATGTAAATAAGCTCGTGAAAGACACACAGCAGGAAAACCAGCAACGCTGAATGTGGCACTCACTTCTTTCACTCTTACTTCCCACCAGGTGAAGAAAGTCCTCAAAAGCATAAGGATTCTTGTGTATTAGACTCCACCTTTTTTCATTTTTGAGTCAGGGTCTCACTCTGTCACCCAGGCTGGAGTGCAGTGGCACGATCACTGCTCACTGTCAAGTGATCCTCCTGCCTCAGCCTCCCGAGTAGCTGGGACTACAGGCATGCACCACCATGTCCACCTAATTTTTTTATTTGTTAAAAAAATAGAGACAGGCTTTCACCATGGTCTCGAACTCCTGGGCTCAAGTATCCTCTGGCCTTGGCCTCCCAAAGTGCTAGAATTACAGGTATGAACCACTATGCCCAGCCTAGAATCTAAATTTTTTATGTGGTGTAAAATTTAACCTGCTTAGCTTCACTTTCTCTTTCTGCTTCTCATACATACCTATCTGTCGCAGACGCTGTCAGTGACCGATCTGCCCCTTCACTCCCATCATGGGAACCTCAGTGTCTTTTGTACCTGACTTCACAATACACTGCCACTTGTGAGCTGCTCCTGGGTCACAGAAATGAGTCTTTATTTTGTGGGGGTAAATCACAAAGGCCAGACCTAAGATGGTAAATATTCTAGACTCCAACCTTCACTAAAAACTAAGTTTCAAATATGAATGTGAACCCTGGCCAATAAAAATAGAGATCGCCATAGAGGCGTTAATTAAACATAATAAACAGACAGAACAGGAAGCTGCTATTTTTCCTGTCTCCAAAACTTCTATTACGGAGGAAGGAAACTCTAATCTGCAAAGAACCAGGAATACGAGGAGAATAGGAGGCTCGATAGCAAGCACTGGTGTTTGGCAGAGAAGAAAAAGCAAAGTCATAGATTTAATCCTCAGTGCGGGGAGTTTCAGCCCCCACCTGGTGGGAGGGGAAGGGAATAGAAAATCGTGTTCGTGCAGATCAGTTAGCTACAGAGTTTATGATGTGAAATGTCAAAGTTTATGGTTATAACATGACACTGGGATTTGTGCGTAGGTGTTCCCAAGTATGCAGGGAAGGATATTAATGGAGAAAGAAGATGGGTGGAGGGAGGAGAGGGGACTATGGATGAAGATTAGGAAGTGAAATCTTCCCAGTGTTGAAGCTGAGTTAAAGACAACTCATTAAAAAAACAAAAAGAAAACGCACTCTACCCCAAAGATTTAAATAGTCCTGGGATCTCTTTGGAATTGCTTAAAAAGACTAAGTATCAGAGCGGACAGAAGGCTGCAGTGGCTCAGGCCTACAATCCCAGCACTTTGGGAGGCTGAGGCAGGCGCTTGAGCCCAGGAGTTCAAGACCAACCTGGGCAACACACTGAGACCCCATTTCTACAGAATATGCTAAAATTAGCGAGGAGAGGTGGTGCATGCCTGTGGTCCCAGCTACTTGGGAGGCTAAGGTGAAAGGATCTCTTGAGCCTGGGAGGTCGAAGCTGCAGGGAGGTGAGCCACTGCACTGCAGACTGAGTGACCAGAGCAAGACTGTCTCAAAAAAGAAAAAGTGGACAGATTTCTCCATGATTTTACAAAGATCCCATGCCCGTCTCCCAAATACAGAATCTCACGAAGGTCAATATGGGCAAGACAAGTGTGAAACAAGAAGGGAATCATCTTTCCCCAAGTCTGGAAAATTCCACACATGGCACGGCATTTGAAGGGTGGCTGCAGGACGACCAAGACTGCCCTTTGCTAAAAGTGAGGCTGCTGGGATGCAGGAGCAGGGCACATGTCGCCTTCCCTGGGGACAGTCCTTGTGCTGCTCCCCGAAAACCTTAAGATAGCAGCTCACATCTGCTCCATTCCTCCCCCACTGAGTGTACCATCTGTCCCTTTGATAGAAGAAGAGAAGCCCAGAGAGGAAGGCAGAAAGGAATAGCCACAGACACAGCCCCACAAGGACTGCAGTGTCCCGCTTCTGAGGAATAAACCCTGGGAATACGCCTCATGCTCAGTTGGTCAATGTGAAGTGAGGAAGAGGGATAAAAACACAGTCTTTCCTGTAATTTTGAAACTTGTCTCTAACCCCTTGTGCTGAGGTCCAGAGAGCTAGAAGGAAGGTAATTATAAAGACAAGAAGGCTTAAAGAAGATCTGAAGAGAGAGAAGGGCAGAATGAGATTTTACCACTATAATACATACTGCATTTATTTATTGCTGCATCAGAAAGGCAGAAAGAGACCGGGCACGGTGGCTCATGCTTATAATCCCAGCACTTTGGAGGCTCACGGGGAGGATATCTTGAGCCCAAGAGTTGGAGGCTGCAGCGAGCTACGATTGCACCATTGCACTCCAGCCTGGGCAACAGAATGAGATCCTATCTCTAAAAAAAAAAAAATGGTAGAAAGATGCAGGATGCAGGTTAGGCCGGGCACGGTGGCTCACACCTGTAATCCCAGCACTTTGGGAGGCTGAGGTGGGTGGATCACAAGGTCAGGAGATCGAGACCATTCTGGCCAATATAGTGAAACCCTGTCTCTACTAAAATATTAAAATAATTAGCTAGGTGTGGTGGCGTGCGCCTGTAGTCCTAGCTACTCAGGAGGCTGAGGCAGGGGAATTGCTTAAGCTCAGCAGGCAGAGGCTGCAGCGAGCTGAGATGATGGCGCCACTGCACTCCAGCATGGCAACAAAGCAAGACTCCATCTCAAAAGGGGAAAAAAAAGAAAGATGCAGGTTAGCTGGTGAGAATCTGACAGGAACTGCAGCCATTTAGGAGGATAAAGAAATCTAGTGTTGTTTGATCGACCAAGAAGCAGCTATATTTATTCAAAAAAGTGAAGATGCAGATAGATACTGAGTTATGAGAGAATGGCCAGGCACAGTGGTTCATTCCTATAATCTCAGCACTTTGGCAGGCTGAAGCAGGAGGATCACTTGAACCACGGATTTGAGACCAGCCTAACCAACATAATGAGACCTCATCTCTACAAAAAATAAACAACGTTGGCTGGGCATGGTGGCATGTGCCTGTAGTCTCAGCTACTCGGGAGGAAAAACATGAAATACTTGAATATAAACATATGCATGCCAAAATAAGGAAAAAATACAACAATTATAAACATCGTTTCTGCAGCTGGTCATAGCTGGTATTGACCGCTACCTTCTCCCACTACCCATTCTATATTCTCTTTGCCCTCAGCAAACACCTCAGTTAGTCATGGTTCTTTGCCTGGTAGAATGTCCCAAGCCTTGATTTCCAAAAGGTCTGACTCATTAGCAGTCCTACCTGAATTGGGTCGTTATAATTTTCAGTGGACTTTTATCACAGGATGTGTTGGCACTGAGAAACACCCCAAGGAATCGCCTGTATTCCAGACGTTCCCTTCCTTCCCTCTATTGTGTATCAGCAACCCAATTACCCTTGGAAATCAGAATGGATTGCCCCAGCCAGAACAGTAACCCGTTCTTTTCTGGATGATTCAGAGATGTGGGAAACCCACAGTGACCTGGTGGCAGTCTCAGATTCAGTTCAGTGGAATCGTCATTGTGTCACCTAGTGGAAGAATAGAACCCTGAAGTATAGGATATGAGCATCTGGACTGATGTCCCTGAAGATCTTGGGTCTTTATATGTCCATGAACCCTCCGACTTTGCAGAAGTGGCCTGCTCCTCTCTAGCAAAGGCTGGTATTTCTCCATGAAACTGCACCAGAGAACTATGTTGCATGGGAGAGCCTGAAGGACACCCTATTCAACAAAAACAGCAGGGAACATAGTGCTGAGGGTGGTCCCAGAATCTGTGAAGCTCAGTGGTTGGCTTTCCTCTTAAAGATCAGGCTGATAGGGGATGCTGGTGGAGAATGGGGTTCTCCAGTAGAGATTATACAGGTCAAGTGGCAGCAGGTAGCCCCTGGGACCCAGGTAAGCATCTTCTCTTTTTCTTTCTTTTTTTGTGAGCAGAGTGTCACTCTGTTGCCCAGGCTGCAGTGCAGTGGCACCATCTTGGCTCACTACAACCTTTGCCTCTAAGGTTCAAGTGATTCTCCCACCTCAGCCTCCCAAGTAGCTAAGATTACAGACACGCATCATCACGCTGGCTAATTTTTGTATTTTTAGTAGATATGGGGTTTCACCATGTTGGCAAGGCTGATCTTGAACTCCCGACCTCAAGCAATCTGCCTGTCTTGGCCTTCCAAAGTGCTGGGATTACAGGTGTGAACCGCGGCACCCAGCCAGCACCTTATCTTCATGAATGGTAAGGTGAGAGTAGCAGCCAGGGTGGCATGGCGCTATGCTCGTCCTGCAGTAAAAATCTGAGGTCCCAGAATCTGTTGTGCGGCCCCTGCCTGTGACCAGGCTCAAACTCCTAAGTGCATTCTACCCCTGACAGATGACATAGGGTCTGCCACCAGTTAGTCTCCAGTATTAGAAGCAAAACACACTTAATTTCTACTTTCTTCCTTTTCTTCATCATCTTCCTTTTAACAGACCCAAAGCATAGAATTTTGTTCCAGTTTGCTGAGGATAATGGCTTCTAGCTTCATCCATGTTCCTGCAAAGGACATGAACTCATTCTTTTTCATGGCCGCATAGTATTCCGTGGTGTATCCATCCTCTTCTAATAGCAATATTGATAATAAAAATACAACAAACTGCTTTATCTTGATTATGAGATAAACTGTAATGATTTCAAGATTAAAACACTTTTGCAGCAGATCAGCAACGGCCAGAACAGTTTGGCCAAATTTTATTCATTTTTTTAGAAATCATAATATATAAACACATTGGGAAAACTAACGTTTGTTCTCCCAGGGAGAATCAAGGCAGAATCTTGAGAAGTTCTCTGTGCATCTAGGGGAGGAGGAGAGAACGGGAAACGGACAGAACTGTCATGAAGCAATTTCTTTTTGCCCTGTCTGAGAAAGCCAGAAGAATTTGCCAAAAGACAGTCTTTCTGAAGGACTAACTCACTGGCTCTCCTCCCTGACACTCTGCCTTTTCTCCTGTTCATAGTACAGCCTATTGCTCTCTGGGGCTTATAGTTGTGAGTAATTTCCATGAATGGGGTTGAAGAACTCAGTGAATCATACCAATCTCTCTATTCTCTCCTCTGGGATCTGAAATTAAGAATACATACAGGAATCAAATGGGATACATTGGTGAGCTTTTCCTCTGTGCTTGGGCCTGTGGTCTGAGTGGGCTTCTTACTGTTACTTCCTAGGCTGAGCAAACTCGCTGGATCCCAGGCAGGGCATGGGATGACTGCAGGCTCCTCCCACAGGGCAGGGTACTCGGATGTGCATTCTGCATGGACGATGCGTGGCCCAGCTAAGTAGACACATACAATTAACCATCACAATGTGCGCATATACATGTATGTACAGATGTATCTATACACTTGTGTGTGAGCTTGTGCATGTGTGTATACACATATATATAAAGGCAAAAAATACAAAGAAAAACAAAGTAATGATAGTTTGTGAATTCAGAATGATAGTCATCTCAGCTGAGAGGAGGCAGAAAGATGAGATGGGAGAGGACTGTGTAGGTTATGGTGGGGTCCTGGCTCTTACTTTGGGTGGTGTGTTCCCAAGAAAATAATAAAATAAATATAAGCAGGCCATGCTAGACCAATGATGGGCATGTCTGTCAGGAAGCAAGGATTAATCAAGCCCATTCTATGCAACTGAAGTCACTAATTTTTTTTCCTTTATATTTTTTCTACATTTCCTAAAATTTCAACAGGGATCAGGTATTTCTTGTAGTCAGAAGACATACTAATATGTTGTTCTTTTAAAAAGCCTGTGCTGGGCCGGGCGCGGTGGTTCATGTCTGTAATCCTAGCACTTTGGGAGGCCAAGGTGGGTGGATCACGAGGTCAAAAGATCGAGACCATCCTGGCCAACATGGTGAAACCCCGTCTCTACTAAAAAGATAAAAATTAGCTGGGCATGGTGGTGGGCACCTGTAATCCCAGCTACTCAGCTCAGGAGGAGGCTAAGGCAGGAGAATCACTTGAACCTGGGAGGTGGAGGTTGCGGTGAGCTGAGATTGCACCACAGCACTACAACCTCGGTGACAGGGTGAGACTCTGTCTCAAAAACAAACAGTAATAACAAAAAACTTTTTTTCTGTACGAAATGTTAGCCTTGGTACATACTATTGGATTTAATGTAATTTAATTAAACAAATACAATTTGAAGCCTTACTAGGATAAATCTTTGAGGACAAATAACACAACATCCCTGTTCTTAAATAGTCTGGGGGACAGGTGATATGGATTTAGATTTCCCTCTCTGCCCACCTAAGCCCCTATCTCATCGGTGATTGGCAGGATTCTTGCTTAAACAAAGTCTAAAGAGTTTAGAATACTATAAACAGGATCACTAAGTCCTCCGGGTTTTACTTTGTCTTTTATAGGTGCAAAATCTTCCTCTTTCTTTTATCCCCTATTATTCTTGTGATGGTGTAATACACTTGAACAGCTAAGATCAGGTATTGCTTGTCTCTTCCCTAGGTTTCTAACCGGAATTCCCCTTGTGTGATCCTCTATAAAACAGAATAGTTAACAGTTGCCTGGCTTCATGTTTTGATGAATAATCATTAGATAAGGGATATTTCTCTGAAATGGAAAATATCATTTACACTTTCTACTGGAATTGGCTGGCAGTTTCCACATCTGCTCAAATTCTTGCTGATTACTCTTGAATAGAGCCTTTTGTTTTGCCAGCTTTCCTTATGTAAACTGTCTTTATTTTCATTGGAGAGTCTATTATAAGTACAATTACCTGTTAATATTAGAATAATTTCTTATTCCAGCTGGCAGAGAACTAACTGATGATTCTCTTTCTTTTGGCTTCTACATGCTAATAAAGTATACATAGCTGACCTAGAATTGTGGACTTTTTGTTTGGAAAACTTTAAAGCATTTAATGTCTCTAGTGACTCATGAGAATTCTTCATGCTTCTCAAAACACCATTTTCATTAGAGGAATCTCCTGTCATTTCCTAAATTAAAGCATGGATTTTCTTCTTCAACCAATAAACTTACTTATTTCGTTGAATCATTTAATTACAAAACATAATGTTGCTTCTGTTTTGTTGTCAAATGATTCAATATTTAAACTCTTTCTATGTGAAATAAAAAAGCTATTTTGATTTACTAAAACAAATGGTAGTTTGTGAATTAAAAGTAAGCAGATTAAAAAACACAAGCAAAAACCACAAAATTGTTGCTTTGGCAATTTACACGGCCATCCCTCCAAATGTGGTTTCTTAAAAATTTCACTTTCCAAACAATACTGAGTTGTCTTAAATGAGACAACTAAAAGCTAAGAAAATGTACTGGAAATTCTCTCTCTCTCTCTCCCCGCTTCCCTCCTTTCCTTCCCTCCCTTCCTCCCCTCCCTTTCTTTCCTTCCTTCTTTCTCCCTTCCTTCTGTCTCCTTCCTTCCTTCCTTCCTTTCTCTCTGTCTCTGTCCCTCTCTCTCTCTCTCTCTCTCTTTGACAATGTTTTGCTCTTATTACCCAGGCTGGAGTGTAATGGCAAATTCCACCTCCCGGGTTCAAGCGATTCTCCTGCCTCAGCCTCCCAAGTAGCTGGGATTACAGGCACCTGCTAACATACCAAGCTAATTTTTGTATTTTTATGGGAGACGGGGTTTCACCATGTTGGCCAGGCTGCTCTTGAACTCCTGACTTCAGGTGATCTGCCTGCCTCGGCCTCCCAAAGTGCTGGGATTACAGGCATGAGCCACTGTGCCCAACCTCTTCACTCTTCATTGGCTTTTAAGGAGAAAGGACGTAAGGACCACTTGGGTTTACTAGTGGGTTTTTGTAGTACTGATGGAAGATGGGCACAGAGGATCGGAAGATGTCTAGAGAATTTTGAATTTAGATGCACAAGAAAGTGCGTAGAGACCAGATGCGGTGGCTCATGCTGGTAATTCCAGCACTTTGGGAAACCAAGGCAGGCAGATCACTTAAGGTTAGGAGTTCAAGACCACTCTGGCCAACAGGTGAAAGCCAGTCTCTACTAAAAATACAAACAAATTAGGTGGGCATGGTGGCTCGTGCCTGTAATCCCAGCACTTGGGGAGGCCAAGGCAGGCAGATCGCCTTCGGAAGCTGAGGCACGAGAATCACTTGAGCCAAGATCATGCCGCTGCACTCCAGCCTGGGAGACAAAGCAAGACTCCATCTTGGAAAAAAAGAGAAAAAGGAAAGAAAGTGCATAGATACTCAGCAGAAATTCTAAGATATTCATAAAAATATCTTTAAAAAAGAGTTTCAAGGGGCTTTTCATTTTGTATTTTGAGGGAAGAAGGAAAAGATAAGGGGAAACGGTAAGCAGGTGCCATGAGAAGTGGGACTTCAGGGTGAGAAATGAATTAAGAGAATTTTAGAGGAAGCTTTTGAGTGTATAATGTAATTTCTCCTTTGCTGCCTCCTGCTGGGATGTTTAGTTAAACACTCATCTTTTCTAATCTCTTTGGAGTTATTTATGTTCCTTTTATTTTCTTTTCCTTTTTGAGATAGAGTCTTGCTCTGTTGCCCAGGCTGGAGTGCAGTGACACAATCTTGGCTCACTGCAACCTCCACCTCCCAGGTTCAAGCGATTCTCCTGCCTCAGCCTCCCGAGTAGCTGGGACTACAGGCGAGCACCACCATACCCAGCTAATTTTTATATTTTTAGCAGAGACGGGGTTTCACCATATTGGTCAGGCTGATCTTGAACTCTTGACCTCACAAACTGCCAGCCCTGGCCTCTCAAAGTGCTGGGATTAGAGGCTTCAGCCACCGCACCTGGCCTAAATGTTCCTTTTCTTTGGCCACTCTGCTAAGACCAGCACCAAGGTGGCCTGGTTCCATCAGGTTCAATTTAAGATTTCTCATCCTTTTGGTTTGGTAGAATTGTGAAAACAAAATGTGGCAGACTGGGTGACTTAAACAACAGAAATTGATTTTCTCACATTTCTGAAGGCTAAAGGTTCAAGATCAAGGCGCATACAGGGTTAGGCGCCTTTGAGGCTTCTCTCTCTGGTGGATCAAATAACCACCTTCTTTCTGCCTCTTCACAAGGTTACACATGCACCCCTGGCATCTCTTTGAGTCCTTATCTCCTTTTCTTATAAGGACACTAGTCAGATTAGACTAGGGCTCAGCCTAACAGCCTCATTTTCACTCCATTATCTCTTTCAAGGCCCTATACTCAACTATACTCATGTTTCGAGGTACTGGGGATTAGTGCTCCAACATATGAATTGTGGGGGAACAGAATTCAGTCCATAACATGGTCCTCAGACCAGTGCAGTGGCTCACGCCTGTAATCCCAGCACTTTGGAAGGCCAAGGCAGGTGGATCACTTGAGGTCAGGAGTTTGAGACCATCCTGGCCAATATGGTGAAATGCCATCTCTACTAAAAATACAAAAATTAGCCAGGCGTGGTGTCAAGCACCTGTAATCCCAGCTACCCGGGAGGTTGAGGCAGGAGAATCATTTGAACCTGGGAGGCAGGGGTAGCAGTGAGCTGAGATCACACCATTGCCCTCCAGCTTGGGTGACAAAGCAAGACTTCATCCCCATCGCCGAAAAAAAGGAAACATATCGTTCATAGAAATCTAAGGCATTCCCAGCACTTTGGGAGGCCGAGGCGGGTGGATCACGAGGTCAAGAGATTGAGACCATCGTGGTCAACATGGTGAAACCCCGTCTCTATTAAAAATACAAAAAATTAGCTGGGCATGGTGGCACATGCCTGTAATCCCAGCTACTCAGGAGGCTGAGGCAGGAGAATTGCCTGAACCCAGGAGGCAGAGGTTGCAGTGAGCTGAGATCACGCCATTGCACTCCAGCCTGGGTAACAAGAGCGAGACTCCATCTCAAAAAAAAAAAAAGAAAGAAAAAAAAGAAATCTAGGGCATTTACTAACCAATTCAGGAGCATGGATTATTAGAGTTAGAAGAAATCCTGAAGAACATCTAATCCACTCTCACTGTACTGCTAAGAAGTATAAAGCAGTGAAAAGTCATGAATTGCCCAGGTTTACCAGCTACCCCTATTTTCCCCAGTGGGATTTTGAATACTTATTTTATTCTTCATTATTCAGCCCAGTCATTGTCACTTTCTATAATTCTGTTTCTGACCAACTTGCTTAGTTTTTCTTTGTGCTATCTCTCCAAACATGATTTTTAAAATAAAAATTTGAATATGTTTGCTTCTGTGTAGGTTTTTCACAACCTGCAGAATTTTCAATAAAGTCTTCAGGAATTTCTAGACAATCTAAGGCATGCACTAAAAAACTTCACTGAACTTGCCATTTGGGGATCAGAGAGGAATAAATGCCCCTTAGTGTCTATATTACTTATTTAGATAGAATGCTTATCTAGTGCTGTTTATTTCTGTGGAGTAGGGGGTAATTTTAATTCTCCAGGAGGAAAAAGTATAGGAGGAACTACTGTCTGCCCTTTTATCTGAGGGAGGAAGTGACTTGTTGAGTCAGTGAGACTGGAAAAGGAACTGACTGAATAACTGAACGATTTCCCTCTTCCTCTGGCTTACTTGCCCAAAACTGTATTGGTTTCTGCCTCAGTTTCTATGAGGCAAGCACACACAGTTTACCTTCTAAATTGTAGAACTGTTTCCCTCTTTCTTCACTCTTATGGTTGAACATGTGTTAGGCAGCACTTCAGAGGAAAAGTGCCTGCTCTGCAGATGAAAAATTTTTCTTGGAAAGTTGTCCCAGGGTCTAGACTTCAGGTAGAACACTACCTGAACAAAAAAAAGCTCTTTTTTTTTTTTTTTTTTTTTTTTGAGACGGAGTTTCGCTCTTGTTACCCAGGCTGGAGTGCAATGGCGCAATCTCGGCTCACTGCAACCTCCGCCTCCTGGGTTCAGGCAATTCTCCTGCCTCAGCCTCCTGAGTAGCTGGGATTACAGGCACGCGCCACCATGCCCAGCTAATTTTTTTTGTATTTTTAATAGAGACGGGGTTTCACCATGTTGACCAGAATGGTCTCGATCTGTTGACCTCGTGATCCACCCGCCTCGGCCTCCCAAAGTGCTGGGATTACAGGCATGAGCCACCGCTCCCGGACCCTCATTTGATTTTACATAAACACATTCCTTGAAGTTGAAGCCAATCTGATCGATTTTCAATGTGAAAATAAAATATAAAAACTGTTCTTGAAGTTATTTCTAAACAAAACTAACATTAAAATGGTCTGAATCATCAGAATTGTCTATTTTAGAAAAATCGAATTCATCAAGTATATCTGTGACTAACAACTGTTGTAGAACAATGTTACCATCATGCATAGGAAACTGCCACGTTTTCTAGGATTTGACATTTTCAGTGCTTGAGAATTACTATGTTTCGTAAATGGACATACCATTACTAAAACCAGATGCTATAAATAGAATAATGTCTTTTGTTTCCAAGGTGGATATACTAGAGCTATGTGAAAATAATAATAAAAGCATGATACTTCATGGCAGAATTATCTTAGGGTAAATGCTGCAGCTGTAGGAGCTGCCAGAGAGTATTTTCAGGGCAAATGGAAATTGGGTTAATCTGAGATTAGATATTTTTCTCAAACTCAGCCTTATCAGAGATGAAGTTATTATTATTTTTCCTGTTCATTTTATTTTTATTTTTTTCCTCTCCACAGACAGTTTTGTTTAAAACATACTTTGTCAGGAATTTCTTTCTTTCTTTTTTTTTTTTAAGACTAGTCAAGTGCAGTAGTGAGAAGGGGGGAAAGAGTAGAACAAGGAGTTCGATCTGTAACTGACTGTGAACAATCAATTGAGATAACTCACTACCTTCAGTCCAGCCTGTCAGGAATTCCTATAGATATTTAGCTTTCTTCATGTTCTGTCAGAGAAAAAAGAACATGTTTCAGGGCATCTGTAAAATCTATGAGTACAGTGGAATAGAACCTTATTGTGCAGATATTATGCCTATTCAAGGTAAGAATATCTTCTTAAATTCTGGATTTCTTCCAGAGTTCTATTCTGAAACATTTGGCTTTATTTCAGTGAAATTATAGTATGTTGAATAACTTGCGAATCTTGATATTCTGGCAGGAATTTATTTTATTGAAGTAAAGGACTGTGTTAATCAAAGCAGCTGAAAATAAGTAACAATAACAATGAATTTTCAAAGCAAGATTTGTAATACACAGAGGTCATAGTTCAAATGAGACCCAGACATGTCCAAATTGGATTTTCAAATACATATTTATAAATGTGTTTGTAGTAAATGTTTTGGAATTTAATAATCAGTTGAAGGAAAGCATACACTGTATTTGCTTCTAGTCCTGGGAACTTTTCTGGTACTAAGATAAAACATCAGTCATTTTTAACAGTCGGAGCCAGCTAACATTATTGAAGTTACTATATGAAACTCTATCTCTCTAGTTACATTCTCATTTCCCCCTGAACTCCTATGTGGGAAGAAACGTTTGATTCAATATATTCAAAGTCAGAACAATTTAAAAGGAAGCAAAGTAAATTTCTATGTTTCTACTGAAAAAAGACATCAGGCTCAAGACGCATTATAAACCCCTATTGGAAGGTAAACACAAAGGAAACCATATCCAGGCAAAAAATAAAACTGCTAAAGAAAATAGAAAGCCAATAAGAAAGGCCTAAAACCAGTCAGAGGATAATAAAACATATGACCCTCAAAGAAGAAACAATAAGACTGACAGCTGACCTCACACCAGAAACAATGAAAGCCATAATTTCATGCAATGTTATTTTCCTAGTGATGAAAAAAAAAGACTGGAAATCTAGAATTCTATAGCTAGTAAAAATATCCATTAAAATTATTATAAAATAGTAATTTATTCTATAATTTATTATAAAATAAAGATATTTTTTAGAGAGACTGTATTACCAGCATATATGTACTAAAAGAAAAAAGACTGGCCTGGCGCAGTGGCTCAAGCCTGTAATCCCAGCACTTTGGGAGGCCGAGGTAGGTGGATCACGAGGTCAAGAGATGGAGACCATCCTGGTCAACATGGTGAAACCCTGTCTCTACTAAAAATACAAAAAATTAGCTGGGCATGGTGGCGTGTGTCTGTAATCCCAGTTACTCGGGAGGCTGAGGCAGGAGAATTGCCTGAACCCAGGAGGCGGAGGTTGCAGTGAGCCGAGATTGCGCCATTGCACTCCAGTCTGGGTAACAAGAGTGAAACTCCGTCTCAAAAAAGAAAAAAGAAAAAAGACTAATAAAATGGATCAATGTCTGGCAAGACAGATCAAAGGAAAAATGGAAGAAACAAAGAGAGAAAAAGAGATAAGGAGAAGGTACAACCAGGATCAGGAATAAGAAGCGTACATCACCACAGATCTTATGAAATATTTAAAAATATGTTGACAGAATCTTATGAATAGCTTTTTAGCAATAAATTGGAAAAAGTATGTAAATACTCTGAAAATCTTAGCTTACCTAAACTGACAGATTAACTAGTAGAAAAACAAAATAGTATTATGTTTGTCAATTACTTGGAATCCATCATTTAAAACCTTCCCATAGGGTTTTACTAATAAACTGTTCCAAACATTTAAGAAAAAGGCAATACTAATCTTATACAAACTCTACCAGAGTACAAAAAAGGGAATGTTTTTCAAGTTTTTAAAGTAGTCTGGTACAGCTTTGAAACAAAATCTGACAAGGACATTAGAAGAAAAGACAATTGCAGGCCAACATTTTCATGAACACAGTAGCAAAAATCCAAAACAAAATTATAGCAAATTTAGTCCATTTCTATAAAGAAGAATCATAAATCTTGACCAAGTGAGGTTTATTTCTAGAATGCAAAATTAGCTTAAAATTTTAAAATCAACCTATGTAATTCACTAAATTAACTAATAAAGAAAGAAAACATAAGATTATCTTAATATATATAGAAAAATCATTTGATGAAATTTCTGGTTAAAGAAAATCTCAGTAAAATAGGAGTAGAATGGGACTTTCTTAATCTGGTAACAGGCATCTACAAAAAAGCCCTACAGATAATATTAGACTTAGTGATGAAATCATCACTGCTTTCTCCCTGTAGGGGGATTTCTCCACTAACATTTCTCTACACCATTGTACTGGAAGTCATAGCCAACGCAGTAAGTTATGTATAAGGTATAAAACAAGAAATCAAAAGTATAAAGATCATAAAGAGAGAGCTAAATTGTCATTTTCACATATTACATGGTTATATATAAAAAGCAATCTAAAAGAATATCACTGAGCACTCTTCATGCTATTCATCAAAGAGCATGAATAATGAGCTCTTTGATGAATACAGCAATTCATAAAAAATTCATTTTGTATAACAAAATTCATTTGTTATACAAATTATTAGACATAATATGTGAATTCAACCATTTTTTTTTTTGAGATAGGATTTCACTGTTGCCCAGGCTGGTGCATAGTGGTGACCCGGTTTGGCTGTGTCCTCAACCAAATCTCATCTTGAATTGTAGCTCCTGTAATTCCTTGAATTGTAGCTCCCTCCTGTGGTGAGAGGGACCTGGTGGGAGATAACTAAATAAATAATGAAGGTGGTTTCCCCATACTGTTCTCACTGAAGTAAATAAGTCTCATGAGATCTCATGGCTTTATAAGAGGAACTCCCTTTAGTTTGGTTCTCATTCTCTCTTGCCTGCCTCCATGTAAGACATGCCCTTCACCTTCTGCCATGATTGTGAGGCATCCCCAGGCATATGGAACTGTGAGTCTATTAAACATCTTTTTCTATAAATTACCCAGTCTCAGGTATTTATCAGCAGTGTGAAAATGGACTAACACAAGTGGTGTGATCATAGCTCACTGCAGCCTTGACCTCCCAGAGTTCAAGCGATCCTCCCCTCTCAGCCTCGGATGCTGCTCAGGCTGGTTGTGAACTCCTGGGCCCAAGTAATCCTCCCACCTCCACCTCCCAAAGTGTTAGGATTACAGGCCTGAGCCACAGCACCTGACCCTAACAATTATTTAACATGTGAATTTAACATGTTATTTACAATTTGTAATTGATCAGTGACTTATTTATTAAATATAGAAAGAACTCCTACAAATCGATAACAAAAATATGCGTATATACCTACAACCTGATAGAAAAAATGAGCTTCAGTAGGCACCTCAAAAAAGAACACGTTTACTTGGTTGGTGAAAATATCAGTATGTGTTCATCTCATTATTAACCAGGTAAAAAAATATAAAACCACAGTGTTGTTCGTCTATATATCTACCAGAATGGTCAAAATTAATTTGACCAATTTGATATCATTTATCAAATGTTGGCAAAGAAATAAAGCAACTGTATCCCTTGTATGCTGTTGGTGGGGATGGACATTTCAACAATCCCTCTGGCAAACCTTCAGTATCCTCTAAAGCTGAACATGTGCATTCCTCTGACTAGGTGACCGTGACCTGGTTTTTCCTGAATGGTTTTGGTTTATGCATACTTTCTCAAAATGCTCTTCAGTTAAGTATTTGTCCTGGACTTCTTCATTTTTAAATAAAATTTTTGTCATCAATGGTTTCATTAAAATAATCCAGGAAATGTTTGGTGGACTTTGATTTTATTCTTCTAACTTTTGCCATGATCTTGTGTAGTAGTATGGAATACACGTGCAGTTTACATAGAGTTGATACTTAACACAATGTTTTCTCTTAAAGGCAATCAGAGATAGCATGCTTTTCTTTCCCTGTCTCTCTGCTGATATCACATAACTAAAATTTCTCTTTGAAATGAATAGCATGAAGCATGCTCAAAAAAAAAATTCTAGCGGCACTTAAGTGTAGGATAATAATAATGGAGGGTTTCTTCTTCCAGTCTTGAATTATACTGAAAGAAGTTCTTGAAATGCTGTCCCTGCCGGCCATTTGATATAACAACAGCCAACTGTGACATAGCCTTTATGCGTTAGAAGCTGGAAGTCATTAAACTGCCCATTGGGATAGACAGCAGGCAAGTTGAGAAACTAGAGGTTAGATGTACTTGAAATATGAGCAGAAAGTGGAGGCTGAGCTGTCCTGTTAAAGAATAAGTGAATAGTAGAAATGATTTTGCTATGGTGACTTTGTTATGTGTTATACAGTGTAAATCTACAACTGTTCATTTATTTATAGCATTATTTGGTAATACTTTTTAATTTCACAATAAATTCTCTTGGGCCCAATAAGATCAAATGAGTAGAAATGCATATTTAATAAAAAATTAAGTACTACGTTTCAGTTTCTGAAGGAAGTTCATGACGAATGTATTACAGTGGGTCCTGAAATAAGGTCATTCTGTTCAACATCCTTGTAACACTGATGAGGAAAAAAATGGACTCCCAGCTGGGGCTATTGTCAGTGTAGAGTTTGCATGTTATCCCCATGTTTGTGTGGGTTTTCTCTAGATACTCTGACTTCCTTCCACATCCCAAAGACGTGCACATTGGGTTCATTGGTTTGTCTATACAGTCCCAGTCTGAGAGAGTGTGGGTATGTGTTTGAGTGTGGCCTGAGACAGTATGCCATCTTGTCCAGCAATAGTTCCCACCATGCATCCTGAGCTGCTGGGATAAGCTCCTACCACCTGTGACCCTAACCTGGAATACTTGAGTAAATAATTATCCTGTTTGCTTTTATTAATCTTTCTTAAATGTATGTATAGGTCCCATTTATTTCAACGTTTAATATTAGTACGTTAGGGTCTTTATTTAGAAGTTTGATGATATTTTTTGTTTGTTTGTTCGTTTGTTTTTGAGATGGAGTCTTGCTCTGTCTCCCAGGCTGGAGCGCAGTGATGTGATCTTGGCTCACTGCAACCTCCACCTCCTGAGTTCAAGTAATTCTCCTGCCTCAGCCTCCCGAAAAGCTGGGATTACAGGCATCTGCCACCATGTCCATCTAAGTTTTCTGTATTTTTAGTAGAGACAGGGTTTCACCATATTGGCCAGGCTGGCCTCAAACTCCTGACCTTGTGATCCACCTGCCTTGGCCTCCCAAAGTGCTGGGATTACAGGTGTGAGCCACTGTGCCTGGCCATTTTTCTTTTTTTGAGACAGAGTTTTGTAACCAGAAATATGCCATAGGAACTTAATTCTTCTTCATTTCAATTAGCCTATGGTCAAACTGGTTTCATTTTATGTCGTTTTGCTTAAAGTTGTGTGTCCAAGAACTTATTGATGATGTGAAGTGAGAATTTACTATATTTTCACAAAACATTTGTTGACTTCAACTATCCATCCTGGGGCATCACTGATCACACGACAACCTGAAGAAACAAATGTTCTGAAGAACTATTCTACATATTCATATACTGAAGTGGTAGCTATCTTAGGCAGGATACAAGAAGTCACAAAGGGGAGTTTACATGGCAGTCACGAAGCATGACTTTGCACGGAGATCAAATGACCATTGCAGATTAGTTCCACTCTTTTCGCCCTGGCTGGAGTGCAGTGGCACTGTCATGGCTCACTGCAGCCTCAATCTCCCCAACCTTCTCGGGCTCAGGTGATCCTCCCATCTCAGCCTCCATTGTAGCTGGGACTACAGGCATGTGCCACCATACCCAACTAATTAGAGACAGGGTCTCACTGTGTTGTCCAGGCTGGTCTCAAAATCCTGGTCTCAAGTGATCAGCCCACTTGAGCTTCCCAAAACGCTTAGATTACAGGCATGAGCCACCATGCCTGGCTTTTAATCATTTTTAAATTTCAAATGTTCTTGTGCAAACACAAAAAGGGAAGTGATAGCTGTCAATGAGACAGCTTCATTAGCAGAACAGAAACTTTGCAAACAGTTAAATTTTATAGCAGTGTCATCAATATCTCAAATAGAGAATGATTTTATTAATGGCTAAATTTATCTCTAATTCACAGAATCAAAGTAAAGATTTTAAAATTCATTCTATCAAAAAGAAGTGATATGATATGATGATTAATGCTACCATAAATTCCTTTAAAACATTCAGCATCAAGATAATAGTTTCACAGTGATAACAGATACGAATTTTGATGGAGCATTACATTGCGGTGAAAACAATATTCTTATTAAGAAACCTGTAAGGTAAAAATGTAGCTGGAATTGCTTGTAGGGGACACATGATTTGTTAATGTGTCAAAATGTGCTATTCTATTGTGCATACAAGGAAACTATGAAGAGAGTGAAAAGACAACCAACAGAATGGGAGAAAATATTGTAAGTCACATATCTGATAAAGGATTGATATCCAGAATATAAATAACTCCTACAACTCAAGAACACCACCAAAATAACGCAATTCAGCATATTCTTGAATTGGGTTATTTTGGTGGTGTTGTTCTTGAGTTGTAGGAGTTACTGGACTTGGACAGGCATTGCTTCAAAGAAGACATCCACATGACCACTAAGCACAGAAACATCAGTTGTTACCAGGGAAATGTAAGCCACAGTCACAATGAGGTGCCATTTACCACTCATTAGTATGACTATTATTATTTAAATGGAAAAGAGTAAGTGTTAGCAAGGATGTGGAGAGATTGAAATTCTCATATACTGCTGGTGGGACTGTAAAATGGTGCAGCCACTGTGAAAACCAGTATGTGGGTTCATCAAAAAGTTAAACAAATAATTACCCTATGATCCAGCCATTCCACTTCTAGGTATATATGCCCAAAAACTGAAAGCAGGAACTTAAACAAATACTTGTATGCAAATGTACATAGTTGCATATTTACAGATGCCAAAACATGGAAACCATACAATGTCCATCGACAGATGAACTAATAAACACAATGTGGTCTCTCTGTACCATGGAATACTATTGTCTTCAAAAGGAATGAAACTCAGATACATACTGCAACATGGATGAATCTTGAAAACATTATATTAAGTGAAAAAGCCAGATATTAAAAAAAAAAACAAATCTTCTTTGGCCACGTTTATGAAGTATCTACAACAGGCAAATTTCTGACAAATAGAATAGAGGTTACCAGGCACTGGTTGGAGGGGGAAATAGAGAGTCAGTGTTTAATGGGTACAGAATTTCTTTTAGGGAGGGTGACAAGTTCTGGAAGTAGATAGTGGTGATGGTGAACACCACCATGAATGCACTTAGCCCACTGAATTGGTATGGTTAAAATGGTAAATTTTTTGCATGTATATTTTACAACAATAAAGAAGTGCTTTTCTACCAGTCTATATGGAATATTAACTTGTCAAAATTTTATAGACATAAACATGATCTTTCTCTATTTGCTGTCAATTAAGTTCAAGTTTTAGAAATGTTTGTGCATTTGAATAATTACATTGTTGAGAAACCTAACTGTCCTGCAATACCATTAGACTTTTTGGAAGAGAATCTCTGAATTTTTTTGACTTCTGTTCAGAAGCTGTTGGAAATCTTAATGGAAAGACTCAAAAATTGATCACCAAAACCTTTTAAAAGCATAGCAAATTGTGATTATTGAAAATCAGGCTCACTGCTCATTCCTGTAGCCCCAGCTACTTGGAAGGCTGAGGTGGGATGATGGCTTGAGACCAGGAGTTTGAGTCCAGCCTGGGCAACATAGAGAACCTGCTATTACAAAACGAAAAAAAAATCAAGCTTATACCTGGAAAGGCACTGAAATTCATTCCCGTAAAAGCAGTGGGAACGGGCCTGGCACAGTGGCTCAAGCCTGTAATCCCAGCACTTTGGGAGTCCAAGGTGGGTGGATCATGAGGTCAAGAGATCAAGACCATCCTGGTCAACATGGTGAAACCCCGTCTCTACTAAAAATACCAAAAAAAAAAAATTAGCTGGGCATGGTGGCACGTGCCTGTAATCCCAGCTACTCAAGAGACTAAGGCAGGAGAATTGCCTGAACCCAGGAGGTGGAGGTTGCAGTGAGCCGAGGTCGCGCCATTGCACTCCAGCCTGGGTAACAAGAGCGAAACTCTGTCTCAAAAAAAAAAAAAAGCAGTGGGAGGGAGGAGAATTGAACAAATTCAACGATGAGAACACAAATGTTGAATAAGATTTAATTTTGAAATTCTAAAACATTATTTTGGACATAATGATATGTTTGATGAAATTTTTAATTTTAATTGGATATGTTTATATTCTATATCAGAAATAAATGGAATTGGCCAGGCATGGTGGCTTATGCCTGTAATCCCAGCACTGTGGGAGGCCAAGGTGGATGGATCGCTTGAGTCAGGGAGTTTGAGATCTGCCTGAGCAATGTGGTGAAACCCCATCTCTACTAAATATACAAAGATTAGTCAGGCGTGGTGGCACATGCCTGTGGTTCCAACTACTCAGGAGGCTGACTGAGGTGGGAAGATGCCTTGAGCCTGGGAAGCGGGGGTTGCAGCAAGCTGAGATCATGACTGCAAACTCCAGCCTGGGTGACAGAGTAAGACCCTGTCAAAAAAAAAAAAAAAAGAGAGAGAGACAAAGAAAGAGAAAAATGGAATTGAGAGAGGCCTGTAATTTTGCTGCAAATATATGTGGCAAAATAATCAAAAGAATTATAAATAGAGACAACTTATTTTCTAAATTTTGCTTATAAAAGTATTTGTTGAGGGAAAAGTATTCTGATAGAGACAAAAGACAGAATCCGTGGGAAATAATGGGCATAAATATTTGTACATTTCAATATGACAAAGACTAAAATTGAGATAATCCATCATTTCATAGACTTTGTTCTGAGTTTACAAGGTACTGCAGCACCCACAGAGAGAGCATTTTCTGAATTAAAAACACATTCTATGGAGAAGAGTCAGTTGAAGGTGTCAACAACCAAATTAGTAAGCATAAGATGCAACTTTGATAAAATTTTGCTAGCAATTTTACAAAAATATTAATAAGGCCATATTAAAATAGATATATTATTCAGAAAAAAATACTAGATTTGGCTAGAACTAATTTATATATGTGAATGTGTATTAAGAAGAGTCGCAGCGGTTGCAGGTGAGCTGAGATCAGACCACTGCACTCCAGCCCAGGCAGCAGAGAGAGACTCCGTCTCAAAACAAACGAACAAACAAAACAACAACAACAACAACAACAACAAAACGCTGGGCACGGTGGCTCACACCTATAATCCCAGCATGTTGGGAGGCTGAGGCAGGCGGATCACGAGGTCAGGAGTTTGAGACCAGCCTGATCAACATGGAGAAACCCAGTCTCTACTAAAAATACGGAATTAGCCAGCCGTGGTGGCGCGTGCCGGTAATCCCAGCTACTTGGGAGGCTGAGGCAGGGGAATCGCTTGAACCTGGGAGGCAGATGTTGCAATTAGCCAAAATTGCGTCACTGCACTCCAGCCTGGCAACAGAGTGAGAAAAAGTGATTGGGGATTTTTAAAATCAGATTTTCAATATAAATAGTTTTTTAAATTTTGCTTTAATCCACACATATTTAGGTTCTTTCAGTACTCTAAAAGGAATTTCAATTTTGAAAACCAATTTTGAATCAACATCTTTATATAGGTCTACCAGTGTATTAAAGCAATATGATGGTCAAAAAATAAATATTAATTACTTTATAAATTACCCCTTACTTTCAAGACTGTCTCAGTTTGGCTGACTTAAATATATCCTCACTTTATCCATGACCCAGCAATTCCATTTTAGCTGGGTATAGGCCCAGATAAAATGACCACAAGCAAGCAACAGAAGACGTGCCTAAGGATGTTCATAGCAGGTTATTTCTAATAACTCTAAACTGGAAACAAGCAAATAATCATCAAAAGAGACGATGGGTGAGGAGATTATGGTCTCACCTGTGGCTGCACATCAGAATCAGCTGGCAGGCTTTCAGACCGCATCCGCAAGGCTTCCTCCCTCTGCCCTGGAGACACACTAACTCCCTCCTTCGGAAGTTACCAGAACCCTGGAGCCCGCGCCTCCGCCTCCTCAGTATCCTCTTCATTAAGACCGCGCGGAGTGGAGCCAGACACAGACTTGCCCTGTAAAGCCGAGCCATCATATCACTGCTGCGTCCCTTCTCTTCTCTGGTCCTTTTCGGATCCCTCTACTAGCGGTGCAGTTTTGCGATGAGACACACCTGCCAGGCCAGATTCCACCTCAGCTCCTTGAGGGCGGGGACTAGCTTGTATCATTCTGAGGTCCTTATTCATTAGGAAGGATTAGGGCAGACTTGCAAGGAAGAACTTAGATTTTCCTCAAATGAGTGTAATCAATTCTCTTCGTAACTTTGAATCCGGCGGGCTCCTTCCCTCCCAGATATTACTAACAACATCAGCAGCACCGCGTCCTTTAGCACCCTGCCGGAACAGAGAGGGAGGGTATTTCCAGTTCCTGTTTAGGCCCAGCAAGGGAGGGGCTGCTGGGAGTTTTTGTTTGTTTAAACAAACTACTAAACTTTTGCCAATTGCTACACTGCTATATTTTTACATACAGAAAGACGCTTTTCAAATATCCTGGGTCCTTCAACACAGACAGACCTTAAGACACCTTAAGAAGGTCTGGTGCTGCTCTCCCAGTCTTCATTTACCAAGGAAAATTTTCGTTTATGTAATTCGAAAATATCATAGTGATGATTAGGCTGGTGTAGAAGTGATTGCGGGTTTTGTCATTATTTTAATGGCAAAAACCGCAATCACTTCTGCACCAACCATATGTTTTTCCACAGATTTTTGGAAAAAATAACGTTTGGAACTGCAAAGTGATTTGCCGTTCCAGTACCTACTCCACTGTTAACCTGAGCACTTGCAAAGGTATTCTGGAGTCAATCAGTGCCATGGTCAGTGACGCCATGAGGAAATGGACACCTGTGGGAGTCCCGTTCAACATGGTGATGCCATGTTGAAATTGACAACGGTTAGGATATTCACACCACAGAAACAGGCACATGCTACAAACTCGGTTCCTGCTCCCTGAAAGCGCTTGCTAAGCATCTGCATCATTTTGAAGTAAAAATATTTTGAGAGTGCCTCCGTGAGTATAAATAGTGTGGCAGTTTGTAAAAGTTTAGTAGTTTGTTAAAAAACCTCTCATGAATTGAAATACTACTTACACATTATTGCTATGTTACACGTTCCACTTTAATATTTTAATTAGTGTTAAGGAATAAAATAAATACGTTAATTATAAAAGTTCTTCTGAGGCTTATATTGTGCTTATATTTTATACTTCAGCCTATTTTTCCGAGTAGGACATTTCCAAGTTTCTGTGTAGAATTAGTTAAGGTTCAGTAGATGGCGCTGCTACACTGTGTTTTTAGTAATATCGGCCTTAAATGCTTTCTGGGATACTTATGGGAAACTTTTTAACAGATACAGGAGTGGGGAAGGAAACCCAGTCTCTTAACTAGTTCTAGGCTGGTTACAACTAGGACTCTAAGTCTCATTTTTTTCAAACTCTAACATTCTGCACCTGGAGTATAGAAATATATTGTGAAAGTATCTGTGGATGGGCACTTACCTTTGATATCTGTCATCTGAGCATCTGAAGGTGCTCTGCCAGTATATTCTCTCCAGGTCTTGTAGTTTAGATGAGTAGATGAACCCTCCCACAAATCCGCCACTGCTCTTTTTACACACAAAGTAATAAAGCCCAGAGAGGTCCTGTTATCGGCAAATTAAATTTTTACCCCTGGAAAGCGCCTTTCGATGAACAACAATAATTGATGTTATGAGAAAGATCAACCCTTTTTGATGAGTGAGCACGTGTCAAGCCGACTGGCTGCTGTCTCTTTCTTGCTATTCCTTGACCCATCACTGAAGCTGGCTAGTAGTTGTCATATTGTTCATTTTTTCCTCTTATTTTTTTTTTGTTATGAAATATATCAGGAATACAAAATAGGGTAGAAAAAAACATAACAAATATATATGCAGTTACCACGGAAAGAAAAAATGTCACATCTATTGTAACACCCCGTGGATTAATTTCACATGCATTTCACGGTCCTTCCTCCATAGTAGAGTTTACTTTTTTTCCATTTCTGTCTTTGTTATTTATCATACTTAATTTGTCTTTTCTGCAACTTACTTTTCTTCATTCAACATTATATTTTGGGAAATTATCCATGTTCATTCTTATTTGATTCATGTTTCTATTTGCACAGTATTCCACTGAGTGTTTCATACTTCATTTAAGCCATTCTTTCATTGATACATGTTTATATTGCATCCAATTTCCATTATTACATACACTCTTATTTATGTAAGATATTCTTATAAACCTATGTTTTATGTGCCTTAAATATTTCATAATAACAAAAATATATTTACAATTTTTGCAGACAGTTCATCTTCACATTGCCTCATTAAATGTAATTTGTGTTATTTTTGGTGGTAGTGTTGTTTTTTGTTTGTTTTTGAGGGTCTCCCTCTGTCACTCAGGCTAAAGTGCAGTTATGCAGTGTCAGCTCACTGTAACCTCTGCCTCCTGGGTTCAAGTGATTCTCCTACTTCAGCCTCCTGAGTAGCTGGAATTACAGGCATGTGCCACTACAGCCCACAGTCCGGTTAATTTTTGCATTTTTAGTAGAGACAGGGTTTTGCCATATTGGTCAGGCTGGTTTCAAACTCCCTACCTCATGTGATCCCCACACCTCGGCCTCCGAAAGCGCTGGGATTACAGGTGTGAGCCGCTGCATCTAGCCTGTACCTTGTGTTACTTCTTATAGGAGTCAATGATTTCAAAATATTAGAAGGCAATAGGCTGGAAGCTCAAAAAGCCACTTTGAGGGTAATTCAGCATCTTACAGCTTCAGTCTTTTAAAACCCTAGAAGTGGAGGCCAGGCACAGTGTGTCACACCCGTAATCCCAGCATTTCGGAGGTCCAGGCCAGTAGATCACTTGAGATCAGGAGTTTGAGACCAGCCTGGCCTACATGGTAAAACCCCATATCTACTAAAAATATAAAAACTAGCCAGGCGTGGTGGTGCATGCCTGTAATCCCAGCTACTTGAGAGGCTGAAGCAGGAGAATTGCTTTAACTCAAGAGGTGGAGGTTGCAATGAGTCAAGATCGTACCACTGCTCTCCAGTCTAGGTGGGACAGAGTGAGACTCTGTCTCAATAACTAATAAATAAATAAATAAGACCTAGAAGTGAAATGGTAGCATTAGGTATTCACATATTCTACTTCAAAATGCCAACTAGCTATTCAAAGTAGTGGCAACAATCTCTACTCCTACTTGTGTTTGAGAGCTCCAGGTGCTCATCAACCATCCTCCCCAGACCCCTGTTTTTAAACTGTTTTGTTTGTTTTTGAGATGGAGTCTTGCTCTGTTGCCAGGCTGGAGTGCAGTGGTGTGATCTTGGCTCACTGCAACCTCCACCTCCTGGCTTCAAGTGATTCTCCTGCCTCAGCCTCCTGAGTAGCTGGGATTACAGGCACATGCCACCCGCCTGGCTAATTTTTGTATTTTTAGTGGAGATGGGGTTTTGCCATGTTGGCCAGGATGGTCTCCATCTCTTGACCTTGTGATATGCCTGCTTCAGCCTCCCAATGTGCTGGGATTACAGGCATGAGCCACCGCACCTGGCCCTTAAACTTTTTCATATTGGAAATTTTGAATATATACAAAAATAGAGAGATTAATGAACTTTTAAAAATCCTGCCATTTGATTTGAACAGTTATTAATTCACAGCCAGTCTTGAATCACATATACCTATCACACTCCTGCAGGTTATTTGAAGCAAATCTCATCATTCCAGGATAATACTCTGAAAGATAAGGACTCTTTATTTTTATTTTTTGAGACAGGATCTCACTGTCACCCAGGCTGCCATGCAGTGGTGTGATCATGTCTCACTGTAACCTCAACCTCCTAGGCTCAAGTGATCCTCTCACTTCAGCCTCCTGAGTAGTTGGGGCTATAAGCACATGACTCCATACCCTGCTAATTTTTTAACTTTTTGTAAAAATATGGTCTCACTATGTTGCCCAGGTTGGTCTGAAACTCCTGCACTCAAGTGATCCTCTCTCCTCAGCCTCCCAAAAGTGGTGTGATTACAGTCATGAGCTATTGCAACACACCAGGACTCTATTATAAACGTAACCAAAACACCGTGATTACACTTAAAAAATAATCATCAATCTTTCTTTTTTGAAATAAAATAAGCAGCCATGGTTCAGATTTCACAACTGTCTCATAACATTTTTATGGTTGGCTTGAGTCACATCTAAAATAAGATCCATAAATCGCGATTGTTAATATGTTTCTTCAATGTATTTTAAGTGGTGGGTTTCCTCCCCATCTCACTTTTTTCCACTGGTATTCATTTATTGAAAAAAGAAAACAGGATTGTTTGTTCTATAGAGCAGCGGTCCCAAACCTCAGGCCACAGACTGGTACTGGTCTGGGGCCTGTTAGGGATTCAGCTGGCACAGCAGGTGGTGAGTGGCGGGCGAGTAAAGCTTCATCTGTATTTATAGCCACTACCCATTGCTCACATTACCACCCAAGCTCCGTCTCCTGTCAGATCAGTGTGGCATTAGATTCTCATAGGACTGGGAACCCTATTGTGAACTGTGCATGTGATGAATCTAGGTTGCCTGTTCCTTCTGAAAATCTAATGCCTGATGATCTGCCAGTGTTTCCCATCACCCCAGAATGGAACCAACTAGTTGTGGAAAAACAAACTCAGGGCTCCCATTGATTCTACATTATGGTGGGTTATATAATTATTTCAGGATCGCCTGAGGTCAGGAGTTCAAGACTAGCCTGGCCAACGTGGTGAAACACCGTCTCTACTAAAAATACAAAAAAAATTAGCTGTGTGTGGTGGCACGTGCCTGTAATCCCAGCTACTTGGGAGGCTGAGGCAGGAGAATCACTTGAACCCAGGAGGTGGAGGTTGTGGTGAACTGAGATCACACCACTGCATTCCAGCCTGGGTGACAGAGCAAGAATCTATCTTAAAACAATGACAAAATTATTTTATTTTACATTACAGAGTAATAATAATAGAAATAAAGTGTACAATAAATGTAACGCACTTGAATCATCCCAAAACCATCCCCCCCAGCCACCACCCACACCACCCACTGGTCTGTGGAAAAACTGTCTTCCATGAAACTGGTCCCTGGTGCCAAAAAGATTGGGGACCGCTGCTGCAGAGCTTCTCACAGCACGGATCTCAGTGAGTACACGATGTGTAACATGTGCCTCTCTGTGTTCTGAAAACTAGTGTCAGATTTTGATCAGATTTGTGTTCAATGTTTTTTTGATCCCATAGTTTGCAAAATGCTCTCTTACTTCTTTCAGAAAGTCCTTCCTGGAAAGGAATTAGGATTTCCTGCAAGGACAAAGATCATGTTTCAAATGATGAGAGGCAACATCCTCAGTTATACATATACATGTTTTATGTGATTTTTCACTTCTTTCTTTTCCTACGTTTGATGACCATCTTGGGGAGTGGGGGGAGTTGTCAGGTTGAAACATTTACTGCATCAAAATAATAATTTAGAAGCCAAAGCCAACTCCCCTTGTGCTCTGGATCCTGCTCCTTCTCCAATGGTAATCTAATTTTACTTTTGATTTCATCCAGTACATTCATGATTGGAGTCCAGGAAACTGAAAAATTATCTTGTATTGTTCTCTTTAATTAATAAAAAATAAACCAGACATCCTTCCAAGTTTCCAGGCTGTACAATTGGGTTAGGAGAAGGCAGAATAAATACAGTGAAAGCTAATTGCTCCAAAAAACAAAGCCCAAACCCCCAAACCCAGGAAGAAGTGCTATAGTATTTTCTCACTCCATTCCTGGCTAAAATTCAGTCTCAGTGATCAATTTTGTTACCAAGAAAAATTGAAGTTTTTAATATTGTTGAAGTTTCATTTATGTCATTTTTTCTTTAAATTTATGTCTCCTTTTCTTCTTTATGTTTATCCCTTAAATTTTGGATTGAGAATTGACAATTGATTTCAGAAATGGAAGAAGCATAAAGGAGAAAAGGGAGCCTTCTGGTTTAATTTGATGTAAAGTTCATAAAGCTGGAATGAAACTGTACTTTTCATGCTTGGTTTAGGCATCTAAGAGATTTTAAATGATCACTCAAATATAAATAGAATAGGGGGAAATTTCTCGATTCTTTTTTAAGCCTTGGATTGGTTTCTGGGGAAAATTAACACACATAGACTACAGACTCCCTTTACAAAGCTGGGCATTTTCACACATGAAAGTAGAGTTTTGCGGGCTGGTAAGCATCATTTGAGTGGTTGCTTGATATAGTTTTAAAAAATAATCATTTTCTTTCTTTTTTATTTTTATTTTTTATTTTTTGTAGAGATGGAGTCTCGCTCTGTCACCCAGGCTGCAGTGGTGTGATCTTGGCTCACTGCAACCTCCACCTCCCAGGTTCAAGCAATTCTCCTGCTTCAGTGTCCCTAGTAGCTGGGACTACAGACACCCACCACCACGCCTGTCTAATTTGTTTTGTATTTTAGTAGAGAAGGGGTTTCACCATGTTGCCCAGGCTGGTCTTGAACTCCTGAGCTCAGCCAAATCAGCCTGCCTTGGTCTCCCAAAGTGCTAGAATTACAGGTGTGAGCCACCACACCCAGCCTAAAATAATCATCTTCAATTATCTTTATTTATCTATTTTATTTTTTAGAAACAGGACCGTTCTCTGTCTCCCAGGCCAGAGTGCAGTGGTGCAATCATGTTTCATGGCAGACTCCAACTCCTGGGCTCAAGTGATCCTCCTGCCTCAGCCTCCCTAGCAGCTGGGACTACAGACACACACCATGCCGGGCTCTTCTTGTTTAAATTCAGTTCAGTGAAATATCTTTAAAAAAACAGAATCTAAATATTTACTAGTACATAATGGGATAACATTGACCAATAAGTGTATACACAAACATATAAAGAAAGTATTTTGCAGGATGGATGGCGATATTAACTTCCTTTGTGATTCAGTGATGAGTTTTCCAACATTATGTTAGCTAAATGATTGATGAGTTTTATTGATAGAACTTATGAAACCACCCTTGAATACACAGAGTTAGCTAGCAGGCAAGCAATCCATATTTCACACAACTGAAAGATGTGAGGAGATAAGGAGTAGGCTGTGGTGTGTTTATCCCACTGATCAGCACACAAACTTCATTCAGATTTGAGAATGTGTTAAAACAATTGTTCCCCTAACTTTTTCAATTGCATAGTTTACTACTGACGTTACAGTGGAATCACCTTTTAGAATGGCGGTGAGCAACTTAAACTTAGAATACTATTGATAATTCTTCAGTTTTGTGGATCAGCCACCAGAGGGCGATATTTTCCCTCTCTTTTTCTTTCTTCCCCTCCCTCCCCCACTCTTTCTCTGCTATTCTCTTCTTTCTCTCTCCATTTCCCTCCCTTCCTCCCCACCCCGACACACACACCCACACCCACACACACCCACACCCACCCACCCACACACACACACACACACACACACACACACGTACAGATTGCATACTTCATGGAGATAACTTACCCCTTAGGAGGACTGACCTGGTTCTGCCTGTTCCCAGCACCCTGCTTCACTTTCTAGCTCCATGTGCTCCAGGCTGTCCTCAGAGCATCCTCTCTGGTCTTCTGGATTCTCATCTCCCAAGGTGCTGCCAGGAGAGATAGTTTGACCACTTATCTTTCCTATTTAAGATCCTTCAAGGACAGAGTCTCTCGGGGATTCAGGGACATTTGGACATGTCTCTGTTTTAGCCATTTATCCCATGAAACTGGGATTTACCCATGATTGAGTTATGTGCCCATCTTCCACACTGGCGTAGGAACTCCTCTAGGATAGAGAGCTGGCAGAAAACACGGTTTTTGGGGGCCTCACCTGTTAGCATGATGCCGGACACAGCACGCTGTGGACTAAGTGAGTAACCACTCGTAGTTGAGGAACTCTATGTATCGACCCTGTTGCATTTTGTCAAATACATATGCATTGGCTCACCCTCTCTGCCAGGCGTCTGATTCACACAAAATGAGGCTAAGGAGGGGTCTGAATCCCTGCATCAACCGGGGCTCCCTTTGTCATATCCACTTAATGAGGGCTCGAGGGTTAATCATTGCTTTAAACATACATTTATAGACTTTAAAAATTAGGCCAAATGCAGTGGCTCACACCTGTGATGTCAGCACTTTTGGTGGCTGAGGTGGGAGGATCACTTGACACCAGGAGTTTGAGACCAGCCTGAGCAAAATAGTGAGACCCCTGTCTCTATTAAAAACTTAACAATTGGCTGAACATGGTGGTACATATCTGTAGTGCCAGCTACTCAGGAGGCTGATGCCGGAGGATCATTTGAGACAGGAGGTCAAGGCTGCAGTCAGCTATGATCATGCCACTGTACCCCAGCCTGAGCAACAGAGCAAGACTTTGCCTTAAAAAAAAAAGAGAGGGCCAGGCATGGTGGCTCACGCCTGTAATCCCAGCACTTTGTGAGGCCAGGGCAGGTGAATCACCTGAGGTCAGGAGTTCAAGATCAGTCTGGCCAACATGGCGAAACCTTTTCTCTACTAAAAATACAAAAATTATCTGGGCTTTGTGGCACATGCCTGAATGCCCAGCTACTTGGGAAGCTGAGGTGGGAGGATCACTTGAACCCGGGAGATGGAGGTTGCAGTGAGCTGAGATTGCACCACTGTGCTCCAACCTGGACAACAGAGTAAGACTCTGTCTCAAATTACAAAAAGGACAGAGGGGCGGGGGGCAAGCAAAATATCTCTCGCTTTAATTTGTCTATTTCATCTTGCTTAGTTTTTCTTTTTCTTTATTTTAAATGCCTCCCCAAAGCTTGAAACAATTTTATTTTCAAAAACATTGTTCTAGAACCATAAGAGTTTCTAAGACATTACTGAGGAGCGTTTTAAAGACGTGACATCTTAAATGTGGTTACGCAGTCATTTGTATCTCCTTCTCAAGTCTGGGTAGACAAAGCTCATCAGAGCACTTACCAAAGTCGGTGGAGAGCAGCTGGTATAGGGTGTGGGTCAGAAATTAGTGCGGCAGGTGAATCAGATGTCTACCATTTGCACCAATTGCTGCAAACTCAGAGAGAGAAACCCTCAGAATGGTTGATCCGAGCTCGAAACCTTTTCCTTTTCACATCTTGCTGGCAAGTGTTATTCAGGGTGAAAACTATCTGGAAGAGAGCAAAAATGATTGTTCTGTTTTGTCTAGATGTGGAAACTCTGCCCTAGACTCCTTTGAGTTTAGAAGAAAAGGTGAAAGTTATTGCTAGATCTAAATAAGTCACAGTTGGGAAAGATCTTGAGACAAAAAAATCTTCATGGTATGTTGATATTTCAAAGCTGTCACATGAGGAGACTTTTATATTTTGGATTTGAATGAGTACAGTCACTTCATATTTACACCATTTTTAGGATATAAATTCTTAAAGGGTGTTGACAATTTAAACATTTCTTAATGTGATCTCAATTGCATTATTTAAAAAGCTCTTGAAATGGAAAAACGAGTTCAGACTCGAGACACGTCGAAGACCTAGAGAAAAATCCAGTGTTCAAAGACATGTGATAAAATGAATGGGAAGGATATATTAGGAAACAAAAACCGAAGAACCCAATGTAGAGGAGGATTTTTATGGCCATCTGAAGCTCCAACAGCACGTTGATGTGAACAGTTATGGCCCAAGATGGAAGGGTTCAGTATGATGCTCAGTAAACATTGTTGGTGATGAAAAGTTTATTATGGAGAAAAGGGGAATTTTCTGAATGAAGAAAACAAAAATTGTGAGGCAACATGTCCAAATATCTTAAAAGGCTGCAGAAAATGTTTTGAAATATAGATAAAGAGTAAAATATTTTCTCCGAGTATACAATAAGAATTTGGAGTGATGACCTTTGCAAATAATTTAATTAACTTTTGCCTAAAACATTCCAAGCAAAAGTAACTATTTATAGCAATTAAAATGTATTTACATAAACTGTTCAGCGATCCACATCAACCTGGTAAAGACATATGTTATTAATAATTATTCAGACGTGGGCTGAGGCGGGAGGATCACTTCAGCTTAGGAGTTTAAGACCTGCCTGGGCAATGCAGAGACCCCTGATTCTAAAACATAAAAATAATAAAGTTATCTGGGCATGGAGGTGCCCACTTGTAGTTCTAGTTACTCTGGAGGCTGAGGCAGGAGAATCACCTGAGCCCAGGAGTTTGAAGCTGCAGTTAGCTGTGATTCTGACTGTGCTGAAGCCTGGGTGACAGAAGAACGCCCCGTCTCTAAAATAATAATAACAATTATTATTATTCAGACTTGGTACTGAATATTTACCATGTTTTCTGAATGCTCGCATGTTGAGTATTCTTGAAGAATGCTTCAGATGGGCACGATGGCTCACACCTGTAATCCTAGCACTCTGGGAGGCCACAGCAGGGGGATCACTTGGAGCCAGGAGTTTGAGACCACCCTGGGCAACATAGCAAGACCCCCATCTCTACAAAGGAACTTTAAAAATTAGTCAGGTATGGTGGTGTGCACCTGCAGTCCCAGATACTCGGGAGGCTAAGGCAGGAGGATCACTTGGGGCCAGGAATTTGAGACCAATCTGAGCAAAATAGCAAGAACTGATCTCTATGAAAAGAATTTTAAAAATTAGTCAGGCATGGCGGTGTGTGCCTGTCAGCTAAGCAGGAGGCTGAGATGGGAGGATTGCTTGAACTCAGGAGTCTGGGAGTGCAGTGAGCTCTGATTGCACCACTGTACTCCGGCCTAGGTGACAAACCAATACCCTGTCTCAAAAAACAAAAAACAAAAATCAAAAACAAAGAAGAAGAAGCCTCTTAAAGTTGGTTTCTTCCATTGGTGTCCTTTTTTTCTAGGGAGCATCCCTTTTGTTCCAATATTTACATAAGGATGATGTCTTGCTGCTTTTCCATTTTAAGTGAGCAAAATTTGTGGTAGGGGAGTCCAGAATGAGAAAAACAATGACAGTTTGAAAAGCAGACCTCCCTTATTTTAGAGCTTTGCCCTGGATTTCCTTTTATGGCCAAAGTCCAGCTGGCCAACCTCTCTTTCCCTGCACCGTCTTCTGTGACTTTGCTTGAGATGAAGGATCAGAGGAGACAGTTGGCAGAGAGCTGACTTTGAGGCCAGCAGCAGGGCAGGGTGGAGAGAGCGCTCCCCTTCCCTTCACCACGGGAAATGCAGGCAAATCCCACACTGGTTTGTTTTCATTCTCACTGATGGCAGAAGAATTCCTATCCCTTGGGGTTTACACTCATTTTTGTGTGCTCTCCAAATCTCCCCACTTATCTTTAGACAGACTTCCAACAACCCTCTGGACAGAACTCCAAAGGAAAGAGTTCATGGACCCACGTTGTGCCGGGGAGTGATGCCGCTCACTTTTTCACAGGAGGGAAATCTGGGAAGTGTTTAGTCAGTTTCACAGTGACAGGCAGGATATCAGCAGGAACCAGGTCATGACAGAATCCACACCCCACTCTCCTCCCGTACACAGTAAGAAGCAAGTCTCAGCCAGCCAGTGTAGACTCAGAAACAGAGGGTGAGGAACAAATCCAAGCACTGTTTTCTTTTTTTTTTGTACAATTGAGCTTATAGAAGTGGGGTAGGAGAAAAAAAAGGGAGAGAGAAAAAGAGGTGAGAAGAAACAGGATCTAAGCTTCCAGGGCTTAAGTAGCCCTGGCGGAGGTGAGGTTGCTAGGTAATCAACACTTTCACTCGCTCTTCAATTTTTTTGAATTAGTTAATTGAAAAAGTATTTCTTGAATGGCCTCTTATTGCCAATGTTCTAGGAGCTAGGGTTACAGCAGCGAAAGGTCAAGGCCCTGGTATCACGGACGTTCGGTTATATATATATATATATATATATTTTTTTTTTTTTGAGACGA
>CM052669.1:13561196-13590261 GCA_028533165.1 Leontopithecus rosalia
GAGTGCAATGGCGCGATCTCGGCTCACCGCAACCTCCGCCTCCTGGGTTCAGGCAATTCTCCCGCCTCAGCCTCCCGAGTAGCTGGGATTACAGGCACGCACCACCGGGCCCAGCTAATTTTTTGTATCTTTAGTAGAGACGGGGTTTCACTATGTTGACCAGGATGGTCTCGATCTGTTGACCTCGTGATCCACCCGCTTACAGGCTTGAGCCACCGCGCCCGGCCCGTTCGGTTATATTATATAGAATTCTGTCATATCCTGGGAAGGAAGACAAACAATATCCAAGTAAACAGATAGTCCATGCAATTTTAGCTAGTGGAGAGTGCTGTGAAGAAAAGCCAGGCAGGCTCAGGGAATAAGTAGTTTGTGTGCATGTGAATTTCAGACAAGCAGTCAGGGAAGGCTTCCAGGAAGAGGTGATCTTTGAACAGGAGATCTGGAATGAGGTGGGGAACAAGTTTTGTAAACAATTTATCAGTACAGCTGAGGAGTGCTCTCCTTTTCCTTAGCAGGTTGCACTTGTGTGCAGTTTCTCCCAATGGGGAACACAGCCCCACTTCTCGAATCGTAGAGAGATCAGGGAGTTAAAGAGAGCCATCTTCCACCGCAGAGGAGTGGGGTGACCAGTATCAGAGCTGTGGTTGGACTGGGAGGGCTGGTCCTGAGATACAGTGATGCAGGGTGGGGGGATTAGCATAGCCTCTGATTGTCACAGGGCTGCCGCCCAGGACACAGGCTTGGCTGGGGCGGGAAGGGGTGTAGTTGGCTCTGGAAGCGCAGTTTGGACCCCAGCATGGCTACTTAGGCACATTATTTAACCACTCTGGGTATTAATTTCTTTGGAGAGAGTAGTTCATAAAGGTCCCTCTGCCACAGGGTCATTGGATTAACTGAGCTGCTATACATGTAGGTCCTCAGAAGACTGCCTGGCATAGAATCAATTCTACATAAGCGTTGGCTGTTATTAACATATGCCACACTATAGGGACCTTGAGCTCTTCCCACTCTCCCACACCTCTACATCTACTTCTCAAAATGCTGATTATTCTTCTTTTAATAGAGCTGTTATTCTCCTCTCTGGAAGCCACTTCTTCGGGGCCTCCACAGGCTTCTGCACAAAGGGCCGTGGCCTTGAACCTAAACACATAGGGCCGTGACTTTTGCCTCCCGGACCATCCCATACCCTAAGGGCAGGTCCTGCAGGTTCCTCCTGGCAGCCGTTCCCACTCTTGCCATGACTTCTTTTCTGGAGCTGGAGGCAATTTCTGGCCTCTTTCTACCTAGCGCTAAGGCAAAAACACTCAAATTTAAATTTCCTTGGGGAATTCAGCAACATTAAAAACCCGTGCCTTTAAATCCTTAAGTGGAGAACCGTAGTCAAGAGCACGTAGGAAAACGCAAAAGAAATGAAGATACTGCTTGACTTGTGGGATAAGACCTAGCGATTGACAGAAATAAGACCAAGCATTTAAAAGATCAGGAGGGTGACTGTGGTTTACAATAATCTATTCTGTTTTCAAACAGCTGTAAGAGAATAATTCAAATGTTATAACATAAGGAAAAGATAATATTTAAGGTGATGGATATGCCAATGATACCTACTTGATCTCTAAAAATTATATGAATGAGGCCGGGTGCGGTGACTCATCTCTGCAATCCCAGCACTTTGGGAGGCTGAGATGGGTGGGTCCTGAGCTCAAAAGACCAAGACCATCCTGGCCAACATGGTGAAATCTCATCTTTACTAAAATAAAAAAATTAGCTGGACGTGGTGGTGCGTGCCTTTAGTCCCAGCTACTCGGGAGGCTGAGGCAGGAGAATCACTTGAACCCAGGAGGCAGAGGCTGCAGTGAGCGGAGATTGAGCCACTGCACGCCAGCCTGGTGACAGAATGAGACTGTCTCAAAAAAAAATTATACGAATGAATTAAATGATTACATGTACCCCCAAATATGTACATCTATTATGTCTAAATAAAAAATAAACTTATTTCAAAATCAGAAATAAAAACAAAAGAAATCGAGAACATAGCTATTGTTCAGAACGCCAATCTGGTCATGATGATTCCCTGCATAAGGCATTTTACTGTTATAAGTGGCCCACTGCCCACTGGATCAAGTCTAAACTCTGGCTTGAGTCCAGGTACAGTGGCTTCTGCCTGTAATCCTGGCACTTTGGGAGGCTGAGGCGGGAGGATCACTTGAGCTCGGAAGTTCAAGACCAGCCCAGGCAACATAGTGAAACTGCGGCTCTACAAAAAATACAAACATTAGCCAGGTATAGTGGTGCATGACTGTAATCCCAGCTACTCAGGAGGTGGGGTGGGAGATGGCTTGATCCAGGGAAGTCAAGGCTGCAGTGAGCCGTGATCATGCCACTGCACTCCAGCCTGGGCGACAGAGAAAGTTCTTGTCTCAAAAACAAAACGAAATGAAACAAAACTCTGGCTTGAGAACTTTCCTGCTCTGCCTCTACTTACTTTTCTAGTGTCATGACTCCACACTGTTTGCTGATCTGGGAATCCCAGCTTTACTGAACTTTCAGTTTCTGCAGCCAGCCATGCTCTTTATGGCCTCTGGCTTTGCTGCGTGCTGCTTCTCCTGCCTGGCGCTTTGCCCTCTGTCTCCAGCCCCTGCAGTCCTTTACCTGATCCGCTCTGACTGATCCTCCAGTCCTCGGCTGAGTCACTCCCTCTGCAGGGAGGCCCTCCTCGGTTCTCCTCTGCAGTGTGGCCTTAGCATCCTTCGCCTTCTCCACAGTAGAGGGCGTGGCCCTGTTCCTCATGGAGGCCTGACCACCTTATTACAAGTGTCCCTCCTTGTTCCACCCTCAGAGGCAACCAGAATAGCAACCAATGAGTTTATTCATTATGTATTTATTTTTTTGAGACGGAATCTCTCTGTCGCCTCAGCTGGAGTACAGTGCAGCGATTTCATCCCAGCTCACTGCAAACTCCGTCTTCCAGGTTCAAGCAATTCTCCTGCCTCAGCTTCCCAAGTAGCAGGAATTGCAGGTGCCTGCCCCATGCCCCGTTAATTTGTGTATTTTTAGTAGAGATGGCATTCACCATGTTGGCCAGGCTGGTCCTGAACTCCTGACCTCAGGTGATCTGCCCACCTCAGCCTCCCAAAGTGCTGGGATTACAGGCATAAGCCACCGTGCCCGGCCAAGTGCAGGTATCTTTTTGATGTATTGGTTTCTTTTCTTTTGGGTAGATACCCAGTAGTGGGATTGCTGGATCGAAGGCTAGCTCTATTTTTAGTTCTTTGAGAAATTGCCACACTCTTTTCCATAGAGGTTGGACTAATTTTCAATCCCACCAGCAGTGTATCAGCATTCCCTTTTTTTCTGCAGCTCAATGAACTTATTGACTGAAGGCATGTTTTTATTCTCTAGGAGTTTAGAATCTATTTTATGAAAGAGCTGAAAAGGGCATAGAGCAAATAGAACTGTAGAGCAGGCAGCTCAGTGAGTTACTCCAGGGAGTGAATTTCTGTAAAGATCCTGCCAAAATTTAGCTAGAGCCTGGGAGACAGGGTAGAGAGTGTTGTGAGATGAGAAGTAAGCAGGGGTCCAATTATGAGGCCTTGGTAAGCAACTTGAAAGAGTTTGATGTCATTGGAGGACAATGAGAAGACAAGGAAGAGCTGTCAGCAAGGGAAATTGACCATTCTTAAAACTAACCACGACTCAGCAATTACACACACCCCCATCTGTAGATTCCAACACTAATTAGCCTTCTTCCCACCAGGTATTGAAAAGCCTCAAGGTTTTCAGACTCATTTGGATTTGTCACAGCCCAGCTCTGCCCTTTATCCACTGGGTTGACCTCATGCAAGTTAGTTAGGATCTGCAAACATCAATATCCTGGTATGACTAACAGGAAGAGCAACAAAACCAACTTGATAGGGATTTGTGAGATTTAACAGAAATAAGTACAGTACTTAGCAGGTGACTGAAACAGTATATAAAGGTAGATGATAATGGCAGCAGTCAGCAATAGTACTATTATAGTAGCAGCAGCAGCGGTAGTATTAGTAATAACAATGGTGCTACAGATACTCTTAACATAATAGCATGTATGAGCTGCCCGCAGGACTGCTACTCTGGGAGTGTGTATTTGCACATACCAAGTCCTGAGGGCAGACTGCTGGGAAATCTCCTCTCCCTGCTTCCTTCTTCACTGGCTTGGGATTGACGGCTGTTCAGCAGGAGATCATAGAGCTAAAGGACCCATGTGAAGAAGTGGGATCTGCAGTGAGGAGGAAAGGGGAGGGTCAGAAGAGCCTGGAAATCTAGGGAGAAAGAGGCTTTTCTTCCTGCATTTAGTGGTTAGCCATGTTTGCTCCCAGCATAGCTGGCATGCAGGCACCCATGTTAGCATGCAAGATTTCACATGTACACACACACACACACACACACACACACACACACACACACTCACACACCCCTGAAAAGATCTGGGGGAGAGACTTTTACAACAAAGTCCAAAAGCTCCTCCTAGATATCCCTCCTCCCCATGTGGACCATGTAGTAAATTAAAATGCACTTTAAATGTAAGCTAGAGGATGAAATTTCATGCATTTTCCTGTGCACTATTTGAGGGTGTGCATTTGGGCTCATACAACACTGTTCCCCTCTCTCCAGCACTGCAGGGAGGTGTCAGGCATGTTGTTAGTACTGCCACTGTTCTTGATTCCATGTGGATGCAGGAGGGACCCTTTACTGAAGTGTCTAGAGTTCTGGATCTCCTTGGGTGATCAAAGTGGAGACACCAGGTGTGAATAATGGAGGTCAACTTGGAGTCAATCCTCCCTGGAAATGTGTTTCCATATTTGAAACCCACCTTATGCACAGAATTATGAGAAAAGGCAGCCATTCTTGGACTCTAGGCTGCACACCCTCAAGGCTCTATAACCTGTTAGCCTCTCCCCATCTTTACACATCCCCCCAACAAAGCCATTAGACTCTTCCTTACCGCTGCTATTTAGCTATGAATCTTTTTTTCTTAAGAGATTGTCACAGAGAATGATTATTGGAACAATTTTCGTTTCTTCCCCCTTAGGAAGAAAAGCTCAGTGTGCTTTCGTCTTATGGCCCATTTCAGTGTGACATCACTGTGGATATTTCTGGCTTGACACCATTCAATAGCAAAGGTGGAGTCACTTCCAGGCATGAGAGTAGCAACTGGCTGTGTGCTCAGCTTGCAGAAACAACTCTCCTTTCTCTCCAAATTCAGCGCCAGTGACTTCCAAGCTCTGGAGATGAACTGCGCATGGCATGGTAAATTAAATGAGCAACAGGGTGTGCCATAGCCATAACATGCATTAAAGCAAAATGGGTAAAGAGGATAGGAGGCCTTGCACGAGAACTTTTCTGGGGCACCTCAGGCTTCAATATGATTTGGGGACACGAGTGTCAAAGTTTTAAAAGATAAAAATATTTTAACATAAAATGAAATCAGAATATATAAATACTTTTAGAATGAGTGCTAAATTCCATGAGTTCTTTTCCTTTTATCCAAATTGATTTAATTTTCAATTTTGATTTCAAAGCCTGCACTGTTTGCATGTTTGGGTGATGTCGTGATGAATACACTTTTACTGAGAACCCCGTAATTGCTGTGCCAAATGAAGAGGAACTGCAGAGGACTGTCCCCGGCAGGGCTGACTTGCCTGTAAGAGCTTTTGGGAAATGTTTGGTACTTCGAAGACAGAGGAAATTAAGCTCTGGTTAAAGTACTTGCACAGAGAGCATCTGAAAGTACAGGGGCAACCTAGAGATGCAGCAGTCAGACTACTCTAGAATAAGAGATTACTTCTGGTTTACTGCCTGCTTAGGAAACTGGGATGTACACAAACAGTGATGAGGCCAGGCACAGTGGCTCACGCTTTTAATACAGCACTTTGGGAGGCTGAGGCAGTGGATCACATGAGGCCAGGAGTTCGAGACCAGCCTGGCTAACATGGTGAAACCTCATCTCTACTAAAAATACAACAACAACAAAAATTATCTGGGTGTCGTGGTATGTACCTGTACTTGGGTTGCTGAGGCAAGAGAATTGCTTGGATCTGGGAGTTTGAGGTTGCAGTGAGCTAAGATTATGACACTGCACTCCTGCCTGGGCAACAAGGCAAGATCCTGTCTCAGAAAAACAAAGAAACAAACAAACCATTTCTGATACTTTTCTTATCTATATATTTGAGACAAGACCTTACTCTGCCACCCAAGCTGGAGTGCAGTGGCGTGATCTTAGCTCACTGCAACCTCAAACTCCTGGGCTCAAGCAGTTTTTCTGCCTCAGCCTCCTTGAGTAGCTGGGACCACAGGTATGCATCATCATGCCTGATTAATTTTTTTTTGGTACCCAGTGGGTAAAGGCCTGACCTTATCTTGCCCTCATTGTCTTCTCTGCAAGCTAGAGTGCAGACCAGATGGGGCAGCCAACTGAAACCAGGGGATAGAAGCTGTGTTTTGAGGCTGGCAGAACACCAGAAAGAAAAATCGGGATTCTTGATGATTGTACAGTCTCCATTCCAGCCCTGGATTGATTTCCTGGATTTTGATGTGAGCAAGAAATAACCTAGTAGCTTTGCAAAGTCACAGTGAATTTGGATCTCTCATAGTCAACGGCCAAACCATGGATGGAAACTGTGGCTATTCCTTTTGCTCAAGAGAGGACAGTGGCCTGTCTTGCTTTTCTTTTGCAACACATATCATAGACTGTCCAACCTGAGGGACTATTCAGTTGGAAAAGCAATTAATTCAAAAACCAATTGATTTGGTTGTTCCAATTTTAAACAAAAATGGTTGATTTTGGTGTTTTGCTCCTTTGGTGTAATTAGATTTCTATATTCTTACTATTGGTAGGCAGTTGCCAATAGTAAGAGATGTCTGTATTCTTCTGTGATGAATTAATGACCCTGTGGATTCATCTTTGGAGGATGACAAGTCCATGTTCCAAACTAGACTGACTCCTGGGTTTAATGAACACCACAAAACAAAATGTATCATTAGCAAAAACGAGCTGTGGTGTGCTCGCAACTACTTTAGTTTGCTGAAAGGGAATTTCTAGGAGGAAAAGGTAGAGTTTTAAGCCAGACTTAGAAAAATCACTTTTCAATTTTCTTAAATTTTGATTTTCTAACCCAGCTTACTATAGTATAGGCAAGGAAGAAAAATAATCATATATCTGAAGGATGTTCCACTCAGAATTTCAGCTTTATGTGAACATTAGACAAAAAACTAAGATTCTCTGAATGTTTATGTGCCCAGAGCGATACTAGTGAAGTGGCGTCATTGTCTGGGGTAAATACCTAGGGTTTGTCCTCTCGAGCCTGGGCAAGATGGCGAAACGCAATCTCTACCAAAAAAATACAAAATTTAGTCGGGTATGGTGGTGTGCGCCTGTAGTCCCAGCTACTTGGGAGACTGAGGCAGGAGAATCACCCTAGTCCAGGAGTTGAAGGCTGCAGTGAGCTGTGATTGTGATTGTGCTGCTACACTCCAGCCTGGGCAATGGAGCAAGACCCTGTCCCTCCAAAAAAAGAGGCAAAGTTCATGCCAATGAAATGTTCTTTCTGGATCAAATGCTGTATTGGCCTTTTGAAGGAAACTTTCCTGGCAAAATATCATTTAGAAACAAGACCAGTGAATAAAGTGAGGGTACAAGCTAGAGAATTCTATCTGATTGTTTAAATGCAACCTAGATGTAAAGTAATGAGACTCATTTTCTTAGGTTGTGAGTGGCTCTGAGGATACAGTTCTAGAAAACTTTAAGCGTGAGAGTAATACTGAAATAATTGTGGTTTTCTGATAACAACTTTAAAGGAACATTGGGATAAATGGACCTTTGGGATGCTTATCTTAAAAAAAGTAACAACATGCAGAAAATGAGTTCACAGACAGTGTAATTGTAGAAACTGACCCCTTCCTTTCTGGATAAAAGTCTTCCATCAACCAAATTGCTTATCTATTTGCATCTCAATTAGTCCCTAAATAGCCAGAGGAATTCCTCCTCATCTTTGTCTACTTCTCTATTTTAGACTTTAAAATTTCAGCATTTTTGACTTTGTGGCTCCTAAAGAGTTACTGGTCTTCCTGTTTAATTCTCCTGTGTTCTGGGAAATACGTGAGATTTAAAATTTAGTGATAAAGAGACATGACAGGCATCAGAGGAGGTGTCGCGCTCCATTTCCAAAGGGCAGAGTTCGAGACTTATGCTATCCTCATTCCAAGTGTGGGACAATGGTGCTGCGCCCATTTTGACATCTAAGACCAACAGAAGGACAGCCGAAGAGAATGGTCCCTGATAAGAGTCAGTTCTCTGCCTGCAGCCATCTGCAAGCTGGAGTCTGTTGATAAGCACCCCATAAATTGTAACATGAACAACCCATCCTCCAGTTTTAGAGGGAAGTCAGCTTACACCAATTGCGCAGATAACAGGTTTTCAAGAAGGAGAGAAATGGTTATGAACACACTCCCTTCTTTCTTCCTGAGCTCCCTGCTGTGCAGGCTGAAGTGGCAAAAACAATGACAAATCGTCTAGAGTTTCTGCAAATCACTCTCCCTAAGAGCTAAAATCAACGGTGCAAACCCTTCCAAGCTACAGAGTAGTGTCACGTTTAGACCATTCATCACTGTCCCTTACACTGGAGGAGTTTCTTGTGGATGGTGTTACTTCCTGAGCCAGCCTTTTCACTGTCAGCAAGATTTATGCCTTATTATTCTCTTGGCTAAAAGATTCCTCAAATTTCCTAAGGTCTTTCTCTTCCAACAGGATGAGTAGGAAGAGGACAACTCCCATTCAGAGCTGTGCTTTTTTTTTCTTTGAATTGTGAGTGATCTATGCTCTTCCTCCTCTTCAATTGTCACCATAATTGATGGGCTTCTAGATATATTGGTTCAATGAAGACTTTATCCGCATGACACCAACTGGGGCATTTGGTTTAGTTCTTGAAAAATGTAGTTAATTCAGTGCGAGAAAACATTGATTCAACTGCTGATTGATTGAATAGAATTTGTCAGAGTAGCCCCTGAACCATGAGCACATACCCAAGGAACATGCTACTACAGTGTTATGGAAAGAAAATCTGGAAAGTTTTCAAAATCTCTCCTCAACTGGGTGCCTTCCTCCCACACGCCCCTGTGGCATAGCAATTCTAGTCTGATTTCTGCCAAGTCAAATGTGCCTGTAACTATCCACTAATTTTTGTGAACCAGCTTTCAGACTAAGTTAAATATGAGATCTGAGAGCTTAGTCCTACCAACCCCTTTTAATGAATGCCTAGTCAACCATGTTCTTTGGGCCTTATATCATAGACTATTCAACCTGAGGAACCATTAGGTTGGAAGAGTAATTGACTTAAAAACCAACACAAATGCCATAGCAGACGCTGTAGGTGGCCTATTATCATTTTCGTGGCCTCCTTTACAAACAGAACCCCAAGATGTTGAGGCATATGGTTGCAATGTGCTTCATGGATCTTCCACTATGCCAGGAGTGAGTGCTGACATGACAGTTCCACATTCTTTCTTACCCAAGGTGGAGGCATGGGCTTGGTGCATAACTGTAGTCAATGAGACATGAGAGGGAATCTGCTGGGAACATTTTGAGAATATCTTTCTGCCCTAATAAAAATGGATGCAAAAGCAACTTAGGCAACATGGCAAGACCCCATCTCTACAAAAAAATTTAAAAGTTGGCCGAGTGTGGTGATGCACATCTGTGGTTTCAGCTACCGGGGAGGCTGAGGTGGGAAGATCACTTAGCCCAGGAGATGGAGGCTGCAGACAAGCCTGGGCAACATAGCAGGACTCTGTCTCTAAAATAAATAAACAAAATTGATACAGAAGGAATAATGATCCTTTTCTGCTTCTGGACAAGTCTGTGTGTTTGGAAGCTGCCTTTTTGCCACCATTGGTGCAGAAAGAATGGGGCCAGGCAGTTCCAGCAAGCTGAGGACGATCAAGGAGAAAGTGAAAAGAAACTTCAACCTTTGAAGTTATCACTGAAGTGCTGAATTATGCTGGAACCACCTTGCCTTTGGATTTTTTATTGTAAATGATAACTAGCCTCTTATTGTTTAATGTGCCTTCAGTTGAGCTTTCCGCAACTTGCAGCTGAAAAGCATTCTAACAGATACAAGCACAAAAGCCGCGTAGTGTTAGAAACAGAATCATGAAGTCATGTGTGGTGAAACCTTGAGCAACCCAGTCTTCTCAGCTCTACTGTGATTGGAAGCCCCACCAAAGAAAAAAAATAATTAAGTTCTGGATTAAATAGCAGAAACCAGAGGAAAGACTCTCTAATTCACAAGGAAATCAAATCTAAAACTTAATGTGAGGACAAAAATCATATTGATGCTCACTATCAAGATTGAAATCAAGAACATACATTATGCTAAGTAAAGGAGGCCAGATGTAGAAGGTCACACACATGCGATTGCCATCTCAATTGATGATACAATCTGGTTTGGCCGTTGTATACATTGGTTCAGTTTGAAAGGGACAACTTGAAGCAGGGAGGTTTCCAGGTCACAGGTGGATTCAAAGATTTTTCTGATTGGCAATTGGTTGTAAGAGTTAAGTTATTATCTGAAGACCCGGAATCAACAGAAAGGAATGTGTGCCTCTTTAAATAAGAGGCTGTTGGAGACAAGGTTCTTATGCAGATGAAACCTCCAGGTAGTAGACTTCAGAGAGATTAGAAGGTAAAGCTGCCAGACTCATAGTTAAATCTCTCCTGGATCAGGAAAAAGACCTGGAAAGGGAAGGGGATTTTCTATAGAATGCAGATTTTCCTCACAAGAGACAGCTTTGTAGGACCATTTAAAAATATGTCAAAGACATATATCTTGGGGTAAAATACTTTGATTTATTTCAGGACCTGCTGCCATCTGTTATGTGATGCTATAATAGAGTCAGGTTGGCATTTGGTATCTTATTGCTACCAAGAGTCTGTTTCGTTAAGTCTCAAGATCTCTCTTTTAATGTTGGCATTGGTCAGGTGTGCCCGAATTTCCAAAGGGAGGAGGGCATAATGAGACATGTCTCACCCACTTCCCATCGCGGTCTCAACTAGTTTTTCAGGTTTACTTTGGAAACCCCTTGGCTGAGAGGAGGGTCCATTCAGTTGGGTGAGGTGCGGGGGGCTTGAAATTTTATTTTTTCTTTACATTTTCTTTTGCTGTTTTGGAGACAGTTTCACTCTTGTCGCTCAGGCTGCAGTATTCCTCTGCCTCAGTCTCCTGAGTAGCTGGGATTACAGACGGCTGCCACCACACCCAGCTAAATTTTATTTTTATTTTTATTTTTAGTAGAGACAGGGGTTTCACTATGTTGGCTAAGCTGGTCTCAAACTCCTGAACTTGTGATCCGCCCACCTTGGCCTCCCAAAGTTCTAGGACTACAGGCCACTGAGCCCAGCCCCTACGTTTTCCTATCTTCATATATGTATGGTACCGGATTTTGACAATAGCTCTCTGAGAGGGTGTGTATTGTGACTTTCTAAATGTGGATCAGTATTGAATAAATGTGGATCATCATTGTTGAAATTTTGTGTGTGTGTACTGATTCAGTCTTCCAGTCTTCTGTGTGTGTGTGTGTGTGTGTGTGTGTCCGTGTGTTAAACTGAAGAACCCTAGAAGGTGTGATATAAAATGTTGTGCCTTAGATATGGGGCAGAGGAAACTATTCTGATGCGAATTTGCCTGTAATGGGCTTGGCCTGTCAGCTCATAAAATTAAGGTCCTGTGATTTAGAAGAGACCTTGGGGTAAGATGTTTTATGGAGTCGTAGAACTGCTGTAGATCAGCAAACACAAGACTGGGAATCTCAGTGGCGTTGGGAAAGATTATTTCGGAATGACTTTATTTCTTCTTATTTTGGGACAGAGGTGTGATGAGGGGATTCTCTGTGGTTGAATTTCTGAATTTGTGTTTACCTAAAGGGAAGAGAGAAATCTCTGAGCTGGAGATTCACACCCAGTGTTTAGTCATTTTCCAGCAGGCATTTAGATTCTGGTCACAAATCTCCAAAGAAAATGGTCTCCTTCCCTCAGCCTCATTTATTCAGACCATTAAGAGGTGGGAAGCATCCCTCAATCTTCTCTGCCTCCCTTCTCTTGAAGTACTTGGTCTGGCAGAGCGAGAGAGTACACTGACAATCTGTGTTTTCTCTTGTGTGGGAGCAGTCTCCCTTTGATCGCAACCCTTGACTTGATGGCGGCCGGCCACATCCCAGAAAGAAGAAACAGGATAGAGTTAGGGCAGGTCATATTTATTTTAGAGGAAACAAAAAGTATGGGGAGAACCTTTAGCAGATGAACACATATGTCATGGGGCAGAACAGGCAGAAGCCTGGAAAATGTAAGACAGAAAGAGAGACAAGAGTGAAAGACTCCATCATCCCAAAGTGTCACTGTTCATAAGGACCAGAAACACCACCAGGACGGGTGCACAGGCTTTTGTGAGATTTTGTCATGGCCGGGGAAGGGTGGCTAGAAATTAAAGGATTCACTTTCCTCACTGGCACGGTTTCCCAGTCCTGAATTCCGTGTGCGTGATGATAAATGGATTCTTGTTTAATTCCTTGCAATGCCAACACCAACACACATGGTGCATTAAGGAAATAATGTAAATAGGCTTTCTCCCAAACAGCTGCCTCTTGTCTTGTTTTGAAAGCATAACCTTATGTAAATCAACAGGAAAATCCCTCTGCCCATCTCCTAGAGGGAGGAGTAGCCCTGTAACCTCCTTTCCATGAGGCAGAACTGAAGTCATTGCATATGTGCTGAAGGACCCTGCCGTGGGCCCTCAGGGAGCCATCTGTTCGTTGGAGGATGGGATGGCCTTTGCTCTGGGAGACACAGATGGGTGGGTATTTGGCTTTTAGACCAGGTCAGGTCACTAAGCTTGTTTCCTCTGTGATTGTAATCAAATAACACATGCCTGACTCTCATGAAAAAACGTATTTTTTTTTTGAGATGGAGTCTTGCTCTGTCCCCAGGCTGAGTGCAGTGGTGTGATCTCAGCTCACTGCAACTTCCGTCTCCCAAGTTCAAGTGATTCTCTTGCCTCAGCCTCCCGAGTAGCTGGGACTATAGGTGTGTGCCAACACGCCCAGCTAATTTTTGTATTTTTAGTAGAGACGGTGTTTCACCATGTTGGCCAGGAAGGTCTCGATCTCTTCACCTCGTGATCTGCCCGCCTCAGTCTCCCAAAGTGCTGGGATTACAGGTGTGAGCCACCGTGCCCAGCCTGGTTAAAGAAGTTTTTATTTGGAAGATATTTGCTGTCATGGGAGGATGCTGTGTAGGCAGCATGCATCTCATTGCTCACCTCTGATTTAGAATTTAGAGATCCTTCAGAGATTTTCGATTTGGTTGGATGTTCCATTTTTTTGTGCCTGGACAGGTTGACTTGCTGTGAATATAGTGAAATAATTTTCTTCCCAATGGCTTTTTTTTTTTTTGAGACAGGGTCTTGCTATATCTATATTACCTAGGCTGGTCTTGAACTTCTGGCCTCAAGTGATTCTCCCTCCTCGGCCTTCCAAGTAGCTGAGATTATAGGTGTGAGCCATTATGCCCACCTTGGTTCTCTGTCTGAATGACAAAAATGTGAATTGCTGAACCAAGAGTAAACTGGGCTAGAGGAATTTAAAGGACCCCTTAATTGTTAAACAAATAATTCCTACAAGTAAAATTCCTTCAAGAGATTCTGGAGGACTACTGATGAATTCTATCATTTTTTTTTTTTAAAGACAGGTTTCACCATGTTGGTCAGGCTGGTCTTGAACTCCTGACCTCAGGTGATCCTCCTGCCTTGGCCTCCAAAGTGCTTGGATTACAGGCGTGAGCCACCACATTTTGTTAAGTATTGAAAAAATATGTCCTATTATTGTCACCCTTCTAACATTGCCTTTTCGAGTAACAGACATATAGAAACATTTCTACATCAGTACATTTGAATTTAATGAATGAGTAACATTTGGGTGAAGTGTTTTGTTTAGGTGTTCTTCCCTCTCACTCCTTGGTAGTATAAACCAAAAATAAAATCCTAGGCCCCCCGTCTGACTGAATAGACCCCTTCTCTCAGCCAAGGGGATTCTACAGAAAATACTAGTTCAGGCCATGATGGGAAGGGAGGGTCAGGCACGCTTCATTCTACCCTCCTCCCTTCGGTATTCAAGCACTAGTGACTAGCATTAACATTAAAACAGATCTTAAGACTGACGGAACAGACTTTTGTAGCAATAAGATACCAAATTCAAACCTGACTCTCTATAGCATCACATGACAGATAGCAGGCTCAGAAAGAAATCAAAGTATTTTTAATCCCAAAACGTATTCCTTTGACATATTTTGAAATGGCTCTGCAAAGTTGTCTCTTGTAAGGGAAACTTACATTCTGTAAAGAATTCTTTTCCCTTTCCAGGTCCTTTCCTGATCCTGAAGAAATTAGCTGAGAGTCTAGCACCTTTTATATATCCAAATAGAAAACATTTGCCACCTATTGCCTCTAAGAGTAGCCACCTATGAGATTTCATCTACAAAATAAGAACCTCGGTCTCCACAACCCCTTCTCTTAACCCACACACTCCTCCAGGTCTTTAGGTAATAGCTTAATTCTTTCAATGAAGTGCCAATCAGAACATCTTTGAATCCACCTATGACATATAATCTCCTCCCCTGCCTCGATACTTAGAGTTATTCCACCTTTTCAGATGAACCAATGTACACTTGAGTATTGATTGATGTCTTATGTCTCCTTAAAATGTATAAAGCCAAGCTTAACCCAACCAGCATGTTCTCGGGACCTCCTGAGGCTGTGCCATGGGTCAGGGTCCTTACCTTTGGCTCAGAATAAATCTTTTCAAATATTTCACCAACTTCGACTTTGTGTGTGTGTGTGTGTGTGTGTGTGTGTGTGTATGTGTGTGTGAACAGTCGCTATGAAGAAAAGAGGTTACAAACCCAGTACTCATTATGTCTTCATTGTGGACAATTTCTGTGCTCTAAGTAGAAGAATCTGGATGTGATGTCAGAGTCTTAACTTGTGAGATTTTGCACTAGAAAAGCAGAGAAAGTTTGATATGCTTTGCAAAAAAGATTGTTTGCTTTATATGTTTATTAATCGTGACATTTAATTAAATAGTAAGAACTCACAATACTATTTTATTTTTTATAATGTTACTGGCATGTACTTATTGTAATGACATATAGTTACTGCAAAACATTAAAAAAATTAGAAAATATAAAAAAAGAGTAAATGCTACCAGCAATCTGAATTTCCAGAGATAAGCAGTACTAAAATTTTGCTATGCTTCTTTTCAATGTTTTTATATACACATAAATAATTACAAAATTTAGACCATATTTTATATATAACTTTGTGTTCTCTTATTTATTAATAATCTTATAGTCCTTTTAAATTACTATTTAATTTTCAAGAAAACTTTTGGGAATTATCTGTTGCATGAAATCATCTAATAGGACACCCGTAATAATCTAGTAGATTAGTTAACATTTGTTTCTACTGCTTTGTTAGACATTATTATCTGAGACAGGGTTTTGCTCTGTCACCCAGGCTGGAGTGCAGTGGTATGATCTTGGCTCATTGCAACATCCACCTCCCAGGTTCAAGGGATCCTCTCACCTCAGCCTCCCAAGTAGGTAGGACTATAGGTGCATGCCACCATGCCAAGCTAATTTTTGTATTTTTTTTGTGGCGGTGGTAGAGACGAGGTCTCACTCTCTTGCCCAGGCTTGTCTCGAACTCCTGAGCTCATATGATCTGCCTGCCTTGGCCTTCCAAACTGCTGGCATTACAGGAGTGAGCCACTGTGTCAGGTCTTGTCTATAATATTTAAAAGCAAACCGTGTTGTTTAGCTATTCTCCCAACATCCATCTGCAGGTTATGTGTCAAGATTTCTTTCACCTCTGCTATACTTTCTCTAATCTCCAGGCTCCTGTTTCTTGACCCTGTAGTAATCAACACCTTAGGGCTTCTATTGGCTGCTCTCCAATCCCTAGTAATTTCCAGTAGACCTAGTAAGTCTTTCAAGAGTTCAGCAATCCCTCACCTTCTCCCATGCGTATGAACAACCTGGTGTCTGGCTCCTGGGCTTGGTCTAAGTGAAATCTAATATTTTGAGGCTAATTCTGTTATCAGCAGTGTCATTCCCTCTAAAGTGTTGCCCAGCTGGGAAAAATCATCTTTGACTCTTTTCCTCTAAAAAGACAACAGGAAAGGAAACATCCAAACAAGTTGCTCTTCTCTTCTCTTATCCTTTAGTTTAATATAGTAAAAATTTTCAAAGATATATGTGTGTGTGTGTGTGTGTGTGTGTATATATATATATATCTTTGGGGCTTTATCTCTGTAGAAGTTTTTTCTCTCTCAGGAGCAGTCAATATTTTTATAATACAAATGTTTCCACTACCTGTGCATTGGGACTTTAGGAAGTCAATAATTAGCACCTCTCTCTTCCTTGATTTTATTTTATTTTAATGTTAAAATTTTTTTTTTGAGACAGGGTCTCGCCATGTTGCACAGGCTGGAGTGCAGTGGCTATTCACAGGTGTGATCCCACTACTGATCAGCACTGGAGTTTTGACCTGCTCTGTTTCCGACCTGGGCCGGTTCACCCCTCCTTATGCAACCTGGTGGTCCCCAGCTCCCGGGAGGTCACCATACTGATGCCAAACTTAGTGCGGACACCCGATCAGCATAGTGCACTACAGCCCAGAACTCCTAGGCTCAAGCCATCCTCCCACCTCAGCCTCCCAAGTAGCTGGGACTACAGTCATGCGCCACTGCGCCTGGCTCTCTTCCTTGATTTTATAAGCAATTGAAAGATAGACTCAGGAGGCAGGTGGGTGCATATTTGTTGTTGGGGAACTTGGTGGAAGAAGATGGCTTACATTTGCAGCCAAGTAAGGTTGCTAAGACTTCACCTGGAATTCCATGTACTTTTTACAGAGCTCGACAACCACAGACCTCCCACACAGGGTCGAATGCTTTCCCTTAGCAGAGAGCAGGTCAAACACAAGTCTCTAGAGAGGAAAGGAAGGGCTTGAAATGCAAGGCTTAGTTTCTTCTTCCAAGTTTACTAATCAGATCCTTCAGTACTTCACTCAGAGAGAAGTGAGAGACAAAGAATAAAAGATAGAATGTCCAATGTTTACAGTATCTTAGTAGATGAGTTTTGTCCAGTTGAGGAATATGGACCAATGCCAGTCAACCATAAGTAGGTACCCTTCTCCTATGATGAAGAATGAATAAAGGATGGGCCAAGAGGCCAGAGTGCTCCTCTGATGGAGGGCCCTCCGCAGGGAAACATGTAGAGTAAGGGAAAAGAGTTCTGTTTAACAGTGGGCTCAGTTGTTGCTTCACACCAAAACAAAGCTTTGAATTCTTGGGTTAGAATCCCAGAATCACCATCAAGCTGCCAAAAACCCCAACAATATTAGGGCTAAAAGGACACTTTGAGATTAACATTGACTCTTTACTTAGGACTTTTCACTACTGCCAAATTATATTGTTTGGTTTATGACAGACCTCATGAAGGAAAACATTTCCCTGTATTCATTTAGCTAAGAAAAACTATTACCTTTATTATTTCTTGGCATGTATCTTTTTATGTGACTTTCTAAATAGCATTTGAAATCTTTAATTTTTTGAGGGAGTCTGTCAATTGAAGTGAGTCATGTGAGATCAGATGATAGATTATATCTGGAGTCTATTAGGCCATTCAGTTTATATTTGTAAAAGTTAAGAAAGTTTATGATTCTGTGTTTTGTGAAGGAAGCCTCCATTACATCGTCATTTCCTTAATAAAACAATAGTTATGGAGATCCAATGTCCTTTCCATGATTTTATTTTATTTTTTCCTAAAAGTCACCTAACATAACCTTTGAACTTGAAATTCTTAAGAGACATTCACTGAAGTCATATGAATTCATTGTCCTTGTTCTGAAAAATATATTTTTTTGAAATGAGGTTCAAGCAATAATTCATTGATGTTTGAAGTTTACACAAAATGGCCTGGCCCAAATCCTGACATCCAGATTGCCTCCTGGTTAGGGGAAAACCTCTACCAGGGCTCCAAGATCCTGTTTAAGCTATTTGCAGGAAGGGCCCTGTCTAATACCCAGATCATCATAGGAGCTCAAGGAATGTGAATGGCATGACTGAATAGCTTGTTTGGCTTATAGAAGTTGAGGGCATCTTCTGCCCTCGAGGAAAGAAAAAGAGGTAGAAATGAACAGAGAATCAAAGAGAGAAAGAAAACATAGAAAGGAGAAACTAAACAGAAAGAAGTTGTAGTAGCGATTAAATATGTCTACAAATTCTTTAACACTCCTACTTTGGGTGGTAGGGGGTGTTTATGTCCCCTTCCCTTGAATACAGGCAGATTCTGTGACTTGCTTGTAATTAATATAATGCAGTGGAGGTGGCACTTTTAAATTCCGAGGTTTGGTCATAAGAGGAAATGCAGCTTTCACCTTGACTACAGGGACATTTGCTTTTGGAGCTCTGCCATGAAGAAAATGTGACCACCCAGAGGCAGCCATGCTGTAAGGAAGCCCAAATTACTGGGGGAGGCCTTGGCTGTTGGTCCAATCAACATCCCTAGCTTAGGCTCAATGGACCACAAGCATCAACCCCCTTCAGGTGACTGAAGACAGACACCCCACTTGATTGCAGGCTCTAGCTGTCTAGTCGTTGCCAGTGCTTGAGTCTTCACATTTGAGGCCACAGGCATCTTGGAACAGAAACTAGCCACTGTGCCCTTTTTGATTTCCTGATTCCTAGAATTTATGAGCGTAATAAAATGGTGGTTTTGCTCCACTAGGTTTCTGAGTGGTTTGTTACACAACAATAAATAGAAGGGAAACAAAGAAATGGATTGGGTCTGGGGGGGATATGGAAAATCTTCCAGAGCATATTTCTCTCTGAACTTGTTATGCAGTAAGTTGTCAAGGAAGACAAAAACAGTGAAAGAATTTTATAATATAGAAGAATGAACAGTGCTTGATTATGTTTCTAACCACCTCAATCATCTTTTTTTAATTTGAAATGATGTGAAATGTATCTCTTATTTAGTAAATCTATTATTCATAATAATAACAAATAAAACAATTTTTCCAGGCTAATTGTTTTATTCTTGTTTAATATAAGAAAAGGAGACATCAGAGGTTACTATGTAAATACTAAAAGAGGGTGTTATAGGAGCACAGAAGGCCTAATGGAAAAAAATAAATTAAAAAGGGTGTTATTTGGGATGACAAAAATGTTTAGTAATATCTTCTAAATTTTCTGAGTGGAAAAAGAAAATTAAGACCCTAAAATTCTGCTCCTTACTTTTATACACATCTTTTATTGAGTACCCACTATATGCCAGGTTTTCTGCCAGGTGTGGGGGCTACAGAGATGAATGGGAAATTACCTCTGTTAATTATAGCAGGCATTGGCACTGTGGGTTAGCATTCCCTTTAAAAAATATCTGCTCTTTTTACTCTATAACTCAGATCAAATCTACAACTCATCCTTTTTAGAAATAATAAACAAAAGTATTGACTTTCACCTGTCACAGCCCAAGCATATCTGAGTCCATCAGGTAATTTGGGTAGAACATAAGGGCCTGTGAGCCTTCTTTCAAAGCTCTAGGAAGAATTGCAAATCATGTTTTTTGAGTAACTGGACTGAATGTTTGCATTTCTCCTTCAACCAAATTCAGACGCTGAAATCCTAACTGCCAATGTGAGGCTATTTGGCGGTAGAACCTTTGGGAGGTAATTAGTTTATTTGAGGTTGTAAGGGTAGGGCTCCCATGATGGGATTAGTGCCTTATTATGAGGAATGGACACAAGGAGCTTGCACTCTCCACTATGTGAGAATACAGTGAGAAGTTGGCTGTCTGTAAGCCAGGAAGAGAGTCCTCTCCAGAACCTGGCCATGGCAACACCCTGGTCTGTATATGTAAGGTCTATAAGAACGTGATCAGTGCTTTTCTCCTATTTCCATCCCAGGAAGAGTCAGATAGAGTGCCTGGCACCCAAAATGTTCTCAAGAATGATTTCTTAAGAGAAATTCTTTCTGCTATTTCTATACTTTATTAAAATAACAATATCTGTGGAGAGCCTTTCTTCCTTTCTATGTTCTTTCCTTTTTCTTATTTTATGAAATATTTTATTTTTGCAAATAATTTAAATTTAACATTAAATCTATTGTTTATAGATGTAATACATGCACATTTGTTTGAAATCTGGAACAGTGTTAAAAGACTTAAAACAAAACAGTGGACTGGTGATCCCACCTCCATTTTTCCCTCCCCACACGGCTTCACAGAAGCAATCACTTTCAACTTTTGAGCTCTTTTATGTGGTTTCTGATAAGAGGTGTTATTCAACTTCAGTCCCCTTTGATATTGCCTTCTGTATATAATCCTAAAGTACTATAACCTTAAGCAATGACTTATAAGATAATTTTATATTTGATACTAAAAGCAGACAAACTGAAAGATATAGAAAAGTAAAAACAAACTAATTCTATTAGCTAGCAATAATTTTGTCTACATATAATGGTGTGTTTCCTTCTCTTTAAACAAAATTCAGATTACATATACTTTGATATATACACAATTTGAGATATGTACAATTTGAATCATGTCATTAAAATTTTTTTCCAGAACTTTTTTTTTGGTGATCATATATTTCCTTAATTTAAGTCATAAACTCAACGTTGAGGATTTTTAGATCATTTCCAGATTTTCCTGGTCCTAAAAATGCAATCATAAATATCACCATCATTATATGTAAGCCTTTCCTCAGTCTGATCTTTTCCCTGAGATGAGCTAGAGTCCTAGAAAGGAAGACTCAAGGGGATGTCACTGTGCCCTGTTCTGGTCCAGGGATGGTATGCAACAGATTCTTGCTTGGTATTTCTAGATTGCTTTCCAGTGAATTTACACCAAATTACACCAAAGGAAATGGTGTGAATGTTTGGCTCCTCAAGAGAATGATGGCATTGAGGTATATATTAGGGAGTAGTCATCATCTTCAAATATCCTGAGACTGTAGCCACAGAGCTTCATATCAACCACAGGGTAAGATTGGAGAAGTGGATTATTAAAGGAATGACTTGTGAGTTGTCAAAAGGAAAGTAGTGCTCACCAGCATCTGTTCCCTAAGAGCAACTTGGTCATACTAACTTCTTTTGGTAGCAGAGTTTGTAGGGAATGATATAGTGTTTCTGGATTTCAACAAGGAAAAACTCATGGGTGAAATGAAGGAAAGTAGTGAAATATAACCCTAATAAGAAGAATGTAATTTTTACACTCTAGAACTTAACTTGAGAAGAAGTTATATGGAAATCTATTTTTGCTTAACATTAACACTCTTTGTGCAAGGCCGGGCATGGTGGCTCATGCCTGTAATCCCAGCACTTTGGGAGGCCAAGGTGGGCAGAACATCTGAGGTCAGGAGTTCAAGACCAGCCTGGTCAACATGGTGAAACCCCATCTCTACTAAAAAATACAAAAACTAGTCAGACATAGTGGTGGGCATTTGTAATCCCAGCTACTCGGGAGGCTGAGGCAGGAGAATCTCCTGAACCTGGGAGGCAAAGGTCACAGTGAGCCAAGATTGTACCACTGCACAGCAGCCCTGGTGACAGAGTGAGACTCTGTCTCAACAACAACAACAACAACAACAACAACAACAACAACAAAGACTCTTCACGTAGAAGCAACAGCTCCCAGGGGGAAAAACTCTGTCCCTGGAGATAATTAAATGCAGCTTGACTAATACTTGTTCAGGGAGTCCTAGAGGGGATGTGAGTACTACATACATGTTAGAATCCAATGACCTTTGAAGTTTTTTTTTTTGGAATTCTTAGGATCTGTGATTTTTTTCTTTTGAGATGGAATCTCACTTTGTTACTCAGGCTGGCTTCACTGCAGGCTCAAACTCCTGGGCTCAAGCAATTCTCCTGTCTCAGCCTCCTGAGCAGCTGAGACTACAGATGCACATTACCACGCCTGGATAATTTTCAAATTGTTTTGTAGAGAACGGGGTCTTGCTATATTGCTCAGGCTGGTCTTGAAACTCCTGGCCTCAAGTGATCCTCCTGCCTTGGCCTCCCAAAGTGCTGGGATTACAGGAATGAGCCACTGCACCCGGCCAGGATCTGTGATTTTCACTACAGCCAGAGGACTGGTTGGATGAGATATGTCCCCAGTTCCCAGATATAGCTTGTGCTACATAACTAAACCATGTTTTCATGGGCAGGTCACCATGGGTATTAAAAAAGAGTGCCAGTGGATAAGGGCAAAGTCGTCTCACTGTCTCAATCACAGGAACAGTCTAAAGAAATAGTAAAGAAACAGATATCCTACTCACAGGGACTCCATATTTCATCACACTAAGTCTTGGACAGCTTGGGTGTAGTTAAAAGCCATTTTCCTGGGTGGGTCACCAGGCTGGTCAGCAGGGGGAGTACAGCACAGTTCAAGAAGGCTATAACGTCACCCTAATATCACAGACCAGTCAAGGTGATCTTAACCTGAAGACAGAAAGATGCATTCCAGAGGTTGTGTCAGGTTCCTGTCTATCTCGTAATTCCAAGACACAGTAACTCAGTGACCCAGAAAAAACAAGGATTTCCCCTGAAACCAGGGCTCTGAGCCAAGGCTGACCACCCACTGTCATCAACTCCCTTGAGAAGAGAAGCAACGTTCTCTGTCTCCCAACCCTACAAGCAGCAGCCCTGGCCTCTTGGCCTCAGAGCTTCTGCGTGTGCTCTCCGAATGCTTGGGGAGGAAACAGTTGGCCTGAACTTTGGATGTGGCTAATAGCATTCTCATGACTTTCTCGCTAGAGGCCTGCCCCATCACCCGTACTGATTAGGGCTGGAAGTTCGGAGTCTGGATGGCTGGCTTCCTGTAGACAGGACTGAGAGGCTGAGCCACAGCCAGCAATTCATGGAGGTCACCAGGTCATTGTTCTCTTCTGTTTTCCTGTCCCCTGAAGCAGCATTTTGAGTAAACAGCTCTTTCCTCTCACAAAGAAGACATGAAAAATATTTCTGGGGTTCAGCTCGCTGCTTTCCTGGTCTGGTTTCCTATGCTCTGTTCATACATTCCCTCTGATTTCTGTCCTTTTGGGGCGTATCATCATGACAAATAGGAATAGAACAAATAGGCCACAACATTAATACTATTCCATTTCAGGAATGGTCTAAGTTACAGGAATCTTGTGTTTGGAAAGATACTGTGTTTTCTTAAAGGTATTTTCCTTGCAGTAATCAAGATTTCAAAAAAATTCCACAAAGAAATATTTCCATTCTTGGTCATGCTTGAGATCATGCATCATTTAGAATTAGATGAACATAATTAAAACAAACAGGAGATTCAAATACATGCAGGAATATCAAGACTTCTGAATGCCAGTGCAGGAATATAAAGTTGGCGTCTCTCATCAGCAATGCCTCTCTTCTGTTTTCCTAGCTTTATTGACTCCATCAATGACTACACACGTCTGCACAACCAACAGGCCGGCGTACACTACTCAAATATGCAACTGCTAACTATACACAGATCCTCAGATTTTTGATGATGATGATTTCTTTAGGACAAACAAAATGCTTGGAGGAAAAAAAATGTTCTTAGAATGTAAATAACATTTGCATACCAGTCTGGCTGCTGTAATGATTAAAACTCATTCTGTTTTCTTGTTTATTCCAAGTTCATTGCTTAGAAACCACTGAACCAGGAGATGCAGAATAAGTTATCCACTCTTTTAGCCTTCTCTTTGGGAGTCATTTATGTGATTCTTTTCTTTTTATTTTTACTTAACGTGTGTTTCCAGAGGTGGAAAGATTTGGTATTGTTTATCCTCTGTCTCCTAGCCCGTTGATCTGAACTCAATGGTAATGATTTCGTTATTTTGAGCTTAAATTCCTGGGCAACCTGGCTTCATCCAAGCTATTATTATTTCTTGCCCAAATGTGTAAGTCTTTTCATAACAGTTCACCAGTATATAAGTTGTTTTTCTCTTGATATTTTTAAGACTCTTCGTTTTTGTCTTTCAACAGTTTGACTATGATAGGCATACATATGGATGTGTTTGTATTTATGCTACTTGGATTTGTTAAGCTTTTTGGATCTGTAGACTAATGTTTTTCATCAAATTTATGAAGTTGGTGGCCATCAGTTCTTCAAATATTTTTTCCTGCCTCCTGCCCCACTTTTTTCTCCCTTTCTTCTTCTTGGACTCCCAATAAATGTATGCTGATACTTAATATTGTCATCCAAGTCTCTGGGCCTCTGAATATATATATTTTTCAATCTCTTTTCTCTCTGTTATTCAAATGGAATAATTTCTATTATTCTATTTTCAAGTTTATTGATTCTTCTGACATTTCAAATATTCTGCTGAAGCCCTCTATTAAATTTTCATTTCAGTTATACTTTTCAACTTCACAATTTCCATTTGGTTCTGTCTTATAATTACTTAAATCTCTTCATTGAGATTTCCTGTGTCCTGAGTCATTGTCCTCATACTTCCCTTTAATTTTTTTAAACATGATTTTCTTTAGTTCTTTAATTATACTTATGACAGCTACTTTGAAATGTTTCCCTGCTAACTTCAGCATCTTGGGGTGCTCAGATATGGTTTCTCTTGACAGCCCCTTTTTCCTGAGTATAAGCCATGTGTTCTTGTTTCTTTGTAAGTCTCATAGGAATTTTGACTTTTCTTCTTTCTGAGGGTTTGTGGCAGTGGTGATGTTGCTGGTTTTTCTTTAGTAACTTGCCTTGAAGGAATTTGTAAATTCTGTCCCCCAGCATTGTACAGACACTGACATTTTTCTTGCTTTTATTTGTAAGTCTGGTTTTGAAGAGTTGCTCCTTTGTTTGCACACCTTATGGTCCAGCTGAAGATTCACCAATGATTGTGCTCCAACACCTCAAGCCTATAAGAAGCAAATTCAGGCTGGGCACAGTGGATCACGCCTATGGTCCCAGCACTTTGGGAGGCTGAGGCTGGAGTATCACTTGAGGTCAGGAGCTCAAGACTAGCCTGGCCAACATGGTGAAACCCTGTCTCCACAAAAATACAAAGATTAGCAGAGTGTGGTGGTGCACACCTGTAATCCAAGCACTCAGAAGGCTGAGGCAGGAGAATAATTTGAATCCGGGAGTCAGAGATTGCAGTGAGCTGAGATTGTGCAATTGCACTCCAGCCTGAGCGACAAAGAGAGACTCTGTCTCAAAAATAAATAAATAAATAAAAATAAAAAAGCAAATTCAAACTTGAGACTATGCTTACATCTGCCTGGGCTTTTATTCCTGCATGCTCTTTTATGTTTCCTCTGGGCATGTGCACAGGATCTGTTCATTGGCCAGAGATGTGTGGATGGCTTGGGTTCTGGTCTCTGCTATACATTCAAATGACTTCTCGTCAATGTGGGATATATGGAATGCTTGCCAAATCTCCTAGGGCTGTGTCATCTCTTGGAAATCCCTGTTAAACCCCCAAGTAATCTGCTGACCTGTTGTTGTTCCTAAGCCAGACGTCAACCTTAGGCTACTGGAGTCACTGGCTCTTCCTTTCACTTGTCAATGCGAACAAAGTCCTGCTAACTGGTGATGCTTCAGGTCAAGGAAATTGACTCTGAAGGCAACTGCAAAGCTGCTGGTTTCCACAGCATCTGAAGAGTTTGGGGTGGGGAGAGATGGGAGCAGCCCCGGCCAAGAACGCCACTGTTCTTTTCCAAAAGTTAGTAGTATTCATAATAAATGCTTTACAACGTGCTGCATGAGTTTCAGAATGCAGGGGTTGCTGGTTTTTGCCTGTTTTGTCCAGTTTTATCGTTGCTTTTGAGGTGAAGCATTTGTTAACTGGTCCCTCTGTCATGCTGGAAGTCAGACGCCTCTCTCTGGTTTCATGTTGACAACTTTGCCCTCATTCACTGTGCTCTGGCTTCACTGACCTTCTTCTATATGTTGAACATACTAAGTCAATTTCTCCTGCATGTCTTTGTGATGGTAAATTTCATGTGTCAACTTTTCTGAGCCAAGAGCTGCCCACAGTGCTTGTAAAACATTATTTTTAGATGTGTCTGTAAGAGTGTTTCCAGGAAAGATTAGCATTTATATCTGTAGACAAAGAAGATCCCCTCTCACTAATGTGGCAGAGGCGGGAGGCTGGGGAGATCATCTGATTGATTGAGGGCCCCAAATAGAACAAAAAAAGTAGAGAAAGGGCACATTTTGTCTCTCCTTTGTTAAGTTGGGCTACCCATCTTCTCCTGCCCTTGGTTACCAATCCTGAACCTTCAGATTCTGGGGCTTAGACAGGCACCCTGCCTCCCTGCTCCTCCCCAATTCTTAGGCCTTTGACCTCAGACTAAGAGTTACATCATGGACTCCTCTGGTTTTCAGACCTTTAGGCTTGGACTGAACTATCTAACTGGGATTCCTCATTCTCCAGTTTGCAGGTGACATATTGTGAGATTTGGTCTTCATAACTTCATGAACCAATTCCCATAATAAATCTCTCTGTCTAGCCTGTTTTTGTTTTTTTTTTTCCTCTGGAGAAACCCGAGTAATACAACTTTTATATTCTAAGTTTCTGGGAATGTTCTTTCACCATATCTTACTTGATTATTTCTTTCTCTTTCTCATTATTCAGCTTTTCACTCAAATGTCACCTTCTCAGAAAGGCCTTCCTTAATCATCTTCTTTAAAATAGCCTTTTGCTCTCTTCAGATCCATCTCTTTATCATGCTTTATTTTCCTCATAAGAAGCATCAATATTATGTTATTAATTATTTTATAGTTATCTTTTTTCTCAAGCTTCAAAAAGTAGGAATTTTGTCAACATTTATAGCTATATCCCCAGCACTCAGAGCAATTCCCAGCATGTAGTACATCTCAACGAGCATTTGTTGAAAGAGTGAGTTGAGAATGAAGTTGAACTTTGTCCTCTACATATGAGCCTCTTCTATTTTTTCCTGCCTCCTCCCCCTCTTCTCATATGTAGAGGATAAAGTTCAATGCATGCCTGAAAGTCATTTTCCTTTTTCTTGTTCTGAAAATGTTTGCTTACATCCAGTCTTAAAATTGGAGCACTTTCAGAACACCGCAAATGTCTTCAGAGACAATGAGAGTTTTTTCTCAAGTATAAGGCAAGTGTGGCTGCACTAAGGAACAGAAAACTTGTGCCGCATTGATTGATAGTAAGATGCAGGAGACCATTCACTTGAGCATCCTTAGGTGTGATGTTGTTTGTAAAAGTGGCCGGAGACCTACCTTCCTCCGGATCTTACTGTTCTGTTTCTTCTCCTTTTCCTTCCCCACCCTCAACTCTGGCATATAAACAAATCCACATTTCACTAATCTAGGTTGCAATGGAGGTTTGCTCTAAAGACAGATAAAATGACATGGACACACTAATAGAAAGATTTACAGAACAATCAGAGAGACAAAAGAGAAACTGAAAGAACAATTAAGAGGAAGGGCACAGTTAAGAGGAAGGGCATTTGGATGATGGTCAAGATTCTTTGCACAGGGTAGGAACTTACCTGTTTTCTGAATGGGCAAGGCAACGTCAGAATAGGAGGATGCTGGGAAAGGTGCTTTTATGACAGTGGGCATAAAATCATATGGCGGCTGGATTAGTCCATTTTCACACTGCTGTACAGAAATACCTGAGACTTGGTAATTTACAAAGGAAAGAGGTTTAACGGACTCACGGTTCTACATGGCTGGGGAGCCTTGGGAAACTTGCAATCATGGCAGAAGGCAAAGGGGAAGCAAGCACCTTCTTCACAGTGTGGCGGAAGAGAGAAGAATGAAGGAGGAACTTCCAAACACTTAGGAAATCATCAGATATCCTGAGAACTCACTCACTATCAGGAGAATAGCATGGAGGGAAAACTCTCCCATGATCTAATCACCTCCCTCCCTTAACAAGTAGGGATTACAGGTCCCTCCTTCTACACATGGAGATTACAATTCAAGATGAGATTTGGGTGGGGATTCAGAGTCAAACTGTATCAGTGGCCCACTGAAGGGGGTCCTGATGTGTTTTTCTTGGTAGAAGAAGGTTAGGAGGAAGACAGATGTTTCCAAGAAAGTCGAGCCTGGTGTGAATTCTGGAGGATTGGCTGGGGTTAGCTGGGTTTGGTGGGGAGCCAGAGGTAGGATATTCCAAGTAGAATGAGTAGGCAGCAAACAGCAAGGAAGAAACAATCCCCTAAGTAATTGCTTTTCAACACTGGTTTTCAGAATTACGTTTGTTTAGTTCAATCTGATCTGTGTCTTAGCTCTAAGCACACAGCTGCTGAACATGAGAGGCAAGGACCCCAGACAGGCTACAGGGTGAGGGAAGCCAGCCTAAGTTTAAAAAGGGGTCATATTCTGAAAAGTAAATTCACAGAGATATTTGAACGATGCTTGCATTGACATTTTATTATGAAATCTGTATTTCACACACATTTGCGGAGATGATTTCTCTACCATTTCCTATAGGAAGGACATACACAGTGTTTTTGTTTTGTTTTGTTTGCCCCAGTGAATTGTTATACGTTTTGTCTATTCATTACTGAGGCAGTTGACCATTAAAATAAGTAATAAAAATAGGGAAGTATGTCCAGAGTAGTCTGGTGAACTTTGATTAAATGAGAAATTAAGCTGGGGGCAGTAGTGCATACCTGAAGTCCAGGCTACTCTGGAGGTCAAGGTGGGAGGATTGCTTAAGGCCAGGAGTTCAAGGCTGCAGTGAGCTGTAATTATGCCACTGCACTCCAGCAGTCTGGGCGATAGAGCAAGACTCTGTCTCCTAAAAAATAATGATAATAAGAAGAATACATGAGAAATGCTACTCCAAGAGACCCCTGAGTCATTGCAAAACCATCTTGGCCTCAAGCGAGGGTTGAGCATTAGGGAAATTCAGTACTGTTGCCTTCTAGTAATGGCATCTTCTCTGTCTCTATTCGTCATCCAACTGCAGTTAAAACAACATCTATTGCTTTCTGCTTAATGTTCTAG
>CM052669.1:13590361-13718155 GCA_028533165.1 Leontopithecus rosalia
AAGCCAAACTGTCTCTATTTGCAGATGACATGATAGTATATCTAGAAGACCCTATTGTCTCAGCCCAAAAACTCCTGAAACTGATAAGCAACTTCAGCAAAGTCTCAGGATATAAAATCAATGTGCAAAAATCACAAGCATTTCTATACACTAATAACAGACTGAAAGAGAGCCAAATCAAGAATGAACTGCCATTCACTAGAACAGATAATCAGGAAGCTATTAAAGCAGAGAAAATGGTAATTTAAAAATCAGTGCGATGTCCTAACCAGTCTTCCCCCTACTTGCTGTAATTGGTTAAAGGCAGAGGAGATACCATATTAAGCTTGTCCTGAAGTGTGCAATTGGAAGCATGAGCTAGAGAGTTAGAGCCTGAAAAGGGTCTTGTTTAAAGAGGTTTAGGAGTGGTACAGACAGGGACTACTGGGGAGAGCCTGCTACTGGAAATCCAGGAACCTGCGACTCCAGTGAATTTCCGCATGGAGCTGGATTGGGGAACAGTGAAAATAGGCTGGTATCAGCCATTTTTCTTCCCTGTGCAATCTTCCCTTCCCTTCTCCCTTCCCTTTTTCCTTCCCTTTCCCCTTCCCTTCCCTTCCCCTCTCCTTTCGGCAGGAAGGAACCCTGAGCACTCATTTGTTTCACTGCTTTCTCCTTAGGAACCAATGACATTGCTGTCTGGGAGACCTCAGGATGGGAGGTGCCTGGCTTCAGCCTTGTCTAATAAGCCCCATTTCACCTAACTTCATCTTCTTTTCAATATGTGGTCTTCACATTTAACCCACGGTGTTTTCCTCTATGAAAAACAGACAGCAGTCTTAAGACCACGTATCCAGACATTGCTTTTTGAGTTGCCAACATACAGATTCTTCCTTCCATCTGCCTCCTACAAAGAGTATTTTGGGATAATGAATTGCACATGGCATCTGCTCAGATGGCCCCACCAGCTCCTGGTGGCAGGCAGATCCCTGGGAGATTTGGGTTAGATGTGACTCACCATGTCCTATGGACTGCGCCTTTGAAAGGGCTCTCTCATTTTTTCTTTGGAATGTTTCTCTTCTCTTCCCCTCTCTCTGTTGCCATAACCACCCCTTTTTCATGTCGACTCTCATTATCTGTGCCTGGATTTCAGGACTAATCTGACCAGCTAGCTGGCCTGACTCCCTGCTTAGAAATGTGAGGTGGCTTCTTATTTTCTCATCATTTCTTCCTGCCTAGATTTCATGTCCTTCCTTGTCTGACCTATACTACCCCTCCAAGAATAGTACCAGTATGCTTCATCACAGACCCTCTGCTTTGACTGGACTGACGGTCTCACTCACCTCAGGACCTTTCCCTCAAATTCTTACTTGCTGTCTTATTTTATCTTGGGGGTGGGATGTCTTTTTCCTTCCCTTCTGCCTAGTCAGTCACAGCTTCCTCAACCTTTGAGACCCCAACTTCCAGGAGGCCTCTGTGGATATCCCTGCTTCCATACACCTGTGGATTTCTCTGGGGCTTTGTGACAATACCAGCAACTTCATGCAGTTTTGCATTGACTTCTATTGCTCTCTATGTGTTTCACTCACTCATAGGCAGGTGATGAACAATGAGAACACATGGACACAGGGAAGGGAGTACCACACACCGAGGTCTATTGGGGGAAATAGGGGAGGGACAGCGGGGCGGGAGCGGGGGAGGGACGGCATGGGGAGAAATGCCAAATATGGGTGAAGGGGCAGAAGGCAGCAAAACACACTGCCACGTGTGTACCTATGCAACTATCTTGCATGTTCTGCACATGTACCCCAAAACCTAAAATGCAATAAAAATTAAAAAATAAAAATAAAAATAAATGAGGAAAAACAAACAAACAAACAAACAAAAAAACAAAAAAATGTTATTATTGACTATTCTAGTATGCACTTAGTCGGTGTGTTAAAAGTGTCCCCAATGGTCCTGGGCCTGTAATAATTCTCAATAAATGCTCGCTACTTGATAAGTCTGCACTTTTCAGCCCTAAGGAAGACTGTAGTCAGTTGTACTCATATATCACTTCTTTCCTTCCTCAGGGTTTTGGTAAGATACTTTTAACATCTATAGGGGACTGTGTGTTTTGGATGACAGGGGCAGGATAAAGTGGCTTGAACTGTTCATTTGGAATTTGTTTTTAAGATACAATCTCTCTTGTGACCAGAGTCCTTTCATTTCCTCTAAATACCACTGAGATGTCCCCCTCCCCTTCTCTTGCCCACTAAGTGCTAATACCTCTCAGGTGAGAATTTCCACCTAAGTACGGTGCTGTGTTCATACCATTCTTCCCCATGGTTATTTCAGTCAAAAATTGAGTTTAAAAATAATCCATGTCATTATACACGGATTCAAGTACTTCATGTCGATTCACAAACACCACAAACACTGAAACATAACAAGAGCATTTGGGTTTCATGGGGTTATCATCCCACAGGCCAGTGAAGGTTTTTGTCCCAGTGCCTGTTTTACTAAACAAAACCTGGATCTATATTGTTCTCAGGTCACTGGAATTTAGTTTTTCTGTTCTATTGAGTTGGAGGTGAAAATTAATTGACTTGTAGGGAGTAGGAAAATCACATTTTGTTAAGAGGAATAGTTTCATGAATCCCCCCTAAATCACATTTTGTTAGGAGAAACAGTTCATGAATTCCCAAGAATTCCCAATCTTTGATTTATCTAGTTTACAGAAAGAATTCACGCATGAATTTCCTAGGTTTTTTGACTGTTCTAGTCTTGCTCATGCTTTTGGAGGTCTGTGTTTTGTGGTATTTTCAATCAGATGTAGAACTTTTGCTGCGTTAAAACATCACACCTCTAATTCCATTTTGTTTCTCTCTGGGTTTTTGTTAAATTTTCTTTCCTTTCTTTGCTCTTCATCTGCCAGATTATTAACAAAAATGCCTCTAATGGTCACCTCAAAATGGTCTTTCTCAAATGGTCTCCAGTGGTCTTTCTCAAAAGAGTTTACTGTTAATTAATCACCAGCCAAATTTCTCAAGGAAACTACATAATGTATTTTCTCATTCATTTTATCTTCAGTTAAAAATTTTAAAACCGATTGAACTATTAAGACAGTAATTTCACACTAATTTCATACTGTTGGACTACTGGATCTCATTGTACTGTCCAGGTTAAAGAAATTATCTTAACATTGATTTCTCAGACATGAGAAATTAGTTTACCTGCAAAACAACAAACCATTTCTGAAAGATTTTCTGGAGATGTAAATAAATGAGATAAAAGGATTTGAGAGGTTACCTTTTGGGGAAACTATCCATTATACAGAATATGTGATGCATCTCAAATCCTCAAAGTTGGTTAGGAGCATCTTGTTTCTCCTTCACCATTTCTTTGTAAAATTCAGAAAATTTCGTAGTCCCAAAAGCGTTGTTCTGTTTCATTCTCTTCTTTCTTTTTTTTGGAGTTGGAGTCTTGCTCTGTTGCCCATGCTGGATTGCAGTCATGCGATCTCAGCTCACTGCAGCCTTTACCTCCTGGGTTCAAGTCATTTTCCTGCCTCAGCCTCCTGGGTAGCTGGGATTACAGGTGCCTGCCACTATGCCTGGCTAATTTTTATTTATTTTAATTGATTAATTAACTTATTTATTTTTTTTGAGATGGAGTCTCACTCTGTTGTCCAGGCTGGAATGCAGTGGCTCGATCTCGGCTCACTGCAACCTCCACCTCCTAGGTTCAAGCAAGTCTCCTGCCTCAGCCTCAAGTAGCTGGAACTACAGGGGCAGGCCACCACACCCAGCTAATATTTGTATTTTTAGTAGAGACTGGGATTCACCATGTTGGCCAGGATGGTCTCAATCTGTTGACCTCATGATCTGCCTGCCTTGGCCTCCTAAAATGCTGGGATTACAGGCATGAGCCACCGCACCTGGCCTAATTTTTGTATTTTTAATAGAGACGGGGTTTCACCATGTTGGCCAGGCTGGTCTCAAAACTTCTGACCTCAAGTGATCTGCGTGCCTTGGTCTCCCAAAGTGTGTCTCATTTTCTTTTTAATCACTAACTCTGGAATTGCCCTTTCCCCAACAACCACCACTTGATTTCTTCCATTTCAGAGGATTTGCAATAGAGTTTAGATTTAGAAAGAATACTTTTGGAAGGAAGAAATTGCCCCCATCTCAATGGGGATAGAATCCCTTACTTCTTAGTGAGCCTGAATTACCAAATCTTGCCTGAATGGCATGTGGGGAATGTGGATATTAGCAGGAAATTTAGGTTGCAAAATGGGAGTTCCTCCATTGCACAGTGGCCTCCCCTTAGTAGGGTGGGGAGAAGGAGAGTGTGTATTATTGAAGCATTCACGGGTGACTGGATAAACTGCATGGAGTTCAGCAGGCTAAAGAGATAAACTCCTTCATTCCACATGCAGACATCCCGCTGCCGCCTAAAATCAATAGCCTTGTGTTTTTAGGCATCTCTGTCCAAGACTGTGTTTTGGTGGTATGGTTGTTTATTTTGGAGATGTAACAATAAATAACTGCAGAGAGGATATGAGACAAGGCCTCCTTGGGAAAGGCTACAGATTCTTTGGGGACATAAAGCTTCATGCATGTGGCCTCTAATAAGAGGAAATCACTATATGATAATATTTGCTTTTTCTACATTCCCTAAGGACAATAAAACAGAAACAGGAACAAGCAGTAGAAAAAAAGATCTGTTTGTTTGCCTAGTCAAGCCTTCTATTTTAGTAATTTTGCTTAAACAAGGGAATAAGGATGCTCGATCCTGAGTTGAGTCAGTGCCCTGAGATGCACCAGTCAGATCCACTGAACACCCAGGAGTTAGATGGTTATATCCGGTGGGGTGAGACCCACTCTTGCACCACAACAGCACCAGCTCTTTGAGGGACTTGGCAGGACCGTCCTGCATTGATTAGGTCTCTGGCCCATTTCATCTGCCACCATCTGAGAATGCCTGGTATAGAGTTTGGAGACAGGTTTGCAGCTGTGACGAAGAGGAAGGAAGAGTGAAAGTCTGAATACCTCCCTCTCACAATGGCATGTACTTGTTTGCCCACATGCAGGGGGCTTTATCGTCCCTAATCTCTTTGAGCATTGCTCTGTACGGGTTTTGGCCCATGCACAACCACCGCCACAAGAATCCACAAGCCAGAGCCAAATCTTACATCACCAGGAAGATGAATCATTCCCCATGCAAGACCTGCAGCCACAGAGTCCATTGCTCAAGGGAGAGAAAGGCGTGCTGACTGCATCCTAGGGGGTGACCCGTACCCCTTACCTAGAAGGGAAAATGTCTCCCAAGGAGTCCCTGAATTACTCAGAGCTCATCAAAGAAAGAACTCTACTTCCCTGGAGAGTTGTTTATTTTTCTTCCTCATTACAATGCATAACAGTATCTTTTCTGAAATGTTGATTCGGAGATTCTGAACTTATTTGTGAGGCTGCTTTCATTGTAGCTTGCAAAAGAGTTAGATTTTAAACAGCCCAGCAGGAAGGATCTTGTAGTCTAATATCCTTAACAAGGAAGGGGTAGTGCCAGAGAGTCAGGGAACAGTTACATTACTGACATTTTCTAAGGAATTATTAAGGTGGACAAAGATGGACAAATAACTATAAAAGCCTTGAGCCACTGCATTAAAAATAGAGAGCTTTAATGAGAAGCGGTCCCCTACTCATCCAAAAGAGCAGGGTGGAGGGGAGTCACACTGGAATTAATTATACTTTAAATCTCAGAGGAAGATTCCTCTCATGTTGTAGTGGACAGAAATGAAGAATGAACTTTATTATCTGATCAGAGGTGGAGTCAGAATTTGCTGAGGCGATACATATGGTTGGTGGGAATGAAGAAAAAAGGGCAAGTTTAAAATCAGCCCAGGAAAGGCTTATTTTCATTTACTTATTTGGTTTCAAAGCAACCGAATCCTCCCCAGTGTGGACTGCAATTGACATTTGTTTTACAAAGAAAGAAAACAACAAGAAAGAAAGTATAAACCAGGTATCCCGGTCCCCTGAGGAGCTGTGACCCCCAGGACTCACCCTCACAGTCTTTCTAAGCAAAGGTATACTTTGTGGGGCCACTGACATGCTGGGCTAGTCTGGGTCCTCTGGGAAATTGATGCCAGGATGAGGTCAGTGTGGGTACGGGGGCACCTTTGTGAGAGAAAATAGAGCAGGAGCCACAGACCCCTAGTGAATGCCACCCAGAGTGAAGGAGGCCGAGAAGGAAGAAGGTTGGGTTCAAATATCCAAGAGAGCTGTGCAGTTCAAGGAAAGTTCCGTAAGACCACTGGGGAAGCCTTCAGTCAAAGTCAGGTCCCACATGTCAGAGACGTGTCAAGTTTCCCAGGGTGCTCCGCTATGCTCAACCATTGGCTGGGTTCGGCTCGTAAGAAGGGTGACCTTGAGTTAATGCAACTGTGGATTTCAGGATGAGCTGCTGACCACCTTTGTCGATTACACTTCCAGGAGTTGGAGGTTTGCAAGATGCATTCTCATGGTCACTGCAGTTCTTCATGGAGCATTCTCAAGAGCAGGATTATCCTCTGTGCAGTTGGAAGCAAACTTGAAGATATTGTTCCAACTGTTTCATTGTGTAAATAAAAAGACTCGGGTAGATGGGACTAGATGATTTCCAGGACTGGGAGACCCTGGAATGGGGGAACTAATTTTTTCTAAACCTGGATGTTTCTAAAAACATCTAAAAACAGGAATCATCTAAAAACATCAATCTAAAAACACTGGAATCAGACAGATTTGAGTGTGAACCTGAGCTTGGTCCTTGTACAGTGGTCCTTGGATGACAGTGAATCAGATCTTCAATCTCTGTGAGCTTCAGTTTAATTACTTATCCTAGGAATATCCCCCCAAAGAAAGGAAATCAGTATTCCAAAAACATGCAGGTTTTTAGAACTCCAGAACTACTCCTTCCATTGAGCTAACTATACTAACAAAGTTGTGTGCTAGGTCACAATTTTTTTAAAAAAAGTAAGGATTATATATCTGATAAAAATGTATACATTCTAGAAAATTTGGAAAACAAACAGAAGTAACAAGAAGGGGAACATATTATTCAGAACATGTCCAGCCTCAAGTTCCTAACTACTTGGTGTGTTTTTTTATAGATTTTTTTTCCTTATGCCTTTTTTACACATCAAAGTTTATATTACATGAAACTTGAATCCTGATTTTTTTTCACATGCCAATATGACCTCAACGTTTCATATATTGTAAACATTTCAGAAACTTAATATGTATGACAATACAACTTATTCATCTTTTGATTCAGCCACTGTGAAATATCTGGGCAAACAAAGGAAAATTTAGGGACATTTAAATTGAGTATAATCTTTTTTTTTTTTGAGATGGAGTTTCGCTCTTGTTACCCAGGCTGGAGTGCAATGGCACAACCTCGGCTCACCGCAACCTCCGCCTCCTGGGTTCAGGCAATTCTCCTGCCTCAGCCTCCTGAGTAGCTGGGATTACAGGCACGCGCCACCATGCCCAGCTAATTTTTTTTGCATTTTTAGTAGAGACAGGGTTTCGCCATGTTTACCAGGATGGTCTCGATCTCTTGACCTCGTGATCCACCTGCCTCGGCCTCCCAAAGTGCTGGGATTATAGGCTTGAGCCACTGCGCCTGGCCTAAATTGAGTATAATCTTATAAGGAAAATTTTCTGAAACTTACTGTCTCAACCTGGGACATTTATCAGGTGGACAAAATTTGTAACAATGCTTCTAGTTTATATTTTGGAATATCCTTCCTCTAACTCTTAAAGAAAAATATTCAGATTGGCCTTTTAAAATTCACAGTACTTTTTGGCAGGATATTATTTCTCAATTGTTTCAATATACCTGATTTCTGTATCTACTTGTTTGTGTTTAGAGTTTTTGTTTTGTTAGCTCTTTGGAAGTTGAAACGGGTTTGCAGTTTTCAGACTAAGTGACTTAGTGAAAGAGAATTCTTTCAGGCAAGACTTTCTTAGTAACTGAATTTCAGGAAATGGAGGATGTAATAAAAGTGGTTAAAAGCATGAGCTTTGGAATCAGACAGATTTGAGTGTGAACCTCAACCTGGTTCTTGTACAGTGGTCCTTGGATGACAGTGGATCAGTTCTTCAATCTCTGTGAGCTTCAGTTTAATTACCTATCCTGGGAATATCCCCCAAAGAAAGGAAATCAGTATACTAAAGAGATATATGCACTCCTATGCTTATTACAGCACTGTTCACAATAGCCAAGATCTGGAAGCAACCTGTGCCCATCAACACATGAATGGACAAAGAAAATGTGGTACATATACACAAGGGAGTACTATTCAGCCATAAAAAGAATGAACTCCTATCATTTGTAATGACGTGGATGGAACTGAAGGTCATTATGTTAAGTGAAGCAAACCAGGCACAGAAAGGCAGACTTCACATGTTCTCACTTATTTGTGAGAGCTAAGAATTAAAACAAAATAATTACAATGTTTTGAAATTTTCATTCTCATTTTAATTTTAATTTTGGTCCCATTTCATAGGAAATAGACCATAAATCTCATTTGACTTATGTAAAGATCAAAAGGATAGAATGCAGAGAAAGTACTTCACACAGATGTGGTATTCAGTTGGGTACCAAACAAAATGACCATTATTATTGTCTCAGGCTTTAGTCTGTTAATGTCTTGTTTACCCTATTTTTTAGTCTGTTTTAACCTGAATGATGTATCTTGTTCATGTAGTAAACCCAGACATTTCCTTGCTTTGTCAATGACAGTGACAAAGTCCTTTTGTTAACACCTATCTCTAATTGATGTCCTCATTATCAATCAATCAGATGTGGTTTATTACTGCAAATATACAACACTTTTAGAGGAAAGTACTGAGTATTCAGTTTATGCCTTATTTATGCTTGAGCTATTAATTGTGATTAGTGTCTAATCACACTTGTTCTGAAGAGTTGAATCCTAAGCTCCTAGCACAGGTAATGGAAGAAAGTCTGGTTTAACCTAACTCAAGGCCCTAACCCATAGCTTTCTGACACACAGGGATCCCATATGTTCCCCAGATTCTGGTGACAGAGTGAGCTGTCCTGTCCTTTGGTGTCCTGTCCCACCAAGCTGTCCTAGCTTGGTGTCAGCTTGGCTCTGGCTACAGAAGTAAGCTGGCTGTGGCCTATGCTCCCCTATAGCTGGGTCAAAGTCCAGTTGCTCGAGTACCTGTAGTGGCTGTGAGTGAGGTATTTTGTCCCAGAATTTTCCATGTTGCACGAAGCTGCTGCAATAGCAAAAGCCCTGTTTCAAGGGTCCTTCTCTCCACTTGGTTAGCTAGACTGTGTCTTGTCATGATATTAAAAAAAATCTCATGAAGATATGAGAATACCTTTGAGTTGCAAAGAGTATAAAGAACAATTTAGTCATATTTAAAAATCTTAGATTACAACCTTACCCCACTAAAAACTCAATAGACAGGCCAGGTAAGGTGGCTCATGCCTATAATTCCAGCACTTTGGGAGGCTGAGGCAGGTGGATCATCTGAAGTCAGGAGTTCAAGACCAGACTGGCCAACATGGTGAAACCCCATCTCTACAAAAAATAGCTAGGCATGGTGGTGGGCACCTGTAATCCCAGCTACTCGGGAGGCTGAGGCAGGAGAATTGCTTGACCCCAGGAGACGGAGATTGTAGTGAGCTGAGACCACACCATTGAACTCCAACCTGGGCAACAAGAGTGAAACTGTCTCAAAAAAAAGAGAGAGAGAGAAAAGAAAACCCTCAATAGACAATGCTGCTTCATCTTTTGGTACTGAATATTGCAGTAGCATTGAACACTACTGTAATTTTTATACCATTGTTGAGAAATAGTATTCTTGCTTGGGTGCTTAAAGAATTGTTAAAAAGTCCTATGAGCTAGAGATTTTAATAATTTCTTCCTATTCCCTAATGCTTCATAGAGAATGCTTTATCCTTAGCCCTGTGGGACAGCTCTAATGACTGTATGACCCTGCTCTTTTGGACACAGATAATGGGCCATGGATGGATAACTGACCAGAGCTGGACCATTAATAATCTTACCCAGAAATCTGTAACTGGGGAATTAGACTGAGTTTGCTGCAGGAAGTTGAATTCAGAGATAGTGTAGACTCAAGGGCTGATGTTTTCTTTGGGGGCAGCCATTGTCAACCATGTAAAAATAAGTAAATAAGCAGAGAAGCCAGTTTGTAGAGAAAGTTGAATGAAGCAGTCATAGAGTGAAAGTGAGAGGTAGCTGTGTGTGTGTGTGTGTGTGTGTGTGTGTGTGTGTGCGTGTGTGTGTGTGTGTGTGTGTGTGAGAGAGAGAGAGAGAGAGAGAGAGAGAGAGAGAGAGAATGCCCACTGGAGACATTGCCAGATAACACATCGCAAGGTGCAGTATCTTGAGAGTAGAGAATTTTCTTCTTTGTAACTCCCCTCTTTACTGGCTCCAGCAACTCTAGCCAGCCAAGTGCCTGGTCCCATCTGTGCATGTCTAGGGGAGAGCAGATCCGCTGCTTCCTCTTGGATGAACTGATGGCAGTGGGCCTCAGTGGCACTCAGTGCAGGGCTTTAGAGAGATGGGAAGGCAAGTTGGCCACTATTCCCCTGATGAGGGACCCTTAGCCTTGCTTTGGTGTGAAATAGCCTTTGGAGCTATCTCAGAAGAAAGAGAAGCTGGGGTCTGGAATTTGGGTAAAAATGCCTTAGAGGCCACGAGGGGCTGAGTTAGAGGCAAGCCTGGGGTGGTTGGGAAAGCGATGGAAAGTGAGAATCTCCTGTACCTTTCAGATACTGTATTTTTCTAAATCCAGTGCCCTGCTTTACTCCTTCTTAAAGACCATGTAACAGTGAGAGATAGGGGATTTGGGGAACTTCAATGTTGAGGCAGGAAAGTCAGGGGCTCCTGTTGGCAGATTAGAAGTAGAGTGTAAAAGAGAATGAGGGCTTAGTGGACCCAATCAAGCAATTGAGAGTCTGGGCTCTCAGTAACACCTCCCAGTCCATTCACACTCTTCACATCTAGAGAATGTTGTTTGTTATAACCTGAGCCAAAAGGTTGAGAAAGGATGAGACCCAGTGAAACAAAAGGCAAGGAATCATTCCCTTCACGCCCCAGCTGATCACTGGACACAGAGGCACGGTTTCCTTGTTCCCCTCACTGTTTCCTGGAATGAATTAATAAAATGGCACCATGGGTGGCGGTTCTCCTTATCCTAGCCAGGGGCAAGAGCTCAGCTGGAGTCTAACTGAGCTTGGGGGACATCGGGTATAGGATTTTGGCCCTTGCTGGTAGATATTTCACCTCTACAGAAAGATGCCATAATCTCTCCATAGAGTGTTTGGATCTTTGTACATAGATTTTTTTTTTAAAAGGAGATGGTGGGCCTTGGAGAATGTTTCAAATTTCTGCAAAGCACTAAAAGCATTGATGAGAGCTGTCTGCATGATGATCAGATGTTTAAAAATTATGTCAGAGATCGTGAGCAATTCCAAAGTCTCAATAATTATTGTATACCAAATAGCTTTGTATCCCAAATAGCTAGCTTATTTCTAACTGAGAGAAGATTGAAAAGCCATTCAGTGTCTTGGGAAATTCAGTCAGAGTTAAAAATTAAGCTTGCTGTTGAGGAACAGAGAAGTTGCCTAAGTCATTCAGCAACAATGGAAATTACATCTCTAAATTGTATACGCTCTTGAGAATACTACTTTGTCTTAAGTGCCAATAAGGTTAACAGCCCAAGTGACACATGAACTATTTAAATTATCTACACATAGCTTCAGTTTCTTATCAAGCCACAGAGACTTTACAAAGTGGCTCTGTTTTCTTACATGGGAAGAACATCAATGAATTAGTGCAGAAGTTACAGCAATTCCAATGGTGTTGATTTGTTTCCCTGGCCAAACAGTAGGATCAAATAGCTTTTGCCTATATGTTTTTCATTATTTAAGGCTAAAATCAGAATAAAGTCACTTCTGAAATGAAATATTAGATTTGACAAAAGCAAAGTATTCTTAGCTACTGAAATCATCATCTTTACCCGTTTGATCTCTTTGACTTGTAAAGCGTGAAAGGTCAAGGAAGCTAAAGGCAAATTAAAATCGTTTGGTACAAAATGTGAGAAGACATTATAAGGTATTGTATTGCCTCAGTTGTGCATGTCCATTCAGCTAAAAATTTGTTGTGCACCTACTATATGCCAGGCATTTAAGACATGTGTTCATTACTGTATAGGGGTACAATGGGGAAACAAATCCAAGGTTCTTCCTTCCTGAAACTGACATGTAATAATACTAACAAAGAACTCATGTAATATGAAATTTTACCATGGCCAGTGTGGCTTGATAGTTGACAGCCCTGGGTGGTAAATTAAGAAACTAGACTTTTAAACCGATGGCTTGCCACCCAAAGAGCTATGTGTTCTCAGGAAAGTACCTGATAGTTTCCATTAACTGCCCTAAATCTTCTAAAGGGCAGGGCTAGCATCTGACTTGCCGAGGTCCCCTAAATTGCCTAACAGATTCCTCTGTCTGATAGATGTGCAATAAATGCTTGGTGAATGAACAGATCTCACATTCTCTGACATTTCTATCGTTCTATTCATTCTCCATGGCAGATTGCTTTTGCCATGGGGAGTCAAGCTCTCCATCTCTGACATGCCAGGTTTTAGATTAATCCCTTAGAAAAGGAATGCAGGAGAGATGTCCTTCCTTCCTTGCTCCACACACATATGAAAAAAAGCCATTCACTCTTTGAACTGGTATTTCCCTATCTTATCTATTTTGGCCACAGTGCTTCTAACCAGGATGAATTTCACTGATCGTCCAGTAACTCTTCTTATCTGTTTACTGACTAGGGTCATCCAGCAGCCATCTGCTTGATGCTCTTAATCCCAGTATGCAGGTTACCTCCCTGCAAATGTCCCTGTAAACAATGACTAAGTCAACTTTAAAATCCTGTATTATAAGTAAATAGAAGATTTTTTCAAGAATGTCTTTTTCAAGACATTTCAAGAAGGGGAGAATAAAAGCAATGGCAAATTACTTTTGCACCAACCTAAATTCTGCACTTTATACTTACCTAAATACTAACGTAGATATTTACCTAAATACAACTATACTTACCTTAATACTATAGTAATACTTACTATACTTTTACCTAAACACATTCTGTAATTACTTTACTCTGAATCTTCATGGGCTCTGCATGTACAAAAGTATTGCTCAATTACTTTTGCATGAACCTAAATACATGCAGAGCCCATGAAGATTCTGATTCCTTGGTAGCTGTTCGTCTTTCATTCTGACTCCTCCTCTCCTGGCTCTGCTGACCCCAGAACCTGGGACCAGGTCCGTCTTGCATATCACTTGTCCGAGGACAAGTCTACTTGCTGAACAAATGAATCAATGCCTCCAGGCTCGGTCTTTTTCTTTTCTATTTCATTTTCTTACATTTCTGTGTGCCTCTCTCAGTTAACAACCAGTTTATTAGTCTTAACTATCATGTTTGTAATCATCACTATGTTACATTTTGGTATAATTTCAGTGCTGGCATCTATATCTAAATCTAAATCTAAAACTAAGTGGAACTAAAGTCTCTAGCCAAACAAGGCAAATATATTGCAGCTATCATCTAAATAAATCATTGACAGATGCCTTTGAAACAATTGGTGAGACTTGGATATGGAGGAGTAGCTATCCATAGAGACTTGGATATGGAGTAGCTATCAGAAAATTATCAATAATCTTCTTAGTAGTAATATTGTGATTATGTAGAAGAATGTCTTTACTTTAAGGAGATGGATAACTATAATATTTAGAAGTCATGATGTCTTTCAAGTGACTTGAAATACCTGTTTATTGTCTCTCTATCTACCAGTTATCTAGATAAAACAAATACAGTCGGGCACAGTGGCTCATGCCTATAATCCCAGCACTTGGGAGGCTGAGGCGAGTATATTGCTTGAGTCCAGGAGTTTGAGACCAGCCTGGGCAACAGGGCAAAACCCTGTCTCTACAAAAAATACAAAACTTAGCCAGGCATGGGGCATAAACCTGTAGTCCCAACTACCTGGGGAGGCTGAGATAGGAATATCACTAAAGTCCAGGAGATCAAGTTTGCAGAGTGAGTTTCTATTACAAACAAAACAAAACAAAACAAAACACTCCAATATGGTGGAGTGTTAAAAATTGTGATTCTTGATGGTGGATCTATGTGTAATTTTCATTCCCTTCTTCTATATGCTTGAGAATCTCCATAAAAGCATTTTAAAAAGTGATATAGCAGATGTTTCTAATCTTGGGGACAAGTATGAACTGACCTTGTTCAGGGTCGCTTCCCACCAGAATCACATTTGAACCATGAGTGTTGGAGAACAATCTTTCCTTCAAGAAAAAAAGTCTCCCATCTTCCCTGGCAGCCTATTCTGTATTTTCATCATCTTTGCAGTCAAGAAGTTCTTTCTTCTGCCTATTTCAAATGGTAATGAAATCAGTTTGGCTCTCAGCTATTTAGGTATCTTCTGATTTCATAACTTGAGGGTTTGGAGAATGTGTTAGATTTTGACTTTTCTTCAAGATTCATGTTCCCATGGGCATTCTGGAATGGCCGGTAGGAGAGATTTCTCTCCAGTGTGGTCTGATATTTCTTTGGAAACTCTGCAGGGAAACAGCACACTGGACTCTGATGCTGAGCCACACAGCCACATGGCTGTCCCTCAACTTCATTCATTCCCTCCTCTGTGTGTTCTGTCTAAAAGAGCATCCCATTACTCTCTCTCTGTTTCCTTGATTTATTTTATTTTTTTTGAGACGGTGCCTTGCTCTGACGCCCAGGCTGGAGTGCAGTGGCATGATCTTGGCTCACTGCAACCTCCGCCTCCCAGGTTCAAGCGATTCTTCTGCTTCAGCCTTCTGAATAGCTGGAAGTACAGGTGCATGCCACCATACCCAGATAATTTTTGTATTTTTAGTAGAGACAGGGTTTCACCATATTGACCAGGTTGGTCTTGAACTACTGACCTTGTGATCTGCCAGCCTCGGCCTCCCAAAGTGTTGGGATTATAGTCGTGAGCCAGTGCACCCAGCCTTATTATTATTTTTTAAATTAGCATTGGTTGCTGCCTTATGTTACACATTAGTTTTTCTTTTCTTTTCTTTTTTTTTTTTTTCTGAGACGGAGTCTTGCTGTCACCCAGGCTGGAGTGCAGTGGCATGATCTTGGCTCACTGCAAACTCCATCTCCTGGGCTCAAGCTATTCTTCTGCCTCAGCCTCTCAAGTAGCTGGGACCACAGGCATGTACCACCATGCCTGGCTAATTTTTGTATTTTTAGTAGCGAGGGGATTTCACCATCATGGTCAGGCTGGTGTTGAACTCCTGACCTCAAGTGATCCGCCTGCCTCAGCCTCCCAAAGTGCTGGGATTATAGGTGTGAGCCACCGCACCTGACCACACATTTCTTATTTACTTATTGTCTGCCTGTTCCATTAGCATGTATACTGTGAGGGTGTGGCCTTGGTCTGTGTCAATTTGGATTTCAATTTGGACTCAGTGTTTCGAGTTTGTAGCGTGTTTCTTTTTTGGCTTTGATGTCTTCCTGGGATGATTATCCTTCATTAAGGATATTTCCTGCTAGTCAGTTTCATTCTAAAGGAGCCACCATTATAAGAGACACTTCATTAGGAGTTCCATGCTTAGGGGCATCCAGGCAAACACCAAGAGGTCATTCTCTAATCGTATTTAATTTATAGGATCTCCTAGAAACAGAATAGCTTTAGCTAAGTGCCCACAAATACTTTCCTCAAGTGAAATGTGATTGCATTCTACTAATATGAACAAAACATGCTTTCCTTCCCATAGAGAACTGGGTTACTGAACTGAATGCCAGAGAATAGGAACAGAGCAATCTTAGGTATTATTATTAGCAATGTGCTATCTTTGTGAAAAACCATAGTTTCCAAATGACACAAATGATCTCATCTTCCTTGGAATTATTCTGCAGTGGCCAGTTTGGTGTTTAAGGGACCTAGGGAAAATTGAGAAATGTGCCCTTCTAGAGGTGTATTTGTTGTTCAAGACCTTGTGTGCACATGCCCTGTGGTAAAGATATGTTCTGGCCTGGAAATGTATGTGTGTGCATATGTATACGCATGGACACATACCACATACAAAAACACATACATACACACACAGAGGCACCAACTAAATATATGAGCTTGCACACTGGAATCCAGGCTGAAAAATGCTGCTCCATCCTGGATGTGCTCAGATGGCTGGGGGAGAGTGGGGATCTGGTATATTTTCAAGGTTCTGTTTTGGTGTCAGATTGAGTGGCGATAGAGCAGCCATTAATTTAGCAGAGCATCTGGGATCTTTAAAGCCAGGAAGAGCTATACGATTTATCAATCTTAATTTGCTTGCACTGTTGTTAGACAGAGAAGATCTCTGGGAAACTGTGACAGGCCCCAGATGTTCTCCATTCGGCTGATATCACACACACCAGCAAAGGCTGCTGTGCCCCCACCCCCAGCTTCCTCAGTCTCCCTTAAGCCTTGTCCCTTGCACTTGGGCTTTCTGTGCTAGTGCCTGGCCAGTATTCACTAGCAGAAATGCCCTCATTCAGTTAGAACTCACTGGGCCAACCTCCTTGCAACAGGACACTATCCTGTTGGAAGCCACTGGCACTGAGGGCCAGGGTGAAACTTTCAATCAAGAAAACATTTGTGTTCTTAATTAGAGAAATGAGAAGAAATGAGCCAACCCACCCAGAAATGCTCTTCTGGGTCAGCCATATCTGAGGACCCATGGAAGAGCTATAATTGTCACTTGGTTATTTTAAGTTCCTTGAAGGTAGGACTTGAATGTAACATGCAATTTATCTTCCTACAGTTTCTCCTATTATGTCATATACGCCAATTTTCAATTAATGTACACTGGATCACTGGGCTCTCACCAACTTATCCATTTTCATACATTCTCCTTGAAAAGGAGGGTCTTAGTTCTGCAGGGTGAAAAATAAACAAACACATTCCTCTCTTCTTTAGGTTGTTGGTTTCCAACTACGTGTACCATCCCGGGTAAACAGGAGATAAGACAGACAGCATTTTTGGCTCCACAAACTTTAAGGTCTGGTGGTTGAGACAGAGAAGTAAATAGCTGCTACACACGAGTGATAAAATTAGAGGATTGGGGAGGGAGAAGTCCTGTGTTTTCTGAAAGAGGATAGCTGATTTTTTAATTCTTGTTTAGGGGTTGAGAGGAGGAAGCCACATTTATTTTGATTCTTGAAGCATGAGAAATGAGCCAGGTAAAGATGAGGGGTGACTCTTGGCACAAAGTTTACAAAAAAGTTGAGCATGGCATTTCGTTGTTGTTGCAGTTGTTTTGATGCCAGGGAGAGAAGGAGTGATTTCCCTTCATTTTCCTGGTAGTGACCTAGGCATGGAAAAAGGAAGTGACACTTCTGCTACACGTAAGCATCAGCTTCTTGGCATATGCACTGTTCCTTTGAACTAAGTCATTCTATTTCAGAAGGCTTCAGTATAAATGGAAATGCTTCTGGAGAGAGGTAATATAAATTACCCATTAGCAATTTCAAATGACTTAAATTATTTCTTGATGTTTTCTAGTCACTTTTCTGGGCTCTGATGAAATGAGCAATGTAGCTATTAATTTTAGTTATTTCCTTATTTTGAGACAGAGTGTTACTTTTGTTGCCCAGGCTGGAGTGTAGTGGTGTGATCTCGGCTCACTACAACCTCCACTTCCCAGGTAAGTATAGTAGCAAGTGATTCTCCTGCCTCAGCCTCCCAAGTAGCTGGGATTACAGGCACTTGCCACCACAACCGGCTATTTTTTTTTTAATTTTAGTAGAGACAGAGTTTCACCAAGCTTGCTGGGCTGGTCATAAACTCCAGAACTCAGGTGATCCTACCTCCTTGGCATACCAAAGTGTGAGGATTACAGGGATGAGCCCCCATGCCCAGCCATGAATTTTGAAAGGAAGAAGTGAAGTTCAGAAGAAGGAAGGAAAAACAGAGACGGTAAGGTGTTGAGTTTCCCCAGTTGGGTTTCAGGAACTCTATTTCAACCTGGTGTTATTAGGTCTGACATTTACTCCTCTCAAAAGGTCCCATGCTAAAATAAGTTGGGAAAACACATGTTTAAAGGAAGTGAAAGTTTATTTATAGTAGGCATTTTTGGAGCTTTCATTATGCCAAATGCAACGTGACTCTTCAAGAGATGTTATAACATTAAACATCGTCTAAATGTGTTTGACCTCAGAATGTCTCTTTTTTTGGAAAGGAATTAGTGTTTCAGGCAACACACTTTGGGTGATTCTGGTCTGGTCTATGGAGTAGTTGAGAGGATGGACAACTCCTGGAAGGGCCTACACTGTGTCATTGCAATGGCCAAAGCACTACATGGTGGAGGGTGTTAGACTGACTCATTTGTACCCAAGATCAGACTGATTTCTTGCATGAATATATGTTTGTGCCTTTTGATAACCTAGTGTGGATTTAAGAATATGTTAGTTCTCTAAACAATCCTCCCCCAATTTATTTATTTTTTGTGATTTATTATTATTTCGAGATTAAAAATTTTCCATTATGCGCCCGAAAATGAGGTAGATCCCCAGAGTGTCTGAGCTCTCATGCAATAGCTTTCCGGCCACATGTGCAAACTTCTTCTGTAAAAGTACCAGGCAATCCATCTTGTCCACTTGACCTCATTTATCTTGCTTCATTTATCAGTTCATCTTGGAAACACACTTTCACCAAGCTGACCAGGACTATTTATATACACTTGGAAGACATTCCACTGGAAATTACTCTCCAACTGCTCTGTTCAGTATAGCAGGGAAGTGGTAATAGGACCCTACTATTTCATCACTATGTTTTCCTTAAGATAGTTTCCCGTGGTGTTATCAGCTGGTTAAAGATTAAGAAAATCTCCTGCAGGCATTTCCAAACTTCCTTCCAACTCTTTTTGTTTATTCTAGAGTAAGAAAAATTTATAAAAGATGAGAAGGCAAAAATCTAAGAGAGGAAAGAGGGGGAAAGCTATTTGTTTTCTTTATTTCAACTATTTAGATGTCTACTATGCACAGGAGGCTGTTGGGCATTGCAAAAAGTGGAAAGGGATATGATGTAGCCATGTGGTCCTTGCTATTAGGAGGTTGACAAGAGAGGAAAACAAGATAGCTGCATAATTGATTAACTATCAGGCAGCTAAAGGCAAATACGAGATAACATCAAAATGCCAGAGGGAGAATTTTCTGTAAAGACTTCATGAGAGGCTGGGCATGGTGCCTCATGCCTGTAATCCCAACACTTTGGGAGGCTGAGACAGGTGGATTACCTGAAGTCAGGAGTTTGAGACCAGCCTGGGCAACATGGTGGCACATGCCTGTAATCCCAAAGCTACTCAGGAGGCTGAGGTAGGAGAATCACTTGAACCTGGGAGGTGGAGGTTGCACTGATCCAACATTGAGCCTCTGCACTCCAACCTGGGCAACAGAGTGAGACTCCACCAGAGTCCCTGGGTCTAGTGCTGGCTCAGATTTCTGGGAATGCCACAAGTCCATACTGTTCTATAGCAGGGAAGGTTCTAGGGATTAGGTATGTCCTTTCTGAAGACTGATTGCCATGCCTTGCCAAGGGCACGCATGGTGGTGAGAGAGGGCCAGAGAAAGTGTGGCGGGCTTTTGGCCTCTTTCATTCTGATTTATACTCAGTACCAGTCCACTTCCTATAAAAGGAAAATTTCTACATTCAAAAAATTATATACCTATGTTGTTCAATTGCTCCTAAAATAAGAATGTGAGAAATGACTGACTGCAAATGTGAATGCTGGTGACTAGGACACGGTGTGAAATGTTCATTTTCGGAAGGAATGAGACATTGTTGGTGCATACCATGAAATCCTTTTAATATTTTTAGGGTCGGGAGAAAAGGGACTTTTACTCTGGTACCAGGCATGGATCTCATTCCTACCCTTTCTTAAAGAGAGTGCACTTGAGTTCACCATGTTTTCATTCATGCGTTTGTGTGCTTCCAGCCACTGAAACTGTCTAGCTATTTTAACTCAATCCAGTCCCCCAAAATACCACTCACCAGAAACAGATCAGGAAAAACAAGAAGAAGCAAGGTTTAGATTAAGCCTGTGAGGTGGGGGAAATGGTTACACAGGTCAAATTCCACTGAGGCAAGATTTGGACAAAATCTACTATGGTCTGCATTTTCCTACTGATTGATAGTTTTCCTGAAGTAGGTTTTCTCTTTAGGGTGCAACCATCTTGCATTATTGTGCATTTCTGTGGTGACCAGATTTAACCTATAAATAGAACTTGCATGACTTTATTCTTCTGGGAATTAGGAGCAAATCGGCCCTAAACTCAGCTTTCATAGGTGACTTCTCAAATTATGGTCAATGTACAGTTTCTGCTTCCTTTGTCGGGAAACAACACATTTTTGCATGGTGGTGTCATCAAAAACTTTGCAATACAGGGAATTTCCCTAAAATGCTGTGATTTTGTTTAAGGATGTCTTCAGGCAGCTGCTTTCTGCCCTGAGTTTGTAAAAAGAAACCCAGATTTCTTTCTGGAGGTGTAAACAGAGTTACTCCTATGGAGAAGCAAGACCAGGGCATGTAAAAATGAGTACTTCATTAGTTTTCAATTATGTTTTATGATTTTATGTGTCTGCATTCTTGAATACAAGTGGTCCTCAGGAAAGTAAAAATATGAATCTTTCAGTTTAACTTCTAATATGGAAAAATACCTTGTTTGACCATGAATAGTTAAAAAGAAAATCAGTGTGTCCGGGTGTGGTTGCTCATGCCTGTAATCTCGGCACTTTGGGAGGCTAAGGCAGGAGGATCACGAGATCAAGAGATTGAGATTTTCCTGGCTAACATGGTGAAACCCCGTCTGTACTAAAAATACAAAAATTAGCTGGGTGTGGTGGCTCATGCCTATAGTCCTGGCTACTCAGGAGGCTGAGGCAGAAGAATGGCTTGAATCCGGGAGGTAGAGGTTTCAGTGAGCTGAGATCGTGCCGCTGCACTCCAGCCTAGCAACAAAGTGAGACTTGGTCAAAAAAAAAAAAAATCAGTCTTCCCAAATCAAAATGAGATTGCATGTACAATGAACACATCAATGCGTATCTGACATTTTTTTGTTTTGCTTCATTTTTTTTTTGACTGGCAGCTTGTCTTGTGACAAATCCCAGGAGGCTACAAAACCCCCTTAGTGGTGAACACAAGACATTTATTGAGTGACTAGACAGGCTGAGACACAGTGATAGGCGCTAGTGACACAGAGTGACACTTGGACACTTTTCTGGTGATACTTGGCAAACAAAAAGTCCTTGTCCCAAAGGCTGACAATTGGGGAGATGGTGAAATGAACACAGAACGAGTATGCATGATGCTAGAAGAAAAAACAGGGAGCCAAGTAACCCAGATGAGGAGCGGTGCCAGAAGGTCACAGAGCCTTTCAGGAGGTCATGATGTCTGAACTGATTCTGGACAGAAAAGTAGAAGTAGGTCAAATAAAGAAGGGGGATTAGAATGGTGTTCCAGGCAGGGAACAGCACTGGCAAAGTCACAGGAGCAAGAGAAGTAATCCAGTGTGGGAAATAGACAGTTGCTTGTAGGCAGGAGGAATGTGGGAGGAAAATGGACAAGGCTGGTATTGTGAAGAATTGCCTATGCCCCATCCAGAGGGCAACGCATGGACACTGAGAAGCAGACAGAAGGGTCAGGGTGAGGGGCGGCTGCATGATCAGATTTGTGAGATGTTCTGATTGAACAGATACTTTGGAGGTTGGTCTGGAACTCCTGACCTCAGGTGATCCACCCGCCTTGGCCTCCGAAAGTGCAGGCGTGAGCCGCCACCACTCCCAGCCTACGCATACTTATAATAGCAATCATGTTGTGCATATTCACAACTGCATTTGTATGCATTTTTTTAAAAAAAACATGTGTTTCAGAGATCTTTCATGTTGTTAGTTATAACCACCATGGCAGCCACAGCTAACATTTATTGAACACTTTGTATATGTAGGGCACTGTTCTGACATTTTATTTAATTCTCACAACAAAGTGGGTGTTGTTAATTCTGCCTTTCAGATGACACTGAGGCACGGAGAGGTCAGGGGTACCAGTCACACAAATAGTAAGTGGTATAGTTGGGATCTGAGATCTGCCAGTCCAGCTTCAGTGTCTGTGAGCTCAAGAGTCTATCAGTACCATGTGATACTGCCTCTCAGGCGTCTCAACTATTGCAGTGTTTCTACTGCCTCCAAGACTCTTGAAGAACTTTAAGCTCCTTTTTGGTTATAAACTTAGAATTTAATTGGGCATTGCAAGCTCAAATGCACTAAGAGGCTAGGCAGGCATTGTAAATAAAAAATAATTAGAAACAATGGGACCCATGAGAAAATGGAGATTGTGTGCCCCAGTAGAGGCTTCCAAATTTGAAATTGTGAAAATACCATGGTCAAGCAAAACACATGTCTCAAGGCTGTATTGAGCAAGTGAAGCTGTGGGTGTGTGGGTGTGGAACCTTTGCTAAGTAATCTGCTCTTTAAAAACTGTACTATGTTTTAAGGAACCATCAATACTAATTGACTTTAGGTGGTTCCAAGATATTATTACAAGTAAGATGGCCGGGATATCTTGGTACATATATGCACTCATTTCTGTAGATTAGATATCAGGCAACGGACTCTGCTGAGTCACAAGCTAATAGATACTTAACATTTTATTATCTACTACCACATAAGCTCTACCAATTTGTATTCCAAACCACAGTGTATGAGACTGCCTATTTCTTTGCCAATACATGATTACATTCTTTTAGTTTTTGCTAATCTTTTAATAGTTAAAAAAAAGATGTCTCATTAAAAAAATTTTCATGTTCTTAATTACTAGTGAGGTTTTATATGCTGGTCATTTAAATTTTCTCTTCTGTGAATTGCCCACTAAGAATCTTTGCTGAGTTTTGTATTGGGTTCTTTGTTTTTTTCTTATTAATTTTGGGATTTACTTATATATTGTGAATATAAATTCACGGTCTATTTCAGGTAACATTAAAAAAAATCAGAGGGGGCCAGGAGCAGTGGCTCACGCCTATAATCCCAGCACTTTGGGAGGCTGAGGCGAGTGGATCACCTGAGGTCAGGAGTTTGAGACCAGGCTGGCCAACATGTTGAAACCCTTCCTCTACTAAAAATCTAAAATTAGCTGGGTGTGGTGGCTCATGCCTGTAATACCTGCTACTTGGGAGGCTAAATCAGGAGGATGGCTTGAACTCGGGAGGCAGAGGTTGCAGTGAGCTGAGATTGTGCCACTGCACTTTAGCCTGGGCAACAGAGTGAAACTCCATCCCCCTTGCTCCCCCCTATGAAAAAAATGAGAGGTGGCATCAAGTGTGGGTTATAAGCACAATACATGAAGCGAAGGTGTCTGGATTCTAATCTTGGCTGTGCCACTTACTAGCTGTGTGATCTTTGCTGAGTGGTTCAACCTCTCTATATTTGAGTTTCCTGGCTTGAAAAGTAGGAAGGATAATAATAGTGCCTACTTCACACTGTTGTAGTAGTAAATGAATAAGGACCTATTAGGTTGGCATCTGGCACATAATTAGCAGCATTTGAAGCAGTTATTACTGTATTATGGTTACTTTTTGCAAATATCTTCCTATCTGCTGTTTGTTTTCAACTTTGTGCTGCCTTTAGTATTAAGCAAATTTAACTTTATATATAGACAGGGTCTGTCTCTGTCGCCCAGGCTAAAGTACAGTGGCATGTTCATAGCTCACTGCAGCCTCCAACTTCTAAACTTAAGTGATCCTCCTACCTCAGCCTTCTGAGTAGCTAGGATAACAGGTGTGCACCACTATATCAGGCTAATTTTAATTTTTTTTTTTGTAAAGATGAGTTCTTGTTATGCTGCCCAGGCTGATTTTGAACTCCCAGCCACAAACAGCCATCCCACCTCAGCCTCCTAAAGTACTTGGATTACAGGCCTGACACACTGCTCCTGGCTGGAAGTTTGAAATTTTCAAATAGTAAAATCCATCAGTCTTTCTCTTCCAAGCTTCCGAATGTCATGTCTTTTCCGAAGGAGGCCTTCTCTATCTTAAGGTTATTTGTGAACAAATTCTGTTTATTTTACTACCTATGTTGCATTTCCCCGCTGTTTCCATTTGGAAATCATTTTCGTGTGTAGTGTGGAATAGAACTCTACCCACTCCATGAAGGAGGCATCTAATGTACAGTGTGTACCTGGTTCTCCTGGCTGGTTCTCCTCCAGAATGTTGCCATATCAGGGGCTTGGTTTCGTCTCTGTTGGCTGATGGGTACTCCGCAGTGGTGGTAGCCTGGCCAGTCTTGAGAAGGGAAAAGTCAATATCGTTAAGCTGGTGAATGGCTTCCATCCCACACCTTGTCAACTACTGCACATACTCTGTTCTGTGCCCCAGGGAGCTGACTACATTAGCCTGTCTTGGCCTCTGTCATCTGCTTGAGTCTGGCCAATGACAGATAATTGTTGGGAGATCAGAAGACAGAATGAAAGAGAGGTCAGAGTGTTGATTCCGCTTGCTCTTTCCCTGACTGGCCACAGGTTTGTCCTCTGTAAATAATCCTACTTTTAACATGCTTCAGTCCAATTCTTTGAATGTTCTCTAAGTGTCCTGCAGAGACTTTGATTCATAGAGCAATAGGAATACAATGAATGAAAATGTGAAACGATAAAGTTTTAGATGGAAGGAAAGCAGACAAGGCTGACACATACAATAGAATTTGATAGCAATTCAGCCAAAAATCTGTAAATGATAAGGAGACATTCTGAATGAAATCTTGAGTTGATGACCACTCTAATTTTTTGCCCATTTTGGGGGAAAGTTAATTGTTTTAGTGATTGCTAGTTGCTTTGGTACTATGGAGTGTTTAGTTGAGATTTAAAGTTTGCTGTCATGTGTTACAGAACAACATAATCTCCCAGGATGAATATTTATGTTATTTCTGCTGGGGGAGGAGGAAAGAATCCTGGAGAAGGAGGGAGTGGATGGTGCTACTGTCAACACATAATTCAACAAATTTTTTCAAGGTCCTGTGTTTCAGGGACCTATGATTCCAGTGTGATAACAAGGATAAAATGTGGCTTGAGCTACAGAAGCTTTAGAAGAATTTTTAGTGATTGTATTAAAAAACCATTTGACCTGGGTCCTACCACTTGCCCCATGCTTTAAACTCCTTCAAAAACAACCTCATAAGAGCTGCGTGACGGATGGCTGTATTTTTACCTACTCCTATAAATCAGGGCACCGTGCTATAGACCTGGTCAAGACAAAACCGTAGAAAGGTTGAATTAGCAACTCAGTACACCTTCTGTAATGGTATATTATTTATAGATGAATAATAGTTACAGAGTGGAAATCCATCCTACACAATTGTGATTATCTCCTTATTTCTCATTTAACTGACTTACAGAAACTGCCCATTTCTCCCTCTAATTTGTTTTGGGCAGTCTGGTACTTACTACTGATTCAACTACCAAGAAGTTAGCAGGAAGTGATTAAAATCTAAATACTGGCTGGGTGAGGTGGCTCATGCCTGTAATACCATCACTTTAGAAGACCGAGGTGGGCGGATCACAAGGTCAGTATATCAAGACCATCCTGGCCAACATGGTGAAAGCCGTCTCTAATAAAAATACAAAAATTAGCTGGGTGTGTTGCTGGCACATGCGTGTAATCCCAGCTACTTAGGAGGCTGAGGCAGGAAAATCGCTTGAACAGTTGCTGTGGTTGGGGGAGAGGAATGTGGGATGGGGGAGGTGTTGTTGTTTAGGGATTTATGTGTAGAGTGGTGAGCCACCTGATTCTGTGTCATGGAAATGTGTTCCTGCTGGACTCCAGGCAGAAGATCCATTTCCCATCCATTACGTCCCTGCGAAGGCTGTCTCCTTCAGTGTCTTAGTCACCTACAGGGAATGTACACGGAGTTCAGTTAGAAGAACAGAGAGCAACAGAATTTTCAAGACACAGCTAATATTTTTCAACCCAATTAGGAGAAAAATAAAGCCTCCATAGAAATAAATAATAATGAAGTATTTAAATACTACTTATTGATTAGCTTATTTATGGTCTTTTCATCCACAAAATTGTAAACTCTGTGAGAAGGGAACATCTTTACCAGTCTATATTGGGTGCCTAAGCAGTGCTTGGCCTATGGTTGTTACTCAATGGCTATTTATTCAATGAATAAGTGAATGAATTCAAGAGCAAGGAATTAGCACAAAGAACTCTGAAAAATGCAGGCATCCCTAGCACACAGTGCAGGGTTCATTAGATTACCCTGAGATTATACAAGGTAATTAATTCAATTTGTACCTTGTGGTAGGCAAAATAATGGCCTTCCGAAGAGTTTTTTTTTTTTAATACCTTATGTTCATTTTCCTTAAAAAAATATTACGCATAAGCACAATTTGCTGGTGGCTTTTGAAGAGTAAGCCAGCTTTCCACAGCATCTCCCTAGAGTGATATGTTTTGATTTCTCCACATTTCACAGTTAAGGCATTTTTTTTCTTTTCCGACAAAGCGTATGTTTTGTTGCTTGCTTTCAGGTTTTGTTTACTGAAAAAAAAAAAATGCTCCTGTCAGCCCAGGCAACAGGGCCAAGATGCAGTTTCAGGATCTATGAGGCAGGTTACAGGGTGGCTGAGATTCGGGGGCAGGGGGAGTGAGACCAGTGATGGGTGAGCCGAGGTTTCCAGGGAGCCCCAGGTCCCAACGATACCTTCATCGCCCCCATCACTCCGAGCCTCCTCAGGTCCGCGTTGGCTCCATGCTGACAACAGGTGTGTGAGGTGTGGATGTGGATGAGGCCCGGGGCCTTCAGTGGCCGCTCTGGGCCCAGTGCACGGGGCTGAAGGCGGGTGGCTTGTCCCACAGAGACGTGGCTTTCACATGTGCCCGGTAGGGTTTTGTGGGCTTCACTCAGGCCCGGGTGGGCAGCGGAAAGCACCATCTGGGGGGCTCTGACCACGCCCGACACCTTTTCTTCTTCTGGCCATTTCAAACAGGCTGCTTTGGGGTTCAGGTTCCGCTCTTGCACCTGCTGCTACAGCCCCCAGGATGACCTGAACGCCTGCTACAGGATGAGCAGCTCGGTCTGTGCCCTGTGTGCCCTGAGGTGCATCTGGCACATGCGCCCCAGCTCCCAGAAGGCCTCATTAATACTGCGCATGCGCACCTGCTCCCGCGCGTCCCTGGCCTCCACTTCCGGCCCCTCAGGTGTTTCTCCTCACAGCGCCTCCTCAGTACTGCTGGTCCGGGCCCAGGGGGCCTTCAGCTCCTTCTTCTTCTGGTCCGAGTGGGCACCCGTGGACATGTCGTGTTCTCCTCGTCTCCTTCTCCTCCCGCTTGACTTCGCCGGCAGCACCTGCTCACTCTGGCCCACTGTAAGAGTCGAGAGGCGGGACAGGTCGGGGAGGGCGCCGGGCTGGCTGGGGAGGGCCGCGTGGTTGTGCGTGAGGCTGGCGCTGCCCGCGAGGCCGTCCTCTAGGTGTCCGCCTCCGACCGCGCCTGTGTGCCGCCGGCCCAGCGGCATGGGGTCAGTGAAGCCCGAGGCCAGCGCCCATGGCTGCGGAGCACGTGGATGGCCTCGTCCAGGTGGTCTGGTCTTACTCCGCAGGCCGTGGAGAGCCCCGTCGTAGCTGGGCCATGAGACCCCGGGGGTTCCTGCTCGGGGCCACTGCGACGTCCCTGTGGGGAGCCCACGGGGGTGGAGGGACTGGATGAGAGGTTACGGCTCGCGTGATCTGGGGACTAGATCGAGGCCAGTACCTTCCCGAGGGCGTCCCCGGAGCTGCCGGCTGTGGTCCCTCGGAGCCCAGGAGGCTGTGGGCTCCATTTTCAGGCGGCGTATGACTGGAGACGCCACCGTACGCTACGCAGCTTCGGGGGCCGAGGAGAAGGTGGCAGCTGGGAGCCCGCCGTTCGCCTCTGCTCCCTGCAGCTGGTAGCCCATGCGCTCGTGCTGGTGCAGGCCACCAAACGTGCTGCTGCCTCCGCCACCGGCCACAGGGCCGCTCCGTGGCAGGAGGAGCAGGGGGGATGAGCCCCCGCCCTGTTTGGGCCCGAAGCCCACCTGGCCCAGGGGGACTTCAGAGCTCGGCTGAAGGGTGCGGGCTGCCACCTGCCATTTCAAGGGAGAATTAAAGTTTCAGATGGAACTAAGGTTGCTAATTAGCTGATCTTACATTAAGGAGTTTATCCTGGATTTTCCTGATAAGCCCAGTGTAATCATAAAGGTCCTTTAAAATAACCAAGGGAGGCACAAGAGGAGGGCAGAGTCAGAGAGAGATTTGAAGGTTTGCTGGCTTTGAAAATGAAGGAAGAAGCTACAAGCAAGGAATCTAGGCAGCCTCTGGATGGTGGAAAGGCAAGGAAACATCTCTGCTGTGAAGCTTCCAGAAGGAACACAGTTCTGTGAACACCTTGACTGTAACCCAGTGCGACCCATTGCAGACTTCTGACCTGTGGAGCTGGGAGATAATAAATCCGTGTTGTCTTAAGTCATGACCTTTGTGGTGGTGTCATGACCTTTGTGTTACAGCAGTAATAGTAATCCCCTTATGTAGTAGATATTTATTAATTTTCACCTGTCTCCTGTGAACAGTACCTTCATTCTTCTTTGGGGAACTCCCTATCTCAGCCCTCTAGGGACTTTGTGTAAAGTCAAGTTTCCTCCTTCATATTGGTTGTGAGCATGTGATTCAGACCTGGCACTTGGGAATGTTGTGTTTGCCTGGTCAAAGTTATTAGTTAAGGGATGGTCAGATCTGAGTCCTTTAAAGCAACAGTGTTTTTCTCTGGGATCTTGGGTAGCAAGGCTTGTAGGCTTGAACTCTGGAGATGTGGGGAGTCATCTCACCACCATGGAGATCCTAAAACTGAATGCGACGTGGAGGAGCTCAGAGCCAAGAGAGGGCAACTGGGTCTTCAGACCAAGCCGCTCTTGAATTTTTGTATTACATGAGCCAATAAGTTCCTATTTCTGCATAAGCCGGTTAAATTTTGCTTTTCCAATTCTATTATCAAGTTTTAGTGAGGAGATATAGGAAAGTGATAGAAATAACTCTATGTCTTTTATAGTTCACATTTACATATGTGTGTGATATAGTTTGTATATTTATCCCATCCAAATCTCGTGTTGAATTGTAATCCCTGATGTTGGAGGTTACAATGAGCCGAGATTGTATTACTGAACTCCAGCCTGGGTGACAGGGAGACTGTCTCAAAAAAAAAAAAAAAAAGACTGGATGGTACCCTCTTATGGAAGTATGCTGTAACACATTTTAATTCTGTATAATCATGCTTAGCATAATGAAACTTCATCATTTGAAAACATTAGCTATGAAAAGTTTTAAGTATTACCAGGAGGTTATTTTTAAAGTGCAATAATTTTTTAATGGGTTGTCCTCACTAAATAATTTCACTTGATTTTGTCAATATTTAACTAATCTATTTCTTTAAAAATCACCAACTTGCATTGTGACACATCAGTAGCTTTATTAGTTGAGGTTTTCTTCTTGCTGAGTTATTCAGCATCAAAGAGTAACATTTTCTCGCTGATGGTGTGGGAGCCTCTTGTAGGAGGCTTCGTTCTAGGTTTAAGGCTGTCATTTCATTACAGAGGCCAAACTCACCAATTCAATTCCAGCATGGCCAGGTGGGTAACTAGTGAAGTGGGTTGAATGGGGACTGTGGTTGGTCAGAAACTATACCTCTGTAGGGCTCCTGTCACTCAGAACCATTGCTTGTTCTTGCAGAATGTAGACTCCGTTGCTGATCTTTTAGATTTTCAGCAGAGGCCAGAAATCTGGGTGTGTATGTACAGCTCTAAAGCTTTACCTATAGGATGCAAATTAAAATTAAAAAAAACTACATAGGTGAAATAAGTCCTAAACAAACAAAAAAGCCATGCTCATGCGTTTCATTGTGGCCCCAGGCCACCAGTTTTTCCCTCCAGAATACATTGACTTATCCGAGCATCCACAGATGTCATGAGTCTCACTTTGATGGTTTGTCTAATTGTGTTTATTGCACTCTGGCTTCCTTTTCAGGTGTGTTGGGACATTATTAATCCTGACATAGTAAGTACAGATGCAATGAGTGTTGAGAACGCTAGCGAGGAAAGGCATACATTTATGAGGGAAGAACATTCAAGAGAAAAAAAAATACAAGAAAATGGTGAGAAAAGAACCGAGTTGTGCATATGTACTAGATGAATCATTAGGGAGCTGGCATGATTCTGAAGGAGAAAGAGCATCCTATAACGTGTGGAAAGTTCATGCCCATGCAATGTACAAAATTAGCAAGAAAAGAAGAAAAGTGATTGAGATAATTAAACTCAAAGTATCCTTGACTATAGTATTTAGACTATAGTCTAAAAAGTAGACACCTAGTAACCTAACATTAATTCGGAAGCCTAGCAATTTGTTGAAGAACTTAAAAATTATGAATACCTTGAAAATCCTGCTGATATAATTTTTATGGTAACCCATGGTTATGTTCATTGGATCAAGGTGTAGTTGGGGATGAGGTAGTGAAATTATGAATATTGGAGCTATTAAGAAGTTTTCTGTGACCTTTGTGGATGTCACCAATGAAGATTCATTTGCCTCAACAGATTTTCAATACTGATGAAGCTATTTTTAAATTGTGGTAAAAAATATATAACATAACATTTGCCATTTTAATCATGTTTATACAGTTCAAGGGCATTAAGTACACCTGCATTGCTGTGCAACCATTATCGCCATCCATCTCCAGAAATTTTTCATCATCCTCAACTGAAACTCTGCACTTAATAAACATTACCTTCCTATTCTCCCTCTCCCAGATCCTGGTAACTACCATTTCTTGTTCTGTTTCTATGAATTTGACTAGATATTTCATGTAAGTGGAATCATACACTATTTGACTTATTGAAGATGTTTGTGGCCGGGCACAGTGGCTCATGCCTGAAATCCCAGTACTTTGGGAGGCCAAGATGGATAGATCACTTCAGGTCAGGAGTTCGAGACCAGCCTGGCCAACATGGTGAAACCCCGTATCTACTAAATTTTCCAGGTGTGGTGGTGGATGCCTGTAGTCCCAGCTGCTCAGCAGGCTGAGACAGGAGGATCGCTTAAGCCTGGGAGGCAGAGGTTGCAATGAGCAGAGATCTTACCACTGCACTCCAGCCTAAGCAATAGAGTAAGACTCTGTTTCAAAAAAAACAGAAGATGTTCTTTTTTACAAAAAGATTTATTCACTTAACAGATAATTGTTGAATTCCCTAGTGTGTGTAAAACACTGATTTACTTGCTGAGGAAATGGTGGTAAAAACAATAGGCATGGTCCTTGCTGTTGGGGTGAGGGTTGAAATAAACATAAAGTGAATAAGATAATTTCATAGTATACTTTGAATATGTAAAATCTATAATGCTGGTTGGGGACAGTGGCTCACACCTATAATCCCAGCACTTTCCAAGGTGGAGGTGGGTGGATGGCCTGAGGTCAGGAATTCGATACCAGCCTGGCCAATGTGGTGAAATCCATCTCTACTAAAAACGTAAAAATTAGCCAGGTGTGGTGGCAGTTACCTGTACTCCCAGCTACTCAGAAACATTGGCAATAGAGCTGAGGCAGGAGAATCACTTGAACCTGGGAGGTGGAGGTTGCAGTGAGCTGAGATCATGCCATTGCACTCCGGCCTGGACAACAGAGTCAGATTCTGTCTACAAAAACAAAAACAAAACAAAACAAAACCCTGAAATGCCTATTAGGTGTCCAAGTGCAGATGTTGAGGAGACAGTGGGGTGACAGATGCACCTGTCAGTACATGACTGGAGATACATAATTGGAGTAATTGTCATCCACGGACCTGCGGAGGTAATCCAGAAAGAGTGTAAACATACTCAATGAGAGAGCGTAGGATAGAGCATGACGGAGCCTCACGTTTGGAAACTGACCAGTGGAGAAGGAGAGACTCAGGCAGAACAGTGAGCAAAGGGTGAATGCGCTGATGTAAAAGCCAACAGATGAGAATATTTCCAGAAGGACGGAATGGCTGGGTGAGCTGAATCCTGTGTGGAACTGGGGAAGATGAACAAGAGATGGCCATTGGCTTCTTGGAGTGTAACTTATTACCTTTGGAAACTTTTTTCATTAATTTTTTTTTTAAATATGGATGGGGTCTTGCTATGTTGCCTACACTGGTCTTGAACTCATGGGGTCAAGTCATTCTCCCATCTCAGCTTCCCTAAGTGCTGGGATTACAGGCGATCCTAATTTATTTCTAAATAAAGGACTGTCTCTAAACAGTTATCTCTGGTCAAGCCTAAGAAGAGTTTAAAACATTTTAGCAATTTTTTTTCCTCTGAGGCGAGTTGGGGCAGTGATTTGCACAGTAGGTCATGTTTTAGCATGGACAAATACTATTTTATACTCTGATGGGAATTTAATACTCTTTTATACTCTGATGATTTTATGTGCCAGATTATTATTTTTTCATTAATCAAATGGTATAGGTAGACAAGAGAAAGGATGAAGTTCTCAGATGATTTTAATAAAGGCACAGAGGCTGGGGGATGATAGTCCCTGGCCACACTCAAGGTTGTTAGTTACCGTCTCTCTGTGACATCAGCCTGGATTATCAGAGGAGACGTCACAGGGAAATGATATATAAACACTTACATTTTCAAACCATTTAAAAGAGATTGTCCACAAAATCTCATCAAAAGCTCTGTTTGTGCCCAGTAACTAACTGCTGTACAAGATTTAGGGTTTCCCTAAGACCTCCCAATTTTAGTTAACAGGATCTTCCTGGTCAATAAATTTAGGCCAAAAAGTGGTTTAACAGCCTAAATAAACTGTCGAATTTCCTCTCTGAACACTCACTGTTTTCCTTCCGTCTCAATAAAACCCACAACCATTAGAAAACACGCCCACTTCCAAGCTAAAGCAAAATGGTCACACTAGGGAAGTCGCCACATGACATCCTCTGAGCTGCTTTTGCGGCCACACAACTTAACTCTCTCCAGATGTAACTCCTCATTCCTTCGACCTCCTCATAATTTTTGTCTTGAGTGAAATTACTAAAGGAGAATTTTTTTTTTCTTACGTGAACTCATAAGTAGGAGATACTGAATTGTAACTTCAGTGATAAGTATGTGATAGAATGGGCTTTATCTCCTGACCCTGGGATGTACATATAAGAGTAATGGTATTATGAGGAAAAAATACCTAATACAGATGGGTCAAAAAGACTAGATTTTAAAAATCATGATAACTCACATACGTCTACGGGCTGGCAGGGGATCAGCTAATCTATATTGGACTTGGGAGGAGGTGGCCCTGCTCGTTGTACCTCTAACTTTTATTCTCCTCCTAGGAAAAGCAGCATAGCCCTGGCATGTCCTTTTCATGGTGACAGTAGAGGTGAAGGAGATCAGGCTTCATCTTGCACATGCTTTTTCCAACATATTTGCTTTCCATTTGCTAATATCCCACTGGCCAGAGCATGCCAGGTGGCTGAACTCAGAAGCAAGGGTCAGGGAAAACTAGCTGGCCTTTTGATGGGAGGAACAGCAAAGCCATGTGGCCAAGGGCTTAGATATAGGGGAGAGTGAAGGAATGGGCTGGTAATACAACCTACCATTTAGGGGCATATCCAGTTCCCCAAAATGAGATTACTGAAAGGCATTGAAACACCGGAGGAAAAAAGTTATAACCTTCATGCTACGTATTCCTTCCCCATTGTCCATGAGATGAAACTCTTGGCAGGGATTTCTCTTTTTCATGGCTCCCCTGTCCTTGACTTGTCACTGTATAAACCTGCCTTTCACCTGCATTGAGGGAAACCTCCCTTCCCTCTCACCAGACCTCTCTGTAGGGTCTGTTCCTCTCCTAAACACTGCATTACCCCACACCTGAGCATCTAAGCTGATAGAATGTTCCTTAGGATGCTTGATGGTAGGTTTTGACTTTCTTTTTTTTTTTTTTTTTTTGAGACAGAATTTCGCTCTTGTTGCCCAGGCTGGAGTGCAATGGCACAATCTCGGCTCACCGCAACCTCCGCCTCCTGGGTTCAGGCAATTCTCCTGCCTCAGCCTCCCAAGTAGCTGGGATTACAGGCACGCACCACCGTGCCCAGCTAATTTTTTGTATCTTTAGTAGAGACGGGGTTTCACCATGTTGACCAGGATGGTCTCGATCTCTTGACCTCGTGATCCACCTGCCTTGGCCTCCCAAAGTGCTGGGATTACTGGCTTGAGCCACCGCGTCCGGCCAGGTTTTGACTTTCTATGTGACCCCTTTGAGGTTTCTCCATGAGCATGCATCACAGACTTTATTCTTTCTCCACATATATATTATCTCTTTCTCTCTTACACACACACACCTACACACCCACACTCTCACCACCTTCACACATAGTCCCCTAAAGTCCTAAGGATAAGTATTAATTATTGAAGACGGTTTGGTTTTCATAAAGAGACAGAATGTTTTCTGTATTTCTCTCTTTCTGTCCAACCATAATGAAATGCTGTCAGTCCCAAGATGGCTTCACATCCCACATCAGGCAAAGCCACACCATCACCTTTCTTTCTTTGAAGAAAGTTTTTAAGCCAGAAAGGATGATAATTTTCTCCCCCTCTCCATCCCCCTCTCCATTTATCACATAAATTCAGGTTTATGTGATACTGAAATGCTATACATATCTTTTAAATGAAGATGCTGTGTGTAGAATTAAAAGAATGAATTTCTCCTAATTCTCCTTTATAAAACTTTCAGATCTCATGAGACTTACTCACTATCACAGGGGAAATAACAGGGGAAAGACCTGCCTCCCATGAGGTCCCTCCCATAACAGGTGGGAGTTATGGGAGCTACAATTCAAGATCAGATTTGGGTGGGAACACAGCCAAACCATATCATCATATACCAAAATTTGTAGGTATCAAAGAAAGTTGCGAATTTTTAATTGTATGCATGAATCTAAATAGAATTCTGAAAGTAGAAGAGGGCAAAATGTCTGTGGTTCTCATTCCCAACTCTTTGTAAAATAAAGGAAGAATTCAGCTTTGTACTTCTGTATCTAGCAGCCCTTTGCAGATGTTAGCTCCTTTTATTCTCTGATTCTAAGAGAATTTAAAAGGGATCATTGAGGTCTTGGCAAACCATCAACCTCGTTATTTTAAATGGTTCCTCCTCTGCTTTCAACATAAATCCAGTAGGAATTCTCCATGTTTGTTACTAAAAACAAGTTATAGGATCCTGGTCTCTGGAATTAGGCAGACCTAGATTTGAATGTCAATTCTGCCATTTGCTATGGGGCAAACTGGCAGAGTAAGCCATGTACTCTGTCTAGCCTGTGATTTAGCAGCAAAACAGGGATCAATTCCATATTGGCAAAAATTCTTTCCTTGGCCAAACTTTTGTCAGGCTTTTCTGAGCTCTCTCCTTGACCAGAGCCAAACCTGGGCTTTCATCTTTGTCCTTATAGTGTCCTGTTTTAGCAAGAATCCTAAGTCTATTTGGAAAGAACTCCCAACCTTCACATCTGACCAAATTCCTCCTCCATGCCTCAGCTGATATCTGATTACTGTAGTCTGCCTCAGCCTTAGCCAGAATTGCCTGACCTCTGATGTTTCTTCTTTGTGATTTTCCATCCACCAACCCCCACCCTCCACCCTGCTCCTTGCCTATAATCCCCACTTTTTCTTGCTGTATTCAAAGTTGAGCCCAGTATTTTTCCCTACTGCAAAACCCCATTGCCGTGGCCCCTACACTCATGCTGATGGTCCTGAGTAGTCTGTCTTACCATCTTAATAAGTGTCAGAATAAATTTTTCTTGGACAGTATCTGTCTCATATGGTTGTGTTGAGGATTAAATGGAAAATGCACATAAATTACTTAGTGGAGGGCTTCATACAGAGTGGATGCCTAATGCATTTTCATTCTTATTGCTGTTAATGTTGTTTTTATGATTACATCTTCAACTCCTTCCTACTTTACTTCGTCTCCTCAGAATAGTCTGTTAGGGACTTGGGGGTCAGCATTTCCCCCAGACATTCTCCTCTCCAGTTTAATCAACCCCAGGTGACTCAGCTATTCCCTGCGTGGTGTGGTTGAGGCATCTCCTATTTTTGTTGTTTTTCTCTCAATGATGAAATGCAGCCAGTATCACTGATGCTTGGGGTTCCTGGGCCCAGAGAGACTCCTTAACCTGAGTGCGGGGTGAGAGGCCACTGGCCAAAGGAATATATTTAGTACCCTTTACCTGGAGTTGGAGCCACTCTACATATAAATCAATGGAAGTTCCCCAATAAATACTTGGAAAGAAGGTGGTGCAAAGAGCCGATAGGTAGGGTGGAAGCAAGAGAAAAGGCTAGCTTAGGGGACATGCAGGCCAATTGTGATGTCAGCAGGTGATGTCTGTAGACAGGTACAGTTCGTCCCAACTGTGGCACCAAGGGCCCTACCTACTTATGTTTGGTAAATTCACTTCTACCACAAGTGTGTGGCCCAGTGCCACATATAATATGTGCCCAGAGAATGTTCATTATCTTTATTTTCTTCATGCTGTCACCCACTGTGGCAACTGTTTTTCTCAGCTCTCGATCACTGTAGATGTAAACGCTGTCTTCTCTGTGTTAATAGTGGGCTGGGGACGAAGCCCTGCAGCCCCAGTACAGGGGCCTCCCCGCTGCTTCCCACCAGCTCAGCAGTCAGCACCCTTTGGGTTCTAACCAGCGAGGAATCTACTCATTTATATCATAAAACTCAGATTTATGCCGATTGCCCATGAGAATAAAATGATTATTTCAAGGGACAAGAAGAGTGGAGAAAGAGAATATGGCTGCTAGTGGTAAGAAATTGCAAAGCCAGGCAAAGATGAGTAAACTATATGAAAAGTGCAATTGTCTTCATCTTGTAATATGTGCATAGAGGCAGTAAGTGAAGGAAAAACAAATATGTATAAATCTATTATGCAGTAATACAAGCATATTACCTGGGTGAGTAGAAATCAAAAGACTGATACAAAGATATCATCTTTAAAATCTTCAGCCTATCCTTAATTCACATGCTTAGAATTTTTTATTATTATAAGAAACAGTGTCTTGCTCGATTTCCCAGACTGGAATGCAGTGGTGCAATCATAGCTCACTGCAGCCTCAAACTCCTGGGCTCAGGTGATCCTGCCAGCTCAGCCTCCCAAAGCTCTGGGAGTATAGGCGGGAGTCACCATGTGCAGCCTAGAACAGACACTTTTGAAGGGGGAAGTTATGAGTTGAGTTGTGTCTCCTCCAAAAGATACGTTGAAGTCCTACCTTCTGGTATCCCAGAATGGGGCCTCATTTGGAAAAGGGGGTCTTTATAGAAGTAATCAAGTCAAAATGAGAAAATTTAGAGCTGACCATAATTTAATATGATTTATATGTCCTTATAAAATGGGAAAACATGGACCCAGGTCTACACAGAGGGAAGATGATGTGAGGACATGTGGGAACACCATGTGATGAGGGAGTATCCATGTGCTGCATTTATAAGTCAAGGAACACGGGAGACTCCCAGAATCTAGGAGAGATGCCTAGAAACAGGTTCTTCCCTAATGCCTTCAGAGAGAACACAGCTCTCCCAACACCTTTATTTTGGACTTCTGGTATCCAGAACTGTGAAACAATAAATTTCTCTTGTTTCAAGCCATCCAGTTTGTGGAACTTGTAGCCCTAGAAAACTAATACAGAAGAAAACTATGGAGTTTTAAAAAATTAAAAATCCTTGTGGAAATAAAAATTGTAGTTACACATGTACCTTACAATCAATGAAGTGAATGAAAGTGGAAATACAAAACATTAAATCCAGGAAAGTCCACTGTTACTTCTTAAAAATCAATCCAACCTAAAGGTTGGTTAACAGGACAATTTGCTAATGACTCAGTTGTTTCTACAACACAATGCACAATCAAAATAAGCCACAGCATGGAGAGATGAGGAACAATTTCTACTGTGTCATATCATGGCACCAAAAGAAGTTAAATCCTGTTGGGCACAGTGGCTCATGCCTGTAATCCCATTACTTTGGGAGGCTGAGGTGGGTGGATCATTTGAGGTCAGGAGTTCAAGACCAGCCTGGCCAACATGGTGAAACCCCATCTCTCATAGGATACAAAAAATTAGCCAGGTTTGGTTGTGGGTGCCTGTAATCCCAGCCACTAAGGGGGCTGAGGCAGGATAATCACTTGAACGAGGGAGGCGGCAGTTGCAGTGAGCCAAGATCATGTGCACCACTGCACTCCAGCCTGGGCAACAGAGGAAGACTCCATCTCAAAAAAAAAAAAAAGAAAGAAAAAATTAAATCCCAGACTTTTTATTGTCAGGAGGCCCTGGTATCAGGCTACATTTCTATATGGATTTTGGCCAATAATCACAAATAATGAAGAACTTGCTCATAAACAATCCCAAAGGCAGATGGTATTTGTGGGGTTGGGAGGGTTTAAAATGGCAAGCAGAGTTATACCTAACACACACTGGCCATCCTGAATATGCCATTGACTTATATATCACTGGAGGAATTATCGTTTTACTTTGTTCCCAAAATGAGCCTAAAGTTCCAATGCTTTAAACTTCTCATGCTAAAGAAATCAACATTTTAATATAATCAGAGTTCTAGAGGAGAAAATCTGCTATATTTGGGGAAAAGAAGATTAGACCCTAGGGAGCTACTGTCTTAGCATTCATGGACATCAACCAAAGGTTTTCATGTTCTAGATCTTCCTTCGGGCACCAGAATGAATGTTATTTTCTCTACTGGTAACCTGTGAGGATGGTGCAACATTTTCAGAGGAAGTGTGCAATCCACAAGAGTATTCTACCTTGTTAGAATTCTGCAAGGAGTGATCCTTATCTCATTTTGCCCAGTCTGGGCACCCAAATCTCAACTCAACATTTAGGAAGTACTGCCACAGTTAAGCTTCTATATATAAAATGATGGGAAGTGGCAAAGAGATAAACAGAATTCATTGAGAAGACTGAGCTCCCACCTCGTTTGTCCAGCTACAGAGCATTTGACTACTATGAAAGACCTCACAGGAGTTCCTCTTCTTCTTTACGATGAATATGTGCAGGCTTTAACCAGTGGGACTGGCCAAGATGGCGCCTTCTTGTGTATGTCTCATGCAAGTCTTGCCCCACACAGGCTACTTTATACTGGTTGAGTGCTTTGCCCTTCAGCATCAGGCAAGGCGTGGTGGCTCATGTCTGTAATTCCAGCACTTTGGGAGGCCAAGGCGGGTGGATCACTTGAGGCCAGGAGTTTGAGAGCATCCTGACCAACATGGTGAAACCCTGTCTCTGCTAAAAGTACAAAAAATCATGTGCCTTGAGTCCCAGCTACTCTGGAGGCTGAGAGAAGAGAATCACTTAGACCTGGGAGCCAGAGGTTGCAGTGAGCCAAGAGTGGAGTGATCGTAGCTCACTGCAGCCTTAAATTCCTGGGCTCAAGCAGTACTCCTACCTGGGCCTCCTGAGTAGCTTTTGACTACAGGTATGCACCACTACACTTGGCTAATTTTTAATGTTTTTTTTGTTTTGTTTTGTTTTTCTGGTAGAGATAGGGTCTCATAATTTTGCCCAGGCTCATGGCCTCAAGCAATCCTCTCATGGCCTCAAGCAATCCAAACTCATGACTTAAGCAATCCTCTTGCCTCAGTCTCCCAAAGTGTTGGGATTACAGGTGTGAGCCACTGCACCTGGCCAGGTGTGGGTTTTGAAGTTTGAGTGGTATATAATACAAAGTGAAGAAGTCATCTTACCGTTTGCTGTGGGCTACAGGGAAAGCACTCAACTAAGTTGTTCTCACTGGGATTCATGAATGCCAGAGAAGTGGCAAGTATTTAAATATCTTATGAGTTATGAGCAATAAATTGGTTTGTATTGAGTGGCTGATATTAGAACTCAAAATTAAATGTGTACATTAAATTTACTAAATTGTAATAAGATATATATTAACATAATGGAACATTTGAAAACAATTACCAAACTATTTAAACCATGCTGACAGAATTAGGAAGGAAATGGTACATTTAGGTTAATGCAAATTAACTCAGTCCTTTTAAGAGCAACATGTTATTGAGAGCTACAAAACTCTTCATATACTTTGACCAAGCAATCTCATTCTTGAGAAATTCATTCGTTGAAATAAAAAAAAAGCCTAAGTATGTAAATATGAAAGTATTCAATTTAATGCTCCTCTCTCCTTTTCCTCCCTCCTCTTCCTCTTCTTCCTGTTCCTCCTCTTCTCCTCCTTGTTCTTCTTCCCATCTTCCTCCTCCTTCTCCTCTTCCCTCCTCTTCCTCTTCTTGTTCCTCCTGTCCTCCTCCTTCTTCTTCCCCCCTTCCTCCTCCTTCTCCTCCTCCCTCCTCTTCCTCTTCTTTTTTCCTTCTCTCCTCCTTCTTCTTACCCGCTTCTTCCTCCTTCTCCTCTTCCCACTCCTCCTCTCCCTCCTCCTCCTTTCCCTCCTTTTCCTCCCCCCACTGTCACCCAAGCCGGGGTGCAGTGCAGCTCACTGCAACCTCAACCTCCTGGTCTCAAGCTATCTTCCCATCTCAGCCTCCCGAGTAGCTGGGAATACAGGCATGCACCACCATGCCTTACTAATGTTTTGTATTTTTTTTGTAGAGATTGGATTTTTCTATGTTGCCCAGGCTGGTCTCAAACTCCTGGACTCAAGTGATCTGCCTGCCTTGGCCTCCCAAAGCACTGGGATTAAGGCCTGAGTCACTGTGCTGGACTTTTAATGCTGTTCTTAATATAAGAAGCTGTGAATAGCTATTCCCATTAAGAGGGGGATGGTTAAATGAACCATAGTTCACTAACTGAATAGAACATTAACTATTATAATCCTGTGGTACGAACATTGTAACAAGGAGGATGTACACATATTTCTCTGTGGCTGGTGCTTAGTAATGAAAGGGAATGATAAAAGCACATGTTCACCGTGATTATGACTATGTGTGTATGTATATTCATGCGTTCATTCCAGCAATTGTTTTGATCACTGATTATATAACAGGTGTTGGTGCCAGGTATAGGAAACATACTGAGGAAGCAATATGGTTTCTGCTTTCACTGAGGGTCAGTCAGCTGGAAGGTGGCCATGGGAACAAATGGAAAAAGTATAGAAATTTACAAAACGCTATGTGAGGACAGTTAGGCAAAGATGACGGGAAGGCTTTGTAAGGGAAGGCTTTGTAAAGGAGCTAAGATATATCTTTAGTGGAGAAATCACTTGGATAAGGGTGGAGGTACTAGAAGATACTTAAAAATTCTTAATGTCTTTATTGAGCTATAATTCTCATACCTTAACTGTGCTCATTTAAAATATACACTTTAATAATGTTTACTCTACTCATGGAGTTTAATACAAGCATCACTGAAATCTAAGTAGAACATTTTCGTCTTCCCAAGGAGCACTGCATTTTTGCTCTATTAAATTTCTCCCAGTGTTAAATGTTTTTCTAATAAGGCACTAAGGTGTAGAGACAGAAACCTCTGATGTCTGGTCAAGACAGGGAAGCTTCTGTCACATGAAATAAACCGTAAGTATGCCATCATGTCTTTCATTTTTAATTTTATTAGTGACAGGGTAAATAGGTACATGAAAATCTTCACAGATATCTACACACATATTTAAATAAAACAAGAGTTGAGTTCTAAGAATGGAGTTTCAGTGGTGACTAGTACATGTTATTTTTTAATTTACTGTATAAAAATCTCCCAAGTTTATAAAACTTAATTTGCCCCTATTCTTGTGTTTTAAAACCCAGCTGCAAGAATTTAAAAAGGGAATTATTTGAAGAGAAATACAGATAGACCTTAAGAGGAGCACAGCATTTTATGAATTATGAAAGCAATTGGCAATGCTCTAACTAGAAGCAGATACACTCAGTGTCTTCTCTGGACAGAACTGATTGCTGGAAGGTACAGCGAACCTCAGTTTTCTTCCTTCCTCAATTTGCTTCCATATTCTTTTTTTTTCCTTTGAGGCAGAGTCTTGCTCTGTTGCCCAGGCTGGAGTGCAGTAATGTGATCTCAGCTCACTGCAACCTCTGCCTCCCAGGTTCAAGTGATTCTCCCTGCTGCAGCCTCTGGAGTAGCTAGGATTACAGGTGCCCACCACCATACCTGGCTAATTTTGTATTTTTGGAGAGATGGGGTTTCACCATGTTGGCCAGGCAGGTCTCAAACTGTTGACCTCAGGTGATCCACCCACCTTGGCCTCCCAAAGTGCTGGGATTACAGGCGTGAGCCACTGTGCCCAGCCTTTGCTTCCATATTCTAAGGGGCAGAGGGCCACTGTGTGCATATGCATGTAAGTAATGGCCCTCTGCAATTCCCATAGGCAGCAGTGCCTGTGGGCCAGTGGAAGGTGCCTCTCTCCAAGAAGGGACCATCTTGGCTGAGACTCTGGGATGGTGCAGTTCCCTTGGAGCCCTCATGATTCACTCTGTTCTGGGTCTCAGTCTTCCTCCTGCTGTCTCTAGTTCCTTCCAGAAGAGGCATAAACTATCTCAACAGGACTCTGTATGTAGCCCTAAGACTTCTCATTTCCTTCACAAATACTGGCTTAAAGACAAGGGGTGCATTTTTTTCAGGGACCTTTTTTAGGACCTCAAATCCGAGGAGCTAATCACTATTGGTCCCATATGAGCCAGAGTTAGGGCATTATCTGGGGGCAGAGAGAGCTGTCTGGCATCACTCACATCATATCTTATAGAAAGTCACCTATTTGTAACACTGGCTCTACCTGGAGGACTAACACCAAAGACCACCAGAGGCTGCTGTGGACCCCTTAAATTCTTTGAGGCAAGCTCATCCATAGCCACACAGACCAGCCTTGAGCTCCTGACAGACCCAAAGCTGCTACTAGGACAGTATTCAATTCACAGGCAGGAAGAGCATGAACTGTAACAACGTGCTCCTCCATGTGCCTTTGATTAGCTCCTCAATGAAGTTCTGCAGCTGTGGCCAAATGGCTCTGCTCCAGGTTATGGCATGACATAAAATTTAATGTCTGTGAGCTTGGCTCATCCTTCAAATAAAGCGTGATTGTTGAAATCGGGACACAAATTTTTCCAACAGCTTTGTAAACTAAAGGATTTGGGTCAGCTTTTTCTATCATATTTAACATTTAGGAAATTAATTTTAAAAAATAACTAATGCCAGTGTAAACATGCTTCAGATACATAGGTCTATAAAATATTGCACATAAAAATTCGTTCAGTATTTCTTCATAGTAATTTCTCATTATTACAAAAAGGATACAAAATTGTGCAGTCTATAAATTTGGCTGGTCAATTTTACATAAAAAATGATATTACATGATTATGAATTATTTACAAGAGTTTTAAACATAAAGAATTTGTGATGGTTAAATTCAAGATGATGGGAAAATAGCTTAAATAAAAGATTATTCTCCAAAGTTATGCACTATAAAGATTAGCAGTAAAAATAATTAGTAAAGTTGGAATAAGCAATTTTAAATAATCTTTAGAATCATTTTTTCCAGATTGGCTTATACCTGTATAATTTTATATGTTCGTCTAAGTTATGTTCAACATGCTTTCTCTGTATATACAAGTACAAGGCATAGCAGGAGAAATAGGTATTTAATCCCCAAACTAAATATCTATAAGAAGTGTTGTTTCTTATAGATATTAAAAATAAGGTTTACCCATATTGTTAAATCGCTTTTTAATTAATGAGCTCTAGACATTTTACCATTCGTTACTTTTAAACACTCTGAAGGGTAGAGAGTACCTTGAAATTCATGTATTAACTAAGTTAATGGAAAGATATACAAGGAAATATAAATGCAACATCTTGCAAAGCTACATTAAGCAAATGTGAGTCCCTGGGTAATGTGAGTGAATGGAGTTTCAGATTGAAGGCAGCAAGGTATTAAATAGAACTGATTCCTAATGTCAATCTTCCTTTTCTTAGCACTGCCTAAATTCTGAAGAAGCTCTGCTAAATGAGTTATCTGCACACAGTGGTTCTTAGGAGGAAGCTCAGTGAGTGATTTTGAAAACCAGCTAACCAAATCTTAATTTCCAAATCGTCTAGATGACCAGATTCTCAACCTAGAGACATGGAAAATAAATAAATAAACTGTAACTCTCACTCTCAAGATTATTTTTGTCATTTCAAAAGTACTTTCACAGTACCAACAACATATTGCTTGTCTCCCTGAGCCATAATGTCATTAGAAATGTTGCTTTTCCATAGGGAGGTGTCAGATGTTCCACTGGATACAGCAGTGTTGGACAGTTTGGTCTCGGTTCTAAGTTCTACAGTAATTCAGTCACTCCACCTTAGTTCACCTTCTAAATTCTATAGTGATTCAGACATTTCATCTCTGCAACTTAAGTTGGATTGATCTGGACTGCAACTTACGCACTCATACCCATTTCAAAGTGTCCGCCAAATACAGAACGATTAAAGCAAAGGAGATCTTCCACAATTGCTGATGGCTTCTGCAGTGTTGGTGATTCCTTTTCCAACCTGCTCATGGGGCACCCATGATAATTTCTCCAAAGTGTGGTATAGATGAGGTGATGTTTCCAGGGTCCGCTCCATTTCCGAGGTCACTGTCAGGTACAGGAAAGCCTTGACTTTTAACCCTCATGTTCTTTCTTTTTCTTTGAACAGTACCAGTGTTTGAGATCTTTGGTCTTTTTTTTCCTTGTCATGCCTCAGAGGTCTTGTCATTTGTCAGCTGTTCCCTATCAGTCATGTCCTCCTGAGGAGGTCTGGCTCTGTCAAAGAATCCACACTACAAAGAGAAAGATGGACTATAAAAATCAGGTCATTCTTGGAACCTGTCAAACCCCTCATTCAATGAATTTTCAATTCATGTATGCATGTATGAAACAGAGTCTTGCTCTCTATCCCCCAGAGTGGAGTGCAATGGTACAATCTCAGCTCACTGCAACCCCCATCTCCTGGGTTCAAGTGATTCTCCTGCCTCAGACTCCCAAGTAGCCGGGATTACAAGCATGCGCCACCACACCTAGCTACTTTTTGTATTTTTAGGAGAGACAGGGTTTTGCCGTGTTGGCCAGGCTGGTGTCAAATTCCTGACCTCAAGTGATTCACCCACTTTGGCTTCCCAAAGTTCTGGGATTATAGGCATGAGCCACTGCACCTAGCTCTTTATATATTTTTGAAGGAGCCTGGAGCTCTGCACATATAATCAGCCCATTTCTCCCAATTAGGAGGTGACAGCAGAGTGTTTGTTTCTTGTAGAGAGGAATTTATTGCATAGGGCAAAGTGAGCAGGAGGGCCGAGCACTCAACGTCCTGTCTCCTGCCCTGTAGTGGGAGTAGCAGATGTCCCTCTTTCATACAAACCATTTATGGACCTTGGATATTTTTCTGAGATCACAGCAATATGTCCCAAGGATTTCCCGCATGCTTAGTGGAGCAGAAGCACTAACTGTTGACCAGCAAAGCAAGATTGTATAAAGTATACTGCCAGCTGCTTTGGGATAGATTATAGGAAGAAGTGAAGAGATGGCTGCATATCCCTTGGTGGAACATAGAGCATATATACAGGGAGAGTCTATTTGTCATTTATTTCAATGCCAGGTAGGCACAGAATCTTAATGATTTTCCAAAGATTAGTCAGCAACTCAGGAAGGGGTGACTCTAGAATTTTCCTCCTCTTTAGTGTCAAATTAGTACTTTGCCAGTAAAATTATATCTTTTCCTAGAAACCTGGAACCTCAATTTTTACTTATGTTTCTCATATTGGAAATCAATTAACTGGGTTTGGCTTATAGACATTGAATTATCTGTCTTTCCCAGAGCTACTGGAATAGTCTCTCAATTGGCACACATGACTGTGTCTTATATTCACTGGAAATACAGTTGCTATGAGTGACAGAACAATACAAAAGTCCATTCTAAAGATATGTCTTAGACCACATGAGTGTAGGATGGCACTAACAGCTGATAATGATCAGAAACACTATTCATTAACTTAAAGTCAAGGTTTTCTCAGTTTATAAGTCTATTAGTCATGCTGCATATTGTTTCAAAATAAAAATGCACTATGATTTTAGGGAACACACTATAGTTATCAATGATGTGATGGGGTTACTCTTATAGTCACGTAACTGGGACATCATTTCCATTTTGGAATGGAAGTCTCCATGAAACTTGGCAATTGTTTAGGTTGGTGGACCAGAAATTAATTCCTCTTGTGGACTTTTAGAACAAACCTCAGTAAAACACATCAAAGACTAACTTCAGGCTTCCCAGTGGAGACGAACTAATTGGTAAGGTTAAAAAACCAACTCCAAGCATTCTATAACGTGCATGATCTTTTTGGCCTCATTAATAGTTGAAATGAAAAATCAGAATTGACCTATAGGTCAATTAATTATATCTGTAGAGTGCTTATAAAAAATCTCAAAGGATTGATGATAGGGCCATGTCAATAAAAAGCTTATGATCTTGGTTAATTAAACAAGAAAAATAAGTCTTCATTAGAATATTATCACTCGAAGCATATTGGAAAGAAGATCACAGGTCTTAGTTAATACAGCCTAACTCTCTCTATATTTATTAACAAGAAATCTCAAGATGAAAGCAACATTAAGCACACCCAGTCATCTTAAATGTCAGCTACACAAACATTAAGTAGGCCAAAGCAAACAAGACATGATTTTTCCTTTATAGCCTTCAGACTGTTCAAAATTTCCACAAATGCCTCCACAATTGTCTTTTAAAGTCCCTAACCATATCCCTCTCAATTCCCTCAATATCCCCTCTAGTGTAAAAGGAAAATAAAGTAAATCCACTTACCTTCCATAAAGCTAAGGTTAAAATGGCCAGAACCAATAATCCAAGAAGTATTGCTAGTATTATTACCCATAATGGGATTGAGAAGGAAACATTCGGGGTTGCCCAAATAACTGATGTCTTAATCTGAAATGGAAAACAAAGCAAATGAGCTCTAATGGGGACACTGTGTGGTAAAATAAAATGGTAACTATCAATACAATATTGGAAGTTGATCTGAAAGATCCATATGACAATTGGAATCATATAGGGGAGGTCTGAGAGGTAGCACTTGAACATGAACTCTTAAAAGCTAGCACGTTCCAAGATCTGCCTAGTCCTGTGAAAGTCTAATTAGAGATACTTGGTGGGTGAGTGACTTCTAGCCACGGAAACCCTGGAATAGAATTGATTGGGTCAGGAATCAACAAGGTGGAAAGGAATGGCCTTAACTTGCACCAGACATTTTAATGGGAACAATGGTCAAAATAGGCTTAATAGAAAATGGAATGAGTCTGTCTACCATGTTTCTCCTTAGAACTCAGCTAGCCTCACTGAGAAAGGTAAGTGAGCAACCATGAATCCTTGGATGTGCAAGAAAGGGTAGAAACCCTCTCATCTAATCCCTTCATTTTATAGATAAGAAAATCAACTCCCAGAGGGGCTAAGTAATTCATTCACACAATGAATTAGTGTCAATACTAGGTCTCTTTATCCCTAGATTCTGTGCTCTGTCAATGAAGAATATCCCAGAGCATGAGGCTAGGCATCTTGTATTTCATGGAAGTAACTGCAGTGTACAAAGCAAATGTTTAATTGTCCTGATGTATTGGAGATGACTTTAATCCTAAATTTAAAGATCAGGCCAGCGTGGTGACTTATTCCTGTAATCCTAGCACTTTGGGAGACAAAAGCAGGAGGATTGCTTGAGCTCAGGAGGTCAAGACCAGCCTTGGCAACATGGCGAAACTCCATCTCTATTAAAAATACAAAAAATTAGCTGGGCATGGTCACACACACCTGTAATCCCAGGTACTCAGGAGGCTGAGGCACAAGAATTGTTTGAACGTGGGAGGCAGAGGTTGTAATGAGCCAAGATCATGCCACTGCACTCCAGCTTGGGAGGCAGAGGTTCCAGTGAGCTGAGCTCGTGCCACTGCACTCCAGCCTACACAACAGAGTGAGACTCTTTCTTCCCTAACGAAAACAAACAAAAAGAAAGATCAGATGGACTGGAGCCCATTTCATCCCCCACTATTGTAAGGGACCTTAGAGGAAAATGAGATCTTCCCAACCTGGTTCCATGCTCAGTGTCTATGAACCACTCCCTCTGTGCAGAAGGACTTCTGTTGCTCCTATGTTGGAGGCCTGTGCCTCCAGAGCCCAGACAGCAAAGAAGCTGCAGATGCCCAAAGAGAGACCCAGCCATGCTGCTACAACCTTTTTGTCAAAGAAGAAAGCAATAAATTATTCTTAGATGCAGACATTAATTCACTAAGATAGGCATATGTGTTTTTAGCAGAGTGGCAAGCATTGCCTCCACTCAGTCTAAAGACTCCTAGTTTTAAATGTGTTGGTTGCAAGGATCATGATTTCAATCCCGAAACACACTCAAGAACTCCAGGACACATTCTATATCCACCCATCAGGAGAGGCTGAGACTAATTACTAAGGTTGGCAGCTGTGAGATTTGCTCTGGCAGAAAATGTACGGGTGTTTTCACAGCCTGAACCCTGGCACTGAGCCCTAACCATGTTCACTTTGTTGCTTCTGTCTTCTTTTGTGTATGTGTGTGTGTGTTTGTTTGAGATGAGTCTCACTCTGTTGCCTAGGCTGGAGTGCAATGGTGTGATCCTGGCTCACTTCAACTTCCACCTCCCAGGTTCAAGCGATTCTCATGCCTCAGCCTCCCCAGGAGCTGGGATTATAGGCATATGCCGCCATACCCAGCTAATGTTTTTTGTGTGTATTTTTAGTAGAGATGGGGCATCACCATTCTGGCCAGGCTGGTGTAGAACTCCTGACCTCAATTGATCCATCCTCCTCAGCCTCCCAAAGTGCTGGGATTACAGGTGTGAGCCACTGCAACCAGCCACTTCTGTTGTCTTAACTAGAGTTGAGCATTCTCATGGTGCTCTTCGCAGCTTGTCTTGGTTTTTATTGCTACTTTGTTCTTGATCTGTGGCCCCCATGCAGCAGACACTGATGACTTAATTCACTTGATTCGTCAACCCCAAATGTTATTTATATTTCCACTAATAAAGGAATCGACAGAGGAGTGAGACAGGGAGGGAGTCATTCCACCTTGACAGGAATGTGCCAGGGATGTTAGATTTCTTCATGAGAAAAAGGCTGGCTTCAACCTACTCATTACATTCTCTTTCTTTGCCTGTTAACTTTCCTTGCTAGCATTATCCTTATTTCATCTGACACATCAGTGTGAAGTATGACAGTCCATCACCATGGTGACATTACATACGCCTTGCTAGCCACTGTTTAAGGATGAGACACATGGTTCATATGTTGAATAAACCTGTTTCAAGGACTTGCCACGGTTTCAATGGCCACCAAGATGCTATAGCCTAAGTAATTTATTCTGAAATACTCTAAGTAATGTATTCTGAAATGATCTAATATTACACATCCTCATTCATACATAGGAGCTAAAAAAAGTGGATCTCAAGGAGGTAGACGGTAGAATGCTGGTTACCAAAAGCTGGGAAAGGGTGGGGAGGGCTTAATAAAGACAGGTTGGCTGACAAACGTTAAGTTAGGTGGAAGGATAAGTTATAATATTCAATAGCACAGTAGGGTGATTCTAATTAACAATAATTTATTGTCTATTTCAAAATAGCTAGAAGAGATTTGAAATGTTCCCAACACAAAGAAACAATAAATGTTTGAGACAACAGCTATCCTAAATTCCCTGATTTGATCACTACATTATGTGCGTGCATTTCAAAATATCATGTGTACTCCTCAAATATGTACAATTATGTGTCAATTGAAAATAATTCTTTGCATGTATACAGCTACATGAGCAAATCAAGAACTAGATTATTTCTCTTTGTGTACCCTTCCTTAGTTAATTACATCTGATGACATGTATGAAGTCACTACTGAATCCTAACATTTTACTGTACTCAGTGAATGGGCATGAAGTGATATTTCAAGATGAGCATAACATTCCTGGAAGCAGACTCACACAGTTTTGATAATGAGAATTTCAGAATTTTGGAAATGGCAGTAGTGTTGATTACTCACAGGCCAATTACAATGACCCAGGAGAGAGAAATATGGAGCCATGGAAAATTCTGAGGTTTCATGTAAATGTTACTTCCTCATAAGCCCCAAGTCCACTGAGAACACAGTATAGTTTTAGTACCTATTTTGAGCATATGTCAGAGCTCACCAAAATTTTCTAATAGGTAATTCAGGGTGATACAGGTGATGAATCTTTCCTCTCCTGGTTTACCTAATTAATATCTCAAGGCCAGGAGCAGTGGGTCATGCCTATAATCCCAGCACTTTGGGAGGCCAAGGTGGGTGATCACCTGAGACCAGGCTGGCCAACATGGTGAAACCCTGTCTCTACTAAAAATAAAAATTAGCTGGGCCTAGTGGCAGGTGCCTGTAGTCCCAGGTACTTGGGAGGCTGAGGCAGGAGAATCGTTTGAACCCGGGAGGCAGAGGTTGCAGAGATCATGCAACTTCATTCCAGCCTGGGCAACAGAGCCAGGCTGCATCTCAAAAAAAAAATTAATATCTTAAGTTGTCACCTACTATTTTGTGTAGAAAATAGAAAAGAGTTCAAGTTTTTTAAGTTAGAGAAAACACAAAACATGCTAAAGGAGTTGAAATAGCTGCTATAGATTCTTTAATTGTTAGTTTAATAAAAAGAAATGGGATGGGCTGAGTGGATGCCCACTGAATACTTTGCTCGGTGACTTTGCCACTTGGTTATTGCAGGTTTTGATGTACCATTTATAAAACTGGCCTATCCAGAAATAAGCAGAGACGGTCACTTACAAAGAGCTAATAAAGACATTTGAAGTTTTCTTTTTTTTTTGGTAGCAGTGATGAAAAAGTAAAATGAAAATGTGAATTTGATGAAGACATGCTTCTTAGGGTTTTTTGAAGCAGAGGAAAACTTGATAGCGATAGTTACAGAACCTACTGGCTTTGTGTTTATATTTGCTTCCAAAGAGCCTGACAGCAAGGTCTTTAAAAGGTCTGTGGGGAGATGATTCCCATGCAGTGATCACAAATTAGAAAATTATCTTTCAGTTCCCAAATTCTGAAATTCTCATCATCAAAACTGTTGCCAGTCTGCTTCCAGTAACATTAGTTTGTTTAAAAAAATACCACTTCAGGCCAGGTACAGTGGCTTGTGCCTATAATCCTAGCACTTTGGGAGGCTGAGATGGGTGGATCACCTGAGTTTGAGACCAGTCTGGCCAACATGATAAAACCCCGTCTCTACTAAAACACACACACACACACGCAAACTAGCCAGGTGTGGTGCACACCTGTAGTCCCAGCTACTCAGGAGGCTGAGACAGGAGAATCCCCTGAACCCAGGAGGCAGAGGTTGCAGTGAGCCAAGATTGCACCAATGAACTCCGGTCTGGGTGACAGAGCAAGACTGTGCCTCAAACAAACAAACAAACAACTACTTCATACCCTTTCTCTGATGTTAGAATTATGCATGTCATATACACTTAAGATGTATGCATGCCATATACATTTCCTACAGGTCATCATTAGAGAGAATTCATTCATGCAATTTGTTAGAGGAAAGGAGTACACAGAGTCTTAAAAGAAGGCAACTTCTGAGTGACTCTCCTGCCATGCCTGCTTTCTGCTTTCCTGGTCCTTTTACCTGTAGGACGTCCATGTTGTACTAAGGCTGCCCAATCTCCTCAATCTAAAATGAGCGCAGCTGCAGAGATCTTCCTTCACCCTTGGTGTTTTCCTAAACCTATCTAGGCTTTTGCAGAATAGTCCACAAGTCACTACAGTAAGAACAGTAGAAATACAGAAAACCAACACAGCAACCCAGAGCATTTCTTCTGGCACCCAGTGCAGAGGAGATATTTGACTCTTAATGGAAAGAGTTAGACAAGGAGCCAAAGGTAATAAATAATTGAAGAATTTCTTTCTGCTGCACTGTAATGATTCAGTGTTCAGTTCTATTTTGCTGAATCAGGCAATCTTGTGCTTGCCTCTGAACACAACATCATTAGAAGTCATGTGTATATGTCGGAAAGAAAGGTCCTTCTGGGAATAGCATGATGGGGAGTCATGTGACATATTCATGTCTCTAAATCAGTAAATGGCAATGGGGCATCCATGTGCAGGTAGAAACCAGTAAAGCAAAGCTTTTCTTTACATTCCGTGCTCCGTATAGATAAACTAGAGATTTGACTGCACAGGCAAGCTTAAGAGAAGAGTACTTAACAGATCACCTTTACGGGACCAAAGTTACTTTAAGTATGTGCTAGTGCTGTGGGATTGCAGGCTACTTTTGGGGTAAGCTCGGCAAGAAAGACAATGTTGACAAATATCAACACTTTGTTATTTGTAATATCTATATTTGTCTTATAGCTCATTTTCACAAGCCTACAGGAAGCTTAGATTGAATTATCCATTGGATAATAAGTAATGAGGAAAAATAAGTCCCAAAGGTTAGTTTCTCATGACAAAACACTGAGATATACTAAGAATCTTTCATTCATTTCAAATAATATTTATTTATTTTTAGAGACAGGGTCTCACTCTGTTGCCTAAACTAGAGTGCAGTAGCATGATCTAGCTCACTGCAACTTCTGGGCTCAAGCAATCCTCCTGCCTCAGCCTCTTCAGTAGCTGGGACTGCAGGAGTTCATCACCACACGTGGCTCATTTCAAATAATATTTATTAAACACTCCATGTTCTCTGAAGCTCTGTAGGTATTATCAGCTCAAACCCATAACCTTGCCTTTGATCAGCACTGCCCAATAGAAATAAAAAGCAAGCCACAAGCATAATATAAAATTTTCTAATGTTTGGCGGGGCGCAGTGGCTCACGCCTGTAATCCTAGCGCTTTGGGAGGCTGAGGCAGGTGGATCACGAGGTCAAGAGATCAAGACCATCTTAGCTAACACGGTGAAACCCCGTCTCTACTAAAAATACAAAAATTAGCTGGGCGTTGTGGCACGTGCCTGTATTCCCAGCTACTCGGGAGGCTGAGGCAGGAGAGTCACTTGAACCCAGGAGCAGAGGTTGCAGTAAGCTGAGATTGCACCACCACTCTCCAGTCTGAATGACAAGAGAAAAACTCCATCTCAAAAACAAACAAACAAACAAACAAAAAAACCCGAAGGATTGTAAAGAAGCTGCGGATGTTAATTTTAATAACATATTTTATTTTCTCTAACCCGAAATATCAACTATTATTTATTAATAATGAAACTATTATTCTTTCAACATGTAATTGATATAATTTACATTCTTTTTTTTACTAAGCCTCCAAAATCCAATGTGCATTTCACACTTGCCGCACATAACAATTGTTAAAGTGAAATGTAGTCCTATGAAAACAATACAACTGTGTTTAATGGAAAGAAATACTGTCTACTGCTTCAGTTTTTAAGTTTACATTGAAATGTGTGAAAATGAAATAAAATCACAAGTTCTTCAGTTTCACTAGCCACATTCCAGGCACTCAATATTGACATGTGCCTAGTAGCTACCATATTGGACTGCATAGTTCTAGAACATTCTGTTTCATTATAAGATTATTTTACCAAGAAAGTGGACTCAGGGCAGAAGAGGAAATGTATTTAGGACTAAAGGTTTACTTTCAGCATGGGGGCTTGTGATGAGGTATTTCAGTTGCTTTAGGAAAGAAGTTTTCATTAACACCCACTTATGGGTGAGAACATGTGGTGTTCGGTTTTCTGTTCTTGTGTCAGTTTGCTGAGAACAATGAGAACACATGGACACAGGGAGGGGAACACCACACACTGGGACCTGTCGGGGGGTTGGGGGCTAAGGGAGTGATAGCAAGGGGTAAGGGGATAGGGGAGGGATAGTATCAGGAGAAATACCTAATGTAGATAACGGGGTAGGATGCCAAACCACCATGGCATGTGTATACAAACCTGCACATTCTGCACATGTACCCCAGAACTTAAAGTATAATTAAAAAAGAAAAAGAAGTTTCATGTTGAGCAACTGGAGTACTTAAATTTAGGGAGAACAATCTTGTGCCAAGTAGTCAATAAACTATTTTAATACATTTTTATTTATCAAGAAGTTCTAGCTATTTTAAAAATAGCTTTAAGTAAGTTTAACAAGTCACTTTATTGTAATTATCTGTAATTTTAGAAAGTAGTATTCATAAATTGTAAGTGGTTTAGATTTTCTTAAAATTATTCTAAGTAGGGAACATTTAATCTTACCTTCATCATGTCGTAAATCTTGTTTTTTTTTATTGTGGAGGAAAGACCATAAATAAACCTTTAATATGCCTACATTTTATTGTAGACATTTATGATATGCTTTTGTATATTTTGACAAAAAATACCAAGGTAGAAGGAGAAAAGCTCCCTTGTATTTGCAGTGGTAATTAATGTTGACGTTTGTATTTATGTATCACAAAATCTTGTGTAAACATACTTCAGTGGGGTCAGAAGAATGTTTTAAATAAACGTACCAAGATGCCCTACCTACAGTGCCATTTATAACAAAATAATAACATGAAGTGGACTAGCTGAGCCCACATTTTGACAACATTTAAACAGCTTCCCTATGAGACAAGCAGTTCCCATCATAAATTTCAATTCCAAATAATTGTTTAAGAGTTCCATATTAAGCTGAAGTTTTGCTAACAATTCTGAACACCAAATGGGTTCACAGTTTACATAGGAATTTTTAAATAAGGATTTTCAAGAAATAGTTTGTAATAACCACCTTTGGGATTACACTAGACAATCCCACTCTCTGCTAGATGTAAATGATAGAACTGAGTATTAGTTGCATGATATACAAAGGCCAAAGTTTCTTGGTGAGCCAAAAAAAGCATTCAGATAATTGAATTTTAATGTCTTCTGTTGCACTGTAATGATTCAGTGTTAAGGCATATTTCTTTGAATCAGGCAATCTTGCCTTTTGCACATGATGAGCATCACATGACATGGGGAATTTTATTTGTTGCAAACACAGATACTGTGCAAGTAGCAAATGGGAACTGTGATTTTATTCCGTAGGTAAAACTAATATAGGACTCAAGAGATGGCTGAATTATGACTGTGTTGAAAAGGGAGTATAAACAAACTAATCATCACACAAAAGGGTCTAGGAAAACAAGCAAATAGTAGTTACTCTCATTATAGAAGAAGGAACAAAGAATGACTTTCCTCAGCGGCAGGTTAGTGCTCTCAGGCTTCTCAAACTACCAGTTCCAATGGATTCCACCACCTTAAAGCAATTCCCTTTTTGCTGGGCTTTTTTTTTTTTTTTTTTTTGAGACATGGTCTTGCTCTGTTGCCCAGGTTAGAGTACAGTGGCATGATCTCGGCTCACTGCAACCTCCGCTTCTGAGGCTCAAGTGATCCCCACTGCCTCAACCACCCGAGTAGGTGGGACTACTGGCATGCATCACCATGCCCTGCTAATTTTGTGTGTGTGTTTTGTAGAGATAGGGTCTCGCTATGTTGCCTAGGCTAATCTCAAATTCCTAAGCTCAGGCAATCCACCTGCCTTGGCCTCCCAAAGTGCTGGGATTACAGGTGTGAGGCACCCTCTTGGCCGTGCTGGGCTCCTTTGGAGAGAAGAATGACAAGGCCTTTGAGAAGAGCTCACTATAAAAAAATGTCTGCCAGCTCCACTCAGGGTTCCTCTCACATCAAGCCACAGTAAGGCAGAGTTTTCCTGTGTGCTGCATCGCTAACTTTGCACTGGCAAGGTCTTCTCCAGTTAGTCAGATACTGGAAGACTTGAAAGTGCTTCCATTCCCGAATCTTTTTCCAATAACCTTTGCATAAATGATGTGGTAAATCACCTACATCAGATAAAAAATCTTTTTTTAAAAAAGTTAAATAACAGGGGTGCCAGGGCTGTGGAAAGCATGTATTGGATTATTTTGTGGCTCTTATAAGATGAGTTGAGAACAGCAGGCTGTCACCTGTGGCCAGTGCAGAAAGATGCAGTCCTATTGATGGAATCAACTGTAACATGTGTTTCTGTTAGGGAACACGTGCTTGGGAAAAACAAAAGGACCTAGATTTATTTCCCTTAGTGCTATAAGCCTTTGAACGTTTTTGGATGAAACTTCTATATTAAAATTCCAAAGGCTCTGTTTTCTAGTTTGAACATAAATCCAAAATACAGAAGACATCACTGGAAAGAGAGAGAGGTGGTCTAAATGAAGAAAGATGGGGTGGTGCTTGCTTTAAATACCACCAAAGTTTACTGAAATATTTTTACTATGCACATCTATCTTTCTTCCTTTTTTTTGAAGAGATGAGGTCTCGCTTTGTTGCCCATATTGACAGTGGGTGTGATCATAGCTCACTGTAACCTTCTCCTGGGCTCAAGCAATCCTCCCACCACTGTGCAAATCTTTTTCTTTTTGAGATGGAGTTTCCTTCTGTCCCAGGCTGGAGTGCAGTGACACCATCTTGGCTCACTGCAACCTCTGCCTCCTGGGTTTAAGCGACTCTCCTGCCTCAGCCTCCTGAGTAGCTGGGACTACATGCATGCGCCACCACACCCTGCTAATTTTTATATTTTTAGTAGAGATGGGGGTTCACCATGTTGGCCAGGCTGGTCCCTACCTCTCGACCTTGTGATCCACTTGCATCGGCCTCCCAAAATGCTGGGGTTACAGACATGAGCCAACATGCCTGGTCTGTGCAAATCTTAATTGCCATTTTCAATCTGGACTTACTAGACTTAGCCAGAGAAGGGGAGACATTTTGAGAGGTTACTCCCACTTACTGAGATTTGAGACTAACTTGTTCCAGGTACAATGCTAGAGCTTTACATATATAATCTTATTGATCTTGTTAACAATTTCATCAGGTGGATGTAGTTGACAGTCTCAGGGAGATAAAGTGACTTCCCAAAGGTTTCCTAATTAGAGCAAGGCAGAGCCAGAATCAAGCCCAGGTGACTCTATCTTGAAATCCTTGGATTTTCCTCTAGGCCACTTGCCTGTTCTAGACGTTCTCAACCCTGGCTCTGCTACAGAATTGTCCCTCATAAGACTTTTAAAGCACAGCGTCAGGGTCCCACCTCCGACCTGCTCAATAGTTGGGGTGAGGTCTTAGCATGGATATATTTTTTAAGTTGCATGAGTGATGGTTCTGCTGCATACTCAGGGTTGAGAATCACAAATCAAGTGGTTAATTTAAATCACTGAAAGTAGCCTAGGCTAGAAAGATTCAATGTTACAATTAAGTTTATGATCTAGGCTAGAAAGAGATGACAATAGCATCAACTTACATACCATCCAAAGCAGTGCTTCTCAAACTTCACCATGCCTAGGAATGCCCTGATGATTTTGATAAAATGCAGACTCTGACTCAGTGAGTCTGGAGAGGTCTGTTTCTGTATTTCTAATAACCTCCCAGGTGATGCTGATGCTGTTCATCTGCAATCATATTTTGAGTAACAAGGTTTAGGGGACCAAGAGTGTTCAAGTTGTGGATGGGAAATAGCCACTGACTACCAGGGGATGAAGGTGGAAATCCGAATATTGTTTTTTGGAGCACTGTGTTTTTCACAAGTCTCCCACCACTTTCACAAGAACTGAAAAGGCAGAGTTTTGGTGACGATCCCTGCTGGTCTCATCATCCATTCCTTCATCCCCTTTGGATGGCCTTGCTGGGTTGCAGAGGATGATCAGAATTGTTCTGTGATAGATATTTGGGTGTCAGTAATGTTTAGTAGTTTCAATTTTTAAAAAAGATGTTTCATTCAACTGAAGCTCAGAGTAGACTTTTTTATTCCCCTCCAGGTCAAAATTAAGGTTCTTTGCATAGCAAGAAAAAATGACTGTCCAAAGCCATGCTGCTGTTCCATGGCCTACTCCCCCTAAGAGAGAATTTCTTCCCTTCTTATTCGACTCACTGTGCTGTGTTTAAAATGAAAGAATCAGTACAATTTCATTGTAATGATAACTGCTATCTGAATCTCTCTGAACAAAATGTCTTAATTTAAAAATGGTATTAGTTCTGCCCTGTAATTTTTTGGGGTAGACATTTATATTGAAAGTTCAAAAACCAGATCAAAAGGCACTAGGAAATTTCCAGACTAATGTAAGAAATCAGTGAGCTGAAGAGGAAAACTTCTCAAGTCAATGTAAACGTGAAAGACTTCAATTAAATTGTTTGTACCTATATATATTTAAAGATACTCACTGCCATGCTTCCTTCTGGGAGTTTTGCTGGTTGATCTTTATAAGGCATCTTCTTAACTTCAAAGGACACCAGGGATGCAAGAGCATAGGGATCATTTTTTCTCTGAAAGTAAAAGTATTTATTTTAATAAATTTCATATAAAGTTTTTAAAAGTTATACTGGCAGCCACCCAATTATTTTTGGTGTTTTGCATTTCAAACCAAGATTTCCTCCTTCCTTATTTTCTCTGTTTTAACTTTTTTCCTCCCATCCAGGCATTCATCCGTCCACCTGCACATCCATCCCAGCATGCATGCATCCATCCATGCATGCATCCATCACATCCATCCATGCATCCATCCATCCAAGCATCCATCAGTCCATCTAAGCATCCATCTATCCATCCCACATCTATTCATCCATCTATCTATCCATCCATCCAGGCATTCATCCACATCCATCCATGCATCCATCCATCCAAGCATCCATCAGTCCATCCAAGCATCCATCCATCCATCCCACATATATTCATCCATCCATCTATCCATCTACCTATCCATCCATCCAGGCATTCATCCATCTGTTCATCCATCTGTCCATCCATCCATCCAATCATCCATCCATCCATCCATCTATCCAAGCAACCGTCTATCCAGACATCCACCCATTCATCCAAGTATCCACCCATCCATCCATCCATTTATCTCCTTCCTATTTCTAAGGAGAATTTGTCTCATTAATTAAATACTGTGTATAATAAGGTTAAAATAAAAACAGAAAATCAGAGTCCTAAAAAGGAGTAAGCAAAGAATTAATGTAGTTATTGCTAGTGAAGGACAAAGGAGAGACATGATGGGTTATCAAATTCTTATCAGATAGAGGGAAATATTTTAGGGGAGAAACTGGCAGTAAGTTATAAAGAAATGTATTGGCCGAGCATGGTGGCTCATACCTGTAATCCCAGCACTTTGAGAGGCTGAGGCGGGCAGATCACCTAAGGTCAGGAGTTTGAGACCAGCCTGGCCAACATGATGAAACCCTATCTCTACTAAAAATATAAGAAAAAAAATTAGCTGGGTGTGGTGGCAGGTGCCTGTAATCCCAGCTACTCAGGAGGCTTAGGCAGGAGAATGGCTTGAACTCAGGAGACACTGGTTGCAGTGAGCTGCCACTGCACTCCAATCTGGGCAATAGGAATGAAACTCCGTCTCAAAAAAAAAAAAAAAAGTATTACATTTCACAATTTACACAAGACCCGCAACAGGGTTTCTTGGGCCTCATGAGTCCAGTTTAATCATTGGACTATAATAATTTTGTTTAAATATTTTTTTACAAAGTTTTTTTCCCTATGGTGGATTTTTTCCCCTCCATTATTTAAACCCTTTTCCCTCTACATGGTAAGGGCAGGACATAGTATGTAACTTTTATATACTTAAACTTACTGTATCTTTGGGTGTTTCTTTCTTTGTACTCCCACCCTCTGGAATAAATAACCCTACTCATTTGGGAAAATTCTTTGTTGGATGTGATTCTAATGTGTGCTTCTCTCTTGGCATTTCCATTTTAACTAAAAGTTGGATTTTTGTTTGTTTGAGGAGTGTTTTTATAAAATTCAAGAATTTTTGCTCATAAAATCTTGTGTATACCTGGTGATTTCCATCTAATTTCCTTGCCATTCTGACTGATAGAAACAAGAGAAATTCTAGTAATGATATCTTGTGTGTAAGGATTATAATTATATTCTCAAATGCATTTCCATGCTCCCAAACCTCCAATGAAGAAGTTTTCTTTAATCTCCAAGTCAATAGAGAATTGATAGAAAATATTACTGTTCTTGAAGTCATGTCTTTGATAAGCAAATAGGCCGAAAACTCCATCTCTGCATGAAAAGCTTTCTAGATGGAATGCTTTGTTCTTACAGATTCTGCATTTATAAATAGGAAAGTTTCTTATGCATCATAGATGGCATTTGAACTCTAGGATGTAGAATGTGGATTAACATGTTTCTCTAAGGGAATTTTCTTTCACTTCCTTCCTTTGCCCTTCCTCTGTTGCCAAGGCTGGAGTGCAGTGGTGTGGTCTCGGCTCACTGCAACCCCTGCCTCCTGGGTTCAAGTGATTCTCCTGCCTTAGCCTCCCAAATAGCTGCGACTACAGGCTCACGCCACCACACCAGCTAATTTTTGTATTTTTTAAGTAGAGAAAGGGTATCACCATGTTGGCCAGGCTAGTCTTGAATTCCTGACCTCAAGTAATCATCCTGCCTCAGCCTCCCAAAGTGCTGGCATTACAGGCATGCATCACCATGCCCAGCCTCATCACCAATCTCAACTGTCATTTTGGTGGTTCACAGACCACTCTGCTTTGCTGAATTTCAGTCGTACCTGAGAGCAGTCTCAGAGACTGATTCAGTAAGTCTGAGATGAGACTGTATCTGACTTATTTTTTGGAAGGTTCACATTGTTGTTTAATTTTTAATTTTTCTCTATTACTTTTCTCCCCAACTAGATGATACAAAAATGGAAGGCATATTCCATGGAATATAATGTCTATATCTTCTACAGACTCTAGAACAATGTGCACAGGAGAGCTTAATCAATATGGATGTCTGACCACATGAATGAAGGGTGAATAAACACATCTAATGCTTTGGTCATTTGACGACCCTCCTGCTCCATGTACCATCCATTTGTTGCCAATTATGAAAGAAAGATCTTTCTATTATTGAATTGGACATCCTTTCTCCCTTTAAGTAGAGTAAAGAGTTCAGGAAGTTGTAAAGGGTGGGAGTAACATAAAATGTGGGCTGCAGTCCATGTGAAAGGGATATTGACATGCTCTCACCTCTGCAATTTAATTCAGACATGTGCACAGATGTAGCCTGGGGTACTAGCAAATCATGAGGTAGGCAAACAGCCTGTAACATCACCTCTCCTGGATCAATCTGGTTTTTGTTTTAAATGTATTTTCCCATAGCCAGGTTTCTTCCACCCTTTTTGGAAGGAAAAAAAAAAGTGCATCTTCTTCACTTTTAAAGAATGCTCTAGAGCTCCGAGGAATGGAAAGTGTGGTTTATTACACTGATCAGCAGAGTCAGCATCAAAGATACCCAAGTCCTGCGTTGTAGGTCAGAGGCATGGCACAGGTGAGTATTTAATAACTCTTGAAAAGCAATTATGGGCAGAGTTGTAATAGTGATTCCACATCCAAAGTTAAATGCTTCCAGTTGTGCTCTTTATGTAACAATGATATTATTATGTTCAAAATAATCTCCTCTCCTATACAGCAATCTACTCATGTAATAGCAATCACTGCCATAGTGTAGGCAATTTAGAATTGAAACACCAGCGGGGGTTAATATCCCTTGGCAATATTATGGACCTTTGCCTTGCCCCAGCTAGCTATTAATCCCCAGAAAATGCCTTGCTCCTCTGTCATTACTGCATCATTTAAACCATGGTTTGTAGCTCACTGGCTGTCTCTATGATGCATTTTTGCGCTGGCTTATTTCACTTAACATAGCAGCCTTCAGTTCAATCCATGTTCTCTCCTCAGTTTGGAAGCCTTCTCATCTCAACCTGGAGGGTTTCAGTTTGAGAGATGTAAGAAAATGAGATGCTCACCTCTGCCTAAAATGCAAGAACTAAACTCACTAAATCAGAACAGCTTGTGGCTTGAGGGAGGATGAGGTACAAGGATTTGGGAGAAAAGCCGAATGTTACCAAACATGAGCCCAAGCTCCTCACAGAAGATTCTTCTGCTGAATGGACTGGCTGGCCACAGATGTCAGCATAGGTGCATTACTGGCTGCACCTGTGCTTTTGAGCTATGGAACCAGCAGGACTTCTTTTCTGGTTGCAACCCTGATGACTAACACAAGACCTGGTACAGACAGGATGAAGGGAAGAAACTGGCTGAAGGCAGTCAATATCTACTAAAGCAATCCCTAGCTGCCCTCATTGCTCATCAGCATAAGACACTCCTGCCAGCACCATGACAGTTTGCAAATGCCATGGCAACAACCCAGAAGTTACTGCCCCTTTCCTAGAAACTTCTGAATAACTTGCCCTTCAGTTTGCACTCACCCACCCCTTAAGTTGCATATAATTGAACATGGGTATAAGTGGATATAAATAGAGTTGCCAAGAGTCCACCAAGTCCAGCTCTGGGTGTGCTGCCTAGGAGTTAGCCCGCTCCTCATGGAGCAGATCCAGTTCAATAAAAGGTGGTTAAGATTGTGACATTCCTTACCTCCTCTCTTAAAGTAAGAATGAAGCCCTTTTTGCCCCATAGCAGTGTCATCTGTCATCTGAAAAGGCAATATAAAGTTCCTTAAATTCTTTTCTGAACGATGCCAAGAATGCTTACCGGCTAAGCCTGAATTTTGGGGTTCACCTGCCCTGCATTACTTTTGCATCTCAAACCAAGCCATCAAGGTGGCATTTCCAGAGACCCTAGAGAAAGGCATAAAAAAGCACTTTTGGTTCCTTTTTGTTCAAAGGTATCACAAGTTTTTACATTTCCAGAATATCAGCTGCTTCCTGGGTCACTAGCCTTAGGCCGTGAGGGATAATTTGTTGTGATCTCATTTGCTAGTTTGACTGCTTTCATTCTAAATCTACAAGGACTTGTAGACAAGCCAAGACTAGCATTTGGCCTGAGATTTTTCATTCATTAAAACGTCATGAGTAGTATCCTGTGTCAGGTGATACAAGGGCTGGGAAGAAGATTCAAAGACAAGAAAACATTCCTCCTGCACTTGAGGAGCTTACCCTCTGGTGTCAACTACAGATATATTTTTGGGAAGATTCCTCCACTTCCCTTTCCAAAACAACTTCTTAACACAACCTCACAAGTTTTTTTTTTTTCATTGCATATGGCAGAATTTCAATATTTTATTCACTCAGCAGATCTGAACCCAAAAGTTTACTTGTATGGTTCATGCTTATATCTAAGTTTTGAAGTAAAGCCAGTACATTCTGCCCCTTGGTCTACATATCACATCATTTTGCTGCCTTTGCTCCCTATTCAGGAGAGCAACCAGGAGGCTGTTGTGTTTATTCAAACCTGTAACCTCGCACTTAAGGAAAAGTAGATTCCTGATAGAGGTTTTGCCTTTTGGGGTGGCCAATGACACTGTTATGGGGGAAAGTCACAAAGCTAACATTAAACACAATCCAGATCTACATTCGTAGATATAATAATTGATTGTATGATAGAATCCTGCAATTTTGAATGGAAATATACTTTCTTAACATTCTAAACGGTACTGCCCCATAGAATTTTCTTCAATAAGAGAAATGCTCTTAATCGTCATGGACCAGTGCAGTAGCCACAAGCTATGACTCTTAAATACTTAAGATGTGATCAGTAAGACTGGGGAAATGAATTTTAAATTTTAGTCAAATTGAAATACTTTAAATAGCCATATGTGACTGTTACTACTGTATTGGACGGTATAATTCAAGAATCAAAAGATGTTTTCTTTTGGATTCAGAAACAGCATACTATACTATTTAAATATCTTGAAAAAGTTTAATATATAGTATTTAAAACCTTTATATAGTAGTTATAGTGTAGTTATCCATAATATAGGAGTTAATAGTTTAGCCATCTGTAGTACAGTGATCATAATATAAAGTCTACAGAGGCTGCTATAGTAATCTTTAGTTCATCAGTCTAGCTTAGTAACATACATAGGGTAAAAGCTCAACATTCTCCCTCTTACTATCTGTATGACTTGGGAAGCCCACATAATCTCTGTTTCAGTTTGCTTATCTGTGAAATGAACCTGACAATAATAATACATGTCCCATGGGATGGCTTGAAGAGTTAAATGAGTCATTCATATACAAGCATGTAACATGGTACCTAGCTACATGGAAAGCACTCAGTAGTAACCTATTTGCAGACAAACGGGCCTCTTTGGAAAGACTGGCTGGCTGTTCCTTAAGCACAAAGAGCCATTTAGATATAGTCTGTTCTCAGTCAACCAAAGCATCAACACAATACAAAAATAGCCTACAGAGTTCTTGCTGGCTTACGCCAAATAGAATAAACACCATAAATTACTTGTAAGCTACCCATAGAATCAGTGAATTTTCAGGCATAAAAGGAGCCTTTAGTCTAATCTCTTCATTTCACAAATGAGGAACTTGAGCCCCATGAAAGTTAAGTGCCTGAACACAACCAGGCAGGAATGGAACTGAGCCCCTGCATCCTCACCTGACCTGGTATCTACCAAAGGGAGAGAAAACAGACTCTGTCTAGTTTCAATTATGGTCACTGCTCCTAGAACTTGAATTTAATGTATGTCTGTAGTTTCTTGCACATCACTTTGTTAACAGGCAGTTTTCACATTCATGAAATTCAAAAACGTGCTCATCCCTGTGTTTACACATACACTTTTGCCAATATTTACCAAGACTCCAAGAGCATCTGCACTCTTCTGGTTCAGAATTTTGCCCAATTAGTGATAATGTCTGAGAGTAGATGGAAAATGTGTGTAGTAAACAGAGTCATAACAAAAACAACTGAAACCCTAATTCATTACTTCCCACTCATACTAGTAAGGTTGGTGAAGTATTTCAAGGAGCAAATTTACTAGATTAAAGAAATTTGTGTAATACTGTGGCAAAACAGAGTCAGGCTTTGCTAGTGGAGATGGAAGATTATTGATTGTAAGGAGCTGAATAATGTCTTCCCCAAATTCATGTCCACTTAGAATCTCATTATATGACCTTGTTTGGAGTAATAGTCTTTGTAGATTTAATTAAGGTAAGGTTTGAGATGAGATTGTACTGGGATTAGCATAGGCTCTAAATCCAGTGAGAGTGTCCTTATAAAAAATAGAAGACACAGGGACACAGAGACTCAGAGGAGAAGGTGATGGGAGATGGAAGGAAAGTAGAGTGATAGCCTACAAACCACTGAATGACCAGGATTACTGGCAACCACCAGAAGCTAGGAGGGGCCAGGCCTGGTGATTCATGCCCATAGCCCATTGCTTTGGGAGGGCAAGGCAAGAAGATTGCTTGAAGCCAGGAGTTTGAGATCAGCCTAGGCAATAGAGCAAGATATCATCTCTACAGAAATAATTAAAAACTGAGCCTGGCATGGTGGCAGGCACCTACAGTCCCAACTACTCAGGAGGCTCAGGTGGGAGGGTTGCTTGAGCCCAGGAGTTCAAGGCTACAGTGAGCTATTATTGCACCACTTCATTCCAGCTTGAATGACAGAGTAAGACCCTGTCTCTACCCAAAAAAAGAAAAAAAAAAACCCGAAGAACAAAAAACCCCCACAAAAACCAAAAAAACTTAGAGGGAGGCATGGTATAGTTTACTCCTCAAAGCTGCCAGAAGGAACCAACCCTGCCAACACATTGGTTTCAGATTTCTGGTTATGGACTTCGAGAGAGAACATTTCTGTTGTGTTAAGCCACTTAGTTTGTGGTCCTTTATTGCATCAGCCCTAAAAAACTAATCTGTTGATCACAATAATATAACTTACTTCCAGCTTTCATCTGACTAGAGAAAAACAGGATTTATGGTTTACGCTTTCAGACAAATTTCATCTAAAAGTAGGAAAGTTAAGAGTTGGCTAATGATCAGTGGTAGCAACTCTCCAAGATGGCCACCAGGGATTCTTCCCTTCTGGTATTTACACCCTTGTGTGGGTGCCTCTCCTACTGAATGAATATGGCTGATATGTGCAAATGATAGGACACTGTGAAAATGACAGAAAGTGGCTTTCAAGGCTAGGCCATGAAAGATATAAGAGCTTTGCTGTCTCCTGGCTCACTTCCCTGGGGGAAGCTAGTTATCATGTTAGGAGATTGCTCAAGCACCGCCGTGGAGGGGGCCACATGGTAAGGCCTGCTGTGCATGTCTCTGAGCCATGTTGTGAACAGAGCCTCCAGCCCCATTCAAGCCTTCAGATGACTGCAGCCCCATCTGATAGCTCAGCTGTTACATCAGAAGAGACACTGAACCAGAATCACTCAGCTAAACCATAGCCAGATTCCAGACTCAGGAAGACAGGATGAATGTCTATTGTTTTAAGCTGCTAGGTTTTGGGGAAATTTGTCAGGGCAGCAATAGATAACTAAAACATCATTTAGAACAGACCTCTTGGTTTCCTCTCCTGAAACAGTGTTCCCCCAAGTCTTCCTCATCATTTGGCTTAGGCAAAAAACCTTGGAGTCAGTCTTGATTCCTCTCTTTATCTCATTTTCTCACAATAAATTCAACATATATAGCAAAGTATGAGTCTGGATTGATTTTTTTTCTCCAAAATCAATCCAGACTCATACCTTGCTATACTTGCTTCACTGTTTTGCTGTAGGTTAACTCAACACCATTTCCCTCTGGACTATTGCAGTAGCTTTCAAACCCAGTGTTTCCAATATTGCTCTTTCAAAGCTGTTTTATTAGATGCTGAGTAAACATATCATTTATAGCATATGATGATAGAGAAAGAAGCCAAGTTGAATATGCCTCCCCGACTAACGAAACATTACAAGTACCTTTGAAACATTCTCTTTGTTTCTTGCTAAATGTCTTCTACTCTAAGAGGCTACTTACTACTCTCTTGAATTTTGTGCTTTCATTTCCTTGTTTTCCTTTAAAGTTCTACCAACCTACTGCTTAGGTTGCCTGTTTTTTTTTTTGAGCTTTATATAAATGGAATCATAATTGACTTGACTTTAAAACTCAATATTATGTTCCTGAGATTCATCCATGCCACTGTGTCTAATCATTCCTTTTTATTACTGTGTAGTATTGCTTTGTTAGAGTATGTATTAATTTATTTACTCCTATTCTCTTAAAAACGTAATTGTCACATCACTTCTTAGATTAATTTTGTGGTGGTCCATTGTACTTAGACTAAAATCCAGGCTCCTCTCTATGGCATATAATTCCTATGTCTATATCATCTGTGGTAATACAGACATGCTGGTCTCCATTTATTATTTGAACAAGTCTAAAGTGTGCTGGCCTCAGGGCCTTGGCACTGCTGGTTGTTTTCTGTCTGGAGCTCTGCCTGCGGGTCTTCCCGTCTTGGGTCTCAGTTCCATAGCACCTCCTCCTAGGGCTCTCCTCTGCCCATCCTACCTGCAGAAGCAGCCCTGCTCTCTACTCTTTATCCCACTACCCTGATCTCACCACCCCATTCTACTTCCTTCCTGGCATGAATGCATTGGTTTACCTGCTCAGTTTCTGACTCCCTCCCCTAAGATAACAGCTCTGTGAAGGAAGGCGCTTTGTTTGTTTTGTTCACAGCTATTTCTCCTCTAACTAGACCCTGAAGCAGCCCTTGGCACACAGTAGGTCCTCCCTACATATTTGTTGAGTGAGTGAATACACAATGGTTTGATTTTAAAAAGAGCCAAATAAATTGGGCACTGTGCCTCTCCTTAGGTCAGCGGTTCAAAATGGGATGATGTTGTCCCCCGAGGACATTGGTAATATCTGGAGACAATTTTGGTTGTCACAATTGGGGTAAGGGTGCTGCTGATACCTACTAGATAGAGGCCAGGGATGCTGCTAAATATCTTGTAATGCCCAGGGTGGCTCCCAATAACACAGCATGATCTGGTCCAAAATGTTAATAGTGTAGAGATTGAGAAACTCTGCTTAGGAGAAAAGTAAGAAAAGAAGGAAGGGAAGAAAGAAGGAGGGAAGGAAGAGGAAGGAGAGAAAAAGAGAGAAAGAAAGAAAAGAAAGAGAAAGAAATAAAAGGGAAAAGAAGAAATAAAAAAATAAAAGAAAGAAAGGAAGGAGGAAGGAAGGAAGGGAAGAAAGGGAGGAAAGGGAAGGGAGGGGAGATGGCTTCACAATGACCTTAAAAAAAAAACTTTAATTTTCCTTACGTTTATTTTAAAAACAAAAACAAAATTGATGAGACTATAGAAGCATATTAAATAATAGAAAATATAAAAATCTAGAGATTAAAATTCTATATTTATAACTAGACTCAAAGGGAGTTGACCCATTGATTTTTCAAGACACAATAAACCAAATGAGTTTGTTTAGTAGTTAAAATGTGAGCAAGAATGCGCAGATGTGCTAAGAGTTAATTTTAAGATTAAAAAAAAAAATCTTCCCCAAACAATAAGGTTGTAACACAGTAGAATCATTTAAATAAACAGTGCTTTCCAAAAGGAAACTCTCATTTTCTTAGCATAAAATAAATTTTGAACTTTTAAAATGCACACAGTTGGTCAGGTGCAGTGGCTTACCCCTGTAATCCCAGCACTTTGGGAGGCCAAGGCAGGTGGATCACCTGAGGTCAAGAGTTTTCTGGCCAACATGGCGAAACCCCATCTCTACTAAAAATACAAAAATTAGCCGGGCATGGTGGTGCACGCCTGTAGTCTCAGCTACTTGGGAGGCTGAGGTAGCAGAATTGCTTGAACCTGGGAGGAGGGAGTTGCAAAGAGCCAAGATTGCACCATTGCACTCCAGCCTGAGTGACAGAGCACACAATCAATGGAATGATCCCTGGCTGTTGTGGGATGCAGAGCTGATAACATGAGTGGTGTGTAATCCGTAAATCATAGCACATACCTGGAGCTTGGCTAAGGTTGGAGCCCATGCTTCAGGATGACCTGACAAGAGGAACTTTATAGAACAATCTCCCTTTGCCCTTCTAAATTGATTTCTATTTTAACTTCTCTGGACATATATTGTCTTGAATTATGTTCTCAGACTTACCATGCTGCCACTAATAGTTACTGTGCCCAACACTAGCTATATAACAGTTCACTAAGTATATTTTCTGAATCTACTATTGAGGTCTTAGGAACTCAGGATATGTAAACTGTCTTCAGCTGCTGGGAAAAAGGACCAGTTCATCTTGCTCAACTCCTCCACATAAATTTTCTTTAGAATACTTTTTTAAATGAAAACTTTCACATTAAAAAAAATTAAAAAGTTTTAAGTTTAAAATTCAAATTATAAGAAAATGGAAAAATTTTAAAATAAAAAATTGAATAAAAATAATTTTTTAATTAAAAATCTTTTTTTTTTTGAGGCAACATCTCACTTTGTCACCCAGGCTGGAGTGCAGTGGCACGATCTTGGCTCACTGCAACCTGTCTCCTAGGTAGGTTCAAGGGATTCTTGTGCCTCAGCTTCCCAAGTAGCTGGGACCACTGGTGTTCACCACTATGACTATATATAGTTCACCACTATATTTTATAATAAAAAAATATAAATTTTTGTATTTTTAGTAGAGATGGGTTTTCATCATGTTGGCCAGGCTGGTCTCTAACTCCTGGCCTCAAGTAATCCATCTGCCTCAGACTCCCAAAGTGTTAAATTAGAAATCTTTATGAAAAGACTTCCCACTGAGCTTTTGTGAAGCAGTTCCTAGTGAGCAGTGTGTATGTGCTTCTGTGGGTGTTTCTTACCTGGAGGAATGTGTGGGCCCATAATCGTGACCTGACTTTCAGGACTGCACTTTCTCCTCCCTCGAGTCGTCCCACTGCACAGGAGATTTGTAAACACTCGATATTTGTACAGTTCTGCAAACAACAGCAGTGGGAACATATCAGAGTCTTTAAATCATGGTAGAGACTGAATACTGAAGTTAGCTTATTTATATTCTATTTCCTTATAATAAATTATTAATTTAAATCAAGAACAATAAATGCAACCATCAAGAAACTAAGAAAACACTGTTTAGTGGCAAGGATGTATCAACTTTAGTGGTAATATAGAGATAAAATGGAACACAAAATACAACATACAAAATACAATAAAATGTAAGCTCTTTTCTAACGACTTTAAAACAATCTTTCTGCAGCAGTGACTGAATTGTTCTGCTTCATTTCCTCAGAACCAGGGAAGACACTGCTCACAGATATTCACAATACCTGATGCTGGGTTCAGCAAGTCTGGAAGGGGTTGCAGAAGGCCCCTGAGCCCTTATTATCTCAAAGACCCACAGTTACTGACCCATTGACTTACATTTGTTCCATAATGTTCTTCTGTCTAAATTATTTCCTGGTTATAAAGAGGGGTTTTCTGCAGCTTTCATTCATTAGGCTTTTTTTTTTTTTTTTTTTGAGACAGAGTTTTGCTCTTGTCACACAGGCTGGAGTGCAATGGCGCATTCTCAGCTCACTGCAACCTCTGCTCCCCAGGTTTAAGCAATCCTCTTGCCTCAGCCTCCCAAGTAGCTGGGATTACAGACACCCACCACCACGCCCGGCTAATTTTTTGTATTTTTAGTAGAGTCGGGGTTTCACCATGTTGGCCAGGCTGGTTTTAAACTCCAGACCTTGGGTGATCCACCTGCTTCAGCCTCCCAAAGTGCTGTGATTACAGGCATGAGCCACTGTGCCTAGCCTCGTTAGGCTGTTTTTTCAACCAGTTTCTAGAATTGACTAGCATATGATGAAGAACCTTTAACATTAGAAATGCATGTTTCTGGAAAGGATTCATTATAATGACATTCTATCTATCAAATCAGATTTTCTTTTCTTTTTTTTTTCTTTACGACAGAGTTTTGCTCTTGTTACTCAGGCTGGACTGCAATGGTGCTATCTGGGCTCACTGCAACCTCTGCCTCCCAGGTTCAAGTAATTCTCCTGCTTCAGCCTCCTGAGTAGTTGGGATTATTGGCACCTGCCACCATGCCCAGCTAATTTTTGTATTTTTAGTAGAGACAGGGTTTCCCAATATTGGACAGGCTGGTCTCGAACTCCTGACCTCAGGTGATCCACCTGGCTCAGCCTTCTAAAGTGTTGGGAATACAGGTATGAGCCATCATGCTTGGCCTCAAATCAGTTTCTAATCAGATTCCAGCATGGAAATAAATGAACACATCATAATCATAATTTTCTCTGTGCCATACACAGAATGATACTTCTCTAATTGTACTCCCTCACGGATTTAATTTTATCTTGTGGCCCATGCCTATTCATTTTTCATATCTCAGGCACTCAACATTGGTCTGTTAGTGCTCAATAAAAATCAATATATTGGATATTATGTGAAGTAGTTGACTGGGACATTTCATTTTAACAAAATGGATATAACACAGAATAATCCAAGGAACATACTACCATAAGAACCTTTTTCAAGATCCTTAGAATTCTCTGCAAAGGGTTTAGTAATATATTATCTGATAAATTGCTGTAAGGTTCAATTTCTACAGATTATTTCCAAAGGAAGGTGAATGGGCTGTCCTTGGGCTATCAGAGTTGGGTGCTGAGGTGCTGATATGGTTTAGCTGTGTCCCCACCCAAATCTCATCTTGAATTGTAGCTTCTATAACTCCTATGTGTTGTGGGAAGGACCTGGTGGGAGATGATTGAATCATGGGGGCGATTTCCCACATACTGTTCTCATGGTAGTGAATAAGTCTCATGAAATCTGATTGTTTTATAAAGAGATTCCTCTTTCTAATGGCTCTCATTCTCTGCTTGACTGCCACCATGTAAGACATGTCTTCTACCTTCCACCATGATTGTGAGGCATTTCCAGCCATATGGAACGATAAGTCCATTAAACCTCTTTTTCTTTATAAATAACCCAGTCTCGGGTATGTCTTTATCAGCAGCATGAAAATGGACTAATATAGGTGCCCACAGCAGGAAAAGGAATTCTCAAAACTCTGTGGTTTGTGGTCCTTTCAAGGACTCTCATGTTGACCTGTGCTCCATGGCTGACATGCGGCTTACCACTAATCCCTCCCTTAGAGGCAAGAGGGGCATCAAGGTCAGGAGTTGCAGACTCCCTGCAGATGGGAATCCCAGTTAGCCAGCTCTGTTGGAGGGTTCTGGAGAAGATGATTCTTGGAATGAGCCATGAAGAGTATGAATGGGAGGTCACCTAGCAGAAGGGGAGGTCTGACCCATGGTTCTGTTGTACAAGCCCAGGGAATGCTCAAGAAAGGGAAGGGCAGGGTCTGTGAGGGTGAGATGGACAGATGGAAATAAGATAGCAATGAGAGAAAGTCTACATGAAGACTCTTCCTATGCATGCTAAGGAGTTTAGATTTTATTCAGAAAGTACTGGGGAGCCTGTGATGTTTTCAAATCCAGGGGTATTGATCAGGTTTGTATTTTAGAGGGATGGGTAATATGAGAGGAAAGAGGAGAGGGAAGAGTAGGTGGCAGAGGGTGACGGGCCCGTTACAAGAGCCACCGGTGAGTGATGCTGAAACCTCAATGGAGGCAGTGGAATGGAGAGAGGAAGATAAAATTTGGAGAAGTTTAGAAGATAGAATAGAGACATGATGACTACACAGAGGTTGCATGGAGAGTGCTCTTTTGAGAAGAGTGGGATGGATGGGTGCTGGCAATACTGAGACTGGGGATTCTAGAGAGGAGATACATTTGGGGAGTCATGGAGACAAGGGTTTTGGGCAAGTGAGGACTGGAGTGGCTCCTAGACATCCAGATCATGCCTTTAAGGCTTGAAAGCAGTAAGGGAGGGCTGAGATGACAGGAGGCACTGAGGAAGGACTGGAAATATGGTCATGCAAAAAATTAAAAGGATGGGAGGAAGGGGAGGGGACTGGGATGGAATCCTGAGGCACAGGAGCATTGAAAGGACGGGCAGAGAGCAATCCTAGAAGAGAATTTCTAAGAAGGGGCCATCCAAATGGCAGAAAGAGAACCAGGAGGGGTTGTTTTGCGGGGGAGTTCAAGAGACATGAAAGTTTTAGGAAGTGGCCAATAGTATCAAATGCTGAAGAGGCGTTAAGAAAGGCAAGGTGGCTAGAAGCTGGGCAATGAAAGGGAAGACAGGAAAGTTTGGAGAGGAGGAGATGGAGGTGATAGCTACACAAACAGTGGGAGCCCGGGGCGAGAAAGGGGAGGGTATTCTTAGGCAGAGGAGAAATTATTTTTCAATGTTGTAGATACAGAATTTTCCCATGCAAATTGGAAATTATGATCCCAACACAGGATGTTGGCATTTTGCACTTTAAAATTCCTCATCAGAAATGTGATTCAGTAAGTTGTTTTTAACTAAACAAAAACTGTAGGAGGGCTTATTTCACTTTTGATTTTAGAATAAATTTTGCATAAACACTTTCTATCCAGAGTTGTTTTGACTCCAGGACATGCGGAGGCATAGGATTTGCAATTTTTGAACAAATAAGAGAGAGAGAGTAATATATGTGTTAACAAAACCAGATATGAAAATCAAGAACTGCCTTAGCCTTCATCTGAGAGTTTCTTCTTTCTTTTTTAATGATCATTTAACATTTTATTCAAACACCAGAAACCACAAAGCACAAATTAGTCACTTTAACTAAAGTTAAAACTCTCTACATGGATAAAAACAAGAAAAATCAAAACACAAATGACTAACAGTATGTAATACTTTTCACATATTATCTATTTTTGTATTAGAATATTGATCTTTTTCTGATATTCTTTTTTTGAAATGTGTCTTGCTCTGTCTCAGGCTGGGGTGTAGTGGGATAATCAGAGCTCACTGTAACCTCAAAGTCCTAAGTTCAAGTCATCCTCATGCCTTGACCTTCCCAAGTGTTGAGATTATAGCCATGAGCCACTGTGCCTGGCCTCTGATATACTTTTAAGGAGCTACTTATTTATTAGTAAGATTAGCCCTTTGTTTATGATCTGAGAGTAAGTTTCTATGATATTCATAAGTTTAAAATTATCTTACATCGATACTATTTAAAGAGAAACAATAGAAGGGAAAAAAAGACCCTGCAACACAAATATACACAATTTTCAAAAAATACATAGTTATTGATCTCTACTGTCTCAGTGTACTCATGAGGCATACCCTGAAGTGGAAGTTAAAAAACATACTCGAACTTTGATTTTTCAAATGAGTAGTTCCGCATAGGTTTGGACATTGGTTTTTCAGAAGGCTTCTCCCATTAGTACTGCATACTAGAATTCTATAGATGTCTTTATTATTTTTTTTATTGTACTTTAAGTTCTGGGATACATGTGCAGAAAGTGCAGATTTGTTACATAGGTATACATGTGCCATGGTGGTTTGCTGCAACCATCTACCCATCATCTACATTAGGTATTTCTCCTCATGCTATCCCTCCCCTAACCCCACATCCCCTGACAGGCCCTGGGTGTGTGATGTTCCCCTCCCTGTGTCCATATGTTCTCACTGTTCAACTCCCACTTATGAGTAAGAACATATGGTGATTGGTTTTCTGTTCCTGCATTAGTTTGCTAAGAATGATGTCCTTTTCTGTTCTATTGTTCATCAGGGAAGCTTTAAAAAATTATAACATACAGAGTTTTATTAACTTATCCTAAAAGAAATAGTATATGGATTCCCTACTGTTATGTTTTTTAAACATTACAGTGTCATAAAAATTTACTTGAGGCCAGGTGTGGTGGCTTATGCCTATAATCCCAGCACTTTGGGAGGCCAAGGCTGGAGGTTGACTTGAGGTCAGGAATTTAAGACTAGCCTGGCCAATGTGGTGAAACCCCATCTCTACAAAAACCACAAAAATTAGCCAGGTGTGATTGTGGGCACCTGTAGTCCCAACTACTCAAGAGACTGAGGTGGGAGAATCACTTGAATCCAGGAGGTGGAGGTGGCAGTGAGCTGAGATCATGCCACTGCACTCCAGCCTGGGCGACAGAGCGAGACTCTATCTCAAGAAAAAAAAATTATTTAAATTACAATCTTCCAATTGCCATAGTTTTTTTTCATGTAACTTCAGGTACTTCTATCATAACAAATGCTTCATTTGACTTAAGTTTAACTGATTAAGATTTGTTTATTATATTTTTCTGTCAATTTTTATAGTTCAAACATTTTCTGCTGTCAAGATGAAATACATGAATGCCAAAGAATGTTTAAGACACACCTTTTAAAACCTATTTAACCATTTTAAAGTTATGTGTGCAGTTCAGTGGCATTAAGGACATTCATAATGTTGTACCACTGTCACCTCCATTCAACTCCAAAGCTATTTTATTATCCCAAACTGAAACTCCCGAAAACCTTTGCATCAATGAGACACAGAACTATGATTTGTTTACATCACTTTCATCCCAATATCCTCTTTGAGGACTCTTTATTATGGTTTAAAAAAGTTTATCCAGCTGGGCACAGTGGCTCATGCCTTTAATCTCAGCGCTTTGGGAGGCTGAAGCAGGTGGATCATCTGAGGTCAGGAGTTCAAGACCAGCCTGGCCAACATGATGAAACCCTGTCTCTACTAAAAATACAAAAAAATTAGCCAGATGTGGTGGCACATGCCTGTAATCCAAGCTACTCAGGAGGCTGAGGCAGAAGAATCCCTTGAACATTGGAGGTGGAGGTTGCAGTGAGCTGAGATCGTGCCATTGTACTCCAACCTGGGCAACAAAAGTGAAACTCTGTCTCAGAAAAAAAAAAGTTGTCCATGTGATGGGTGACACATTTGGGATTTTCAGGAGTATGATTAATTTGATATGGTGTTATTCTACTTTACTGGACTGAAATAAATGATTATCAGAGATTTAAAATACTCTGCTATGCTTCTGTTTTTAAAAAATAGTTATTTCAAGGTAAATACAGGAGTGCAGGAATGGAAAGGAAGTTGATTTAGGACTTGTCCAGCTCCCCGCTTGCCACCCATTTGTCTTCCTTAAAACTCATGAGCCTTCTCTGTATCATCTGATAACTCCGACCAGCATCCCCTAATGAATTGCCTTGAGCTCAGAACTGAAGGAGGGGCAGAGCCTGTGGGATGGAGGGACTGCTCTTCTGGGTCCTTGTACCCTAAGTCTATGGATTACAAAAAAACAATGAACTACTCTTTTGGGCTAGTGCCTCTCTGGCATGAAGCCATGGTCTCATGGGTGCCTTTAGTTGTCCAGATCCACCCCTTGCCTCATCCTTCCTGAGTCTTGCTTCCTGTATGGGAACCTCTGCATCATCCCTTCCCATTATGTGTGCACTTACACACTTGCACACATGCGCACACACACATCCCACAGATGCCACTAAGTTGGCCAAGAGAGTAGAAGACTATCCTTAGTGCATTTTCTGCTTTAGTTGAAGGGACAACTGATTGTTAACATTCACTCTCACTGTCACTACATTTTATCTTTTGCAAATCCTTTCTTAAACTTTAATTTTTCAGTTACGTAAATCAAGCATATGAGTTTCAGTTCTACAAATCAGAATATCAGGGATTAAATTTCTCTAGCACTGATTTCCTTTCTTCAGTGATAGCTACCTTGAATTATTTCAGTTTCATAACTGGCCGGAGCAGTTCTAGTCCCCAAAGTAGACTATTGTCATAAAAAATGGCTGCTTTTAATTATTTATTATATCATAAGTAAATAAATAAAATGACATAAATAAATAAATGCAGCCATTTTATTTGGAATTCAGCAGCTCAGGCGGCTAATGAATTTGGTCACTATCATTATCTTTTAAACAGCTAGCAGTATATCATTTGCTTATAATTGGATTTGGGATTGAGAGCCTTTAGGTTAAGAACAGGCAGGTAGAAGGGCTCACTATGGAGCTTTTTAGAAGGTGACTCCAGAAGCTATTAGTAGTGCCTGTGATGAGTTCATTCACATGTTTGCTCAGCAGATGAGCTGGTCCTGTGCTACATGTTGAGAAAACAACGAGAAAACAAAACATACTGCCTACCCTAATGGGCTGTCAGTACTCTGGACGGGTAGGAAGGAGGATGCTCCCTTGGGCCAGTTCACTGTGGCACCTGGACAAGTCTTGGAGCTATTCCAAGTTTCGGGGATGAATCCAGTCTAGAGAGGATCAGCAGCATAGGTAGGTTAGGTGTCTAATGGCTTTCAACCCAGCTAGGACAGTGACCGCTGCCCTACAGAAAGAACTCCAGCTCTTCTTCCAGTTCTGCCTTCACCTTCCCTTTCTTATTTCTCATTTGCCCTGAGGCCTTCTGCCAAGGGTCTTTCTCTCTTTTTTTTTGAGACTGAGTCTCACTCTGTCTCCCAGGCTGGAGTGCAGTGTCACCATCTAAGCTCACTGCAACCTCCACCTCCCAGGTTCAAGTGATCTAGTCTCCCAAGTGGCTGGAATTACAGACACCTGCCACCATGCCTGGCTAATTTTTTTTTTTTTTGTATTTTTAGTAGAGACAGGGTTTCGCTATGTTGGCTAGGCTAGTCTTGAACTCCTGACCTCAGGTGAACTGCCTACCTCAGCCTCCCAAAGGGCTGGTGGTATTATACACTGAGCCACTGTGCCCAGCCAGGTCTCTCTCTTTGGCTTGTCTTTTTGGATGGCCAATCCTGGACTTGTCACTGTGGCCTTTGATTCAGTGTCACCACACATCACTGCATCTTGGACTGAGCTTCTGAACTGCAGCTTTGGGGCAGAAAGTACCTGCTTGGTCTGTGCCCCCCATATCAGACCCAGCATTCCCAGCCTGTCCCTGCCCAAAGCACGGAATATTTGCTTTCTTGCTTTATCTTTATTTTATATATATATTTTAATTTTTATGGTTACATAGTAGTTGCATATATTTATAGGATACATGAGATATTTCGACATAGGTACACAATGTGTAATAATCACATCAGGGTAAATGGGGTACCATCACATGAAGCATTTCTTGCTTTGTGTTACAGATGTTCCAATTAAGCTCTTTTAGTTATTTTTAAATGTACAATAAATTGTTGACTATGGCCATTCTGGTTGTGCTATCAAACAATAGATCTTATTCATTCTATTTAACTATATTTTGTACCTGTTCATCATCCCCACTTACCTCGTTTGCTTGCTTTTGAGAAGGGTACTAGCTTTTGAGGTGATCTCTGATTACTTCTACACAGCTGGAAATGTGCATGTAGCTTCCTACTTTTTATGGAGATGGTCTATAGAACACAGATGAAACCCTGACATTCATGTTGAACCCTTGCCACATAGTCAGGGAAGAAGATGGCTATTCACATGAAGGCATAAAGCACTAGAAGCTGCTGAAATAGGATAAGTGGGAGAACAAAATCAAAAACAAAATCTGGCTGGGCGTGGTGGCTCATGCCTCTAATCCCAGCACTTTGGGAAACCAAGACGGGCAGATCACTTGAGGTCAGGAGTTCGAGACCAGCCTGGCCAACATAGTAAAACCTCGTCTCTACAAAACTACAAAAATTAGCTGGGCATGGTGGCATGTGCCTGTAGTCCCAGCCACTTGGGAGATCGAGGTAGGAGAATGACTTGAACCCGGGAGGTGGAGGTTGCAGTGAGCTGAAATTGCACCACTGCACTCTAGCCTGAGTGACAGAGCAAAACTCCGTCTCAAAAAAAAAAAAAAAAAAGTGCTGACTCATGAATACTGAAGATTTGCTAAGGGCTTCCTAAGCTCAGGCTTGAGCTGCCACAGACCCCAATGCTAAGACTCAGCAAGGGTTTTGTCCCAGGAAACTTGAACACAGCATGTCTTTTTAAAAAGTAGAGGCTACTATGTTGCTATGTTGCCCAGACTGGTCTCAAACTCTTGGCCTCAAAGGATCCTCCCATCTTGGCCTCCCAAAGTGCTGGGCTTATAGGTGTGAGCCTCCACACCCAGCCCTGAACACACCATTCTTGCCTCTTCCAGATAAGCAGAGGACTCAGATTCTGGGACAGGTGTAAAACCCCAAGGGCCCATGCTCACTTCAAACTACCGCAGCTCCACATCTATGCATGGACTAACAACTGAAACTGTATGTTCCTGAAATGGACTGAAGGTCAGAGTTGATGTTTTCACTATCATTCTCCAAGGTGGCCTCCACGGCAGCTTTAGAAAAGTGAAAAGGTTATACTGCAAGTGCTCCTTAATTCTTACAGAAAAGTTGCTTTTCATTCTCACGATATATACTGCCAAAAAACATTAGGAATATCTGAGTGAGACTAAGAACAATCCTTGAAGTTAAAACCATCTGTATTTGGGAGTTCTGTCCAATCCACTCATTTCCCTCAGTTCTATGCACACTCGGATAACTCACCAGTATTTTTGCAGGGCTTTGTCTGTGGAATTCAACCACAGGCACATCCCTCTTCCTGACAAGATGAGGAATGGTAGAGTTTCGCAAAAAGGCGCTGAGCTCAGGGGTGTCCTCTGGGGAGGCAGCAGGCTGCAAAAACAAAGTGGGAGATACCATGTACAAATGCATGAACAGTTGCTACATTTTCATTAGCCTTGAACTCTAGGCAATTTTTTTTTCTCAATGGAATTTGATTCACATGAGAATCCAGACATGTTGTGATTACCAGCAGTGTGTTTGACAGTGACATGACCTGCACGCACAAGGAACAAGCTTTTCCACTCTCCGATGACAGGAATTCATGAAGCATGGGGAATGCATTCCCAGGAAGTTTATCTTGCAAGGAGAAGATTTAAGCAGAAGTCATTTTCCCAAAAGGATAGAAAACATGCAGGTGACGTTTCAGACATGAGGCATTCTTATCTCATTACTTTTCTTTCATTGTATAGTGGGGCCAGTTAAACTGAGGAACATTCTGTATGGGGAGATGAATCCTGAGGTGATAGAAACGTGAGGTGCTGACCTCATTTGGGGAAACAGCCTGATGTGGTCAAGGACCCGACATCCACATGGCTGAACTCCATGTTCCTGCGCTCCTTTAGGAGAAAACTCTGCCCTGATGAAAATGACTTTTCCAAAGCATGCTACATGCCCACTATGCTGCAATGGAGTCTGTTTTCAGCCCTGAGTTTGTTTTGTGTATGTTCTAGAACTTACTATTTTATCTCAGGTTCCATGCTGGGTCCATCTGCTGGCTGGATAAATATTTTAAGAACTCCAGTAAATCACACAGAATATCCCATTAACATTCTTTATTTTAGACCCACTGAATACAGAGAGCTAATTTTCTGCTCCCCACTCCCACCCTTGAGAATTATGACTTCTTTTACACAATTTCTCTTTGTAGTCACAGGGGCAATAATAGTATGCTCATCTCTATGGAATGAATAAAGAAATTTCTACATTGCAGATGTAGGCTGAATCACAAAAGATGAAATGAAAGTGCTCAGTTATGTCATGAAACCTGGAAAAAACTACCAAACAGAAGGACGGAATCCAGACTCCCTAGTGTGGCATGCACAGGTCCTCGCATGCTGGCCTTGGCCAGATTCTCCAACCTCTTCTATCACCAAGAGCCCCAGGTCCCAAGCTCCAGCATGCACAACTGCTCTCCAGTCCAGATGGCCCCAGGCACACTCACTGAGCCTCTGTTTGATGTTCTGTGTGTTTGGTCTGCGGCCCATCTGTGCCTATCCAGCTGTACCTCAATTGCCTGGTAGCTGATCTGCACTGCCCAATGAGAAAATGCAAAACCCAAAGCACAGAGTCACTTAGAGGAGCCTCCCAGGAAACAGGGAGACAAAAACAATCTGGAGAGGAAAGCTAAGGCAGGGAAATCAGATGTAGGAGGTAATCCAGGAAAGCGTGGCTTTTACAGAAGCCCGAGGAAAAGAAAGTTGCAAAAATAAGAGAGTGACAAAGAATGCCAAATCCTGCAGAGGAGTAAAGAAGGGCAAAGACCTTTATGCACTAACTTGGAAATTGTGTCATGTCCTTTGCAGAGACATGGATGGAGCTGGAAACCATTATCCTTAGCAAGCTAAAACCAGGAACGGAAAACCAAACACCACATGTTCTCACTTGTAAGTGGGAGTTGAACAATGAGAAGACATGAACACAGGGAGGGGAACATCACACACTGGGACCTGTTGGGGTTGGGGGGCTGGGGGAGAGAGAACATCAGGAAAAATAGCTAGTGTATGTTGGGCTTAATACCTAGGTGATGGGTTGACAGGTTTAGCAAACCACCATGGCACATGTTTACCGATGTAATAAACGTGCACATCCTTCACATGTACCCTGGAACTTAAATTACATTAAAAAAGAAATCATGGGCCAGGCTTATACCTGTAATCCCACCATTTTGGGAGGCCAAATCAGGAGGATCTTGGCTTGAGGCCAGGTGTTTGAGACCAGATTGGGCAACACAGCGAGACCTCATTGCTAATGAAGAAAAAAAAAATTAGCCAATGTGGTGGCACAAGGCTGTAGTCCCAGATACTTGGAAGACTGAGGCAGGAAGATCATCTAAGCCCAGGAGTTCAAGGTTACAGCGAGCTATGATTGCGCCACTGTATTCTCAGCCTGAGCAACGGAGTGAGACCCTGCTTCTAAAAAAATAAAAATAAAAAAAGAACAAAATTATAGATGTCCTTTTATGAGGAGAGATTGGTGGAGGTAGAAATTCAGCTGCAGTAGCTTAAGAGTAAATGGATTTTAACAAATGGATAATATTGAAAAAGGTATGAAGTTAAATCATTCTGTTGTTCTTATATTAAATTCCCTATGGCTCAGAGACAAGATGAGCTTGCCCCCTAAATAAGGCATGAAAACAAAATATTGATGTTTATAGCAACACTATTTATAATAGAGAAGAAAAATAGTAATAGTAGCCTAACACTTCGCAGGCATATATAGGTTACTGATTAAATAAGTTATGATATATTTATACAAAAACTACTGGACAGGTTTTAAAAATGATGACATTTAAAATGAAGCTCCATTGGAATTTAGAAAGATACAAGATATTAGTAAGGGGAAATAGCATATGTTTACAATAGCATATGTAATAAGATTGTATTTTTAATAAAAATGGATATATCTGACATTGCATATCTATAAATAGAAAAAATCTGGAAGGGCAGTCCTCAAAGTGTAAGGGTGGTGGAGATCTGATGATATTAAGGAAGTTTTGTTTATTTCTATTTAGGTATGATAATAACATTATAGATTTTTAAAGGGTCTCCTTATTTATTTTTTATATCTATAGACAGTGTCTCACTCTCGCTCAGGCTGGGGCACAGTGGGTACAATCATAGTTCATTTCAGCACAGTGGTCCTCCTGCTTTAGCTAGGACTACAGGCACATCCCCCCACACCTGGTGAAATTTATTTCTGTAAAGACAGAGTCTTGCTATGTTGCCAAGGCTGGTCCTGAACTCCTGGACTCAAGTGATCCTCCTCCCTCAGCCTCCCAAAACATTGAGATTACAGGTGTGAGCCACTGTGCCTGGCCATGTCTCCTTATTCATTGGCAATATATGTAATCATAAAATGTTTATGGATGAAGTAGAAAAATAAGTTAATGCATAAATAAAAGGAAAAAATAACAGGAGACAGGTGGTAATACCATTAGTTATTTAAAATGCTCTTCTTTATGTTTTTACATATTGCCTTATATATTCTTATGATGAGCATTTAGCATTTTTAACATTAAAATTATGAACAATGTACAAAAATGTAAAATTGTAAAAAAAAAAGAAATGAAGAAGTGAGGATAGCAAGTAAAGCTTGATTATAAATGGAAGGGGAAAGAGGACCATTCTTGGAAGAGAATACAGAGTCAAGTTACTTCACTCACTGTTTGTTTTGAAGATGGGAGAAATTTAACAAAGTTCACAGAACCCAAGGAATGCCCAAGGAGAGAAGAGGCTGAGGATACAGGAAATGGGGATACTTGATGTAGTAAAGTTATATCATGGAGCTGGAGGAATAAGCCTCCTTCCTCTGGAAGTGTTAGAAAGAAATTGAGGATGGGAGAGAGATGATTAGGAGATGCGTGTGTGGGGTCGGGGTGTATTAGTCCATTCTTAAACCGCTGTTAAAGAACTGCCCAAGACTGGATAATTTATAAAGGAAAGAGGTTTAATTGACTCACGTGCTGCCTGGCTGGGGAGGCTTCAGAAAACCCACAATCATTGCAGAAGGTGAAGGGGAAGCAAGGCACCTTCTTCACAAGGTGGCAGGAGGGAGAATGAACACAGGAGGAATTACCAAACAGGTATAAAAACATCAGATCTCGTGAGAACTCACTCACTATCACGAGAACCTGCCAGAGGAAACCGCCCCCATGATCCAATTACCTCCACCTGGTCTCTCCCTTGACACATGGGGATTATTGGCCTTGTAATTCAAGATGAGATTTGGGTGGGGGCACAAAGCGCAACCATATCAGGTGGAGAGGGGCTTGGGATGGGGAAACGGATCATTTGAAGATTCTCTTGTTTTAAGACCACCTCCTAATAGTAATGATAGAGCTATTGCGTAGGAAGGACAGAGAGAGTGGTGAAGGTTTAGACAAGGCAGTGAGGAAGATGGGGAAGAGCGATAATCACAACGGCAGATGCTCCTGTGACCCTGGCTGCTCTGTGAGCGTGCGCAGACATCAGTCTTTCATGGCACCATCAGGCTATGGGGTAGAGAAGCCAGGCTGTGGAACTGTGCATGGCTGAGATTTTTCAGGGCAGAGACTTGGAAGGATACTAGAAACGGGGTTATGGAGGCTTATAAAGGCGTGTTTCAAGTAACTCATCATGGAGTCCAGGTTTGATAGGAAAGAAGGTATGGCCAGGGGAAGTCCTGAGAGTGGGATGGGGCAACTGAGTCAGAGAAAGCATCTATGCCAGGGAAGAAAAAGTTTCTTGAAGAGAACAATTGAGACCATTATAAAAATAGGAGATTGAATTGGAGGAGAAAGGAAAGTTGAGTTGAATGTCTTGGAGGCCGGGTAGTTTGAAATGTTGTTGAAGACCAGTGGCTGAAACCCTGGGAGATGGAGTGGCGCTGGGACATCTCAGGGCCATGGCAGGGTCTGGCACAATGAGGAGGAGGGGAAGCCCCACAGTTGATCAAGGATGCTGTTATGTTTTGGATATTTGTCCTCCAGATCTCATGTGGAGTTTTAATTCCCAGTGTGAGAGGTGGGGCCTGGTAGGACATGCTGGGGTCATGGGAGTGTATCCCTCATGAATGGCTTGGGCCATCCCATTGGTGGTAAGTGAGCTTCCACTCTGAGTTCCTACAATTTAGTTGTTTAAAAGTGTGTGGCACTCCCAGCCCCACCCACTCTCTTTCTCTCTTGCTCCTGTTTTCGCCCTGTGAAGTGCCTACTCCCCACTGTGTCTTCTGCCATGAATAAAAGCTCCTTCAGTCCTCCCAGAAGCCAAGCAGGTACTAGGACCATGCTTCCTGTATAGCCTGCAGAACTGTGAGCCAATTAAACCTCTTTTCTTTATAAATTACCCAGTGTTAGGTATTTATAGCAAGGCAAGAATGGCCTGATACAGATGCTCAATGATTGAGGATTTGATAGAACAGTTTTTATGGCATAAGATAAAAAGTGAGCTGAGACAGAAAATTAAGAATTGTGGAAACTGCTAGCTAGAATTCTCTCATATGTTTTCTATCATATACTATGTGGGTAAACATGTAGATTTTGCTTTGAGATGAATCATGTGAACTTTTTTTACAGGTCATTGACAATTTTGTTACAGAGGTGAACTCTATAGTTAACTAAAATACAGAAAAGAGGCACTAGAAAGAACGAGGAATGACTCTATTCCCAAGCTATAGCCTACTAGGATTAGCAGTAGGCAGTAATAATAGTGGTAAAACAATAGCCCAAAGGGCCAGGTGCGGTGGCTCACACCTGTAATCCCAGCACTTTGGGAGGTCGAGGTGGGCAGATCAGTTGAAGCCAGAAGTTCGAGACCAGCCTGGCCAACATGGCAAACCATCTCTACCAAAAATACAAAAATGAGCTGGCCTAGTGGTGGTGCACACCTGTAATCCCAGCTACTCAGGATGCTGAGGCAGGAGAGTTGCTTGAATTGGGAGGCAGAGGCTGCCATGAGCCAAGATAGCACCATTGAACTCCAGAAGCCTGGATGACAGAGTGAGACTGTCTCCAAAAAAACCAAAAATCAAAACAAAACAATACCCTGAAGAAAACTCTTTAACTTCCTGTGTTTTCATCAGATGTATCTTTTGTACAAATAAAGAACATGACCTATTGAGGTAAATTGTCATTCACAAACATTTGTAAGTGGTCTCTCAATAAAACACAGGGCTTACTTTGAGCTAGAGAAGGAGAGTGTCACGTGGCAGGGGTTGATGGAACACATCTCTTTCTTTTGTGACATTGTTTTAAAAATAGAGGAATGGCACTCTCAAACACCATAGTCAAAAGGTCTCCAAATAGCTTGCAAACCCGCTTTCTGAAATGGCATTCCAGAAATTATTTTATGAAAAACAAAACAAAAAGCAAGGAAGAAGTTATCCAAGAAATGTAAACAACAGTTAAAGCCCATTTTCTCCATGAACATTTGGAGTCTCTTTCACAATTGACCATGAACCCACAGGCCATGGCTTCCCAGTGAGGGTGGAGGAGGCTGGCCTTTAGCACCCATGATAGGCACACAGTTCCCAGGACAATTTGTGAAGTGCTAGGAGAAGCTGGGGGTAACCACGAAAAACGTCTTCTGCAGAACAAATGAAAATGACTTCTTTCTGCAATAAGGAAATAACTGTTGGTAAAGATGTTTCTTTCCACAGCTGCTACTCAGAATTTGGCTCCAACAGGAATTTCAGATTTTCATAATTCTTTACCCAACTCTTCACTGTGGCATAGATTTAAATTTATGGATTAAAGGGATACTATGCAGCCAAAATATGCAATATAGTTGGAAGTGCAGCCTTTGAAGAAAGGGGTTGGGTGAAATTAGATTAAGGGCCCTGTGAAGCTAAACGAAAGCAATGTACACTATCTTTTTCTTGTTGGTAATTTGTTTTTGGATTTCAGATATTCCTAGCACACAAGAACCAACAGACAACTTTCATGTACTTTACCTATAATTATACCTATGTGGAGACAAGGCTGGGGGGTCAGTCCAACATGTAATTTTCTTTAAGACATGAATGTTGAGGATTTGTAGGGAAAGAAAAACCCCACTTTTTTTAACCTCCTGAAAAGTTCATGCAAAGCATAACTAAAAGAATCAACTCACTATACATGCAAACCTGAAGACCATCTCAAAGAGAAGATAAAAATCTCAGAATGTATAATTCTGTCTTTGGGTCAAGAATTGGATCTTCAAGCATCCAATTATTTTTTTTTAAACTTGTATCTGTTATGTAGCTATTCAGGCACTTTTAAGAGTAAAAGGCAAATACAATTCCTCTATCAGAGGTAGCGTTCCCATAAGAAAGAGAAAGTATACCTAGGACAGACTGGCCTGGTCCAGGGGCAAGCTATAGATGTCACTAGCTCGTCACAATTGTAGAGGAAGTAAATTAAAATTGGCTACTGTTCTCCTGATCAGACCTTCTGAAATAATAAACAGCTAAGTTTATTTTTTCCTTGCTGGGAGGAGAGTTTATAGAAGACAGCTGAGCATTAAAGCAGCAAGTAACAGACATCAAATAATGCTTTAGCTGGGACATATGTTATGGCTCCTGAGGTCAAGACTCTCAAAATGATTCCAAAAAGAAATCAGCAGTTAATAGTAAAGATATACTAAATCATCTCCATCTTTTCATGTCTTGATTTTTTTTTTTATCCTGAGTTGGAGTCTTGTTCTGTCACTTAGGCTGGAGTGTAGTGACACGATCTCAATTACTGCAACTTCAGCCTGCTGGGTTCAAGCGGTCCTTCCTCATCCTTCCAAGTAGCTGGGATTACAGGTGCCCACCACCATGCCCAGCTAATTTTTGTGTTTTTAGTAGACACAACATTTTGCCATGGTTACCAGGCTGGTCTTGAACTCCTGACGTCAAGTGATCCTCCTGCCTTGGCCTCCCAAAGTGCTGGGATTACAGGTATGAGCTACTAGCCATATGTTTTGATTTTTAAGGGTGTGTGTGTGTGTGTGTGTGTGTGTGTGTGTGTGAGAGAGAGAGAGAGAGAGAGAGAGAGAGAGAGAAAGAACCAAGAACTATTGTGCTAGGAAGTGCCTGCATTCTGAATAAAGGAAAACCAGTAAACAAAGACAGGAAGAAAGAAAGTACACTTCAGGATAAGACACAACCATGCAAATATGCCAAACCACTGTCTGCGGAGCCACTGATTCTAAAACATAACTCTAAAACTCATTCCTAATGAATGATGGTTTCTGTCTCTGCTTTCCACGTTTGTACTATCTGGTTGCAATTTGGACTTCCCATGGGACTGGTCTGGTTCAGGAGACGTTCTCGGCGGCAGCCTCCAGATTTCCATGGCACTCACAGCAGTTTTTACAAACAGTATTGGCTTTCTCTCATGTTAAGCTCTTCTTTGTTTATGGTCTCTTTTAGGCCACTTTTATCTCGGGATGGTTTTCTTGAACTTGGACCCAAAATGGTGTTCCATGGTCTTAACACAAGTGATATGTGGGCATCTTATTGGTCTTCCTCTGCTAGGTACAGTCTGACATCTAAGCCTGTTTCCGCTGCATCTCACACTTGGCTATTTATTACAAAATCTTGCCAACTAAAGAAGAATCCTAGGCCAGGCATGGTGGCTCACACCTGTAATCCCAGTACTTTGGGAGGTTGAAATGGATGGATTGCCTGAGCTCAGCAGTTCGAGACCAGCCTGGGCAACATGGTGAAACCCCATCTCTACGGCCTGTAATCCCAGCACTTTGGGAGGCCGAGGTGGGTGGATCACGAGGTCCAGAGATCAAGACCATCCTGGTCAACATGGTGAAACTCCGTCTCTACTAAAGATACAAAAAATTAGCTGGGCACGGTGGTGCGTGCCTGTAATCCCAGCTACTCAGGAGGCTGAGGCAGGAGAATTGCCTGAACCCAGGAGGCAGAGGTTGCGGTGAGCCGAGATTGCGCCATTGCACTCCAGCCTGGGTAACAAGAATGAAACTCCGTCTCAAAAAAAAAAAAAAAAAAATTAGTGAGGCAGGGTGGTACAAGCCTTTAGTCCCAGCTGCTTGGGAGACTAAAGTGGGAGGATCGCTTGAGCCTGGGAGGCAGAGGTTGCAGCGAGCAGAGATAGCGCCACTGCACTCCAGCCCATATAACAAAGCCAGACCCTGTCAAAAAAAAAAAGGGCTAGGTGCAGTGGCTCACGCCTATAATCCCAGCCTCTGGGAGGCTGAGGAGGGTAGATTACCTGAGATCAAGAGTTTTGAGACCAGCCTGGCCAACATGGTGAAACCCCATCTGTACTAAAAATATAAAAACCAGCTGGGTGTGGGTGGTGGGCACCTGTAGTCCCAGCTACTCAGGAGGCTGAAGCAGGAGAATCATTTGAACCCAGAAGGCAGAGATTGCAGTGAGCGGAGATCTCACCACTGTACTACAGACTGAATGACAGAGTAAGACTCCATCAGAAAAACAGAGAGAGAGAGAGAGAGAGAGAGAGAGAGAGAGAGAAGAAAGAGAAAGAAAGAAGAAAGAAAGATCCTTTACTCGTTATGAAAGTTTTGGCTCTTCAATAGGTTTTACTTTTTCAGCCTCAACTAAAGATCACAGTCTGCATGCAGGACTCTCCAAACCCTAGGATAAAGCCCACCAAAAATAAGAAAATTGATAGTATGAAATGATTACTGTACTGCCTTTAGATTAGTTGAGAAATACTTTCCTCAACTCCAAAATTTTATTCCAAGAAGGATCTGGAAAATATTAGCCCTCATAGATTGCTTTGGATGCTGCAGACAGCTGAACATTTCAAAATGTTGTAGAAGCTATGATGTGAATTAGGTGCTGTGTTAAAATCCTCTACCTCTGACCTAGACCATGAATCCTGGAGGGAGACCCTCCCTGGACATCTGCTTATGCCCCGAAGTTTACAGAAAACACAGCTGAACCCGATGAAGCAGAAACTATCATGGGAAAAACAGAAACTCAAAAGAAGAAACATTTTCATTGGGAGGCAAAAGAGAAAGTGGGAAGGGATGTCCCCAAGGCACTTCCATACCCCTACACTGACCTCAGTTGGGCCTTGGGGCCAACTCACAGGGGAAAGAAACATCGGTTGTGTGGCTCACCCAGCCTTTCCTGATCCACTCCAGCCCCCAACCCTTTGCCTAACCCTGATTCCACCTTCCCTCACACCCTGAGGTTTGAAAATGTTGACAAACCGAGCTGAGTGAATCTCATGAACCCTGATACAAAGAAGTATACAAGAGGGCAGGATGTCATGCTGTTGCCCAAGCTGGAGCACTGTAGTGTGATCACAGCTCGCTGCAACCTCCAACTTCTGGGCTCAAGTAATTCTCCTTTCTTAGCCTCCTGAGCAGCTAGGACTCCAGGGACTATGGGCATGTGTCATCATGCCTGGCTAATTTGTCTTTATTTTTTGCAGAAATGGGGTCTTGCTATGTTGTCCAGGCTGCTCTCAAACTCTTTGCCTTAAGTGATCTCCCCACCTTGACCTCCCAAAGAGCTGGGATTACAGGCACGAGCTATGCACCTGGTCCAGGACAAATATTCAGAATAAGAACTCACTGACTTCTAGAAGCATCCGTGTGTGGTCACCACTGCCCCACCCCAATTTAGTTGCTAAAGCTCTGTGTTTGGGCAACAAGCGAAGTGGTTGTGGGTGAGAACTTTTCACCAGTGTTTTCTAAAGCAGCCACAGGTTACAGAATGATCCCAGCAGTAGCTTTCACAAGTAGTCAATGTCTCCTCCAGAAACTTTGGGGACATCAGGGTAACTTGCTGGGATAACCAAACTGTAACCAGTTTCTACTGTGAAAAAAACCCTCAACCTTTTTGGGTCTTATCAGATGCTGAGACTTACGTGAGAAGATTTTCAGGGTTTTGTTGTACTTGGAGTGTATATCCAAGTTACAAACTGGTTGTATTTCAGGTTTTAGGCTAGATGTTTGGCACTCAGAATGCATTTCTCTTTAGAAATGGTGTTTTAAATGGTGCTTCAGTTCTCAAGCCAATCCACAAAAACCCAACTTAATTCTCAGTAGGGCTTTGATGCCATAAAAGTACGTATTTGCAAGAAAAATAACAATGTCCAGGACTACTGCCATATGAGTATCTTAAAAAATAGAAAAAAAAATCCATTTGTTAAGTACATTACATTTAGCACTGATATTTAGGTGGAAATAAGTTTAATTGCGGGAAATGAAGTATGTGGGAGCTTGTCAGGATTCTCAGGGTGTATTTGGGAAGTTCTGAAGGCTTTAGAGTTAGTGGCAATGGTTCCCCAGGGTGGGTGACCTTGAGAATACTTTTTAGGAAGTCTGGATTATTTTTCACAAGTTTCCCTAGAGATCTGTGAGGGGTTAGGAAGAGGTAATGAAGAAGAGAGCGTCTTTCCAGTGGGACGTGGGCAATGTGAGAACACGCAAGGAAGGGGGACATTGACTACAAAATGGATCTGAACACCACGGAAAGGGATTTTGCTGAAAGGAAATCAATGGAATGACGAAGAGGAAAACAGGAAAAAAAGGGCAAATCCCTCAGCTTAGAAAACTGGAGTGAGAGCTCCCCTCTGACAGGTCCATCATGGCCTGGGACATTTTGGAGGCTAGTCCAGTGGGGACTGGAGCATCCTCAGAAAGGGGGAAGGACTTGTAGACATGAATTGGTCATAGATGCAGCTGTTTTATGAGACACTTACTACCTATATCACTCGTATAAAGAAATGATAGAACCAAATAGTCAGGAATTGAACCTTAGTTCGCTTCTCCAGTAAGTAAGATTGGATACTGAAATTGAATTCTTGCCTTTACAAATGTTATTTCTGCCTCTTCCCTGTTCCTTTTCATAAGCCCATCCTCTCTCTGCTTCCTACTAAAAACACAACTATACAATTTTTTAAAAAAGAGATGGAGTCTTGCTATGTTGGCCAAGCTGACCTCAAACTCTTGGCCTTAAGTGATCCTCCCACCTCAGCCTTCTGAGTAGCTACAGACACATCACTGTGCCTGGCTATGGCACAGTTTTGTTTTTTAAAGAGCAATTCATTTTTATGCTAATTTGAATCTAAAATTGTTGTTAAAATAAAAAATTTCTCAGATCTATTATGTTGAAGACAACAACAGGTAAGAGATTGTTTTTCACTAAAGACCAAGTCATATTTAAGACTGAGAAAAGATTATCTTTGCATTCTCTAGGAAAAATTAAATTGCCAAGTAAGTTAGTAACAACTTCACCAAAAAATTATTTATTGTTATAAGAGGAGAATAATTTTCAGGTACTCTCAATTTGTTGCAGCCACTAATATATAAACTCTCTTGATTATCTGTTTTTCTAAATGTCTATTAATAAAAGCTCTTTTAGACTCTCTGGAGCATTTATGAAGTATAGGTGAAAGTACTTTGAGAAACTGAAAGTAATAACATTAAAACTTCTCTATAAATTTAGAATTTCAAGAATTCACACATTGCTATGATTAGTTATTTAAAGGAGATATTATTTCATATTTTATTTAAATCTCATATTTAATTTCCACAGATTGAAAGTTTTAGGAAAATGAATATAATTGAATTGCATTTTAAAAATTATTAGCCTCAGACAGAATTTCACTTCAAGTCTATACATTAAAGAATAAGTGGAGAGCAGGGAACACCAGGTGCTTAGTATATACTATTGCTCAGTTTTCAAGAATCTGTCAACATTTAAGACAAGTCATCTATTAGTACTATTCCAGTCACTGTATGCCCCAAAGAAACAAATAACTCACAACCAACATGGTGTATATTAAACAAGTTACATAATATATACAAACATATATAAATAGTGTCAGATATAAACTAAACATCACACTCAAAAAGAGAAGTTTCTGCGCAATCACGTGCTCAAAGAATCTGTGACTGCAAGTACATGTTAAATGCAGTGCAGAATATGTAAAAGTTTTAATTATTTAAATGTTTCACATTTGCATTTGCAGATGTTATTTTATAATAAGCTACTGTCCTTAAAGAATGTAAAATAGTCTCAATGAAGAGGAAATGAGAAAAAAAAATCCAGGAAGGAAGTATTTTAAAGAGTCTCATGTAATACAAGTGGCCTTATTTATTATTTCCACATAAAGAAGGAGGCTGTTGACCTATAAGTCATTTACTAATGAATCCCCGTTTAGTCTTCCCTTTGAATAGAAGGCATGTCGGGTTGAGAAAGAATGGTTTTCATAATAAGCAATGACCCAGTGCCACTGGGTGAGGGAGGGGCAGACCTGCTGTGTCCTGGCTGGTGGTGTTGGTGTTCCGTGAAGCCTGCACTGCACCATTTCTAACTGTGTCCTGGTAGCTACTAGGAGAATGTTCGTTCTTACATGAAGTTCTCTGCTGAGGGACAACGTCTGACTACAAGATGTTTTTATCTTTTGTTTTCCTTTATACAAATGTGGCATTTTCAAGGGCTTATGCTAATTCATATCTTTCTTTCCCAGAAGGACATTAGAGCCAAATTTGGATTTTAATCTGGATGGGATCAGATGAAATTCAGGCCCCACAGACTGGCATTATGTACAGGGGATGGGAGCTTGTAGAGAGGCAGAATCTCAGGTCCAACCCCAGACCCTGCATTTTAACAACTAGGTGATTCCGATGCAGTTTGAAAAGTACTGCTCTGGGCTTTAAGCTTCAATTAGAATAGGGTCCAGAACATTCCATTCTGGGAGTTCTCATGGCCCTTGGCAAATTATCACAGTTCACCACTTGCTATGGGCTGTAGCTGGAAGAGCCTCTTTTGGCAAAGATCCTTATGAAATTTGGCAAGAGACCAAAAAGACTTTAAAAATAGCATTTTATACTAATTCTCCCAGGCTTGACATGTCTATTTATGATTTTGGCTTGGGTGCACTGCTAATGGAGCCAAAAATAAAAGGTGCCTATTAAAATGGGTGAAATAAATAACAAGTCCCAATGAGCAATAAAACTAAAATAAATTTAAGTTGTTTTAGGAGTGATATTTTAAATTAGGCTTGATATATTAACTATAAAACGAAAAGGTCTGATCAATGATCATCGAAGCAACTTAAAATGATTTCACTCTTCTCTTTTAAACGCCCAGTTTGTATTTTTTCCATGTTATAAAAATAAAATCAACAAAGCCATTGATTAGACCAGACTCCTACCTTTAGATCCTGTGGATTGATATCAGGATTTGTTCGACACTGCAGAGGTCCCAGAGTTTGAATATGGAAAATATAGAGAAGAAATTCATCCCGGGCAGAGAAAGGCCAGCCCACCTCCAGGATGGTGTCATCGATCGTACTTGGTCCAATATTGTGCAGCTGTAAACAAGTGACATGTTATATATGACATAACCAAAGGCAGAGAGATGAAATCAAACTCCATACACTTTACACCCATTTAAAAAAGCATATATTGTTGGTTTTAAGTCATCTGAACTATGACTGTGGAAAATAAGAAAATTCAGTCTATATGGCAAGAAACATTCTGAAAACATCGTGAGCTAGTGTTTAGAGAAAACTCTTCAATCCATGAAGCTCTAAGAATGGATTTCCTCAGTGAAAGACCATACTAACCTTGTTTGATAATTGTGATGCCGGCTTTAAATTTATGTTAATTTAATCATACAACTAGAAATTTTAATTTTGATTTAATGCCTCAAAACATAATGACTCCTTCTTTACATTGAAATCTGCCTCCGCTTTCTTGACTACTGACTGTCAATTGCAGCCATATGTGATGCACTCTCTTTTACCCTCTAGAAGAATGTCCATCCATCAAGCGCCAAGCCAGGTCCATGATCAGCACAGTTCATTCCAAGTGTGTGTTTCAAAGCTGAGATCCTTCTCTTTCCATCAGGAAACAAAGCAAATCTCAAGGCAAGAAAGGCCACATCTCATAAAGAGATGAACATTTTTTAACATATGAATCCTGTACTTGGAGGACACAAAAGTGTTTGCCCAAAACACTAAGTGCATTTACATTTATTAAGGTTTTTAAAAATTTATTTTAAAGACAGAAGGGATATTCTGTCTTTTTCTTTTTTCTCACAGTTCTGAAAATTACAGTAATCTATAAAATAATGGATAATTGCTTTTGCTTACTAGATGGCCTGTTTAATTTACCTTATCAAAGAAGCATGGCAGCTGTTGATATAGTATATTTTGAGGCATGAAATTAGCAATGTCAGAAATATTTGATGATTGCTTTTAGTATTACCACTAATTATTCTAAACTTTTATAATCCATTTATGCTAAGATTTGAGGCAGGACTGCCCTGAGAATGATTGAGTCTGAATATATTTTCAAACTTTAAAGTTTCACCATTCTTGAGCAGAAGCCAGCACACACAGCTTTATTAAATTATTTGACAACTTCTTTTTTTTCTTTTTTCCAGTGAGATTCTTAATCAGAGTGGCTTTGGAGACTGTGTTATCCTTTTGCTATCAAAAAAGCTTAAGACAAAGCTTTGATCCAGCTTTGGACAAGGCTCCTGAATCAGAGCCTCAGGTTGGGCAGATGACGGAAGTTTTCATGCTGATGCTGCCCAGGAGTTGAGGCATCTTCCCCACGTTTGTAAATAGTTCATCAGTTTTGAAAAGGCTTTATTGTTAATCTTAGGGGATGTTATTCATGTGCCTTGTAGCCTGAGATGAAAGTCATAGTCAGAATTACTAGATTAGAGGCATGAGAGTTATGAGTTACATAGGGAAGGAACAGAAGGCATGAATCAAGAAGGAACCTCAAACGGAATGCCTTGGAACATGGTTTTACCAAAATTCCATGCCTGGTCCCTTGAAAATGAATAGAAATAACTACTCTTGACTTTATTTAAAAAATGAAACAAACAAAAAAAACAGAGCAAAACAAAACAAAAACCTGAACAACTACTAAACTAACCCTTTGCTATATTTGGTTTCTTTTTTAAAAAAGTATTTATTTTTATTTCTTTGAGATTGGGCCTTGGTATGTTGGCCAAGCTGGTCTTGAACTTCTGGCCTCAAGTGCTTCTCCTGCTTCAGACTCCCAAAGTGCAGGGATTATAGGCTTGAGCCACTGTGCCCAGCCATATATGTTGGTTTCTAACTGAAAAAAATTTAAATGTTTCAGGTGATGGGTCGACAGAACATCTCCCTGTTTACAACGTAATGCCTCAAATGGGAAAAGAATATCAGCTCCTTTTTATGCATCACTGGTTTACTTCTGAAAAATATTTTACTAATCAACAAACTATTTAAAATCTCAGAATAAGATATTCATTTCTAATTTGGGTTCTTTGGATGAAAAGTAAAATTATTTTTATCTATCTACCATCTACCCATCTCATATATTATATGTGCCTTTATTTTTTTTTTTAGCACAATAGTGAATAGTTCATAATATTTTCTGACTGGTACCTTCTAGTTGGTGACCTGCAGTTTAAAAGATGGGTGAGTTGGCTGGGTGTGATGGCTCATGCCTGTAATTCTAGCACTTTGGGAGGCTGAGGCAGGCATATCATCATATCAGAGATTTGAGACCAGCCTGACCAACATGGTGAAACCCCATCTCTACTTAAAATTCAAAAATTAGCCAGGCGTGGTGGAGTGTGCCTGTAGTCCCAGCTACTCAGGAGGCTGAGGCTGGAGAATTGCTTGAACCCGGGAGGTGGAGTTTGCAATGAGACAAAATCTTGCCACTGCTCTCCAGCATGGGTGACAGAGTGAGACTCTGTCTCAAAAAAAAAAGATGGGTGGGTTTTAAGAATATCTCAAAATATAGGAAAAAATGAAATAATTTAGGAAGCTAGCCATTTTTATGTCTAGGTTGTCCAAATATTAAAAAGGAAATAATTCAAAATGACAACAACAACAACAGTAGGAAGATAAACTGTTTTCAGCCTGTAATAGCTCTCATGCTAAAGAACAATTGATTATATCCAGGATTACTCAACAGAACACCCATCACACCCCACTGCAGCACGATAGCTTAACAGCAAGAACCTGCGAGTATATACAGCTCAGAACTTTGGCTGATTCCTTTTAAAATGCTATCTACTGCAGTCCTAGCACTGTGAGAGGCTCAGGTGGATGGATCGCTTGAGCTCCAGAGTTTGAGACTAGCCTGGGCAACTTGGCGAAACCCTGTCTTTAGAAAAAAATATAAAAATTAGCCAGGTGTGGTGGTGTGCACCTGTGGTCCCAGCTACTCAGGAAGCTGAGATGGGAGGATCGCTTGAGCCCAGAAGGTCGAGGCTGCAGTGAGCTGTGATTGCACCACTGCACTCCAGCCTAGGAGACATAATGAGACCCTGTCTCAATAACAACAACAAAAAAGGGGCCGGGTGTGGTGGCTCATGCCTGTAATCCCAGCACTTTGAGAGGCCAAGATGGGCGGATCACCTGAGGTCAGGAGTGACCAGCCTGACCAACATGGAGAAATCCTGTCTCTACTAAAAGTACAAAATTAGCTGGATGTGGTGGTGCATGCCTATAATCCCAGCTACTCAGGAGGCTGAGGCAGGAGAATCACTTGAACTTGGGACGTAGAGGTTTGGATGAGTGAAATTCCATCTAAAATAATAAATAATAATAATGCTACATAGAATTTGTTTGCACAGAGCTTAAGAATAAACTCCTAACACAACTTTAACACAGACAATAGCTACCTCATAAATATGTTCCACCAATGGTCCAACCTCCTCCTCTTTGTGGGGTTCTTCTTCTGGTTCCCAGTTGTGAATGGGCAGAACAATCTGTGGAGGGTGTGACACTCTGAAACATGAAATGCCCTGTTAATTGTTGGCAGTGGCCCAGGTAAAGAATCTTTCACTAGTGGACAGTACACTAACAGCAGAAGAAAGTGGCTTTCAATTCATTTGAGTAGATATTGCCTACAGGGAAAAACGTTGAAAGTCAGGTCCAGCAGAATGATGACAGCGATGGTGAAGGATCTGAAACTGCTACTGCAGGCTCTGCAGTCCAGAGGGCGACTATTTCATAGCATCTCATCTTGTGGGCTCTAAAGAAGAGTGGAGCGTGTTCCTGAGTTGAGATGAATAACCAAAACTACACATAGACAAATATGTACATCCATCTGTTTTGCTTGTGAGGTGTGTGTGTGTGTGTGTGTGTGTGTGTGTGTGTGTGTGTGAACCCTTACTTTCAGCCAAATCAAGAAATGGGACTCTTGGCTGGGTAATCCCAGCACTTTGGGAGGCTGAGGTGGGCAGATCACGAAGTCAGGAGTTTGAGACCAGCCTGGCCAAGATGGTGAAACCCCATCTCTACTAGTAATACAAAAAATAGCTGGGCATGGTGGTGCCCACCTATAATCTCAGCTACTTCGGAGCCTGAGGCAGGAGAATAATTTGAATCTGGGAGGCAGAGGTTGCAGTAAGCCAAGATTGTGCCATTGCACTACAGTCTGGGAGACGGGGAGACTCTATCTCAAAAAAAAAAAAAAAAAGACGACTCTTTTTTTTGCAGATAAAAAAAAATCTAGGATGCTGTGTGTTGTGTTAAATGTCCAGTTGTGAAGAAATACAGTTTCTGGTTGAAGATACTGGAGTAGAAAATCGGCCATGAAACATTCCTCCTTCCTGTATTTCTTTGGCTTCCCGGAAAAGCCAGGCCCAGAGCCAGAACAAAATAAAGTGCGATTGAGTTATGGAGTGGTCTTCCAGATATCTCAAGTGTGAGAGAGACACACAGTTAAATGGTGTAATCATGGAAGTAGGATATTAACTAGACATAGGATTATTTTTTCCTGCAACTTACACCTAGAAAATGAGCATTGGATAAGTAACATATAATACATGGCATTATTCCATATAAAAAGTTGATTACAAACTAAATTGTTATTTTTATAAAATCTTAAGAAGTGTACTCCTAAAACAAACCAATGTTTTCTAGCAGTTTTTAGGTAAAAGGTAGCTTTAAAAGAATTCCTAGACTTTTGACTAAGAGTAACCTCAGCTGAAAACATCTTTTTTGGCAATCAGATGTCATAGTGCCCCTTTAAAGGTATCCAATAATTAACATGGCCTCTGGCAACTTCAAATGTTAGCAAAATTTATTGGGTTATATTCTTTCCCTAAGGCAAGCAATTTTATTTCTTCGTATCTCTCTTTCTTCATCTGGAAAATTATGATAAACTCTTTGGTTTGTGTTACCCAAATTATTGGAAAACATCTCAAATGCTATTTGGTCAAAATTAATTTGGCTGCATTGTTTTCTAGGAATGAGCACATTTTAAAAACAGACAACCCACAGAAATGTTGCTAAACTGCATAACTCTTCATATATATCCTTACTGTGCAACTGTCAAATAAGTACAGGGTATGACTTTGCTGGGCTGATACCACAAGCATTTCTACCTTTATACTGTTTTCTCGTTATGCTATGCTTCATTTTCTATCTTGTTTGATTAAATCATGACAGACTGCTTTAATCAGAGAGAAGCCCAGAGAGTCTGGATTTCTATTCCTGTCTTGACAATCTCTCCACCCAAAGCTCTACTTTGCTCTCAGCTTGGCGCAACAAAGAGTTGAGTTCACGTTCAGTTCAATATCCGTTATTTATTGTAAGGTTCTAGGGAAACTTTATTTATTTATTTATTTATTTTTGAGACAGAGACTTGCTCTGTCTCTAGGCTGGAGTGCAGTGGCGAAATCTCGGCTCACTGCAACCGCTGCCTCCCAGGTTCAAGCGATTCTCCTGCCTCAGCCTCCTGAGTAGCTGGGACTACAGATGTGCATCACCACACCCATGAATTTTTGTATTTTTCGTAGAGATGATATTTCATGATGTCGGCCAGTATGGTGTCGATCTCTTGACCTTGTGGTCCTCCTGCCTCAGCCTACAAAAGGGCTGGAATTACAGGCATGAGCCACCGGTCCTGGCCAAAACTTTTACTTATTTATTTATTTATTTTTGCACAGAGAACAATACAGCACATAAGCTGAACACATTTTCTCTGAAATTTTTTGTTTTTATGGTCATCAATGCATAGGACTGGCCATAAATTCCCTAGGGTTATAGAATCATATGTATTTAGACCTCGACCAGTACTATGGAGATGATATGGTCAAAACCCCTCATTTTATACATGAAAAGAGGACTGCTGTACAGAGAAGTAGAGGGTTAGTTTCCGGTGAGATCCTGAAGTCAGATTTCCTAAGTACCACCTACTCTACTTCTAATATAAAATGCACCATGGGGGAAGCCTAAGCCACAGTGGTATTTAGTTAATACAACTTAATGAAGAAACATATAATCTATTAAAACATCATGTCAAAATCATTTAAAAAGCATGGCTCACAAAACTCAGTTATTTACCCACTGAAGACTACTTCAATCCAGGGAAACCACAGTAAAGAATGATTTTATAAAGAGTTCAACTAAATCAGGGAAACAATGTTCATGGTTTTCAAAGTGAATTTTTTAGAAGGAAGAAATCAAGCAAGGAATACAGAATATATTGAACTAATTTGCCTAGGATGAACAGCCAGCGTGGTAATCTTATGACCCTCACCATAGCCCTCCATCCTAAGAAGGAAGATAGAAGGTTATCCCATTGAGACCCCTAGGTAAGAAGAAGACTGGGGAACCATTATTTGTAACAACAAACATGAGATGTGAATTTTGGGAGAAGCAAGGAATTTGTGTGTTTTTTTTTTAAATTAAACCTTATTTTGAGATAATTGTAGATTCATATGTAGTTGTAAGAAAATAATATGAAGAGATTCCATGTACTATTTAGCAGTTCACCCAGTGGTAACAGCTTGCAAAACCAAAATGTGATGTTGTATATAATATCACAACCAAAATATGGACATTGACATAGTCAAGAAAACTTCTTTTATCACAAAGATCCCCGTTTATAAGAAAATCCAATTCCCTCTCTCCCTATCTCCTCCATATCTCTTGGCAACCACTAATCTGTTCCTCCTTTATATAATTCTGTCATTTCAAGAATGTTATATATCTGGAATCATAGAGGATGCAATGTTTTGGGACTGGTTTTTTTGGCTGCATACGTCTCCGAAGGTCCAGCTGTCTGTCAATTGTTCATTACTGTTTATTGTTGAGTGATACTCTATCAGATGGATGTACCACAATTTGTTTAACTGCCAACCCATCAAAGGACATTTCAGCTCTTTGCAGTTTTTGGCCAGTATTAACAAAGCTGCTATAGAGATTTATGTATGGATTTTTGCATGAACCTGTTTTCATTTCTCTAAAATAAAGGAATTAGGTTTTCAGTAATTTGAAGTTTATACACAATCAGGAAATTCAAATCTGAGGATTTACTAGTATGTTGTGAATCCTATTTCAAATCCTTGTTTTCAAACCCTCTCATTCCCAAACTGCAAAGACTGCTGTATATTGTATGGAACAGTATTGACTCTACCTGCTGTGGATAGTATCCTGAGCAGACCTTGGCTGTTCGTGTTTATGGTCTCTCTTAGTACATAGCTATTCAATCCTGATTATTTTACAAAATCTGCAATCTTATTACTCTTCATAAGCTCAGTATATGTGGTGCTGTCTCTTATAGCCAAGTTTACTTCTTATAGACATGTGCTAAACAGATCCTCTATACCACAAAATACGTGCAAATCTGCTTAAAGATGATGTTATCTAGCTTTGAAAGAAATGGAACAATTATCAGTATTTTTTCCCAAATAAATCCATTTTGTTTATTTTTTAATTATAAAAAACCAGTAGATAAAAACTGCTTAAAATAATGCATGATAAATTACATCAGAATAAACACCATCGACCAAAAAAAAAAAAGAAAAAAAAAGTTCCAGGAGACTCAACATGGAAGATTTTCAACACAGTAGCTGTTTGTTCTTTGAAGTACTAAACATTGAAACCAATGTTTTACTGCATATTTGCAGGAAAGAGTTTTACTATGTAAATGGCTAAAAAGAATTTTAACACAGTCTTAGAGAATAAACTGTGGTCAATTGTTGGACATTGATCTAGCTATTAAAGTAACTACATTCATATGAGAAATTCAATTTTAATAATCTGTTTTGATTATTGGCAAAGTGAATAGAAATTTTCTTTTTTAACTGTAAGTAATGACAGTAATATTGAAAATATTAATCTCATAAAATGGATATTGAGAATAAAGACAGTTATATTCAGCTATTAGCTGTCTTGGATTTAGTTATGGCCTAACAAATAGAAACATTTCCCAATCTTAAATTTATTTTGGAATTAAAAAACAGTTTCAACCTATTTTTTGGCTAGAAAAACTAAGATACACTAAGCTTAAAGAAAAAGACAAAAGTTAATATACATTAATTGTAAAGTTTGAAAAGATAGTAAAAAATAATGTTTGTGTTTTTCTCCTCTGATTTTTAAAAATAGCGTTTTTCTCATTGAGAGAGATACGAGAATGAAATTCGAAGTCAACAAAAATAAAACATCTAGATTAGCTCCAAATATCTGCAAATTAAACAAGTCACTTCCCATGAATCAACTCATGACTAGGGAAGAAATCACAAAGAAAACTAGAAAATGTTTTCAGCTGAGTTATAATGAAAACCCAACGTATAAACATTTTGGTACGCTGCTAAATTTATAGCACTAAATGCTTATATACAAAAAAACTCTCCAATGGATCATACAATTCTGCATAGAGGAACTAGAAATGGGAGAGAAAATCAAATCCAAAGAAAGCACAAGAAAGGATAACAAGAAAAGCTGAAGCCAATAAAATAGAAAAAAAATTAAAGAAAAAAATTTAATAAAAATAATTTTTTTGGAAAGATCACTAAACTCCAGACAGATTGATCAGAAAACATTAAAAAAAGAAGGGAAAAAAGGAGAAGATATAAACAACCAATGAGAAGAATGATGGAGAAGGCATCACTAGAAATCCCACAGCTATTAAAAGGACAATCAGAAAACATTATGAGCAACTTTATGCCAATACATGTAACAACTTAGATGAAACAGATAAATTCCTTTAATAAGAAACTACCAAAGCCCATTCAAATAGAAATAGATATTATAAATAGCCTTACATCTAAGAATGAAAATTGAATTATTAAAAACCGTCCTACCAAAAAATCCCCCCAAAATCCTCTAGACTCAGAAGCCTTCATTGAATTTTAGAAAAGATTTAAGGAATAAACAATACCAATTCTACACAAATTATTCCAGATAATAAAGCAGATGAAGGAATACTTCCAACTCATCTTATGGAGCTAGCATTCGCCTGATACCTAAACCAGAAAAAGATATCCCAAGAAAAGAAAACTACAGATCAGTATATCTCACAAATATAGATGTAAAAGTCACTAACAAAATTTTAGCAAGTTGAATCCAAGAATATCTAAAAAGGGTAATTATCAGGACTAAATGTGATTCGTCTCCAGAATGCAAGTTTGGTTTAAAATTAAAAAACAAAAATTAATCAGTTCACCACTTTAATGGATAAAAAGGAAAACAATTTAATCATCTTCATATATGCAGAAAAGCCATTTGAAAAAAATTTAAACATACATTCATGTTAAAAATTCTCAAGAAAAGTAGAAATAAGAGGGAACATCCTCAACTTGATAAATGGTGTCTACAAAAATCCTGCAAGTTGGCATCAAAGTTAATAGTTAAAGGCTAAATGGTTGTTCAAGACCAGTTTGTCCAACATGGTGAAACTCTGTCTCTACTAAACATACAAAAATTAGCTGAGTGTGGTGGCGCATGCCTGTAATCCCAGCTACTCAGGAGGCTGAGGTACAAGAATCGCTTGAACCTAGGAGTTAGAGGTTGCAGTGTGCCAAGATTGTGCCACTGCATTCCAGCCTGGGTGACAGAGTGAGACCCAGTCTCAAAATAAAATAAGTTATAGTATAGTTTTACAGTGTAACACTCAGGCAATTGACATGAATGAATTACAGGTACATGCACCAAAATGAATCTCAAAAACATTGGTTTGAATGGAAAAAAAATCAGAAATATACATAAAGTATGATTTTTTGTAGATAAGTTTCAAAATACTATCTCCCAGGCAGGATAGCATGATCATTTCTGAGCTTGAGCTCTGGGATGTAATACAGATGCCTGTATTTACATTCTGTCATTTTCTAGTTTAATCTTCAACTCCTTGTGCTGCAATCCCTTATCTGTACAAGGAGGACACTAGTTCATTTTAAGATGTGTCAACCTGGGGTAGCACCCAGAAAGGAACAGTAAACGTTAGACATTGCTATTATTCTCTAAGCCGCTAGGGGGCGCCCCAGCGGCACCAGGACAGCAGGGCAGGCCCCACGGCGACACTGGCTCTGCCTGCAGAAATCCCAGCTGTCATCACGGAAACCACCGTGGAAAATAGGGGAACCAGGATTCTGGAACCCCAGTTACAATTTGGTCCAAAATACCAGTTGACATTTTTAGCCAAATCCATGATTGTTCTGAAAAACCAGAATCATAAGAAAAAAATCAATGAAGTCTAACTTCAAGCAAGATAAGAACTATACACAAACCATTTCTGATTTCTTTTTCCCCAAGGCATGGATTTTGCAGCTGGTAGTCATTTCCTTGACCCTTTCCCCCCTGTCTCTCAATTGATTGTTTATTGGCACCTTCCTCAAAGAATAGGACCAAAGGAAAAAGATATAAAATAGAGATTCAGTCGACCCTTGCATCTGAGAGTCAGTCATTTATTAAACTCCAGATGTGTGGTAGGGCTAAAATGTCATCATGCTAAAATAATTATTGGAGAATTGAGGGTTTTTTTCAGGTAATCACATGGTGGTCTATTTTATGTGACTTCTTATCAACTGGTTTTTATAGTTTGATTACTGAACTGTCACTTTGGGGAATAAAGTGATTTTTCTTTTTGAGATGTAGTTTCACTCTTGTCATCCAGGCTAGAGTGCAATGGCATGATTTTGGCTCACTGAAAACTCTGCCTCCTGGGTTCAAGTGATTCTCCTGCCTCAGCCTCCTGAGTAGCTGGGATTACAGGTGCCTGCCACCATGCCCAGCTAAGTTTTGTATTTTAGTAGACACGGGGTTTCACCATGTTGTCCAGGCTGGTCTCGAACTCCTGACCCTCAGGTGATCCGCCTGCCTTGGCCTCCCAAATTGCTGGGATTACAGGCGTGAGCCACTGCGCCTGGCATAAAGTGATATCTTGTTTTGATATCTTTGGAGTTATTATTTAAGGTTTACTCTACTTTCCAATGGAAAGCTAATAATGATCAGTAGAAAAGAGTGAAAATTAACATCCAGAATGAACTGTGATCTCTAATGCATTGGGAAAATTCCAGATTGTTTTCACTAGCATTTTATCTTAACCCTACATACAGAAGGCTGCTATACTATTACAACGTGTTGCTTGCTACTTACCCTCTTATTTCCACCTGTGCCACAGCAGTGATGTTGATTTGTACGCTCACAGAATTGCTGTCTGGATTGTCCTTGTTAGAACTAAAACACAGGGAAATGTGATTTAAATATATTTGCTCAGATGTATTATTACAATATATGGTCATAAAAACATTCTGTATATCACAGGAGCAACACACATCACTAACCTGGTCATTGAGAAAACAAGTGTATTCATTTTCCAAAATAACCATTTGCATAGAGAAATGCTAAGATCTTTTATGATCAACAGTAATGTGACAACTTCCCATGAAGAGACACTTTCATGGAAAGTGTCTGGAAATACAATAGATATCTAGAGAAATGAACACTTTTTTAAATGAATGAACTAAAAAGGCACTGAACTGAGTTCATTTTTGCAGCTTCTACTTTGGACAAATTCCTTACATCTCTGTGCATATCATGTTCATTGCCCATCAAATAGGAAGCGACAGCTTAGCCAACTCCTGATTTTCCTTGCTAATAAAGAGGAGAACTGGCATGAATAACGCAGAGAGATACATAATCAAAACGGCATTGGTGTTTGGCTCTGGGACGCATCATACCATACATTGGCTTGGCAGCAATTTCATCTTCCTTACGGTTTATTTCTTAAGTTAGTATTAAAATAAGCGTACATTCACTGCATACTCACCAGCTGACTAGGACAAGGAGTTGGGGGGTATTTTGAAAGACTGGTTTAAATAACACTTTTCATTACCCACAATACCCTGAACATATATAAATAGACCCAAGGAAGTTGGACAGTTCATAAACAGCCAGTTAGGAGATGACGTGGATATTTACAAAACGCATCAAGAGTCTCTAGATAGAAAGTATGTTTTTAACAATACTTCTTTGAACAGTGGCAAAATTATTTTTTAAGTTTGCTGGGCTTTTTTTTCCCTCTCCAGCAAATATAATTAGATATGAAACAACTTTTAAAATTGCATGTGTTTCAAAATGCATGTGCTGTAAGGAAAATAAAACATACTTCACAAAGAGGCTCAACCAGTAACTGAGTTTTAGAGGCAGCTTCCATCTGCATTTTATAGTCCTATTATGCTTTCCTTGAAGTCACTAAAAACTTAGCAAACTGAGACAGGGCCACATCACCACTAGCAGGTCATGTTTATATTCAGGTGTCATTAGGAAGAGAAGGCTTCCTCTTTTTTCCCATCCAAGTACTAACCAGGCCCAACCCTGCTTAGCTTCCAAGATCAGGCACATTCAGGGTGGTATGGCCATAGATGCTTCCTCTTTTTTCATGATAAATCTCACCCAGATTCAATGGGCAAGCTCTAGCACCAACAGGATGGTAATGGGGTAGGTTGTGGCCAGCTTTTGAAGCTTTCCAAATGCGAGAGCTGGAAAGGATATGATAAAACTGCTTTCAAAGCAGGAGGAGGCAGAATTGTTCCCATGATGCTTTTGAAAAATCCTGGCCGATTTTATATACTGATAAGACAACTTAAACTGCAACCACACATAAAAGATATAAACGGGCAAATGTCAGGCTCATTTCCTGGAACGGAGCATCACCACTAAGCCTGTGACTGAGCTGAAGGGACTTGTTCACCAGAGGCCGAACCCCAGTTTCCAGACCATTTTATTAACATCACATCTGGGGAGGATCAGTCAACTAAAAGATTGTGTGTGTGTGTGTGTGTGTGTGTGTGTGTGTGTGTGTGTGTGTGTGTGTGTGTGTGTGTGTGTGTGTGTGTGTTTAAGGCAGTATTCTGAATTCTAACCACTAAGAAGTAATTCAGTAATTGTATTTGTTGTAGACTTTACGGTTCCAAATACATTATGAGTAATTCTTTAGTTCGGAAATTTAAATATAGTTGTGCCACAGATGAACTGGACTTTTTTCTATTTCCAGTTCACTACTTCTTTGCAGCCATGGAAATTACAGCTATGAAAAAGCAAAGTTTCATTTAAGTTACTGCATAATTCTATTGTATTTTGTTCCCAAGTGGTTTAAACAACATACTTTTCACTACCCACAATACCCTGAATATGTAAACAGACATTGAACATTGAAAGCATTCTTGAACACAAGTCTAACACGAGGCTTTTCAAGGCTGTTTTGAAATGCAACAAGAACAACAGCTGATGCTGAATCCAGACCTTCTGGTCGACTAATCATCTTCTGTCACACAGACTTGCTGTGACACTTGCTACTGCCTACCAGTGGTGTCAGCAAAATCTCCTGGTAAGATGGGAACCAGGCTTGATAAATAACTTAGATGCTACCTTGACCTCTTTCCTGAAAGGAAAGCTCCCTCACTAATACCACTGCTACATCCAAACAAGCCATCCATCACTGCCAGGGAAGCTGAACTATTTAAACCGTTGGTGCTGGTTCTATACAAGAAATGATGAGTTTCCTCTTTACAACTGCACCCTATGTTGCATGCTATGGATAGACATGTTTTCACTTTATTACTACGCGGCTATGTTCTTTGTCCTTACTATCTCCTATTTCCTATTTTCTAACATTCCCTCTATGCCTTCTGTGGTCTTCAGAATGTCAGCAAAGATAACACAGCGTTCGTCTCACCATTACTAAGGAAGCAACTCTGAGGATGGTCACAAAGACCTATTTGTATGTGGCAACTGCAATCTGAGACACATACACAAGGAGGAAAATGTTTATGTCGTGTAGAATGAGGGCATGGAGAGAACGCTTAAGGCAAATATTTGGTAACAGGAAATATTTGAAGTTTATTAACATATAAAGCTCTTTCTTTTTTGACTTCTATTTGTGAAAAAGGGATTCATTAAATGCAGGTCATGGCAGGCAATATATGGTTTGTAAGAGTTTAGACTTTGGAACATTTGGTTTAATTTATTTTTGCTTTAAATATATTTAAACCAAATGCAAAACCATCCATCTACATCCTTATTTTCAGCTTTGGAGTCTGCTAGCAAAGCATGCAGATAAATGCTCACCTCTCAAATACCCGAATATTCGAGTACTTACAGTGTTTTGACAGTTTTTACAATGTACACTGTAAAACTCAAATACTAATGTTCTTTTTTGTTTTTTAGACAGAGTCTTGCTCTATCACCCCAGGCTGGGGTACAGTGGTACAATCTTGGCTCACTGCAACCTCTGCCTCCTGGGTTCAAGCTATTCCCCTGCCTCAGCCTCCAGAGTAGCTAGGACTTCAGGTGCATGCCACCACAAAATGCTGGGATTATAGGCATGAGCCACCGTGCCTGGCCTTAAACACTGTATTCTTGTTTTTATATCTATAAACTATGTTTTGGGAATTTAATGGTGTATGTATATTCCAGTTCTTTCTGCATTTTTATATTTTTTAGAGTAATGTTAAAATAGCCACGAGTAGAAATGGAATGTAATCATTCATGACCCATTGTTTTACATGAAGGAGAATGTTTAAAAAGTGGCCATTACTATTTTGGAGCAAATTCAGCACTTCATTACCAAATTCGTTATTTAGGGAAGGCATCTAGAACACCACCTAGTGTTTTGGTTTTTTTTTTTGGAGACAGAGCCTCACTATATTGCCCCAGCTGGAGTGCAATGGCGCTATCTTGGCTCACTGCAACCTCTGCCGCCTGGGTTTCAAGCGATTCTCCCGCCTCAGCCTCCAGAGTAGCTGGAATTACAGGGGCCCACCACAACACCCGACTAATTTCTTGTATTTTTAATACAGACGGGGTTTCACCATGTTAGCCAGGCTGGTCTAGAACTCCTGACCTCAGGTAATCTGCCCACCTCAGCCTCTCAAAGTGCTGGGATTTCTCTTGCTTCTTAAATGAACTACTAACTGCATCCATTCTCTTTTGTAACTTCAACCAAGCGTGAGGAGGAAATATCAATGAATTTGCTTTGTACCTTTGTACAAGACTTCCTTTCTATATAAAGATTGTGTATTTTATGAGAGATGTCTCTTCCCAGGTGACACAAACTTCATGTCACTGGAGGATCAGTGGCACAGACAATGATAGGAACAGAAACTTCAAGTTACTATCTGGAGGGATGGTGGTTCTTTGCCATGACATGGTTTTTTGTCTTTGTTTTTAAGATACTTAGAAATATCAACAAAAGATTTCCAAAATAAAAATATTTAGGACTACCTAAACCTTCAAGATATTTTTATAGATAGAAAGAAATGATTTAATATGCCTTTGGTAAAATGAAGGAATATTACAGAAGAATTCTCTCCATCTGTATCCCATCATTAAACTGTATCCAAATTTAAAAAGCCTAAAATTCAGCAGAAAATGTTTAAGTTAAATTCAAGGAAGACTTCATTAAGCTCGGAAATGAACACCTAAGGTAAGCTAAGAAAACCTTTCTCCCTAGAAATCTATCAAAAAGTTTGGCCTGGGAGAGTGATTTGTGACACAAATTGCAGATTTTTAAAAATCTGCTACATTTTTTACAGAATTTATATATATTTGTAAAAATCCTAAACCTTTTATTGAAATATCTATTAAAAGGTAACCCATTGAACAGAGTCATTATTCTAAAAGTTATCACACTCTAATGATACTTCTTGCAAGATATTAAAATAAAATTAGAGATTAACCATCTTGCCTGTGGATACGGACTTCATAGACATTTTAATACTTAGAGCAAGGGTTCACCATGCCAGGCAAGCTATAAATAAATACAGAAGGCCTGTATGTCCTGTTTACATCTGTGTTTTCAAACTTTTTAAATTGGAGACCACAAAAAATACATACATCTCACTGGACATCTTACTATACATATTTATACTTACAAGTATAAATATAAAATATTTATAACATTTCATGAACTGTACTAATATATATCATATTGTATGTTACTTTCCTTTTAATATTGATCTAGAGACATTAAAGTGATTCCATTACCCAGCTAATGGATTGAAGTCCACAGCTAGGAAGACTTTCTGTAGGTCTTCCTGTTCATGGAATATTTTCACCCACGAAGGAGCAAACAGAACAGGTGGTAAGAGGGTAAAATTACAGATGAATTCTAGAACAGCGTCAGCCTTAGGAAGGAGAGGCAGCTACCTATATGGCTCAGCTTATCATTGCTAGAGAAGGGTTTGCCCTCAAAATAGAGTATCTCGCCTGCATCCTGCCACATTGCAAATGCGAAATCTATGCTTTTTTTGCACAGATTTTGTTCTCAGGGACTAGGTGACATCCAGCTGAGAGCACAGGAGTTCGGGTGGGGGAGGGTATGTGCTTTGGAATGAGGAAAAGCAGGAATAAAGCAGGTGGGCGGGTACCCAGGACAAAATTTTGCTATCTCGGTAACTTCAATCTCTTTTTCAAAACCCCTAAAATGTTGAAATAACTGAAACAATGGAGAAAAACAAAGAAGAAACGAGCTGCGAAAGTCTGGGTGCTAATTTCAGAAGAGCTTTTAAGGCGAATGACTCTGACAAGTGGCATCATTTCACTGTGGATATCTTTTCTGTTGAGGGCTGTCAATAATGTAGGCATGTAAAGGTCTAACCTTCTGATTTGGAGATCGAAGTTAATGCTCATGTTTGTTTTCTCAAGACGTGGAACTGCAAATCGGAGGCCCAGAGAATACTAAAAAATAAAATAAAATCACAGAGGACACAAAGTTATTACATGAGAGTAGCTTGTACACGTCATAAAAATATTTAGTAAGTCATTCCTGCAAAACGCCACCCTGGATCACCCTAATTCTGCTTTGTTCTGCTTCTGCCCCAGGTGGCTGAGAGCTGAGAGAAGTCATGCAAAGAACTGCAGGGCCCAGAAGATTCAGGTCACGGTACAGTTTGGTTCTCTCTCTCCGTTTAGTCCTGTACTGCCTTTTCTCCTGCCACTTTTTTGTGTGTTAAATTGAAAACAATCCAAAGCTATAAGAAGAAACTGATTGATTGATTGATTGATGAGACAGGGTCTCACTCTGTCACCCAGGCTGGAGTGCAGTAATGTGAGCATGGCTCACTGTAGCCTCAACTTCCCAGGCTCAAGTGATCCTCCTTCCTTAGCCTCCCAAGTAGCTGGGATGCACACCACCACGCCTGGTTAACTTTTTTGTTATTTGTAGAGACAGAGTCTAGTCTGCTCTTGAACCCCTGGTTACATGCAATTCTCCTGCCTCGGCCTCCCAAAGTGCTGGGATTACAAGTGTGAACCACCACACCTGACCAGAAATTGACTTAGAAAACTATGATGCTTCTATTTGATGGACATTTATATAGTCATTGAAATTATAGCTGTGAAGTCAGTGCAACAATATGGAAAATGCTTCTAATGTAGTAACAACAATGAATGAGGGCTACAATGTTTATGTGCAGTGCATCTCAGCTATGGGTTTAAAAGTCTATAAACTGAAAAATTCATCCACAGTACAGGAGTGCAGAAGTACTATAGGAAAATATTTCAGAATAATATGATCTAGTTGAGGTTACTGCTATATGGATTATTTTCTCCTTTTTTATTTTTCTAAATTTTTAAAACTTTTTATCATTTTTATAACCTGGAAATAGATAAAAACATGGGGAAAATAAATCCAGTGATGATATAAATAAGGAAGTAAAAATAATAGTTAACACATCTGTAATATTATGTTACTTTCTTTTCCAAGCACTGTGCTATGCCTTACACACGTGCTCTCACATAGTCCCAAAAAGCACTCTGAAGTAGGGGCATTATACAACTGAGCAGCAACCTGAGGATTAGAGAGATGAAGTACCTTGCTCCAGGTGGAGTGCAAATAAACCACAGAGCTAGAATTGAAATCCCTGCAAGCCGACTTTCAAATCCGTTACCACAGCCACTGCAGTAGCAGAATCAAACCATTAACGAAACCTCATATTCGTATGAATCAGTAACAATATGAGCTAATACTCAATCATCTCTTTTGTCATAAATCAGCGGCAGCCCTTACTGAATGTGCTTCGAGCCATATACTGTCCCAGCAGCTTTACATTTGTCCTATCATTCATTGCTCCAAACAGTCCCACAGGTAGGTGTTTTTCCATTTCAATGTAACTTGCTCAAAGTATCATAGCTGATAAAAGGCATAGTTGGTATTTAAACTCAGATGTGTCGTAATTATAAGCCATTATGCATGGATAATTTTTTTTTTTTTTTTGAAACAGAGTCTTGCTCTGTCATCCAGGCTGGAGTGCAGTGGCATGATCTCAGCTCACTGCAACCTCCCCCTCCCAGGTTCGAGCAATTCTCCTGCCTCAGCCTCCTGAGTAGCTGGCATTACAGGAATGCGCCACTATGCCCAGCTAATTTTTGTATTTTTAGTATAAATGGGGTTTCACCATGTTGATCAGGCTGGTCTCCTACTCCTGACAGCCTTGGCCTCCCAAAGTGCTGAGATTACAGGCGTAAGCCACAGTGTCTGGCTGGATGAAATGTTTAATGATTTCAATGGAGCAATTTTCTATCAGGCGTCTGCACATGCTCTTCCATTTTCTTTAGAAACCTTTTGGCTTTTTCTTGCCTTTTCTACTTGAAGAACCTCTAATTCATGCCTCAAAGCTCAGGACAGGAGACATCTCCTGCGATACCTCCTGTAATTCTATGGGCTAGGTCAGGCAGAATTGTTCTCACTTGTATCCTCTGTATGTTTTTTACCACTCAACTTATAACACTGCTAATTTTGAGTTTCTGATTGAATGAAGATGGTATGTTTTTATCTTTATATTTCTACTCAAACTTGGAAGGCGCGGTGGCTCAAGCCTGTAATCCCGGCACTTTGGGAGGCCGAGATGGGTGGATCACGAGGTCAAGAGATCGAGACCATCCTGGTCAACATGGTGAAATCTCATCTCTACTAAAAATACAAAAGAAAATTAGCTGGGCATGGTGGTGCATGCCTGTAATCCCGGCTACTCGGGAGGCTGAGGCAGAAGAATTGCCTGAACCCAGGAGGCAGAGGTTGCGGTGAACTGAGATCACGCCATTGCACCCCAGTCTGAGTAAGAGGAGCGAAACTCGGTCTCAAAAAATAAATAAATAAAAATAAATTAAAAAAATAAATAAATAAAAATAAAAAATAAAAAAAATAGAAGCAGTGCAATAAAAATTGCCAAAAGAATGATGAGAGTGGCCAGGCACGGTGGCTCACGCCTGTAATCTCAGCACTTTGGGAGGCTGAGGCAGGTAGATCACAAGGTCAGGAGATCGAGACCATCCTGGCCAAATAGTGAAACCCCATCTCTACTAAAACTACAAAAAAGTAGCTGGATGTGGTGGCACATTCCTGTAATCCCAGCTACTTGAGCGGCTGAGGCAGGAGAATTGCTGGAACCTGGGAGGCAGAGGTTGCAGTGAGCCGAGATCGCGCCACTGCACTCCAGCCTGGTGACAGAGTTAGATGAGGGTGTGTTCTTATTTGCTCATTCCCAGTGATAGAAATCTTACTGTATTGTAATAGAGGCTACCTAATGTTGGTTTTCCTTATAGAACAATCAGCATGGGATGATGAAGACCCAGTGAAGGTGTGACAGTTTCATACTGGTAAGAGGCGCATGTGTCCTTAACTAGTACCAAACACCAGATCTCATGGCATTGATTTTAAAGTGCTTTCATTGACCCCACCATTTAAAAAAAAAATCTTCCCGTGAGAACATTTGCAACCTCTTATGAATCTTATTGGCATATAAACATCTTATATTACTATAGCTACTCCATGAAAATGACTTTACTGTTTAAAGATCAGAAGTAAAGCTTCTGAAGACTACTTTGAATATTTTGTTAAGTTAAAATACAGTCACTTGAAAATGATTTTTAAAAGATATTAGATGGAACTAAACATTCCTAGCAATTTATGATGCTTTTAAAACCTTTAGCACTGCTTTTACATTTGGAGTTTTACCACAACCCACTGAGAGTATTCTTTTTAAAGTACAAAATGAAGAGGACAATAAATCAAAGTGTTTTATAACAAAACAGAATGCAATAAAATTTGATGTGTTTCAGGGCATTAAAGAATGAGATAAGAAAGCTATTAGGTTTCTTCTACTATGGCCCTAAGAGATAAATGAATATAAACAATTTACTTCCCTGACTTCTAAGGATTATTTGCGGGTAAAATGAATTGGCATTCTTTCACATAAACACATTTGTGGTTAAGACCACACTGCGATTTTCCCTCCATTTTTAAGGATACTGGTGGCCAGTTTTGTTCCAAGATTACCCTTAGATGGCCTCTGGCCTAGATGTAACACTTCTAATATTGAAAAAAGAATGAGCGACCAGTCACCTACAGACGCTAACACTATTCTACCACATCCCTTCATTTCTCTTTTGCCTTAGGTAACTCTTCATATTAAATTAGGTGGTTGGATTTTTCTTAAAAACTAGCAAAACGATTCATTAGCTTCTAGATAAAAGGACTATTATAGTGAAAAATGTTCTAATATCTCAGTGTAGACATCCCATGCTCTTTTTCATGGCTTCATTTTAAAGTCTCATCTGTTATTCATTAGTTTTTATCCAAGGACTTTCACCATGTTGCAGACCAGTTAGAACATAGGCTTTGCGGTAAGGCTTGGTTTGAATCTTGGTTCTAACCTTTACCCTCTGTGAGGCTTTGCCCAACTCATTTGACTTCTCTGAGCTTCAGTTTTCTCATCCATAATATAAAGAAAATACTTGACACATAGGCTTGTTTTGAAAATTCAATAAAGTAACATAAAAAAGCTCCCCTCCTCCCAGTGGTGAATTGATAACCTAGAGGACAATCAATTCATGGTAACCAACAAAAAAAATCTGTTATAGGAATGTACTTGTCATTTAAATATTTATTTTGCCCGAAGAAGTAAGTTTACTATAGTTTCAGCACATTTCTGAATACCCAAGATCAATGCAACATTAATGCATAAAAGAGCAAAAGTATCATTCTAGCACAATAGTCTAACATGAGAAAAGTTTCAAATACTCAAGTAAAGGTATGAGACATCAGGCTAAAAGGTTTATTAATTGAAAGACTTATCAGCATCTTTAAAATGCAAATACATACCTGAATCGCCCAAGGAAGAACATGACATTCAACAGTGACCATATAACTCCCTTTTAAAGGCTGCTGCTCTCAAGGGACTAGCACTCTTTGGAATACACTTTGGGAGGTTGTTTTAATACAAACCTACATAATTACGATTTTCCATGAAGTTTCTTTGAAACAGGCTATTTCATTGGTAATAAGAAACATCTAATTTTGAATAGAAGAATATGTATGTTCAATTTATGTTATAGTACTTTTAGAGTTCAGAATTTTTTTCTGATTTACTTCATAAAATAATTGCTACTGTAATATCTATTACAAGTTACCATGCATATACTTAACTGTAATTGGATAAAATTAATTTATTGTCTGAAAGTAATCCTGAACGAAAAGTTCCTAAACCTGGAAACAAACAGGAAAAATACAAGAAAAAGAAGGAGGAGGATGAGGAGGAAGATGAGAAAGAGGAAGAGGAGGAGGAGGAGGGGAAGAACAAAGAACTATTTTTTCTCATACACATTGGAGATCATTATTAATCTTTATTTTTTCCCCTTGCTATAAAGCTACAGTTTACTTTATTATTCTTCAAGTAAAGTAATGGAGAATATAGATTTGGTGAAGCTGATTCAAAAACTGGATTATGACAGTATTTTAATTTCAAAATACTGTGAATGATATTCATACAGGAGGTATATTTGAAATGAAAGTTAATTTAATTGCCACTGCTAAAATCTTTGTTCTAATTTGGTTATTTTTAAAGTCTTTACTTACATTGCATTTCTTTTTGAGTTCAAAGAAAAATATTTAAAGAAAATATCTGTGGTGAAAACAAAATCTGCTTAGATTTGTTGCAACTAAAAGACACCCAGGAGTAATGTCTAAAGAGAAAGCATAGAAGAGCATGCATCTTTCTGTGCTTAGCTTGAGACGATTCACTCTGTGTAGGTTATAATGTGAAATCCCATGACTCTGGCAATTTCCTGCCTAATTTCTTGTTGCTACTAGATGCTGAGTTGCTGAGTGGTAACTGGAGAGCTTTCCATTTGTTCCCTGTAAAATCCAGTTAGAAGGAAATCAGTCCATATTTCTGGTTTTCTCTTACATTTGTTCCAGACACCATAGGATTCCCAAGGTCACACACCACCATCCTGGTTACATTTTCCATCTTATACTCACAGCTCAGTGGTCGAAATCCCTACAATGGGAAAGAACAGGGGGTTTAGTTGGCAGAATAAATGACATCCTGACACAAAAACCATGCTTGGGGCCTGGGAGCTCCCCTGCATCTCAAACACCCGTGAGGGCGACAGTGCACAAAAAGTGATTGATGACCCCTAACTCAGAAGAGAACGTGGAGAGAGAAAAGTAAAAGTTAAATTTTAGAAGGAAATGTGTTGGGTGGGTAAGCATATTTATTGTGTTTCATTAAGGAAGACAATGCATAATACAGTATTTATATAAATAGACATTAGCTTCACTAGTGTTAATGTGAAACTCAGGGCACGAAAATCACAAATTATTAAACACGAGTAAATAAACAGACTCTTATGTAAGCCTTGCAAAAACAAAATGGCCATAATATGTACAGATTATCATAAGATTCAATGAGCACTGGCCAGAGAACTGCCTGGAACACAATCTCTGTACACTGTGGTCCCTTTTTGAGATCATGCAATCGACTTTGTTCAGTCCTTCAATAGTTCAGATGTAAAGAGAACACTTCCATGATTAGCTGCACTTCCTATTTCCTTTCCTTCCCCTGTATCCTATTCCAAGTAGAGTTGGTGTGAACTGAAGTGTGAAGAGGTTCTTGGAGCTATACACTGGAGAAATTCTCAAGGTTGAGCAGATGAGAGAGGAAACGCAGGTTTGCTTTGGAACTGCCTTTGGTGCCCAGCTCCTCTTTATTTCCACAGGCTATTCCCAGCTGCTGAGAACCTCACCTGACTCTCTACCCTATTCTCTTTCCATACCTCAAACCCTACGGTACCATTCTGCATTTGGCCATAGCTACTTACGCTTTTCCATTATTTCACTCTAACTTGGTATGTGCCACTGATATATTACCCATCACCCTTGTTCCCAAAGATAAGCTTGCAATATGCGGGCTTTCATAAAGGAGCAAACTTTGGGGGAATTTCTGTCCCTGTGATAGATTCAGAAGAGGCTAAATGGTCATTAACAATATAATGACCATTTAGCCATCTGTTAGCTCTATTGAAATTTTATTTTTTGGCCCTTTTTTGTTAGCTATTGAAATTTTAAATAAGAAAGTAATGTAAAGTTTCAGAAATGATCCTCCATTCCCTCCTATTTTATTAACAAAAGCCAAAACCCAAAACCCAAGCAAAAAACACCAAACATTTCCCCAGACATGTAGCTAAAGCATTTTGTAAGTAAATCACACACTTTGAGAATATAAGCTTCGAGAAAGCAGAGGTTTTTGAGTCTGTTCTAGTCCCAATGCCTAAGGCAGTCTTGGATACAAAGTAACTGATGGTTCAGGAACAACAGGGTAGACAGCTGACACTTTCTCCTAAAAGAAAAGTCTACAATGAAACAGACAAGTAGGCAACTAAGTCAAAAATCCTGCTCCCAGAATCACCCAGACAGACAGACATGGAAAGATCTGTCCTAATTACTGAGAAAGGAATGAATCACTGACATTTGGAGGCACAATTTATTACATTCTCTCTCTAAATGTCCTGAATGACAGTTACTTATGTTGAATGAGCTAAGAAACATCTTTTCAAAAAGGTGGTAAAACGGTCTTTCTTCTCAAAGATAGGTCAGTATGTATTCAGCTTCTTAAGGATCCATAACCAACCCCTAATCATACAGAGATGCTTTGTGTTGGGATTATTAACTCAATCATGAAAACAGAAAAAACAAAACCCAGAAAAAGCTTTCATAAGTGCTCATATGTCCCTTGAATGTAATTCAAGAATTTAGTTTCTATAGTAAATATATATTTTAAAATCTCAGCTAAAGGTTAAAAGTTACATATACATTCTTTTCCCTAGCTTTCTGGAAATAGCTTGTTGACATCAATCAAAGAGCTTTTTCTCCCTTTCACATCCCCTCCACCCTTTTTCCTTTTTTAAAGCATTATTTCCTCTCTTTAATAAGAGGAACAATGACTGTTTTTCTGGACATTTCTAGATTATTTTCCTCTGCAGCTCCAGGGACATTCTTGGTCTAATCCATTTATAGCTCTTAGAGTGGTCTTCACTCACTGAAAATATTAACTGTACCCACTATTTACCAGGCCTGACAAATGAGACACTTTGTCTTCACTGAATTCTTAATTATTTTAACAACTGTAACAAGTAATTCTAAGCAATTGTAAAGCTTAGAATTGCTTTACACAATTGCAGTGGAGTTGAGTAAATTTTGTAATAGGATAAATAAATAGTGACAAAGGAGGACCTGCACATAGATCCAAGCAATCAGAGAAGGCATCCTGAAGGAAGTGGCATCTAAGCTGATGTGGACAGTGCATATCAGTGGTTAAGAACAGGGGCCCAGCTGGCCATGGTAGCTCACATCTGTAATCCCAGCACTTTGAGAGGCTGAGGTAGGCAGATCACCTGAAGTCAAGAGTTTGAGACCAGCCAGGCCAACATGGTGAAACCTAGTCTCTACTAAAAATACAAAAATTACCTGGGTGTTGTGGCAGGCACCTGTAGTCCCAGCTACTAGGGAGGCTAAGGCAGGAGAATCGCTTGAACCCAGGAGACAGAGGTTGTAGTGACCCGAGATCTTGCCATTGCACTCCAGCCTGGGCGACAGAGCAAGATACCATCTCAAATGAAACAAAACAAAATCAGCGAGGCTGGGCGTGGTGGCTCATGCCTGTTATACCAGCACTTTGGGAGGTCAACGTGGGCAGATCTCAAGGTCAGGAGCTCAAGACCAGCCTGGCCAACATGGTGAAACCCTGTCTCTACTAAAAATACAAAAATAGCCAGGCATGCTGGTGAGCACCTGTAATCCCAGCTACTCGGGAGGCTAAGGCAGGAGTATTCCTTGAATTCAGGAGGCAGAGGTTGCAGTGACCTGAGATTGCATCACTGCACTCCAGCCTGAATTACAATGACACACTGTCTCAAAAAAACAAAAACAAAAACAAATCCCAAAACCCTGACCTAAAGGTTGATGCTTGAACTTGCTTCTGCTACATAATAGCTGTATAACCTTGGGCATGTTACTTAATTTATTCTTATCTATAAAACAGGGATAATGAGAGCAGCTTCTCTATAACACTGTTATAAGAACTAAAATACGTTCAAGAACTCAGAGAATTACCCAGCTCATAGCAGGTGTTCAATAAATGTTAGCCACCTCAATTATTATTCTCCATCCCTCAGTTTTTATTAAGTCTCAGTTATTATTTGATGGATTAGTAGAAAGAAGTAAAAAGAAGTAAGATAGATAAAGAGGATGAGGGAGTAGAGTTAGTGTGTTAGGAAGAGAAACGGCTGGAACAAGCTCTCTGTGTCATTACAGGAATGGAAAAGGAATTCAAGCCTCCTGCTGGAAGCATGAGCATTTAGCGATGAGGCTGAAGAGGTGAGTGGAGGTGATATGATCAAGGGCCTCATGGGTCATCTGAAGGATTTGGATCTTATCCTCAAAGCAGTGGGGAGCTAGTGAGGCTTTGAAGAGTGTCAGGTTCAGATTTGCAATTTAGAAAAATGGATTTTTTTCTAGTTGAGAGCTAGGGAGTTGGCAAGAGGAACTAGGAAGACCGCTGCAATAATCTGGGCAATGAAGGTGATGATGGTGGCTGCTGGATGGTCTCAGTCCACAGTCTCTCTAGTTCATATCCTTCTCCATCCAACTGCTACTGTCACCACCCTCATCCAGACTGGCATCATTTTAGGTGTTAGAAAACAGGGGATGCTGGCATCATTTGTGTACATAGAAAATAAAAGACAAGCCGGATGTGGTGGCTCATGCCTGATATCCCAGAACTTTGGGAGGCCGAGGAGGGCAGATTACCAGGTGCAGATTTCAAGACAAGCCTGGCCAACACAGCGAAACCCCATCTCTACTAAAAATACTAAAATTAGTTGGGTGTGATGGTGGGCACCTGTAATACCAGCTATTTGGGAAGCTGAGGCAGGAGAATCACTTGAACCCAGGAGGAGGAGGTTGTAGTGAGCCAAGATCATGCCATTGCATCCAGCCTAGGCAACAGAGTGAGACTCTATCTCAAAAAAAAAAAAAGAAAGAAAGAAAAGAAAAGAAAATGAAAGGGAAGAGGGGTGTGAGTGGGAAGGCCAAAAGTCTAAATGCAGGCATGCGGAAGGCAAGGCAGCTGTGAGAGACTGAAGAAGAGATGAGAACAGTTCCCTAGAATCGCCAAATTCAGAGACAGAAAGTAGAATGGTGCTTACGAGGGCCTGGGGAGAGGGAGCAATGGGGGAATGATTTTTAAGGGTTGGAGAGGTTGAATTTGGGATGATGAAAAAGGTCTGGAGAGGGGCAGTGATGATAGTTGCACAACTATATAAATATAATGTCGCCGAACTCTACACTTCAAAATGGCTAAAATGGTCAATTATATCTTAACATGTATCTTACCACAATGCTGATGATGATCATGATAATAAATATAAAACACATACACCTTCTTCACGGAAAAATTAAGGAGCAAGGTCACAAAAGCAAATACAAAGTCTGGCTCATCTAAGGTTTCTAGAGCAACAGATGATAAGCATTTACTTTTTCTAAAAAGATGCATGTTTTCAACAAAAGAAGAGCCAAATTTACCATCAGATAATGCCTAATATTTTTCCCCTTGAGGAAAAAATGGTTAAAAAATCTTGAACTGAGTTGAAATCAAAAGGTACAGAAACCTCAAACTGTTTCAAAACAAGGAAGAAACGACAATGTGGCTTAGTCATGCAAAATTTAAAGACTGAGCGAAGTCTGTCCAGAGGAAATTGATGGAGCAAAGAGTAGTGAAGGGATCATTTGAGATTACAGATAATGTCCTTTGTAATGTTTCTAGCCAGAGAGAATCGTAAGTGTTTTCTCTCCCGTGTTTTTTGTGTAACAAAGTCAACAGAAAACTGGATGTTTTGCTAAAAGAACATTTGAGAATAGGCGCTTTGTTTAGCGAAGTCAGGGGTGGAGTGGCAAGAAAGGAATTGAAACAAAAATATGAGTGGAGCCCTGGAATATTACAAACAAAACATACTTGAACTTCATGTTTGCGTTTGTTTATGCACTACCTGCATGTAAGTATTTATAGGTGACACTTTTCTTTCTGATTTTGCTTGGAGACATTTTATTCTAAATATCTTCAAATCAAAATGGTTATTAAACACTATCTTTGTAAGTTGTGTGTATAAGTGCTCCATTTATTCTTATTTACTTTTATCTTAAAGTGACTTTAATAGATAAATGAAGAGGATTTTTAAAAAATCACATAATTGGCCAGGCAAGATTGGCTCATGACTATAATATCAGCACTTTGGGAGGCCAAGGTGGGTGGATCACTTGAGCCTGGCCACATGTTAAAGACCAGCCTGGGCTATATGGCAGAACTCCCTCTCTACAGAAAATACAAAAATTGGCCAGGTGTGGTGGTGTGCACACCTGTAGTCCTAGCTACTTGGGAGGCTGAGCTGAGGGGATTGCTTGAGGCCAGGAATCAGAAGTTGTGGTAAGCTATGACCATGCTGTTCTACTACTCCATCCTGGGCAACAGAGCAAGACCCTGTCTCAAAAAAAAAAAAAAAAAGTCAATTCAAGAAAGAAGAAAATGAGATGATTATAAACCAGTCACTGGAGAAATTAGGTTTTATATTGATTTTCATGTTTGAAATAACAGGGAAGTGAAAGCTGACTGGAGAGCTGGGAACACTCTTGTAAAGAAATGGAATGATTTTTCCTCTCTATCCAACCTCACTGCTGACATGGAAGACTTAAGAAGAATTTAGGACTATTTTTAAAAAACAACTTTTTAAAGTTATGACTGACATACACAAAACAGCAGTACACATTTAATGTATACCATGTGATGACTTTGGAGGTTTTTTTCCCTACAAATTTCTTCAACAGAAACTCATAAGGATTTTAAACAACTATCAAAGATGCTCCATCATTACCCATTTTTAATTCTTTTTGTTTTTTTACTAAGATCATTCAACTAAAACAAAAAAGTGAGACTAGAAGTATGAATAGAGAATTTTATATTCCATACGTTTTTAAATGCTGTTAAAATACCAACATCACAACAAGAGTTTATAAACATCTCTTCAGAAGAATTACTTTTCATTACATTATTCAATCATTAAGACAGTCAAGGTCCTCAGGGGGTGTGGTATTTGGAAAGTAGTACACATTTCGTACGTTTTAGCTAAATGAAGAAAGTTATCAACAAGTATTTAAGGAACACCCATGCTACACCTCATCCTATGAAGGAAACGTGACACTTGGGCTTCACCCTTAATTGTGAGTTTGTATATTTCCAACACTGAGGGACTTCCTCTGTTATTCTGCAATGTATTGGTAATGGTTTTCTAGATCAAGTGATTAAGGACACTGCAGAACTGGAGGATACTTTGAATGGGAAGATTCATAGTCTGATAAGGAAGGGGAAGACTGTAAAGAACACTGTTGTCGTTTAAACAAATAGTGGCATTGAGGAATGACAAATGAGGAAGACCAGGTTCTTCCTCGTTGTATTTCTGGCAAGGTGGACCAAGCAAAAAGGAAAAGGACCTTGTTTCCCTTCCAGTGCCTGTCCAGACTGTTATCAATACTTAGCAGGGATTGGCTGGACATTCTTCCCTAACCAATAATGAAAACCAGGCTTCCTGACATGTGCTTGAAACTGAAAGGGACTCAACACAAGGGTAGAAAACCCAGCGAAGACGGAGTTAGCTTGGGAGGTTAGCTTATGGATCACATTGGTAAGCTTCTTCGTTCAGCCAGTCTAGTTCTCTTTTTTGCTTTAGCTCTCAATCTTTGGCCAATTTATCTTTGCACTGTGGCAAAGAAAGATATTAATACTGTGTAATTCAAGTCTCAAGTCACCTTTCACTTCCCTCCAGTCAACTTTGACTTCCCTGTTATTTCTAACATGAAATCAATATAAACCCTGACTTCTCCAGTGACTGGTTTATAATCATCCAATTTTCTCCTTTCTTGAATAACACAGTATTAATATCTTTCTTTGTGTATTCCCTGCCCCCTACTTCATGGCTTATTGTCATTATGATTTAACAAAAGAAGATATCATTTTGCTGCCTTTTACTAAGGAAGAAACTCTCAGCTAAGATGGCCCTTCTTAAGATTTACTTGACTTCAAAAATATACTTAGCTCTTGACTTCAAATAATTTGCAGGCATTACCTTGTTGTTGCGTTCAATCCCAACATAATCTGCCTCTTCTGGTATCATTACAAAGAGTTCAGCTTCATAGGCTCCTTCCCCTTCATTTCTTGCATTTATTATGAGCATCAGGTGATTTTCATCTCCAATGATTACCTGATGCTTATCTCTAAAAATGACGTTTAAAAAGAAGTATTAGGTACTCTACTTCTTGGCTTCGTGAATATTTTATTTAAGGATTTATCAAAGAGAAAAGAAAAATGGCAAATGCCAAATAAAGAAGACAGACCATCATGAAGAGATGGTAGGAAGCGGCAAGAGAATCATCTCTGGGTAAAAAGGGTAGGAAAACATGCAGTAAATGCATGTTGGTAAATGTTTAACAACCGGTTCTTGAAAAAAAAGTATTGATTTATAGCATTTTCATATTCCAGTGGTATAAATCCATGCACTGTGGTCAACGTCAAGCTACCAACATATTTAGTAATCTACCAACAAAATTCCTGCAAATTTAACATTTCACTTACAACCCAGAATGAAGCAGCTTCAGCATGTTACTGAAAACATACATTAGTAAGACAATGGGCAGTGGAATAAAAGGAAGAGAGATGGTTTGGAAAGTAAGGAGAGATTAACAGAAAGGAAATACTGAGAGGGAAGAAGTAGGCAGATACAATAAGATCTTAAATCACCAGTAGAGGATTTCAAGGTATTTTTAAGAAACGTATTTCACTTAGAACTACAAATCAAACCAATATTTGGAAATGCCTATCGTAAGGCCAGTTGCCTCGCTGGGAGCTCGAACACACCCAACCCTCTCCACGCCTGAATACTACGTCACCAGAATCTGCACTCAACACACGCCGACTTCTGCATTCCGCACCAGAATCTGCACTCAACACTAAACTCTGCACTCGGCACCTAGCCTGCCATTGGAAAACCCCGCCAAAATTTAAAAGAAGCCCCGCCAAAACCTGCCCAATAGCACATTGCCCCATCCAGCCCGCTCACCGGAAATCCCGCCTACCTACCAAAGCAGCTTGCCCAGTTCCCGTCCTGTTTCTCCACAGCCAATCAAACGCCTTCACTCCCTATAAAACCCCCCCACGCCCGAGTCAGGCGCGACTTTTTCGGCCCCTTTCCCTGGGACTGTAGAACCTCGCCTGGGAGTTAAATAAATTGGCATTTAATTGTTCTTATACTGGCCTCAGTTTCCTCATTTTAAACTCAGCAATAACCCTTACACCTATTCCACTTTTTCTTTTCTTTTCTTTTTTAAATTTTAAAGCACAGAGAGACAAAGGAGAAGGAGAGAGAAGCAGCTAACTCCCACACTGAGTGAGAGAAAGAAAAGCTGCTTTCACACTGAGAAGGGTTCCCAAAGGGGGAAAACCAGAGAGGGAAAGCTCCTCTCACTCTGAGTGAGAGAATCCAGAAAGATGGAATCCAGGAGAGGAAAGCAGCTTCCACACTGAGTGGAAGGGAATAGAGAGAGAGAGAGAAACAGGAGAGGAAAGCAGCTTCCACACTGAGTGGAAGGGAATAGAGAGAGAGAGAAAAACAAGAGAAGAAGAGAGAAATCTTCCATGAGATAGAGAGCGCGTGGAAGCAGGACTGCAGAGGGGAAATCCAGGAGGGGAAAGAGCTCCCACTATGTGGGAGGGGATTCCAGAGAGCTAGAAATCCCCTATTCCACTTTTTAACCTTACTCAAAGTGATTGCATTGAAATTGATAAATTATGAAATTTGGGGGAAGAGCCTTTGAGAATTTACCAAGTAGATTCCAAACACTGGCAGTGAGATAGTTCCTGGGAGGGAAAGGAACACAAACCTGTTTATTGACCACAGGATGCTTTACATTTGAGTTTATGTCTTCACATAACAGAATGCAGTGCAATTTCCAGTGCTGGAATGGGGGTGTCCATTCCTGGCAACTCTGCAGCCCTTTGATTCTTACTTGATTTTGTGACACCTTCTGCTTTACTCTAGAGAGTGCTATTTAAGTTTGTTTTTTCAGTGAGTTATAATTAATTTTGTTTTGACAGTTTTAAGAATGCCTTTGAGTCATGGAGTGCTGAAAAACAGTTTGGTTAAGGCGGAGATGGAACCTGCCTGTCAGAATCCTTTGTCTACTTGACTGAGGCAAGTAAATACAACCCAGGCCAGCCCATCAACTTTTGTTGAGTTTACTTTCAACAAAAACATGTTATTTTTTTTTGCTTTTGATGAAAGATGAAATGGCCCAGGCAAAATCTTAAGGTGTGTCATTTGACACCAATGACAAATAGCTGACCCAATCCACAGGCTAACCCAAAGTGTAGCCAAGCTGAAGAATTTCACGCAGCATAGTTTTTGGTAGTCATTGGAAGTGTAGACTTTCTGCAGAGAACCTTTAAGTTACTACTTGTAATTCCATTAGATAAAATGTACATGTTTAGTTATTTAAACTTACGGTCTAGCTGACAGCTTCAAGTCAGGAACACACAGATTGTCTTCTCCACAGTCCACCAGAATGTGAGCCTGTGTTGTAGAAACACGCATCAGGAACAATCTAGGAAAACCTGAATCACATCTTTTTTCTTGAAAATTCTGAATGCTGCCACAAATGGAACAAGAGCTTTCCTCTCACTATGCATGACTCTACCCAAGCCAATGCCCTGCATTTCACTGTGACCTCCCAATATAGGCTACTTTACATGATAGCCCCAATCCAATGCACTCTGAAATATCTGCAAAGAATGCAACTCTGGCAATGTCATGAGGATTACAGGCTGTATTGCTTCCATTATAGCCACATTTTGAACAAATTAAATCTTGGTTGCACAAGAGGAAAGGCTTCCGAAAAACACAATCATGCAGTGTTTCAGGAAACATGGTAGAAAAACTCCCAAATGTTCCATGCCTGCATCCAGAAATAAAAAGGAAAGGAGCTGGCTTTAGTCTTAAAGCCCTAAGAACAACACCCCAGAGAGCCTGCTTGAGCAAATGCCATCAAAGATCGCCAAGGGCTTACCTGTTCACTAACAACGTTTTCTCTGTAGTAGTTCAGTATTGGTTTCACTTCCAGGCCTTCTTTAAAGGTGGATTCATCCAAACTGTAATTCAAACTAATGTTGATTGGAGATAATTTATCTCGGAATTCAGTTTCATCCTAGGAAAAATAATCACAAACTCAACAGAGGCTCCATGAAATAGCTGCAAGATGTCAGTCTGCAAAAATCAGGCAACACTGGAATTTACTCAGTGAAAGTGAATGATGAAACAATTATCTTTGCAGCAGGCTTAGATGCAGGCTGATTTATGTGGCGTATAGTAGCCAGCATACTCAATATATGTGCAGTGATGAAATCATTTAGAGCTGTGGCTTCATTGAAATATGCTTCTGAACTTTGGGTTCTCCAGACATTCGACAGCTCACACAGAATTGGTCAAGTTGCAAAGTAAAAGATTACACTCATATACCATAAATGTCACAAAAACCATCATGAATTTGGATTTTTGTTTCCATGAGGTTGCTAGGATTTGTGTGTTCTCTGGGGATCAGAAGAAGAAAACATCTTGATTCTCTTCCTCTCATCATTTTTTAAAACTCTTGCTTGCATGAATTTCAGAATGCCTTCAGGACATTTGAAGTTCTCTTGGAAAAAGAAACAGAACTCCTTTAGCAGGGAGGGGTAAGCGCCAAACAGCAAGCACTAAACACACAGTGGATGTGTCACCCTTCAATTGTGTGCCAATCACGGGTCATATATCCAACTTTTCATTCTTGAGTGTGATTGTGAACCTGTGATCTTCCCTAGGGCAGCCTTTGCTAAGTAAGTCTCCTAATGGAAAAGAGAAATTGAGACAGTTATCACAACCTCACAGCTGCCAAGGTGAAGACAGGTAATTGTGTTATAAACATTTTTACTTTGTAAATTTTGGTAGGTTTTGAAGTCACTGTAAAAATACATTACTTTAAAGAAGGTAATTATAAATTATTTCTAATAAAAGCTTTGAGTGCCTAAATGTTTTCCTGAGTTGGCTCTGAAATGTGCATTGATAAAATCTAACAAGACATACTCACATAGGAGAAAAATTCACATAAATTGTGTTCCACTTTTATGTTTTTTGGGGAGGAGGCGGGTAGAAATGAAAACCATGTGAGTTTAGAAGGCTAGTATAAAGATTTTGTTCAAAATGAAAAGAAGCCTTAGAAATTAACAGCAACACATCATTAGGTTAGTTGAAGTCAGGGTCAAGAAGAGCTTATTTGACCTTAAAATAAAGTTTCCTGCTTTGAAAATGAAAACAGACAGATGGGGGTCTATGCAGACAAATATGATGGTTAAATGGAGAAGAATGGTTGGAATTTGGATATGAAGGTGAGTGGCCAGAGGAGTCTTTCTGGAATACTTACTCGAAGGTAAACGATGAAATCCTGGCACTGGTGAGATTTCTGCCGTTTTATCACAAGAGGGAAGACGCGATGAGCCTGATGGTTATCAAGGAAGAGCGTCCGTTTAATGGCCCCTTTCTGTTTCAGGGAATCTAATTGCACCTCTGCCATCAAGACTAAAGGACAGAAATAAAGTAGAGAAAAACTATTCAGTGAACGCGGTGCTCTATCAGAGAGATGAATTTCCATTTCAAGTTGCTTATTCAGGAAACATTTATTTTTCATAGTTGAGATCAAGCATGATAAATGAGCTGGAAAAATTGAATAATATTCTCTCCAAGCTAAAAATGTTTTATAATGGTTTTGTAAAAGTTGTTATTTTCCCTATAATTATATGTTCTTATAAATAATAGTATTACCAAGTATTGAAGTAATATTTTTGTAGAAGGTTCTGTATGCAACAGAAACCCTTGGTATTCATCAAAGTGTCTTTCATTTTATACGGTCTGGGCAGAGAAAATTTTACTGTTCAACTTTCTGAGTAGAGTATAAGAATGTAAAAATTGGCCGGGCGCGGTGGCTCAAGCCTGTAATCCCAGCACTTTGGGAGGCCGAGGCGGGTGGATCACGAGGTCAAGAGATCGAGACCATCCTGGTCAACATGGTGAAACCCCGTCTCTACTAAAGATACAAAAAATTAGCTGGGCATGGTGGTGCGTGCCTGTAATCCCAGCTACTCAGGAGGCTGAGGCAGGAGAATT
>CM052669.1:13718655-13817279 GCA_028533165.1 Leontopithecus rosalia
CACACACACACCCCTTCTACCACACACACAGCCCTTCTACCACACACACACGCCCCTTCCACACACACACCCCTTCTACCACACACACACATGCACACCCCCTTCCACACACACCCCTTCTACCACACACACACACCCCTTCCACATACACATGCACACCCCCTTCTACCACACACACACCCCTTCCACACACACACCCCTTCCACACACACACCCCTTCTACCACACACACACTCCTAGCACACACACATCCCTTCTACCACACACACCCCTTCCCCCCCACACACCCCCTTATACCACACACACACCCCTTCCACACACGCACACTCCCCTTCTACCACACACACACACCTACCAATTGGTCTCAACATTAATACAGTTAAGACAAGTGACATTATTATTACATGGAAGGTAATATTGGAAAATAGTGCATGATATTAACTGATTTACTCAATTGCTTAATTAATCAATTAATTTAAAAAATCAATTAGTTGCTTTTATTCAATAAATACATGCAAGTATTTCCCACCCAGTACCAGGGAGGGAAAGATTAGGCAGCACGGCAAGAGGATAGCTAGAAGTAAAATCTGGAGGTGAGTAAGAATCTGGACCCACTTGAGGAAGCTAAAGAAATTCAGTGTGGTTGGGCACTGAACAAGATGGCAAAGTTGCAGGAGGGGAGGCTGGCTTGGGGATCGGTGAGGAACTGGGCTTTGAAAGTCAGGCTAAAAAATGCAGATTTAATGCTCAGAAGCATGGAGCACCATGGTATGCTTAACTGAAAACACCCACTCTGCATGGAAGGAGATGACATTTGGCAGAACCTTGCTAGAGTTGGGGTAGGACTGGAGGTAGAGACGAGAAGAGGGAAGGGAGAAAGAACAAGGAAGCTTAGTGTGGCTTTCTCAAGCTATGTAGGCACAACCATACAGGCATGAAGACAATAATGAGAGAGCAGATGTCCATGTGAGACACTTTGGAGTTGTGCCTTCACTATCAACGTCTGCACTGGCTTATAGGATGACCACACTTGGCTTTGGTCTATGGCCACTGATGGAACGAGAGATGGCTGACGCCCTGGCTGCCTTAGTTGAATGAATGTGCTCACCTCTCCCTGAAAAATTCCAAGCCCTAACAGCCATCACTAGAGATGAAGCCCTTTCACCTTTCTAGGAAAGTGAAAATATAAGAAAATGCTTAAGTATTATTTAATGACAACCATAAACTTTTTACCAGTAAAACACTATAGCATGATTTGAATATTTCTACAGGATTCAAAGGGAGTAAATAATCCCCAATCATACTTGAATTATGTGTCAGCTTCCTGTGTCAAATGTAATGAAAAAGTGTCACATCTGGGATTCATCTATCTGCCATGACCTCAGTCAATGTCTCCCCTCAGGGTAAATAATTTGCCACATACCATTAAGCCAAAAGTTTCCTGAAATGTCTATGCTATTACAAGTGTTTATTCCACTTCCCCAGAGAAATCACAGATTCCAAACCACTTCTGCTTCAGTAAGAATTATTCAAGAAAGATGAATAGTTAATCACATCTTTCAATTCTGTAGTAAGTCTGGCTTTCAAAATTAGCATTTTCTGTGTCCAACTTTTTTGGAAGTATTTGAACAAGTATGTTCAAATTGGTCAATGATCTTTTCTCTATTCATCATTAACTGTGTAGACAAAGGTCATTAGCTTGCATAAAATAAATTCCTATTTGTAATGAAATCAACATATATACATTAAAATCATTTTGGATACAGTATTTTTTAATACAGACAATTCAAAAACAATAACACATTTTTAATAAAGGAATAAAGTTCTAAGAATGAACTTTTTTTCTTATGTATATGGTTTATAAATGATGTTATCAGCTAAAAGGTTACTATTGATTTATCTATTACATGTCAGTAGGAATCTCTGTTTCTTTCTTCTCCCTTTTCATTTAGTGTTGTCTGAATATCATTAATAGCTGGATGACTTTAACTGTCTTTCATACTAGTTTAATATCACCATTACAATTTACTGAATTATCAATAATAGAACTCCAACCTAAAGCTGCCAGTTCATAGATTACTTCAGTAGAAAAGTATCTGTCAAGTCATAATTTTTCAAGAACTCTCTCCCAATCTATAAAGAAAATTTCAAGACTATAGTAGTGGGTGGATGTATTCAATCTGAAGTTAGAAAAACATATATACTATATTACACATAAACACACATACGTGATGGGTCATATAGACCGTAGAATTAGGATAACTTGCAGGTCTATAGCTAATTACAAAATATACTTGGGTCTTTAGGGAAAGCTATAAACTTTTATTAAATTAGAATTAAAATTTCAACTAGAAATATTTCTCATTTTTAGTATGGCCCATTAGTCTAAATAGACTGATTGGAACAAAAAAAAATCTATGAAATCAACACAGGTTCTTTATTACATAAATTGTAAATGAAACTATTTGTGGACAGTGCTTTTGATATGGCCAGAAGGCAGGGCGATAGACCACATGATCCTCTGAGGCTAGTCCCAACCCAGGCATGGTTGGAATGATTCTGCGATGTGAACGTGCCTATAGCTGTCTCTGATGAAGAGAAAATGAGATAAATGTGAAACATAATTTGTAAGTATAAAGAAATTTATTTTTCGTTCTCATTAGTTTTCAGTCCGATTTTGGTGATAGCAAATAGCAGGTTTCACATAGTCACTCAAATCTGACATGTTTTTTTAAATCAGGTTTAACAGGTGGGTAGTTACCAACTTTTACATTTCTAAAATTAAGCTTTCCACTAAATCGTTTTTCTTTTTATAATTGGTTAGTCACCAATTTTATTAATATTTATTGAGCTGGCTTTTCTTTTTCTTTTACTTACAAATGCCAATAAAGATAGATACTTTCTAAAACTGCACAGCTGTTTGAAAGACACAGAAATCCACATCGATGGAAGTGAAGAACTATTTGCCAAGAAGAGTTTATGTGATAGTTTTCAGATGTATGATATAAAGTAATATCAAATACAGACACAAATAACAGCAGAGAAAATAAACAGAGACTTTTCAATCATTTTGGAAAAACTAAGTATATTCCTACAATGAAGAAAAAAGAAAATCAAAGAAACTTATTCTAGACTGAACCAGCTGTTAACTTACTGTCTTCTGAGACTCTGAGGCACCATTCACAAATTTAGCATGTGAAAATAAGACCTCTTCCAGAAAAATGTATGCAATAGAAACAAATATAATTGTAAAGGGATATACATTTGTCCACATAACAAATTGGACTTTATCTTAATAATACGACTAAGTGCAGTAAGAAAATGGCTCATGAAAAGAAAAACATTGTCTCGTTAAACAATAATATTCTTTTCATACAACCAAACAGAACTCTTAATCTGTTAAAAAAAAAAAACACTTCAATTTTATAAAAATATCCATTAAACTAAAAACCCTTAGAAACAGTTATCTAGCTCAAAACAACAACATTCTATATCAGAGTGTACCACATGTGCTTAAAGGAATTCAGCCTAGAAGTCCATTCAGTTATGGAGGTGTGAACATGGGTCCATCTGGGGGAAATACTGAAGTTTTAATACTCATGAACAAGTAGCAACTCTCCCGGTTCATTGACTGCTCATTTAATCATGCAAGAGTAAGGAGAGATGCTGCCTTTCTCACGATTTTTCAGATCAGGTTTTCATTATACTATTTTATGGTTTTAAACCATTTTAAAATGTGCCCAGGGCAATTTCCAACTTTTTTCAAAAGCAGTTAAAGAAGAGGACACTCTCAGCCACACTCCCCAGCAGCCAGCAATAGGATGTTTTTCAAAGAATTCTTCAGGGTCCTCTACGTCCCTACCCTCCACCCTCAAAAGCTGTCACTTCAGTATGAACTCCTGTCAAAAGGCCATCAACAACATGTTAAAATTGGCTGGAAATAACTTCTCTGGGTCAAGACCGGTTCGTTCTGCAATTCTGACATTCTCAGAAACCAAAAATACTGTCTGAGTTAGACCATACCTCCTGAAAAATAAGGGCAAAACATTAAACGCTCCAAGCGTTTGTTGATCTTTCAGAGGATATACCCTGATGATATTAACCAACACAATTACTTCTAACCCTTGAGGTACCTACACACTGGGAAACAAAGTGGTATTTTCCTGAGCATGTTAAGTCGAGTTCCATCTTGTACTTCCTCCAGATGGCTAACAAAATTCAGAAGGAATACTTTGAGAAGCTATATCAGCCAGTCTCTGAAAGTCCAGGCAAAGCCTCATCATCAAGGCAAAAGGAATAATTCAATCCCTATTAGTGACAGACACAAAAATACAGTTTATGGCACAAAAATCTTTACTTTTAGAATGTGTTCCTTCTGTCTAATGTATATGCTAAGTTACAAAACTGGCATCTGTTGTCAGCACAGAAAACTTAGTAAATGAACCCAGTAAACTGATGAGTCAGGGGACATTGGCTGGGCACAGTGGCTCACGCTTGTAATCCCAGCACTTTGGGAGACTGAGACAGGTGGATCACCTGAGGTCAGGAGCTTGAGACCAACCTAACATAGTGAAACCCCGTCTCTACTAAAAATACAAAAATTAGCCAGGCATGGTGGTGGGTGCCTGTAATCCCAGCTACTTGGGAGGCTGAGGCAGGGAGAATTGCTTGAACCCAGAAGGCAGAGGTTGCAGTGAGCCAAGATTATGCCACTGCCCTCCAGTCTGGGTGACAAAGTGAGACTCCATCTCAAAAAGAAAGAAAGAAAAGAAGGAAGGAAGGAAGGATAGATATTGTATGTGCCTGAAAAGCAGTATAGCAGTATCTATAAGCATATGCCAAAATGTAAGAGTCTAGATATTTTGTTATATTTTTACCTTGGCTAGGTTTATTTTAGTATACCAAGAATCTAAAAGTGATCTCCAAGATCTGTTTCACTGGGAATTTCTCCAAATGTTTTTATACCTCTCATATTACCTAGAGACTGTAGATTAGAGAATTAGCCTTTGAATGATAAACCCATAGCCAAAGAACAGTACCATATCATAGGTTCTCTTGAAAGACTAATTCCTTGCCACTCAAACTTGGGCCACAGAACAGTAGCATTAGCATCTCTTGAAGCTTTTTTCTAGAAATGCAAAATCTAGGCATCACCCCAGACTTACTGAATCCAAACCTGTATTTTTTACAAGACACCCATGTGATGTGAATTCACATTGGAGTTTGAGAAGCCCTGGACTAACTCACCAGGCTGCGGAGGTCATAGCGTCTGGAATCTGGCAGGTTTTATTTTCAAGATTGATAATCATTGGGTTCAGCAGAAGCTGGGCATCTACAGTCACAACCGGTCTTGCTCTGCAGGGAGAAAATGCAGGATTTGTTTGAATAAACCACATAGGTGGCAGGCAGGAAGAAGCCCACTTCTGCAGACCGAACTCTGCAGTAGACAATACTTTCAGAGGCCATTGCCAACGTTCCCAGCATTTGTGCCAAGAATTTTGCTCACTGCATGAACAGGTAGGCAACACACTCAGCTAATTACCTCAAAACACATCTGGAAGTACACAAACACAAAGTGCTGTAAGTCTGTCAAGCAAAGTTGCATACACAAACCTAATTTCTTTACAAAGTGTGCCTCCATTATTATGGCAATATTGCTGTGAAATATTGCTCTGCCATCTGCTAGCGCTATCTATATCCATATCTGATGAAATACATCATCTTACAGCCATTTGTGTCTTTGAACACTGCAAGTTTGCAAAGTTTGTTGTATCATTGATGATTTTTAAATTTCCATTGATAGTTTTCAAGTTGACCTTTGCAAATTTAGCTAAACACATGAAGGTGGGTCTTCAGAATAATTCTGTACATCAGTCAGAGATGTGGTTCTCAATCCTGCCTGCACAATATAATCATCCAGAGAGCTTTAACACAAATTCTATGCCCAGGCCCTGCCACACCAACTGATCCAGAACCTATGGGGTAAGGACCAGACACTGGAATTTTAAATTCTCCAGGTGATTCTAATATGTAGCCAAATTTGAGGAGAGAGACTGATAGGGCGTAAGTAAACTCAGTTTCAGCCAACCAGATGAGGATACCAAAAGAAAAAAGTATGAATAAATCATGGGGGAAGGGAATGGAGCAGATTTTATAGCTTGGTTCCAGGATATGACAGTTAGAAGCCAACGTCCCCAAATGACAGGGAGAAATGATGCCATGTTGGGTAAGTTTTCCCCCTACAAGAGGAAGGGCTACGTCTTGGGGCAGAATGGGTTTACGGTACTGCCTTAAACAATAAGCAATGCATCTGCTGGGATTTCTCCTAAGTTCCTTCATGCTACTTGTCTGTATTTTGTTACATAATTTTGCTTTCAGTACTGTGTTAGTTCCACCCCTTGGAAAAACAGATGATAAAACAGAACTGGATATGCAAAAGATATATTGGGGTCAAACATCTATGAGGAAAAGCAGGGAGAGAATGGAGGGGACTGGGAGTTCTGATCCCTTGTAGGATCAAGGGAAGGACAGAGGACTAGAGAAGAAAGTTCTAGCCTGAGCAATGGAGAGTGCTTGAGCTAAATTTGCCCGTGAGAGGAGTTCCATGCAAACAGGAGTTCCTGTTTGCAAAAACAGGCCTGTATTTGTGTTCTTGGTTGTTCCCGCTAATTGGCTGGGAGCAGCTCATAGAAAACACAGCCTTGGCATGAAAACTCATGGAAAACACGGGCTTGGCGGATTGGAAGCACAGCAGCTGAGCTCCGTGTCCATTCTGCTCCAGCAGCTCTGAGTGGTGCACTCCATGGCTATCGCAAACCCAAGCCCCATACTTCAGACACCTTGAGGGTTTCAACTGATTCTCTAGAACCTTAAGCAGGACATGGTTGGTACAAATCAACCCTCTTTGAGTTTGTCCTGGAACTGATGAAGAAGAACACCTCACCTATTTGAGGAAACCTAACCTTTGAACCTCTTTGGGAGCGGACTAGGTTAACACTATACGCCTAGTACACCCAGGTATGCCCTTGGCCTTTTGTCTTGATATCCTGACCTAGTGTCTTGAACTCTCATAAAATGTTTTTTTTTTTCTTGAGATGTAGTCTCGCTCTGTTGCCCAAGCTGGAATGCAGTGGCACAAACTCTGCTCACTACAACCTCCATCTCCCAGGTTCAAGTGATTCTTGTGCCTCAGTCTCTTGAGGAGTTGGGATTACAGGCATGCGCCACTATGCCTGGCTACTTTTTGTATTTTTAGTAGAGATGGGGTTTTGCTGTGTTGGTCAGGCTGGTCTCAAACTCCAGACCTCAAGTGATCCGCCTGCCTCGGCCTCCCAAAGTGCTGGGATTACAGGTGTGAAGCACTGTGTCCTGCCATAAAACATTTTTTTTAAAGGCAGCTAAAATTGAGCAACACCCCTCTCCCAGTTACTATTCTGTGTATGCCACATGCATATTCTTATTGAATCCTTTGAACAGAGGTTTCCTTATAAATATCGTTATTCTTCACTTACAGAGCAGAAATCTGAAACTCTGAAAGTGATAAGAACTTGCCCAAGATTACAAATCAGTGAGTGTATGGAATGTCCAGGCTTGGAATCCATGGCTGTTGTATTTGAATTGTTTTTAATACTTGTCTTTGGAGGCTACCTACTCCTGGAATGTTCTATTCCTTAATAAGTGTCCAGTTTGATTATAGAAGCCAGGATAAATATTCTTCTACCCTGCACTCTTTATATACAAGTGAACATTTCAATGCATTTCCAAAGCAAGGATAATAAATCAAATACAGTAACATCTTAAAAGTGGGTTGTTTTATAAGACCTGCTTCATTTCATATCTTATTTATCATTATGTTCATAAAATCTGGAAGTTTGGTCATGCAATACGAGAGTACAAACGCAAAGGAAAGAAAGAGTGAGAGCAAAAAATGCCTCTAGACTGTAAAAAGAATATCGAAATATTCACCAGAATAAACTGCTGAAACATGCTCTTTAAGGCAAAACTAACAAGAAACTGTATTTGAAACAATGAGGAAAACATTTGAATGCTACCAGTCACGTACCTGTAAACAGCAACTTTTCCTGTTCCAAATGCACCCACAATCAGATCTTAAAAAGACAAAAACACGGCATGAATCGTATAGAAACAGTTTACTAAGTTCATAACCAAAAGTGGCACATAGAAGATGCCTACCTGCCGACTGTATGAGAGTCACAAAATTAGAAGAGGAAATCACACCTTTCTTAAGGCATTTTGGAAAGGATATTGGAGTTCCACTATAGCCAACTTGATAAAACAGCAATCAGTAGATCTCAAACCTTTCTGTGCTTAGGAAGGCAAATTTCTTCTTTCTTTTTTTTTTTTTGAGATGGAGTCTCACTCTGTCACCCAGGCTGGAGTGCAGTGGTGTGATCTCAGCTCACTGCAACCTCCACCTCCTGGGTTCAAGCGATTCTTCTGCCTCAGCCTCCTGAGGAGCTGGAATTACAGGTGCTTGCCACTGTGCCTGGCTAAGTTTTTGTATTTTTGGTAGAGATGGGGTTTCACCATGTTAGCCAGGATTGTCTTGATCTGCTGACCTAGTGATCCACCCAGTTCAGCCTCCTAAAGTGCTGGGATTACAGGCGTGAGCCACTGCACCTGGCCACAAAGGCCAGTTTCTAGAAACTCATCATCCCATCACTTACCTATCCCCCAGGTTCAAGGCACATACCCCCAGGGAAGGAAAGGGGAAAAGTCACAGGCTCATCACAATTTTTCGTATTATCTCTCTCACCAGCAAATACCCTGTGAGGAAGGATTATTCACCCAGAAGTGCGACATTCTGATCGTCATTTTGACACAACTGTTTGCTCTTTACAATTAGCGTGGGTGGTGAGTATACTTTGGCAAAGCAATCAGTAGTATATATAACATATTATAATAGCCTTAAGTAACAACGGCAATGTTAACAAAAGCACAGGAAACAGCACTCTATGCCAGGTGTCCTTTTAAAAGATTTCCTTTAATTTTTAACAAGAAGGTAGGAGGTCTTTATTATTAGCACGATTTTGCAAATGAGTCAGTTGAGACTTAAGAAGGCTAAACTATACATTTCCTAACATTCACACAGGTAGGTACGTGATGGAACTGAGTGATTGCAGTTGAGCAGTCCTGGACTAGGTAAGAGGGAATGCTCACAATTATTTCAGTGATTGGCTAACATAGAGGACAAACTATCAACTAATCTCATTTACAATGGCTGTCCCTGGTAGAAGTAATCAAACACAATAAAACATGACAATGGCTAAATCTGCAGAGCAAAATTTAGATGCAAGAAAACAGACCTCTATGGAAAAACTAAGTGTCCATCAACAGTGGACTGGATAAAGAACATGTCATACATCAACACCATGGAATATTATGCAGCCATAAAAATGAATGAAATCACGTCCTTTGGAGCAGCGTGGATGGAACTAGATGCCATCATCCTAAGTGAACTCAGAAACAGAAAATCAAATATTGGATGTTCTCACTTATAAGTGGGAGCTAAAACAATGAGTACACAGAGACATAAAGATGGTAACAATAGCCACTGGGGACTGCAACAGGGTGGAAGCAGGGAGGGTGATAAAGGTTGAAGAATTACTCACTGAGTCCAGTGTTCAATGTCTGAGTGATGAGTACACTATAAACCTAAACCCCTTTATGCAATATACCCATGTAAAAGACATGCACATGTACCCACTGAATCTAAAATAAATTTAAAAAGAGAAAAAGAAATCTGGACTTAGTAGAAACAAAGTCCACAGAAGAAGACTTACAACAGTTGAAACTATAATTGGTTAATTCCAGCAGAATAGGAATGAAAATAGAAAAACAAAAAACGAAGGTAGAGGAAGGTCCTATTTGGCCACTCCATATGGAAAACGAATTCAGGAATTAAATTGGTGTAATGGAATTTGCACAGAATAATGACTTATAGCCGTATATCCTTCGCGTTCACCTTTTGCATATATGATGCTGTGTGTCAACTTGACTGGATTGAAGAATGCAAAGTATTGTTCATTGGTGTGTCTGTGAGGGTGTTGCCAAAGGAGATTAATATTTGAGTCAGTGGACGGGGAAAGGCAGACCCACCCTTAATCTGGTGGGCACCATTTAATCAGCTGCCAGTGCAGCCAGAATAAAAGCAGACAGAGGAACGAGGAACAGCTGGACTGGTTCAGTCTTCTGGCCTCCAGCTTTCTCCCGTGCTGGATGCTTCCTGCCTTCAAACACTGAACTCCAAGTTCTGCAGCTTTGGGACTTGGACTGGCTTCCTTGCTCCTCAGCTTGCAGATGGCCTATTGTAGGACCTCACCTTGTGATCCTGTGAGTCAATAATCACTAATAAACTCCACTTTATATATACATCTATCTTATTAATTCTGTCCCTCTAGAGAACCCTGACTAACAGACCGTGCCTGTGAACGGAGACAGACTGTGATGATTCTTCCCTTGAGGGCTTAGTGTCTCTGGGAATGGCCCTTACAGTCAGGAATTAGAAAGTAAGTGGTCCAGCTTCCTTAACAGTCAAGTGGGATAACTGAGGTCTGTTCTCTGATTCTTTGCTTTTCCCAGCAAGATGGGGCCCTGATTGCCCATAGTGGCAACTAGCTTGATAATCACCTTTACTGCATTCTTCTTTTCCATGTCTCTCTTTTCTACTCTTACTGGTATTTCTCGGAATTACTTGAATATACTGCTTGTTAGGCCGGGTGCGGTGGTGCACACCTGTAATCCCAGCACTTTGGGAGGCTGAGGCGGGCAGATCACAAAGTCAAGAGATCGAGACCATCCTGGCCAACATGGTGAAACACTGTCTCTACTACACATACAAAAATTAGTTGGGTGTGGCGGTGTGTGCCTGTAGTCCCAGCTACTCCGGGGGCTGAGGCAAGAGAATCACTTGAACCTGGGAGGTGGAGGTTGCAGTGAGCCAAGATCATGCGACTGCATTCCAGCCTGGGCAACAGTCGAGACTCCATCTCAGAGAAACAAAAAACAAAACTAAAGAAACACTGCTTGTTTTAATGCCTGCTCTGGGACAACCCAATCTTAGACACAACAATACTTGTTAAAATTTTTGTTTTAAAAAAAAAGATCTGAAAGTTCTCCAGGTCAAAACCACTGTCAGATGTCTTCTGTTTTATGGATACAGAATCAGATTCAGTTGTTAGACTTGGAATTTGACTCCAAAGCTTCATACTTAAAAAGCTGCGCATGCTGATGTTCAAATAAGTTAAACAGAAGACATTTAAAGAGCTCCGTATTTGTGAAATTAAAGAACACATTAAGCAAAGGTCTACACCTTGGCCACCTGCGATTCGTGGAATAAAACATTCTTTTGTAAGGGTTTAAAGCTCCAAAGCCAGATGCCAAAGCTTCTAAGTTAACCAACGTTTAAAGTTATAATGATAAATTATATCAGTCTTTCAACTTGTCAACTATTTTCACGTGTAATCTTTCTATTACATTTGTCTCTTCTAGCAGATCAGTGCATTTTTTTTTTTTTGCTATGTCAGAGAAAAAAAGAGCTACTGATTGGAAGAAACATGAGCTCTGTTCTTCCTGCTTGATTACAAACTCCAATATTTAGACAAGTGTAACACAGGTGGTCCTGGCCTGAATCCCTATCTGTTGACGTCACACCAGATAGGAGAGCTTCCTTAGGAAAACTGATTCACGAGGAGTTATGTGCTTTGTTCTTGACTACAGATAAGGTGAAATATTTACATGATAAGATTAGACATTTTATAAATAACAGGCAAATGTTAAGGATTGAGTCTGGAAATGCTAAAGAAAATAAGACTGTAAGCCCTTCCAGGGCAGGAATCTTTACGTTTGCACATCCCCAAATCTTCATGGAATATACGGGTTGAAATAAATGAAGAGGGCTGGCGTGGTGGCTCAAGCCTGTAATCCCAGCACTTTGGGAGGCCTAGGCGGGTGGATCACGAGGTCAAGAGATCGAGACCATCCTGGCCAACATGGTGAAACCCCGTCTCTACTAAACACACACACACACACACACACACACACACAAATTAGCCGGGCATGGTGGCACATGCCTGTAATCCCAGCTACTTGGGAGGCTGAGACAGGAGAATTGCCTGAACCCAGGAGGTGGAGGTTGTGGTGAGCCGAGATCGCGCCATTGCACTCCAGCCTGAACACACACAGGTTCCAGGTTTAGAAAGTAACGTAAAGTCTCCATCACAACTAGATTGTCATTATAGGTGAGAATTTGAGAGACACCCTCCCAATGGTAATGAGACATGGGCTTTTCCCTTAGGAACTTTAATTCCTGTGCCTTAGAATGGGAATTTATCCTACTCTGGAAACATAAAATAACTGGCAACACAGGCCACAATTTTCCTCATGAGAATGTGGTTATAGTTATTCGGAGGCCAAGAAAACAGTCATCTACCACAAAAGTATGTTTGCCTTCAGAGACACTGCCTTGGGATTATGCCTGCTAGAAAGAGCCAGAAGCACTTATGCTTGGGACCTTAAAATCATCAGATCTCTCCAGGGGAGGAGAATTGATTCGCTGGTTTGCGTTTTGAATGAATTTCTCTTTTCAAAATATGTGGTTGGTTTTGGAAAGCACTACGCTGCTTCCATCTAGACACACATACATATACAAGTTTGTATATACAGTGTATCTGTTATATATGTGTTCAATTACACACACAGATATTCATATTTATGTTGGAGTGTGTATATGTGTGTGTGAAATATTTAAATAATACTCAAAAATAATACTTGAAATATTGCATAATTCTGGGCTTAGGAATTTAAATGATCATCTGGAGACAAGTAATTTTGCTGTGGATATTTGGATTTCTGACACTTGAAACATTTTTTTTGTCCCTTACTTTGAGATAACAGGTCTGATATCATTATCTATGTTTACTTCCTTTCTATAAATGCCTCAAGAGCAAATTCTGAAAACAAATAAAAACTTTGCCTTTCTCTATACATAGACACTTTTTTTTTCCTGGAGGAAATAACTGTCAACTAAAATTGGTTCTTTCCTTTCAATCAAAAAATGTTCCCGAAGTGCTGGAGGCCTTTGCTGTTGCCTCACATTGCCTGAGAAACATAGTTTATTTTCTTTTTGGGTTTTGATGAAACAACTGAGTACTTTTAAGGAAACAAAAAGGGGACATTAGCAGGAATGTAGGATCGTTGGCAAGAAAAAAAAAGTCCTAAAAATGCGAGGTCATAGGAGATGCATTACACCTATGTTTTGTATTTTATTTCTTGCAAATTGTTATTTTTAAATGAGGAAGAAGAGCCAAACCTTTAAAGTGGTGCTTGGTTTGCAGAGTCTGATTTCACTAATTTGGGAAGGAAATCTTTGTGTTGGAAGAAGTTCTATTTGAAAACATCAGCTTTGTTTTGAGTGTGGATCTGAGGTTTGGATTAGGTGGGCAGGAAACAGTGAGGGGAGGGAGAGTGGAACCCTCCTGGGGAAGGGTCGGGCCAAAGGGAAAGACAAAGATGAGCTGACCGTGTCAGATTAAAGAATTAGCCAGGCATGGTGGTACACAACCTATAGTCCCAGCTACTTGAGAGGCTGAAGGAGGAGGTATGCTTGAGCACAGGAGTTTGAGAATGCAGTGAGCTATCATGCACCACTGTACTCCAGCCTGGGCAACACAGTGAGACCCCATTAAAAAAACAACAGCTGAGAACAGTGGGTCACACCTATAATCCCAGCATATTGGGAGGCTGAGGCAGGCAGATCACCTGAGGTCAGGAGTTCAAGACCAGCCTGGTCAATATGGTGAAACCCATCTCTACTAAAAATACAGAAGTTAGCCGAGCCGGGTGGAGCATGCCTGTAATCCCAGCTTCTTGGGAGGCTGAGGCAGGAGAATCACTTGAACCTGGGAGGTGGAGGTTGCAGTGAGCTGAGATCCCACCACTGCACCCCCCCCAGCCTGGGTGACAGAGAGAGACTCCATCTCAAAACAAAACAAAATGTAACAAAACACAAAACAGAATCACTCAGAATCATTTCAGGGGAGAAGTCTCTGTGGCCACCCACGTGCCTACCTGTTACTTCCTAACCTAAGTCACCTTCTTCCGGTTCCTTCTTCTCACCTCTTACTCTCATCTTCTTGATAGATATACTAATTTTATATCTTGCTAAAAATGCCATCAGACATCTCCCTTTTTTTTGGAATTAAAAAACATTTACTATTTTAGAATAATTTCAGACAATGAGAATTGCCACCAGAAGTTTCCAAATAAATGTGAAAATGGAAGTGTATACCTAACAGTTGTATGAAAAGATTGTGAGTAATCAAAAGGGAAGTCTCGATCTCTTGACCTCGTGATCCACCCGCCTCGGCCTCCCAAAGTGCTGGGATTACAGGCTGGTCAACATGGTGAAACCCCGTTTCTACTAAAAATACAAAACATTAGCTGGGCATGGTGGCGCACGCCTGTAATCCCAGCTACTCAGGAGGCTGAGGCAGGAGAATCGCCTGAACCCAGGAGGCGGAGGTTGCGGTGAGCCAAGATCGCACCATTGCACTCCAGCCTAGGTAACTTTTTTTTTTGAAACTCCGTCTCAAAAAAAAAAAAAAAAAGGAAGCCTTCTTAAAGATGACCAAAAATTTTAAAATCTAAAATACACACGAGCAAGGTTGAAAGAGAAACAAAAGCAACAGGGTGAAATGTTTATGATGTATACACCTGATCAAATGGTAATTTTTTCAATTCTTAGAAAAATGTTTGTCACTTGGTAAAAAAAAAAATAAATGTTAACAGCTAACTATTATACCTTATCTGTAACAAATTAATACAAATTAATAATAAAATTACAAACTTTCTAATAAAAAGATTACAAACAGGCAAGTCACATAAAATAAATACCTGTGACTAATAAATATACAAAAAGCGTTCATCTTCACTAGTCATCAAAGAAATCCAAATGAAAGGAACATAGAGACGTCATTATTTTTACCTTGCAAATTGGAAAACATGAGCACCAGGCGGTGTTGAGTAGGGGCAGAGGCATGCTCTTAGGCTGTCTGTGGGAGTGGAAATTGGCAGTTTTCATGCGCAGAGGCATGCTCTTAGGCCGTCTGTGGGGGCGGAAATTGGCACTGTTTTCATGGAAGGCAGTTTGTTGATATGTATGACTATGTGCACCTCTGATCTAGTTTCTACTAGGAATTTATCCTGAGGATATACTGGACAGTTGTGCAAACATAGATCAAACAAAAGCTAATATTTTCGATGTTTTAAATATAATGGCTCCCTTTAAGTGCTACAACAGTCCTATGAGGAAGATACTTTCATTATCCCCATCTTAGAATGAGAAAAATGAGGTACAGAGAGTCTGAATACAGTAAGTCACAAGATCAAGTTTTAAACCCAGGCAGTCTGGCTACTGAGCCACGCTGGAATCCTTTTTGCCACTGCCTTCCAGGAGCTGTTGTTTCTTTTTCCCCCTCTCCTTAAACCTTTTAAAAAAATTAAAGATATGATAGCTCCCGTACATAAACTTAGCATTTGGAAAGGGTGCGATGGGTGGATCAATTGAGGTCAGGAGTTCAAGACCTGCCTAACCAATATGGCAAAACCCCATCTCTACAAAAAAATACAAAATTTAGCCTGATGTAGTGGCGGGTGCCTGTAATCCCAGCTACTCGGGAGGCTGAGGAAGGGGCATCACTTGAACCCAGGAGGCAGAGGTTGCAGTTGGCTGAGATTGCAGCACTGCACTCCAGCCAGGGTGACAGAGTTAAACTCCATGGAAAGAAAGAAAAATGAATGAATGAACGAAAGAAAGAAAGAAAGAGAAGGGGGGAGAGAGAGAGAAAGAGAAAGAAGGAAAGAAAGAAAGAAAAGGAAGAAAGAAAGAAAGAGGAAGGAAGGGAGAGAAAGGAAGGAAGAAAGAAAAAGAAAGAAAGGGATAGAAAGAGAGAGAGGAAGGAAGGAATGGAGAGAAAGGAATAGAGAGGAAGGAAGGAAGAAAGAAAGAAAAGAAACATTTTACTACAATAAATTTTATCCCTTTTTAGTAAGCTGATCTAAGAGCTTTGATAAGTGCGCCCAGACCTGTAACCACTTCCACAACAAGACAGAGAGCAGTTCCATGATGCCCAGATGTTGCCCATGCTGTTTTGTAGCCAAGCCTGATCTGTTTCTAGCCCCTGAACTCTACTAATCTGTTTTTCAGAATGTCATATAAATAGGTCTGGCTTCTTTCACTCAGCTCGGTGCATTTGAAATTCATCCACAACATTGTGTGTACCGGGAGTTCATTTTATTTTATTGCTGAATTGTATTCCATTGTGTGGATGGCGCACAGTTTATTCATCCATCCCTGGCTTGGGAGCTCCTGAGGTGTTTCCAGTCTTTGCAAAGTCACCATAAACATCTGTGTACAGGTGTTTGTACATCGACAGGCCAATTATGACTTGCTCCTTGTCTCTCTTTGAATCTCTCTAAAACCTTTGAAGGCTTCTTTGAAACAGATGGAAAATTCTTCTATGTCAGATGGAAAATTACTGAGTGGTGGCTGATAGATAAGCAATTCTCAACTCCAGTTCACTTTGCTGCTGGCTTCTCAATGGCACTGGACAAGTTAATCTTCACTGCGGAATCTCTGCGGTCTTTAAGAGTCTGTGGATGAGAAGGCCAGGAGCTCAGTAACATTGGTTGGAGTCTGATGACTGGATCCGGTGTACTTTGATGTATAATCGAGGACTCTGCTTTGCTTTTGGACTCAGCTTTGTTCCTGCAGATTTAGGGACTCCTTGTGGCTCCACTTAGAGGCAGCCGATTTCTGGCTTTCTCCCTGGCTTCACCAGACTGGACCTCCTCCCATTCGCCTTCATAACTCAGCTCTACAGACGCCTGACTCCCGTCTTGGCAATACCACTGCCCACAGCTCACAGAATCTCCTCCAGGAACTGTCCATCATTGCCCAGATTCCATCCTGCCAATCCTCTTCCCACAGCACCCAAATGTTTTAAAGACGAACTAAGGCCGTCAAGTATAGTTGTTTATGTAAATTAACCCTAGGTTGGCTGACTTTTATACAAGGATGACATTAAGGGAAATAAGAGGATTCGAGCTAATGTGTCCAATGGTGGGGTTACAGATGGCGTGTACATCTGGCAATGTCCACTTCTAAGTGGGCTATGACATTGGCTTAAGTGTCTGGCATTGCAAACACAGCTTATGTCTGTGGGAATCCAGCATTCAGATAAGTCTCCTTGACGTTGGCAAATGTTAAGTTAATCTAAAAATAGACAGAGGTTGCCTGTCCGCCTTGCTTTTTTATTGCAACGTGCAAAATATTACTGAGAGGAAGGTTATGAGTTGAGGAAGAAATGTTTGAAAAAAAAGCATGATTTTATCCCAGAAAGTAATAATCCTAACAATCTGTCTGAAATGCTTCCAAATGAACTCTGAAGAAAAACATTTATGAGTTGGAACATGGCATTAGGTTGCAACATTCTAATTTACTGGGGGATTATTTTCCTTCAAAAAAAATCCCCACAAAAAATGAGAGCAGAATATCGAATGGTGAGTCTGCCTTGTGAAAATAGTTTTGTGTATATTATTAGCATCCTGTGGCTACAAGAATGATCCTTCCCCTTTCAATTGTTTGATCCTCCACTTGTTACATTTCTTGTCACTGTATCAAAGGCACTTAACTTTGTCCTTGTCATGGCCACACTGAATCACAACATGTGCGCCAGCTGCACAATTGCTGAAAGCCCTGGAGGAAGGTTTATTTCTTCAGCTAGTGTCACTTGTACATAGCTGCCTCTTGGGAAGGGCTTCAGAGTCTCCAGAAGAGGCCAAGAGCTCACCAAGATGCTTCCCTGACATCCAGACTGACAGATAAACTCCTTTTGATAAAAACCTAATAGGACTTGATGCCTTCACTAAGTGTTTTGGGCAGAATTGCGTCCCCAACAAAAACGTCGTATGTTGAAGTCCTAACTGCCAGCACCTCAAAATGTGACTATATTAGGAGATAGTGATACAGGAATTAAGAAGAAATTGTTTAGGCAGATATGGGGATAAGGAAGTCCCAGGAAGGTTTTCCTTTTAATGAAATGCAGTCCCCAAATCATTTTTTTTTCTGACAAAGAGCAGCCTATAAAATCGAGCTGCAGACATAGACAAGCAAGCTAGAAGCTTGCACGGATGAATGCCAGCATCTGTGGCCACAGGAAAAGGCTGCCTGGGACCAGGCATGTTCAACATGGCAGCTCCATCTTCCCTTCTCTCTGTCAACCAGGTATACGGTAAGGAATGGGCAACATGGCACCTGCTAGGCAAAAACTCCATTTGCATAATAAAATTAGGGTAGGGCAGCCAGTGTCCTTGTGTGTTATATAAATGTCATGCCTGGTCCAACCAATCTGTGGGTCCTATGTAAATCAGACACTGCCTCCTCAGGCCTGTCTGTAAAATCCAGTGCACTTCAGAAACAGAGCTGTTCCCTCCCTCCCACCTTCCTTCCTTCCTTCCTTCCTTCCTTCCTTCCTTCCTTCCTTCCTTCCTTCCTTCCTTCCTTTTTTTTCTTTTGAGACAGAGTCTCACTCTATTGCCCAGGTTGGAGTACAGTGGCATGATCTCAGCTCACTGAAACCTCCGCCTCCCAGGTTCAAGTGATTCTCCTGGTTCAGCCACCTGAGTAGCTGGGATTACAGGCACACACCACCACACCCAGCTATTTTTTGTATTTTTAGTAGATACGGGGTGCTCCATGTTGGCCAGGCTGGTCTGGAACTCCTGACCTCGTGACCCGCCCACCTCAGCCTCCCAAAGTACTGGGATTACAGGCGTGAGCTACAACGCCTGGCCTCCTTTCTCTTTCTTTGGCCTATCAAACTTCTGCTCCTAAACCGGGTTCTTGTGTATATCTGCATCCTCAATTCCCTTGTCATGAGAGAATGAACCTCATTCAGTAGAGTCTTTAGAGAGGTAGTTAGTTTAAAATGAGGTCATCTGAGTGGGCCCTAATCCAATAGAACCACTGTCCTTACAAGAAGAAGCCAGGACACAGACATGTGCACGGAGAAAAGTCAATGTGAAGACGTAGGGAGAAGATGTCCATCTACAAGCCAAGAGAGAGACTTAGAGGAAACCGACCCTACGACACCTTGATCTTGGCCTTGCAGCCTACAGAACTGGGAGGAAATATATCTCGATTTGAGCCCTTCCATCTGTGGTGACATGTGATGGCAGCAGCCTTGCCATTGACAGAGTTGCAAGGGAGGTGGGAGAGGAAGGGAAGAACACTTACGTCGGTGGTTCGCTATACTGGGCGCCCTCATCTAACAAGTCTTCGCTGAATCTCCATGATGAGCCAGGTCCCACCCTAAATGCCCAGTATCCAGCAGGGCCCTTTAACAAAGACACTCCCCTGCCTTCCAGCTACTTGATTGATAGTGAGTCTATCAATCAACTCACTGAGGGGTCCGTGTTAAAAACACAGGTCAGGATCCACTGAATTGAAGTCCCTGAGTGGGACCTACTTTCCCTGGATCACTCACATTCTGATGAGAATAAGGTCATTGGATCCTCCCTTTCACTTGTTTGAGAAGAGGAAACTGTAAGTTTCTGCAATTGGTATGCAGCAGCCCTCAGGGACAGAAAAGAAAGGAAACAGGATGAGAGGGGCTGAGCATTCCCTAAATAAGCTTGACCTGCTTCACTATTTCGTCTGTGGTCTGGAGGGACTGCCAGCTTTCAGGCTTACGCTGGCTCTCTCGTGAACTTCTCTTAGGGTTGATAGTTTTTAGGTAACCAGCTATTAATGTCATTGTAGGAAAACCTCAATGAGAAAATCTAAAAGGATTGGCATATTGAAAGAAGAGCATCACATGAACAATATTTTCAAATAGGAAGGACAAAAGAGACAAAAGAGGACTTCGTTGCTGTATTAATTATTTTGAAAACCTCCCATCTGTCATCCCATAAGGGGTTTTAGACAGAGATTCCACAAGTCAGCATCTGATTGCACAGGCCTGGGTCTGGGGCACAGAACCTGGACCCTCAGCCTTAGAGCTTGTTTTCATGCCTCCCACTGTCAGAGGCATTTGAACTGGAGCAACTCCATCTTGAATAGGGGCTGGGTAAAATAAGGCTGAGACCTACTGGGCTCCATTCCCAGGTTAGTAATTCTTAGTCACAGGATGGGATAGGAGATTAGCACAAGATACAGGTCACAAAGACCTTGCTGATAAAACAGGATGCAGTAAAGAAGCCGGTCAAACCCCACCAAAACCAAGATGGTGATAGATTGGACAAAGAAAATGTGGCACATATACACCATGGAACCTCAGCCTGGGTGACAGAGCAGGACTCCATCTAAAAAAAAAAAAAAGAAACATGAGGTCTTTTTACAGCCATAAAAAAGGATGAGTTAATGTTTTTGCAGGGACATGGATGAAGCTGGAAACGATCATTTTCAGCAAACTAACACAGGAACAGAAAACCAAACACTGCATGTTCTCACTGAACAATGAGAACACATGGACACAGGGAGAGGAACATCACACACCAAGGCCTGTGGGGGGTGGGAGGCTAGGGGAGGGATAGCATTAGGAGAAATATCTAATGTAGATGATGGGGTGGTGGGTGCAGCAAACCACCACGGCACATGTATACCTATGTAACAAACCTGCATGTTCTGCACATGGATCTCAGAACTTAAAACATATTAAAAAAAAAATAAAAAGGGAGCCATAGCCAAGTAGATTCTATGGCACAATGGATAGCCATTGGACTTCTAGGCTTAAGAAGAAACATTCATGGCTAAGCCACAGTTTCTATTAACTGTATCTTTAAAAGCAAGATCAAGTATAAATAATATCCTATCATGTTCACTGGGTTTTATAAAGAAGCCAGTCTCATTATTTGGAAGGAAGTTAGTTCAAACTTAAACCGACGAATGATGTGTGGCATATAAATCTAATAGCCATATGGTTAGATTTCTTTAATCTGGGGAGGGAAATTTGCTGTTATTTGCTCATACTACCTATGAGTGGGATACGATTTAAACCTGCTTTGGGACAGAATCTGGATTCTGAAGGATATATTATTTGTGAAGTAAGGAGGATTTATTATCTGTGAAAGGTTTTATCTGAGAACCTGATTCAGGCGTGGGGAGGGAAGACGTTCAGGTGAATGAGGGCACCCTGGCTTCACATTTAAAGTCATTGACATAGCTGTGTAGATAAGGTCCACTGTTTCAATAGGGCTGCCTCTTCAAAGGTGAGTCAGAAATAAGACAGATGGAGGTACTCACAGGTTTTCATAACACACTAAGCAAAATCGAAATATCTGAGAGATATGACAGTTCCTACATTTTCATATCTTAATCTAAAGCTGAAAAAAAGTCAGCAGATTATGTTACCGGACTTGAAAATGACTAAACTTTATTTTGGTCTTTCGTGAATGCAACTGTGAGAACAGACAACATTCATTCTCAACCCGGGTCTGTGAATGTCTGAAAATAGCAATTCCCCCTTGGAAACACATGCCACAAATAGGAGATTCGTGTGATCGTGAGTCACTGGGCAGAAGCAGGTACGTATTTCAGTTTCATTCAGTGATACAGATAGCAATTGTAGAAGTCTTATCACGTTAGAGTCAATACAGCTTGAAATTACTCATGGTGAGGATATTTATACCACGGAAATCAGAAAATGCTACAAATCTGGGGAGATAGCATCAGTGAAGTTTAAAGTTAAAAAGACCCTGGGAGGAGCAATTCATGCACCTTTGTCACTTCTTGAAGAGGAAGGGAAGACCCAGAGAGATGGAGTTACTAAAACCAAACATGTGAGAATTGGTTCTAGAACTCAGGCCCTTTCAATTTCCATTCATTTTCATTTCTACTTCACGACATTCCTCAACTCAAGTGCAAGAGCTCTTTCAGTTGAATTATCTCAATTTGATCTACATGCATGAGATATTTTTAGCCAAAAATGTAGTATTCTAATTTCTAATGTGTTTATCATGAAATTATAAATATCATAATAAGAACGTCGTGTTTGGCTTTTCCCACAAAACTTGAGTAGCAGTTTGAGAAGTGAAAATAAACTTTGGCTATAAGATTTGAACCTAGTTCAACTAAACTTCAAATTAACAATTTCAAGGAGCTCAAAGTTTAATTAAAATGCATTATTCCCTTTGGAGAAAGCCTCCTTTCATGTGTGGGTTCTGTTACTTGTTTGGTTGTGCTACACACACACACACACACACACACACACACATTCATTAAAAAGATAATGGGGTATTTTATTTCATCGAGTGTAATTGTCTGAAATGGCTGCATGAGATAATCATATATTAGGGGCCTGGATGAGACAATGATAGTCTTGGCCTTCTGCCCATGTTTTCCTCCAGTTTTTATTGCCTGTAGTATTTCTGCTCCTCAACAAAATCTGCACCTCCCCTCCTCCACCTTCCAACGCCTGGGCTTCGCGTTTAGCAGATGGTGTTGTTTTACAATCACGTTTCAGGGGATTAGAGTAGATCATTGGATTTCAGGATTCCTGACTATCACAGCTGTTTCTTGTCTAAAATGCTCTCACTTAATCAATGTATGCAAGATACTCCTCTGGTCAATCCTACTTTCCCAATGAACCGCAACACAGAGACCTGAACACATCTACATTTTGAATCAGAAAGTGAATTTTGATGCTAGAAATAATGGATCACGAGGTCAAGAGATCAAGACCATCCTGGTCAACATGGTGAACCCAGTCTCTACTAAAAATACAAAAAATGAGCTGGGCATGGTGGCGCGTGCCTGTAATCCCAGATATTCAGGAGGCTGAGGCAGGAGAATTGCCTGAACCCAGGAGGCGGAGGTTGCGGTGAGCCAAGATCGCACCATTGCACTCCAGCCTGGGTAACAAAAGCAAAACTCCGTCTCAAAAAAAAAAATACTTATGACTCTAGGTATTCTATGTGTGCCAGTGACATCTTTGTTGTAAAAAGCTTAAAAATGTACTGGGTGGTTAATGTTAGAAAAATTATTCTACATGTTATTTCTGCAATCAAATATCTATATTCTATTACAAAATCCCCCCCCCCATCTGTCCATGATACCATCCTTTTCTTGGATACACTGAATTCAACTCTGAGTCATCTTTTACACTCACCTCTTCCTGACCTCCTGCCACCTCCTCTCCTTTCCATCACGGCTAGTTGTTACAAGCTTTGTCTATTTTCCATTTACACTGTTGTATTAGTTCCTTCCCTTCAGTTTCCCCTGTCAACACCATACTTCAGGCTGAATTTAGAGGAATTTAAATACCTTTAAATGGCTAAAGGGCAGAGAGGGAGCAGCATGTTTCCTCTCTGGTACCCAGTAAGGCACAATAGTGAAAAATGAAAGAGGCTGGCCATGGTGGCTCCCACCTGTAATCCCAACACTCCGGGAGGCCGAGGTGGGCAGATGACTTGAGATCAGGAGTTTGAGATCAGCCTGACCAACATGCTGAAATCCTGTCTCTACTAAAACCACATAAATTAGCTGGGCATGGTGGTGCATGCTTGTAATCTCACTTACTTGGGAGGCTGAGGCAGGAGAATCCCTTGAACCGGGGAGGCAGAGGTTGCAGTGATCTGAGATTGTGATACTGCACTCCAACCTGGGCAATAGAGTGAGACTCTGTTGAAAGAAAGAGAAAGAGAGAAAGAGAAAAGAGAGAGAGAGAGAATGAAGAAAGAAAGAAAGAAAGAAAGAGAAAGAAAGAAAGAAAGAGGAAGGAAAGAAATTCCTGACAGAAAGAGAGAAAGAGAGAGAGAGAAAGAAAGAGAAAGAGAAAGAAAAAGGAAGGAAAGAAATTCCTGATAGAAAGAGAGAAAGAGAGAGAGAGAAAGAGAAAGAGAGAAAGAAAGAGAAGGAAAGAAATCCTGACAGAAAGAGAGAAAGAGGAAGGAAAGAAATTCCTGGTAGAAATAAATAAATAAATCCCTGATACTTCGTCTCCCACTTAGAAGTAGGTGGAGGTGGGTGAGTGATTAATTACATCGTGGTAGAGCCGCAACATCAGGATACGGGGGAAGCATTCAGTGAAGGTCTGGCAATGAAAATTGTATGCCTGGTTCTCAACTCAGCAGCATCTCTGTAACTCTGTTCTTACTCTAATATTCCCATTTGCCTGGGGCAGAAGCAGCAACTGAAAAGCTTTAAGTTAAATTGGGAACCATGGAAGTTGATAAGCAAAAGAAAAGAATATGGACTTGTGAACCTGGCAAAAAGAATGCCTCCAGAATACAGGGGGTGTTCAAAAGCTGATTGAAAAGCTGACATTTATTAAACTATGGTCTGCATAATCTCATTTTAACTTTAGTATACAAATAATCTCATTTCTTCTTTATACCAGCATGTGCTTATATGAGTTTACAGAGAGGGGAATGGAAGTTCAAAGAGGTTAGGAGATTTTCTCACTCTCATACCACTCAGAAGCAGTGGGATCTGATTTTAAACCAAGCCTGTCCCTCTCCAGCATCCTAGAGTGCATTTTTTCAGAATCATGTGGCCCCACATGACTGTGAGGTGAAGTAGCTTACATTTTCTTCATAATCAGCAAATTGATTTCCTTTCCTGTTCTGAGTCATTTGGCAGCATTCTGTAAAAATCCTCTCCCAACCTACAAAGTGTATGGACACACAACCCAGTGAAGTAGGTATCATCAGCCCCATCATACCAGATAAAGAAATAAAAGCTGAAAGTAAGTAATTCTTCAAATGTTATGCTAATCAGTATTCAATGGGAATCTGAACTCAGGGAGTCTGATTTTCCTTCCCCTGTTCGCACAGACTCTTCGTTAAATTTTTTTTATTTTTGAGACAGAGTCTTGCTCCTGTAGCCCAGCTGGAGTGAAGTGGTGCGATTTCAGCTCACTTCCTAGGCTCAGGTGATTCTCCCACCTCAGCCTCCCACATAGCTGTGGCTGCAGGCACACTCCACCGTGCCTGGCCAAGGTTTTGTATTTTTAGTAGAGTAAGATTTTTGCCACTTGCCCAGGCTGGTCTCAAACTCCTGGGATCAAGTGACCCACCTGCCCCAACCTCCCAAAAGGTTGGGATTACAGGCGTGAGCCACCAGCCGTCCTCATTGATTAACTTTAATGTAGTTTTTAAAATTGGTTTGATGTTTTGCAAAAAGAAATGAGGTGTCATCCAATCTTACCCTATAAACTCTCCTGCTGTGTACATACATATGCACTACATACAGAAAATACATACACATATAGATGTGTGAATATATGTATCTGTGCATTAGAGAGATTCAGAAATAATATTCTACAATATGCACTATTTACCTTCTATGCAGTGGCTGGCATGCTTTGGACTCTTAATTATTAGTAGTAATAATTAGTACAATTGCAAAAATGTTAACAACATAACAGACTCTATGCCTGCACTTTGCTAGCATTCTTTCCTCCAAAGACAGGAAAACATCTGTAACGTGCAGAACAGATCGTGTGACAATGAATAAATATAAACCAAACTACCGTTTACATGTCTGTGCTTTTGGTTGTTTGAGGTGCTGTGTGAATTTATCTTGAGTCAGTCTGGAAGATGAAACAGCTATAATGCACACAAAGTACACATAAAACATCACAATCAGCCCTACTCTTTCTGTCTGTGAAAGGCAGCCAGGTTGTGTTAAGAATATGTAAAGTGTTCACTGTTATCTGTGAATGGGGCAATGCCCCATTCTACCGTTTGGGTAGATTCTACCCAATCTACCGTTATTAAAGGTAGATTTCATGATAGGCTGCTTAGAAAAGGGTTTACAGCAGACAAGGAAAACCAGGAGAAGCCAACACTGCCCAAGCTTTTCGATAAAGCTGCTAAGTATTTGGGCACCTGAAATGAGGAGAAAGTGTTCATTTCAAGAATGGGAAGACCAACCCCATCATCACCCCATCAGAAACCATCGCTGTTGGTAAGCGTGGCTTCTCATGGACGCTCCATTCCCTAATTCCCAAGTAGTCTGACTTATTTCCATTTAGCATTTTGAGTATTTGTCTTTGCACCTATTTTCTCTCAAATTCTGTCGGTAACCAGGTAGATAAAGTGATAAAGTTTGGAATTTTGTTCCTGATCCATTTAGAATGGAGAATTTGAAACAAGGCAGCCGAAAGCCTGTATGTCTGTGAGTGAATTTTAAAAGGATCCTGGGCACGGTGGTTCATGCCTGTAATCCCAACTCCTTGGGAGGCTGAGGTGGGAGGATCACTTGAGGCCAGGAATTTGAGACCAGCCTGGGCAACATACTGAGACCCTATCTCTAAAAAAAAAAAATTAGCCAGGTGTGGTGGCAGGCTCCTGTGGTCCCAGCTACTAGAGAGGCTGAGGCAGTTGGATCCCTGGAGCCCAGGAGGTCAAGGCTGCAGTGAGCTATGATTTGTGCCACTGCACTCCAGCTTGGGTGACAGAGAAAGATCCTATCTTTAAAACAAAACAAAAAGTTGCCCCTGCCCCTTCCTGAGTGGGGTGTGCTCAAGCATCACCACGGCAGTAACCACACAGAGGCAACGTTAGAGAAAAGAGCTGCTGGTGGCTTTGGCAATGTGACTGCTGTATATCTGGACACAGACCCACCAAGATTCTAGGGTGGTGTTGCTCAAAGTGGGGTGCTGGGGAAAGGCACAGATCCCTCAGCCCCATCCCAGAGCCAGTCACCGCAGTATCTGAAGGCGTGCTGTGCATTCGTCCTTTGTTAATAGGCCTCACAGATAATGTGCATGAACGCTGAGTCTCAGCCCCCACAGCGTGAAGTCCAGCAGTGAGGGCCCAACCTTAAGTGAGGAATCTGGCCCCACCCACTCAACCTCTGCATCAGGATCGCAGTTGATAAACACGCCCAGGCGAGCTGTCTGCACACTCAGCAGGGCAACACTCCTCTAGAGGCCTCCTTCCCAAAGTGCTGCACACCAGAATCACCAGGGTCACTTAAACACGTCACTATACTCTGTGCTCCAGCCTGGAGAGTCTAATTTACTTGGTTTTCGTTTGGAGAGTGACCTGAGCATTTGGAGGTTTTTATTTGTTTTTGGATGGAGTCTCACTTTGTCACCAGGCAGGAGTGCAGTGGCACAATCTCGGTTCACTGCAACCTCCACCTCCTGGGGTCAAGCAATTCCCCTGCCTCAGCTTCCTGAGTAGCTTAAACTATAGGCATGTGCCACCATGCGCAGCTAATTTTTGTATGTTTAGTAGAGACAGCATTTCACCATCTTGGCCAGGATGGTCTCGATTTCTTGACCTCGTGATCCGCCTGCCTCGGCCTCCCAAAGTTCTGGGATTATAGGCAAGAGCCACTGCACGCAGCTGCATTTGGAGTTTTAAAAGTTATCCAGGTGATTTTAATGTGCAGCCAAGGTTGCAAACTCCTGTTTATAAAGACTGATGAGATAGATTTCAGATGGAGGAAACCAATTTGTTGAATAGATTGTGACACTCAGAAGGCACAGGAATCTGTGTTGCATCAAACCCCTATCAACACCAGCAGAGATGGCAGAATATTCAAGAGGCTGAAAAACAGAGTGAGCAAGTGAGACATGAAATTTCATTGAGAGCCCTGGTCCAGGGAGACCGTCCAGAGGTAGAAGCCTGGGCAGGAGAACTGAGACCACCTGCAAAAGGCGGCATGCGGTTTGTAAAGCATCTTCGCTTAGTCTCCTGCTGACAACCTCCACCTGGCCACCTTCATTTAATCCAAACACAAAGGGCCTCAGTCCCCTCTATGGCTTGCATGCCACAGGACAGGCCCAGGTGTCAGGTCTTCCTCATAGACAAGGAATGGACTCTGGGTTGGCCACTCCCAGATTCCCTAGCTTGGATTTCCCAACCGCATTCAGGTGCGTGTGCCACCCAGGGTCATTCTTGGGGTATGCCGAGGTTATTGCTCTCAGGTGCATTTACTTCACAGCGTGAAAGGCGAAATGCTTTTGATTGGAAAAAGCAGGACCCCAGCGTGAAAGAAAATTCTCTTTTTACATTCTAAAAAGCACTGGTTTGGAAAATCACAAAACAAGTCATGGGAGCCTAGAACATACTGTTTATCAAATGAACTAAGGGTTTAGAAAGCATGCCACCCCATTACCTTTAGGGGAAAGAGGGCTTTTGGTACTTCTCAGACAATGCAGCGAAAGACTGCAGCTCAGTCAGTGGCTGGAGCAATGAGATGCCTGGGTGGAAACTGGCAACAGCTAAGGAAAATCTAGGTGGATCAGCTTGAGGGCAATCACAGAAACCTGAAGACCCAATCTGCAAGCTTCTGAGTCCTAATGGTGGCTCAGAAGCATTTGCTGAGAGGGGACTGAGAGAGGCTAAAAGAGGATGTCGAGGGCCCAGGACACAGGAAACGTTTGAGCAGAGGTCACTACACAGACAACGGAACTAGCCACAGAAGCGTGAGCAAAGCTCCAAAGACCACAAGGGACTGAGCTACTCTTTAGTCTGAAGCCGACAGTAGCAGGTGTTGGATGTGAGCTGTTAGTGCTTCCCGATCTCTGGACAACAGGTATACCGCTTTCTACTCCATTCCTTGGGAGGGTGGCTACACAGGGTGGAAAAAAAGAGTTTTTTGGGGGGAATGGAGTCTTGCTCTGTTGCCCAGGCTGAAGTGTGGTGGCATGATCTCGGCTCACTGCAACCTCTGCCTCAGCCTCCTGAGTAGCTGTGACTACAGGTGCGTACCACCATGCCTGGCTAAAGGGATTTGAATCTGAATAAATATTTACCTAAATAAGATTAAGTCTAAACCTACAAGTGAATGCAAGATCGACATTTCCTGCCATGGTGGAAATGGAGGCTTTGAAAGCTAAGTGGAATTCATTCCTAGAAAAATGAAGTTACATGTCTGATTCCTGAACTATGTCTGCAGCCTTCCATAAACTAGTTAAGAAAATCTAGTTGCCTGCCTATTAGGCAGTTTCTTTGTAAGTCCTGGGATCTTGCTATCAAGTTAAAAAGGCTTCTTTGAATTGCCTTTTTTTTTTTTTTTTGCTAGAGGATGAGGATCAGGGAAAAATGTTACAGAATCATGAATCACAAGACATCCATATTCCTACCTTAGAGGCAGAATTGGGCTAGAACCCAGGTCTACTAACATGCATAGATGAACTCGGAAAGCCTTAAGACTCTCTTGAGGGATAAAAATTCAACCAAGCAGCACTGACGGGCCTACCTTAGTGAAGAACATTTATTTCAGAGACAGACACACTGCACTGACATCTCTGATTACTGTAATTTGCATCAGGCTCAGCAGATAAAGTTGTTGACTAGCAAATGGCATCAAGTGAACATTTCTGATCGCTAAGGAAAAAAGACATAATTAAGAGGTAATTGGTTGGGTGTGGTGGCTCACACCTGTAATCCCAGTACTTTGGGAGGCTAAGGTGGGCAGATCACAAGGTCAAGAGACTGAGATCATCCTGGCCAACATGGTGAAAGCCCGTCTCTACTAAAACTGCAAAAATTAGCTGGGCGTGGTAGCGTGTGCCTCTAGTCCCAGCTACTTGGGAGGCTGAGGCAGGAGAATTGTTTGAACCCAGGAGGCAGAGGTTATAGTGAGCCGAGATTGTGCCACTACACTCCATCTAAAAAAAATATAAAAAGTCCAGCGCGGTGGCTCACTACTGTAATCCTAGCACTTTGGGAGGCTGAGGTGGGTGGATCACGAGGTCAGGAGTCTGAAACCAGCCTGGCCAATATGGTGAAACCCTGTCTCTACTAAAAATACAGAAATTAGCTGGCCGTGGTGGCCTGTGCCTCAGCTTCCCAAGCAGCTGTAGTTCCAGCTGCTTGGGAAGCTGAGGCAGAAGAATCACTTGAACTCGGGAAATGACAGAGCAAGACTCTGTCTCAAAAAAAAAAAAAAAGAAAAAAGTCGAAGATCAACTCAATGAAATAAAACGAGAAGTCAAGATTATTAAAAAAAAAAAAGGTAATATTAACATTGCACAGACGTCAGCTTCTTTTCCTTTTCCTTTTCCTGCTGCTTTTAATTTTTTCTTCCTAAAGGGAACATTCCTAGGGAGAAAAGTTGATTCATGCCACTCTCCTTCCTGGCTCTGGTTTGGGATATGTTTAGCCTTCAAAGGAAGTTGATGGGCTGACCATGTGATGGATACATCCTCTATTTCCTTTGCCTCATCGAAGGCACAGCCTTTCTGTCAAGTTTCATGGTACTGAGGGTAGGAAGGAAACCTATGACTACCATAATAAATAGCAATAATTTTCTAATTGTTTACCTAAAATGCAACCCAGGAACTGAATTTCATTATTACCCTGACATTTTGGGGTGGGAATTACTAAGGGACCTAGATTCTTCAATTATTTTAAATTTGGATATCTTATGTACGCACACCTCCCCCCAATAACAACTAACCACCATTGATTAGCATAACATAACCTAAGAAAATAAATTTAACTAGATGTTCTTGAAATTGCCACAGGTAGAAAGCATTAGCGTATGATATAATACCAAAGCCACTTGGAGCCTGCTATGACATCTCCATTAGTGTCATGAAAGGTTTATGGCAAATTTATAAGAATACCTTGCAGTATCCTTTTTGTCTAACCCCAGGGGAGGCAAAGCCAAAGGCCCGAAATAAATGATGTCTGTTTAGGCAGTGAGCTTATTGCACTACTGCCCCAAACCAAAAAATAGCTCTACACATGGAAAATTCCCAGTTAGGGGAGGGGCTGGTGGAAAGAGACAGGGTTTTCATAAATAATTGAAGCTGTCATTTAACTATTAATGATTTCTAAGTACTTACTGAAACCATCTTAAAATAACAAAAGTGAAAATCAAACCATAAAACCAAGAAGTCTGATGTTCTCGGCTATTAAAACTATTAAAACTCTGAATAGTGAAATCATCTTTTAAGACAAATCATGTCTTCATATAGCATGCGCAAAACATAAATTATCTGTGCTTTGTGGCTCTCCATGAGCCGTCAGTATGAATCAGGTAAATCAAGAACAGTTTATGGGCCAGGTGCAGTGACTCATGCCTATAATCCCAGCACTTTGAAAGGCTGAGGTACGTGGATCAGAAGGTCAGGAGATCGAGACCATCCTGATCAATATGGTGAAACTCCGTCTCTACTAAAGTACAAAAAGCTAACCAGGCATGGTGGCATGCACCTGTAGTCCCAGCTACTCAGGAGGCTGAGGCGGGAGGATCGCTTGAATCTGGGAGGTGGAGGTTGCAGTGAGCTGAGATCACACCACTGCATTCCACCTGGTAACAGAGTGAGACTCTGTCTCAGAAAGAAAAATAGTTTATAATTCCTATAATGAACCAGTTCTTTTTTTCTCCACTTTAAAATGTATCTTTGGAAAACCACAAAATAAGCCTGGAAGAAATATATATATTATATATATTATATTTAACATATGTAATATATAATATTAATATATAATATTAATATTAATATATAATATATAACATATGTAATATATAACATATGTAATATATAATATATTTAATATATATTATATATTACATATGTTAAATATAATATATATAATATATAAAATACATATTAAGTATGTTATATATAACATATATTTAATATACGATTTTGTAATATATAAATATGTATTTTTTTTGAGACAGTCTTACTCTGCTGCTCAGGCTCAAGTGAAGTGGTGCCATCTCAGCTCACTGCAGCCTCCACCTCCCAGGTTCAAAAGATTCTTGTGCCTCAGCCTCCCGAGTATCTGGGACTACAGGTGCGCACCACCATGCCCAGCTAATTTTTGTATTATTAGTATAGATGGGGTTTTACCATGTTGGCCAGGCTGATCTCGAACTCCCGACCTCAAGTGATCCACCCATCTCGGCCTACCAAATACTGAGATTACGGGCATGAGCCGCTGTGACAGGCCAAGCTGGAAGATGTTTGTGCTTTAAAAATATGAGCTTTGTGACAGAAATGCTGAGGTTCATACTATAATAGGAGCTATGAGCTCAAAATCATTAAAATAAATTGCTCCATAAAGGATGAAAGCTGTCTGGGTCAGGGCAGGCCGTGGTATTGAGGAGTTTCAATTGAAAACATGGGTTGTGAAGTTGACAAGTTTTACCTACGATGCAGATTTTTAAGCCATTTTGCCTTTCTCTCATTTTCTCTTGACAGGAGAGGGAAGTGTGTGTTTATCTTTCTTCAAATTCTCATGAAAGTCACTCTGGAATCATACATTAAAGAAGCCTGGGCCACACTTAAGCTTCAGCCTCATCTGTAGGAGAAAACTGCCTTCGCATGATGCATTTTCCAGTGAATGGACTCTTTTCAGGACGTAGACTCACGTGGGAAAAGGAAGAAGACCTTACCTGGGTAATCATTCTTGTCTATGTCTGAATCTCCTCTTAAAGTAAAGCCAAATCCGGAAGGGACAGCTTGTGAGGCCCACACTCCTTGCAGCACTTGGGAAGGCTTGGTGTTTAAGCCTCCCTTGTTCCCGTTATAAATGAGCACTTTGCCTCTTTGATCCTTGCCTGCAAAGGGCACGCCAATGGCAATGTCTGAAAACAGAGACAGAAAAGCCTAGTTTATGTGTGTATGTATTTACTTCATTTATTCGTTTTAGAGACAGGACCTCACTCTGTCACCCAAGCTGGAGTGCAGCGGTGGGATCATGGCTCACTGCAGCCCCAAACTCCTGGACTCAAGTGCTCCTCCTCCCCCAACTTTCCCAGGAGCTGGGACTACAGGTGCACACCACCGTGTCTGGCTACTTTTTTTTTTTTTTTGGAGAGATGGGGACTTGCTGTGTTGGTGCAGGATGGTCTGGAATTCCTGGCCCTGAATGGTCACCCCACCTCAGCCTTCCAAAGCATTGGGATAAAAGGCATGAGCCACTGTGTCTGGCCATAGAGATGTTTCTTTTTTAAGTATAGAAGAATTGTTTAGCATATTCAAAGAGCAGTATCAAAAAGTCTAAAGGGTTTATTATGTTTTCCATGAAAATCCTTTAGTACTGCTGCAATGACAAACTATTTATTGCCTTTATTAACAGCCTACTATGTGCTGAATGTAGTGGGTACAACAGCAAATTAGACACTTAAAGCTCCTGCTTTTAGAAAGTTATATTCTAGTACAGGTAATTGACAATTTGAATGGAGAAATAATCAAGAAATTATCAAAATCAATAAATGTTATATAGAGAATCACTTATTTTTTGGAGATGGAGTCTTGCTCTGTTGCCCAGGCTGGAGTGCAGTAGCATGATCTCAGCTCACTGCAGACTCTGCCTCCCAGGTTCAAGCAATTCTCTTACCTCTGCTTCCCAAGTAGCTGGGACTACAGGCACATGCCACCATGCCTGGCTAATTTTTGTATTTTTAGTAGAGACAGGGTTTCACTGTGTTGGCCAGGCTGGTCTCTAACTCCTGACCTTGTGATCCACCACCTCAGTCTCCCAAAGTGCTGGGATTCCAGGCATAAGCCACCGTGCCCAGCCCTTGAGCCATAAGCTTTTTACATGTACTTTGTTTTATGGTACTTTAAAAATGACTAACCATATGCTACTGAGAACTGTTTTATCAAAGAATGTGTAAGAGCACAGTAACATTTGCCAAATATACGAATCTATACTAATCTGATGTGAATACTTCCAAGTCTACTTTGTTAGAGCAAGATCCTGTTACTTCCTTGACTTCAATCAAGAAACCTACTATACCTAGGTTCTTAACTTAAAGGTTCTGAAAATGTATGAAAAATTTTGTGTGAACTGTGTTTTTCTGAGGAGAGGGTACTTGGATAGGTTTCATAAATTCTAACCTAAAGAACTACAAGCCTGGCCGGACGGGCGTGGTGGCTCACACTGGTTATCCCAGCACTTTGGGAGGCCAAGGCGGGTGGATCATTTGAGGTCTATGTTACATTGTAACATAGACATTTGAAATAAAAATTTTCAGAAAGGTGAAAAGGGAAGTTTCCATGCAATATATATGTTAGTTGAAACATATAAACTTAAAGCTGCCTTGAGATTTGTGATAGTTTATTAAAAATTATTAATAACAACTGTACCCACACACACCATATTGAATACTTTAAAACAGGCATTGTTTCCTTTATGCAATGGTGATGACACATAAATGACTCCCACACTTTGGTTTAAGTTACCATTGCATCCATCTTGGTTCAGGTCTCCTAAATGCGCCATAGCACTACCGAACCTCCCAAAAGTTTCTGTGCCAGTGAGGATCTGGGGGTCTCTGAAGAGGAGAGAGCTCACTTGCAAATACAGGTAGATTTGCCCTACTTCTCGGGGGTTACTCTCAAATTCACGTTCCATAAAGAGAGGTGCCCCAACCAGGACGTCATCCAGTCTGTAAGGAACAAAGAAAATAGTTCAGCACACTGGCAGAGAGGAGAGTCATTCTGGGTACATTTGTAATCAACTAGACTAGTACATTTCATTGGTATGTTTCCTCTTCTGAGGGTCATTTTACAATCATTATATTTCTTTTACTGCTTTATGTCTATGGAATAGAATGCTGTAAGAAATAAGAGTAGTTAAATTTTCACACTGAACATTTTAGCTATGTTAAAAATGTCTACTGTAAGAAAATCACAGATATTTCACCATTTTCAGCTTTTTAGTACATTTCCAGAAACTGTAGTTATACAAAGAAAACATATCAAGAAAGAACAAAATAGCTTTTTGTAAAAATAGATTAGAGTTTGTCTGCAATTAATATAAGTATACATTTAAATTACTCAGTTTTTATGCAGTAATCATGTTTAAAATCAATTTTGTCTTTCTCTTTCCTTTGTTAGCTCAATTTAAATAAAACAGAGATTAGAGAGGTGTATCAAGCTGGCTGGAAACGGAGCAAACAACTTTTCAGCCCAAATAAAAATTTATATTCTTTGGATTTGTAGATTATAGCAAAAAACTAATATGTAATTTTTAAGGTTAAAAAAATTTGAGATGTTCAAGCAAATAATTTTGAGAGAAAGATAGAACCACCTGGAGAAAAAAATAAAAGAGTGGTTACAGGTGTTTCCTTCACAGAGCCAGATGGGCAGGAAAAGGACTAGAATGAGAACCTTCACCTTGAGTCTTCTAAGCAATTTTTTAAAAAAATGTATACTCTGTAATTTTTATTTTAAAAATTTAAGTCACACCAACCAAAAAAAAGTGTGTGTGTATATGCGTGTGTATATATATGTGTGTGTGTATATATATATATATACATATGTATATATATTTATAATTTGATCTAAATTTATAGTCTCCAATAAAGTGTGCCTGCAGATACCCTGTCTTGGCAGATGCAGTAATCTGAAGGGTGACCTGAGACAGGAATATACATTTGCATTTGACTTTTATGCCTATGTAGATTAGGTAATATGGTGAAGTTTGCCAAGCAAACTGATTAAAATATTAATATAATTTAGCATTATATATTAGTATTATTATAATTTATATAACCATATGAAGAAAAAATATGTATAAAATTATATAATGTATATTAATACTTTATGAAATATATAAAATTATATAAATTCAGTATATCATATAGATGAAAAATAATACTATATTAATATATATTAATATCTAAAAATTAAGCTATATCAATAACATTGATACATGTATAATAACATCAATAATATATTAATATGTATAAATAACAAATATATATTAACAGATTCCATATCAAGTGTCTCATATACATATTTAATATAATTAATATCAAAAGGCAGGAATGAAGTGGGAAGTTATTGAGAACCAGAAACTTTCTTTAAGATCTGAGCAGTCTAAAAGACACTCCAACATCACTCTGAACTACCATCTCTCCAATTTCTGGCCTTCTTTGTGGTATTTATCTAGGGTCTTCAGTCTGAATCAAAAGACATTCTGTATACTTCTTATGTTTAAGATACTTTAGTACCTATGTTTAAATAATGTAATGATGACTATTAGGTCAACCAATTCATTCCCTAATAACTTACAAATGAGGTTAAACTACTGCCCATATTACTATAAACAAGGCAGACTGGGAAAAATAATATGAGACAATCAAATTAATGCTGGGTATCCTGGACCAGGGAGAGGGTGGGTGCTTGGAGGGAACTAAGGAAGGTTTCATGGAGGAGATGGCATTGGACCTGGGTGGGATTCTGAAGTGGGCTTTCCAGGTGGAGTTGTTGTGAGCCAAGGCAAGAGTCCCTGAGTAGAGTCAGGGTAGAGTAGGTGTGTAGGCATGCTCGGTGCTAGGGGCATTTCAACTAATTTAATTGTAAAAGTAAAATGTACAAAGAATTCTTAAAAATCAACCAGATCAAGAAAAAAATATGTAACAAGATATATCATTATATATTATTACAATCGATATTATGTGTATATGATATAGAATAAGAAGAAAATAAGCCAATTAAAATTGGGCAAAAGATGTGAATGGACACCTCATCAAAAAAGACAGATGGCAAAGAGGCTTATGAGAAGCCACTCAATATGATATATCATGAGGAATTGCAAATTAAAACCACAATGAGATACCACTAGACATCTCTTTAGTGGCTAAAATCCAAAATGCTGATGGCACCCAACGTTGACAAAGATGTAAAACAACAGCTCTCATTCATTGCTAATGGGAATGCAAAATGACACAGCCACTTTGGAAGACAGTCTGGCAGTTTCTTACAAAGCTAAACATAGGCTTACCATGCAAGCACAAAATCGCACTCCTTGGCAGTTACCCAGATGTGTTTAAAACAGAGATGCATACAAAAAGATGCACACAAATGTGCATTGAATAATTGCCCAAACTCGAAAGCAACCAAGATACTCTTTAATAGGTGACTGGATAAGCAAATTGTGGTACATCATATGAGGCAGTAATATTCAGCAGTGAAAAGTGAGCTATCAAGCTGTAAAAAGACATGGAGGAGCCTCCAATGCACACTGCTAAGTTAAAGAAGCCAATCTGAGAAGGCTACATGCTGTATGATTCCAATTGTGTGACACTCTGGAAAAGACACAGTGATGAGGGCAGCAAAAAAGTCATGCCTGGGTTGAAGTTTTATGCAACCTAACAGTGTGCATAAGTTGCTATGCTTTTAATGTGTCTCCCAAATTTCATGTATTGGACACTTAATCTTCAGATGCGTATATTGATGGCATTTGCAGGTGAACCTTTTGGTAGGTAATGAGGATTGGATAAGGCCATCAAGGTGGAGCCCCACGATGGGACCTATGGATTTATAAGAAGAGGAATGGAATACAGAGCTGGAATGCTCTTGCTCTGTTTGCCATGTGATGTCTGGCACCACCTCAGACCTCTGCAGTGGGTCCCCAACAGCAAGAAGGCCCTCACCAGATGCAGCCCCTTGACCTTGGACTTCTAGCCTCCAGAAATATAAGAAATACATTTTTTTATTTATAAATCATCTAGTCTCAGGTATTCAGTTATAGCAACAGAAAGCAGGCTAAGCCATATGTTGCTTTAACATAGAAACTTTTCTGTTTCTTTTTTTCTTCCATTAGTACACTTTGCTAATCCCCATGACTAATATTCAGAATTTAGTTATTAAAAGAATACACATTAGTGGACTATGTAGTAGATATCAAATCAACCTAATTGATAGGAAAACACTAACATCACTTCAATTACATTACAGAAATTAATTTATAACCTTTTTATGGTTGAATTTTTTTAGATTTTTCTACCTAATTCAATCATAATGATACATCCTGTATGAATGAACATACTTGGATTAAATCTAGGATAAAAATATAGTTCCCTAAGCTGTTGGCTTTGAAACATTTTTCTGTGAATTGTTCTCAAGTTAACTGGTAAGAATCTGTTTAAATTTGGCTCCTTTTGGTCCTGCACAGGTTAGAACCAATAGTCTTATAGAAAGTATCCAATGGATTAAATTGTAATTCAGTGAACTTCTGAAGCAGTATAACTATTATAAGGCTCAAAAGCCATAAGAAAAAAACATAGGTGCTTGCTTAGGCATGAGATAAAAAACATCATCCATTTGTTTTTAACAAGTTCGTCCAGAAATTCCTAACAAAGCTTACACTGACGGAGTTTGTAAGTCTTAAGATACCAAACTGAAGATAATTTCCCCAGCTTGTTTATATTTTCAACACTGTCACAGGCTTGACAGTTTGAACCATCAACCAGCATGTACACAACTGTTGAGATGAAATGTTGGCAGTCCAGTCAATCATACTGGGAGATTTTTCTTAACAGAAAAATAGGAAAATCTCCACTAGTTAACTTATTTGGTCACTTTACTTATTGACACTGTCTTTTGGAGCTTTTTTAGGGATCTTGTTTCTGTTGCCTAGTTTTCAATGAGTATGTGATTTCTAAGAATGTTCACTAGAGAGCCTCCTGCATAAATGTACTTAATTGTCTCCGGCTTGGGGAAAGGAGAGGCTGGTTCAAGCCCATGAATGTGTGTGCACACGGGAGTCCTCACTTCTGAACCATGAGCAATGATCTAGCCACGTGATTTTTTTAAACCCAGTGAAATATCTTGTACATATCATCATTATTGTAATTTCAGACTTCACTTGAGTGGTTATCTGTCATCTTTCTTTGGCCAATCTCAATTACTTCCAGAGCATACTTAAAATAGAACCTTGAATTTACACAGCATGTAAGTAACTTAAAACAGCAAAAGATATACTGAGAATCTGTGGACATTTTATGAATGGCATTAGTAAGTTAATGGAAATATTCTTCAGTGCAGTCTAAAGAATTCAGAAAATTTAAAAAATGTAATAAAAAATAATATGCATAGCAACTTTTAAGAACATCAAGAAAGAAGAAATTATTACTTAAAAAGTCTGGGCTGGGCGCAGTGGCTCATACCTGTAATCCCAGCACTTTGGGAGGCTGAGGCTGGTGGATCATGAGGTCAGGAGATGCAGACCATCCTGGCTCACACAGTGAAACCCCATCTCTACTAAAAATACAAAAAAATTAGCCAAGTGTGGCGGCCGGCACCTGTAATCCCAGCTACTCAGGAGGCTGAAGCAGGAGAATCTCTTGAACCTGGGAGGCGGAGGTTGCAGTGAGCCAAGATTGTGCCACTGCACTCCAGCCTGGGTGAGAGAAAAAGACTCCCTCTTAAAAAATAAAACGTCCTGTGTTTGTTACTACCATGTTTTGATCAACAAGAAGCCAATGAGGTCCTTTTAAAACATGACAAAAAAAAAGTACTATAAACATTGTCACAAAACTTTGCTATAGACTATGCATGTTTCCAGGAAGAACAGGTGCCCTGCAGGGCATACGGCGAAACTTGGGAAAAGTTCCGAGGATTTAAAACAGGAGTGGGCCGTGGAAGAGAACACACAGAGTGGATCTGTATAGCAGGGGAAAAGCCCCTGGTGCTTGTATGTGACCGTCTGCGGGGAGAAACATGTCTGTGCATATCTGAAAGGCCACAGTGGGATCTTCTGTTTCCCCTGCAGCATGCGCTCAAGAAATCCGGATGGTATGCTAGGTTTTCCTTCAAGTCCTTCTTCAGCTGTTTTCTTTCCAAATGACTAAAAGGCTTTGATTACAATTACAGTCCACCTAAGTTGGAAATCTTGAATGACAGTCCTAATGGCTACTTTATTTTTACAACTTAGATATATGAAGATGAAGGCAATTTATTTTTAAATTAACTGTTTCAGGGTAAGATTGGGATTCAACTATAACTTTGAAATATATGCAGAGTGCAAGCTGCCATCTCCCGCCACTGCTGTTGTGCATACAGTCATTTCACTGCCCTCCAAGCTGCTGTCCTGCCTCCCCTGGTGCATGGCAGGAGGCTTCCAGAAGGCTCGGTGGCCATCTAGAGCTGGCAGACAGAGCACAGCTGATCACACTGAAGCCTGAGCAGGTACTGCTCACCTGGAATCCCCGTGGCTCACAGGATGTGTTAGCCTTCTTGGAAGTGGACTCATTGTAGTCCATGGGAGAGTTTGTGTGGCACCGTGTGTGGTGGTTTGGAGTAAATGCCGTGACTTGCACACCTTCATGATCCAGCTCCCCACGGTTCACTCCTCACACCTCCCCACTGATTCTTGAATATGCCTGGAGCTCCCCACTCGGGGAATACGCACCTTTTGCTCTTCCACAGGGAACACTCCTTTGTCCCCCTTACATCACCGCGGCTGGTCCTCACCTCCTTTAGGTGTTTCCTCAGCTGAAATCTTTTTTTTTTTTTTTTTTTTTTGAGACAGAGTTTTGCTCTTGTTGCCCAGGCTGGAGCACAGTGGCATGATGTCGGCTCACTGCACCCTCTGCCTCCCAGGTTCAGGCGATTCTCTTGCCTCAGTCTTCTAAGTAGCTGGAATTACAGGTGCCAGCCACCATGCCTGGCTAATTTTGTATTTTTAGTAGAGATAGGGTTTCACCATGTTGGCCAGGCTGGTCTCGAACTCCTGATCTCAGGTGATCCACCTGCCTCAGCCTCCCAAAGTGCTAGGATTACAGGCATGAGCCACTGTGCCCGACCCTTCAGCTGGAATATTAGACCTTCACAATCTACCCAATTGGGGATTCCCTCCCTTCAGATACTCCCTATCTCTCCTCTCTATTTTAACAAGTTTATTTAATAGACTTTATGCTTTAGAGCAGTCTTAGATTATTTAAATTTAAAGCAAATTTGCCCTCTCCTCACACCACAAACTTCCACACCATCACATCCCCCACCAGAGGTGCACATTCGTTCCAATCAATGAGCCTACATTCATACGTCATTGTCAGCCAAAGGCCATGGTTTACATTGAATTCACTCTTGGTATCAAACCCTTCTATGGGTTTAACAAATATGTAATAAGGACATGTATCCACTATTACTGTATCATACAGAGTCATTTCACTCCCCTAAAAATCCCCTGTGCTTCACCTGTTCATAACTTTCTCTGTCAGAACCCCTGGGAAACATGGGCTTGTTACTGTCTTTATAGTGTTGCCTCTTCCAGAACTGGAATAACATAGAATGCAGATCTTTCAGACTGCCATCTTTCACTTCGCAATATGCACTTAGGGTGTGTGTGTGTGTATGTGTATGTGTGTAGACAGAGTCTCAGGCTGGAATGCAATGATGCAATCTTGGCTCACTGCAACCTCTGCCTCCCAGGTTCAAGCAATTGTCCTGCCTCAGTCTCCCAGGTAGCTAAGACTACAGGTACCTGCCATCATGCCCAGCTAATTTTTGCATTTTTAGTAGAGACACTCCTAACCTCAGATGATCAACCTGCCTCAGCCTTCCACAGTGCTGGAATTACAGGCATGAACCATTGCGCTCAGCCCCTCTGTGTGTTTTCATGACTTGATAGCTCATTTCTTTTTAGCACTGAATAAAATTCAATTGTAAGGATGCATCAGAGTTTATGTATTCATCTACTTGGTTGCCTTCAGCCCTTTTGTTTTATTGTCTCCGTAATACTTGTAACTATCTAACATACTGTTTACTCAGTTAATTTTCGTAGTGCCAACCTTCCTAAATCTAGTATAACTTTCATGAAATTATGGGTTTCTCTGCACCTAGAACAGTGCCTGCTAGTGCATAGTAGAGGCTCGAGAAGTTTATATTCAATGAAAGAATAATAGAAAGGCATTTCCCAACAGGTATGAGAGGTATGAGATTTATCTCCAATTAAATGCCATGACAAAATAAATAAAGTCAATTGATAGCTATTTGAAGGCCGCAGAAAATATCTAGCAAAGATATATCTAAAGTGCTTAACCCATTGCCTAGAACAGAGTAAGGATTCTTCAGCTATTTGCTTTCTGTGAAAATGTGAGCTCCCTGAGAAACCCCATCTGTCTTATTTGCCTGTGTATTCTGGGCACCAGGAACAAAGCCTGGCACATGGTGGGTGACCCAATAATATTTTGGGGTGGATAATCAATATATCTCATTCTAATGGTTTTTGATTTAATGATTCATTAATTTACCTGTCAGGTGCTTTTAGTGAATCAAAGAGGTGTTTAATCAAATTTATTTTTGAAATAATGACTTAAACACAATTTTACCATGCTGTTTGGTCCATGTTCAATGGTAATTTTACTACTATAATCTGAAAAATATCATTATAATTTCATCTTTTCCATGAGTGTTAATATTATAATAATTTTTAAAGCGACGTAAGAAAGGAGCATTTGTGTGCAAATGTTTTGTGAATGTATCACATGCTGGGAAAAATTCTAAGAGTGAAGAGAGATACATGAATGTCCTCAATGCTATGGATTTTGAATGGCTGAAGACTTTGTAAAATTAAAACGAAATAAAATAGTCCTCTTCTAGAAGCAGCAGATGTGAAAAATCAGTAAAGACAAATCGGATGACAGAGAATTGTTTAATAGATGCATCCTCTTGTCGTGAACCAAAAAAAAGTTGAGAACAAGAGAGCCTCTATCTTGTTGAGGCAGTAAGGAAGGACATATTTTGTGAAGGGAAAATATACATCTTTATGGATGAATATAACATATTATATATGAGTGAGGTCTAGAAACTTACCCATCGCTGTTTACGTCTGATATGACCACGGTATACCCAAAATAAGATGCCATCTGCAAAGGAAAACCAGGAGATGACATTTTATGTCCAAAAAGTCATTTTTGTAGTCATGTTTCCATTACCCCTGAAAGATTCATCTCATTGTGGTGCATTTTTTGCTTTTAAATTCATAGACTCTTGGGCATGGCCAGGGTCCTTGAGTCATTTAGTCTAACCCCTGACCCAGTGAATAATTTTCCCCATAATAACTGGGACATCTGCTTGGACATCAACAATCAGCCCATTTAACTTGTGGACACAGCTATCAGAATGTTCACTGCTAAATTTGGCCCTTCCATGACTTCTAGCACTTAATCCCAACAAGTTTTGCAATCTCGCATCTCACAGAAGGAATCTAATTCCATTCCCATATGATGTTGTATGAAAATATTTTCAGGCCAGGTGTGGTGGCTCATGTTGGTAATCCCTGCACTCTGGGAGGCCCAGGCAGGAAGGTTGCTTGAGTCCAGGAGTTCAAGACCAACCTAGGTAACATAGTGAGACCACATCTCTACAAAAAATAAAACACAGTTAGCAGGGCATGGTGGCATGTGTAGTCCCAGCTACTTGGGACGCTGAGGTGGGAGGATTGCCTGAGCGGAGGAGGTCAAGGTTGCAGTGACCTGAGATTACGCAACTACACTCCAGCCTGGGTGACAGAAAGGTCCTGTCTTAAAGAAAAGAAAATATTTTCACTTCGTTCACCATCCAACTTCTCTGTCTTAGAGAGATGATGTGTGTTACCAAAACACAGATGACACTTGCAAGTGCGCTGATGATAAGAGGTAGGTAGGATTTGCATTTCCTGCTTTGGAGGAAGCATAAAAAGTTTTCATGTTGGGGAAACCCACGTCTCAGTATCAATTTGTGTTGTGCTCATAGTCAACAAAAGCTCCTAAATCTTTTCCATGAGTGTATGTAGTGTACCACAGTCTCCCCACATTTTAATTTTATTTATTTTTTTTTTTTTGAGATGGAGTTTCACTCTTGTTGTCCAGGCTGGAGTGCAGTGGTGCAATCTTGGCTCACTGCAACCTCCACCTCCTGGGTTTAGGTGATTCTCCTGCCTCAGCCTCCCAAGTAGCTGCGATTACAGGTACCCACTACCATGCCCAGCTCAGGTGATGTCTGACCTCAGGTGATCCACCCATTTGGCCTCCTAAAGTGCTGAGGTTACAGGTGTGAGCCACCGTGCCTGGCCTCCCTGTATTTTATCTCTGAAGTTTTTTTTTAAACCTATGTTTTTGAATTTATAATCTTTTCAGGATTTATACTCTCATCAGATTTCCAGCTTGCCAATTTTGCTTCCATAGTGTGCCAGGCAGTGTTTTAGATGACATAGCTTTCCATCATGTCCTCATGTAATGAACATATAATCCCTTAGAAAGCGTGTTCCCCAGGGTGCAGAGGCTTTGGTCTGTGTGGTTTACTGTTCTATTTGAACTTCCTGAGTGGTGTCCGGATCAAAGTAGGTGCCAGGTGCCAAATGCTCTTTGCAGAGAAAATAAATACGTGAGTCAGCAAGTGGCATGGAACAAGTCAATTCTCACACCTCTTTTCTCTGTTCCAAACATACACAGTGAAATTCTTTTTCTTGCTGTGGCGTTGTGTGGCTTTCACTCGGAGGAATTTCATCATTTATGTATTAGCTTCTGAGGTTCAGGATTACAGAACTAGGTGGTATTGAGGACAAGAAGTTATAGAAAGGCTAAATGTAGCAATGTTTAAAAAGTTTCTAATGATAAAGGAGTGCAATAACAGATCTGGGCAAAGGAGAAGCATTGCTAGATTCTCACTCAGTTATTAATTACCACCACTTAGAAATAGTTGTTTGAAATAGTTGCTCAATGTCTATTCAATTTAAGTCTTACTTCTCCAAATCTTCCAAAAGAATATCAGGAGATGTAAAATGCTTTGTTCAAAATTTCAGAGTGATAGACTAAAACCCCACATTATAGCAAAAAGATGTCAAAATCATTTTGTGTTTATTTTAAAACCTGCTGATTTCTTTTCTTTTTTTAACAGACACAGCGGTCTCGCTATGTTGTCCAGGCTGGTCATGAACTCCTGGCCCTCAAGCGATCCGCCTGCCTTGGCCTTCCAAACTGCTGGGATTACAGGTATGAGTCACATTTCTTTAAATACTGAATTGGTACTTCCATCTAAGAGAAGCCAGTTGTGAATTGATTTTGTTTCTCCAGACAATCGATTTTCTCTACTCTTCAAATTAACATGGTTAATTTTAAATTTATTACTTTCACAGTTTTGTACATATTTAGTTTTAAATTAAGTGTGTAGTTCTGTTTGTAAATAGTCACATGTAAGTTACAAACACAAGGAGTTCATTTATTTTAGATTTGTCCTGTATTCAAACATGGAGACCTGAATCTCTATATTACTGAACTAGATAGGCAATGGTACATGTATTTGTGTGTATCTCAAATTATAGAAGATTTAGTGGCACATGGGAATTTAGTGGCTTTCGATTAATCAAAAGGAAGGAGACAGGAAATGGGATGGAAAGGAATTAACATTTATTGTGGAGTTGTTATATGCCAGGAAATCTTCTAAGCAATGTACAATCCTTGATTTATTTCATTCTTAAAGGGAGCTTGGAAGAGAAACATTTTATTCTTATTTTGCAAAAAGGCTCAAAGAGGTCAGGTGATTTTCCTGTGGTCTCACATGGTTCATGAGCAGTGCAATGGGAAATGGAAGTCTGATCTGTCACCTGCAGAAGTCCCGGCCCTTTTTTTTTTTTTTTTTTAAGCAGAGTTTCGCTCTTGTTACCCAGGCTGGAGTGCAATGGCGCGATCTCGGCTCACCGCAACCTCCGCCTCCTGGGTTCAGGCAATTCTCCTGCCTCAGCCTCCTGAGTAGCTGGGATTACAGGTGCGCACCACCATGCCCAGCTAATTTTTTGTATTTTTAGTAGAGACGGGGTTTCACCGTGTTGACCAGGATGGTCTCGATCTATTGACCTCGTGATCCACCCGCCTCGGCCTCCCAAAGTGCTGGGATTACAGGCTTGAGCCACCGCGCCTGGCCAGTCCAGGCCCTTTTGACAGTGACCTTTTTCCCATATCTTACATCAACCCCTTCAGGCATTTATAGACTATTGAAAGATTAATTTAACATAAAATGACTTCCCATTGTTCTTAGAAAAAAATCCCTAGTCCCAAACACAGCCCACCTTCCCAACTAGTTTCCCGCGAGTAGCCCCCAACCCCCGTCCTCAGCTCCTAGTCTCTCTTGCTTACAGAGACTATGACCTTCGCTCTGCTGTTCACACATGTCCCGCTGGTTCTTGTTTTAAAGCATTCATATTAGCCTTCCCTTCCCTGGAAGGCTCTGGATAAGATGGCATCGTTGGCTCTGTCTTGTGATTCACATCTCAGCTCAGACACTGCTACCTCAGAGGCCTCCCTGATTGCCCCATCTAAGGGCTTTTTTGACACCTTCCTCCCAGCTTATATCACTCAGTTTTATTTTCTTTAAGTCATGGTTCACAATCTGAAATTATCATGAACATTTATTTGCTTGTTAATAAACTGTCCCTTCCCCGCCCTCCCCTGCCACCTCACTGCTGCCTGAGAGCTAGGTATGACCTGCCTGATGCATGGTTGCATCCTTAGTGCCTAGGACAGTTTCCAGTACATAGTAGCTGCTCAGTAAATGTTTGTTGAATGGATGAATAACGGATATGAATATTATAGTCTACTAGTAACCCAGAGTGATTTTACTTATTTGGTATTAAAATGTTTCCAGATTTTTAAATGATTGTTATTCTAACCAGCATTCATTCAAAAATCTGGAAACATTTAGTATACACCTAAATTTAAATAAATAAAATTAAAAAAAATGTTTCTACCTGTTCGCCAGTGAAATTCTGAATAAAGGTCATATCTGTGGAGTTAATGATTGAAACCTGAAATCATAGAAATTAAACAGGTTACACCATTTGATGTAGAATTGGAGCCATTTTTAAAAATTACAACTTGAATCATTTAAATTTTTTTGTAAAGTGTAATAAGTGGTTAGCTAAATGTAAAACAAAAATGGAAGCCCACCGAATGATCTTACCTAAAAAAGAAAGCTAAATGAACTTTCTGTTTATGGTTAAGTCTGGGATGCTTTCAGACAAAATGTATGCTTATTAATCTGAGCTGGAGAAATAAAAGTTGAATTCAAGAATATTGAGGGCAATTAACTTGATAGTTGATTTAATGAGGATTTTTGGCTAAATCCATTTCTGTTCTTATTCTATTATAAATGGATAATTATGGTTCTTTGCAAGAAAACTTAGATTTTAAAATTTTGTCATGCTATCCACATGGCAAAAATATTCCTTTTAATTCTACTTAGCCAACCACGATGCTTGCTAGATACTTTTGTAAATGATGAACTTTATTTCAAACATGGTTTTCTTTCATAAGATCTATTTATTTTCCTAATTTCATTGTAATGGGTTTGAACGATATTGCCCCAAAATTCATGTCTATCCAGAACATCAGAATGTGACTTTATTTGAAAATAAGGTATTTGCCGATGAAATTAGTTAAGGATCTCAAGATGAAATCATCAGGCAGGCTCTAAATTTGATGACTGATATCATCATTTTTACAAGGACAACTGATGTCCTTATAAAAGGAGGAGAAGACACATGTAGACACAGAGGGCAGAAGGCCACACAGGGATGGAGGCAGAGACTGGTGGGATGTTGCCCCAAGCCAAGTGATGCTAGGGACCGTCAGAGGCTGGAAGGGACCGTCAGAGGCTGGAAGGGGCCATCTATGATAGAAGCCTCCTATCACAGATGCTCTGGTGAGAACATGGTTCTGCCCACAACTTGATGTCAGACTTCTGACCTCCAGAACTGTGAGTGAATGAATTCATGTGGTTTGAAGCCATCCAGTCTGTGATTCTATGTTATAGCAGTCTTAGGAAACTAACAGATAGTAAATTCACAATTAAGTAAATTGAAAGTTAAATCAAATAATTTAATTAATTAAAATAATGGAAATAACCATTGCTTTTATTTCTACGATATGAGATGTATTAAGGTATTCATCATAACCGTTATCATAGGTAGGATGAGCTTTGTGGGTTGTGACTTGCACAGTCACACAAGGCCTTGTGCTTAGATCGGTCCCACCCTTGGTTTAATGCACTGCTGTTGCTGTTGTGAAATTTTTAATAATTTTTTGAACAAGGGACTTGTGTTTCATTTTGTAGTAAGTCTCATCAATTACGTAGTTGGTTCTGCACATGGATCAGAACAAATCTAATCTGACTTGTTTTCCTTCCTTTTTTGTAAGGGAGCAGCATGAATTGTGAGGAGGAACTCCTTTAAAAACTCCAGGGTTTTTTTTAAATTATATTTTAAGTTCTGGGCTACATGTGCAGCTCATGCAGGTTTGTTACATAGGTATACACATGCCATGGTGGCTTGCTGCATCCATCCCCCTATCATCTACATTAGGTATTTCTCCTAATGCTTTCCCTCCCCAATCCCCCAAACCCCTGCTATCCCTCTCCTACCCACCTCCATCCTGACAGGCCCCACTGTGTAATGTTCCCCTCCCTGTGTCCATGTGTTTTAAAAGACCTAAAAGTTGCATAAAACAAAACATTTCTTTGACTATACAGATGGTCATTAAATTATGATGGTTCAAGTGACAATGGTTCAAAAGTGATAGACATTCTGTAATAATCATACTTTAATTTTGAGTTTTGATCTTTTCCCAGACTAGCAATATGTGATATGATACTCTTAGTTGAGATATCAATACTTTGTTATATGATAGGCTTTGTGTTAGATGTTTTCATCCAACTGTGGACTAATGTAAGTGTTCTGAGCATGTTTAAGGTAGGTTAGGTAAGCTATGACGTTTGGTGTAGGTGTATTCAATGTGTTTGTAACTTACGGTATTTTCCATTTGTGATGGGTTTATCAGGATGTAATTCCATCAAGGAGCATCTGTACAAGAAAATATCCTATTCCTACAATGTATTCTCAGTACTCACATATCCAAAATTCTGTGCTCCTCTTGGAACTCCAGCAACCAATTCTGGGGATGAAAATAGTCATTTAGAAGGGACATTACATACATGTAATCATATAATAAATAAGTAGTAAAGACAGTGCTTTTAAAATGAGTGGCTATCATACAGAGCAGGGGTCCCCGAGTCCCAGGCCACCAACCAGTACAAGTACCTGTCTGTGGCCTGTTAGGAGCCCGGCTGTGCACACAGTAGGAGGTGAGCCACAGATGAGCCAGAACAAAGCTTCATCTGTATTTACAGCCACTCCCCACCACTCTCATTACACCCTGAGCTCTGCCTCCTGTCAGATCAGTGGACTCATTAGATTCTCATAAGAGCTTGAACCCTATTGTGAACTGTTCATGCAAGGGAACTAGGTTGCATGCTCCTCATGAGAATTGAACTAATGCCTGATGACCTGAGGTGAAACAGTTTCATCCCCAAACCATCCTTCACCCGCCCCCACCATCTGTGGAAAAATTGTCTTCCATGAATCTGGTCCTTGGTACCAAAAAATTGCGGATTGCCGATGTAGAGGCTTGGAAGTTTGAAGCAAGGGCTTTGTATTTACAGAAAACCAGAAGTCATATGTTGTTGTACTTTGAGATTTGTGTCTTCATTAAGAGTCTCTCTGCACCTCGGTCTCTAGATCCTGAGTCTGGCTTCTTGGGTCTGCAGGTGGTTTATAAGTTAAACCTCTTACTCTGATTCTTCCAGCTTTTGCTATGGTGACATCTTTAGTCCTAGTGTAAAAATTACAGTTCTGGTTCCAGAACTTAGAGTCAAGGGAGGGAATGGGATCAGGTGCGAAGCAGAGAGGGGAGTCTTGGACAAGAATGTGGATGATTCACCTGCAGCAGTAGGAGGGCGGGGGAAGCTTGCTCCTAAATCATAACACAGGGCTCGTAAAGTCACCTGGAGACACTGCCAGGAACGTTGACGGGACTGGTAGTACCCTGTCCAGTTTTCAATAATCTTTATTTGGTATAAATTAAGTTCTCTTGGCATGAAAAACAAACTACAATCAGATATAATAAAGTTGGTTGATTTCACGGTCAGGCCAGTTGGTGAGGACAGATCCTAGAGGACTGGGCCATTTGAGAGCATGGCAACCACGACTTGTGCCATCCCACAAACATCAGGAATTTTGTTTTTAAAATATTAGTCATCCCACTTAGTAACTGTGGAGTCTGCAATCTCATATGACCACAGACAACACTAAGGAGTTATCAAATGTAATATTGAGTAAAGATGCTCATAATTTTTTAATGAATGGGGTCTAAGGCAAGTCTGAGCTGTCACTCAACTGCAAAAATATTCAGTTGGAAGCAAAAATAGCAGACTTTTCCCTTTCAATAACTCAAGGTAAAATCTTCAGGAGTTTTTTTTTTTTTTAACAGGGTCTAACTCTGTCACCCAGCCTGGAGTATACTGGAGTGTAATGGCACTCCATGGCTCACTGCAGCCTCAACCTCCTGGGCTCAAGCCATCCTCCTACCCCAGCTTCCTGAGTAGCTGGGACCACAGGTGCATGCCACCATGCTTGGCTAATTTTTGCATATTTTGTAGAGACAGGATTTCACTATGTTGCCCAGGCTGGTCTCAAACTCTTGGGCTCAAGTGATCCACCTGCCTTGGCCTCCCAAAGTGCTAGAATTACAGGCGTGAGCCACCAGAAGGTTTTTAATATTGAATATAATCAGGAAAATTTTAGATCCTTGACTTGACAACACGTGATTTGAGTAGCACACTGACTAGTGAGAAGCAAAAACATTTCCTTCATTTGCAACTTAGAAAGGTTCTATCACGGTTGAACTCATAATTGGTGAGTAGTACAGGTCGAGAATTGACAGCGAAGTCACCATTCTTTCCAACACATCAAATTATGTTCCTGGAATTGGTTAGGGACAGATTACTTTCTTGGGTTTTAGTTCACTACATCTCACTCTAAAGTGGTAACAAAGGCTCTTAACCTTTTCTGAGTCACAAACATGTACGAAAATTGGAAGAAAGCTATGGATCTTCTTGTCAGAATCTTGCATGTAATTGTTAGGGGTTCCAATCCAGTGGAGCCCATCCAGGTACTACCCAGCAGTGTGAGGATCCATATTAAGAACCACCATCTAGAAGGCATCGAAGCAGTCACTGTTTTGTTTTGTTTAAATTTAATTTGAATTCCCCGTTGTCTAATTAAGTAAATCGTGAACATGCACAGTCCTAGGTTCGTAGTGGTCTGGTGAGCTGATTGTGAAGTTTCTTGATAGTGCTTTTATTTGAGATATCCTCAAAACACTTAAAACCCAAATCTATTTTTCAGATATTTCTGAGATCTGACGGAAAATCACTACTGTGTTCTACCATCTTTCCCTGCAGTGTACTCTTCTGCGTCATTATTTACTTTCGTGGGTCAAAACTGAATGCTCTCCTGGAGAGCTTTTCAACAAGACTGTTTTGTTTGCTTGTTTGTTTTGAGATGGGGTCTTAGTCTCTCACCCAAGGCTGGAGTACAGTGGTGAAATCATGACTCACTTCCACCTTGACCTCCCAGGGTCAAGCAATCCTCCTGCCTCAGCTTCCTAAGATTGACTCCAAAGTAAGTAGCAGGGACTGCAGGTGCATGCCACCATGCCCAGCTGTTTCGTATTTTTGAGAGGAGGTCTCACTATGTTGCCCAGGCTGGTATAGAACTCCTGAACTCAAGCAATTTTCCCATCTTGGCCTCACAAAGTGCTGGGGTTATAGGCGTGAGCCACCACCCCCAGTCTAACATACTTCTAATGCCACGTTTAAAAAAATCATAATTTGGCATGTTTTACAGTTTCCTTTGTTACATTTTTAGTGATTTTAAGATTTGGCCATTTTTCAAGGTGCTAGTTATTCAGTACTATCTTTGCTGGTTCCTAATTCAGTTGTTCTTATTACAGCCAAGAGCACTTTTTAGATAGCAGGCACTGCCCTGTCTTATGGACACAAAGAGTTAAGTCATTTAACTTAACATAGGTTCTCACAAGAACCCTGTGAGGTAGACAGTAGTAGTAGCAACATCGTCCTTATTTTAGGAATGGAAACATTGGAGGCACTAAGATGCTAGGTAACTTGTCCAAGGTCACAGAGATAGTAAAAAGTCAGGGCTTAAACCCAGGAGGTCTGGCTCCATAGTCCAGGCTCATAAGCATTATAATAAACAAAATGCTTTTTAATACCTTGAGAAAACATAATGAAAGGACAAGTTCTTTATGAATTAGTTTGTACCTAAAAGAAAAAATGTTCTTTCAAAGAAAAAAAACCACCCAATTATCTTCAACCTGAACTGTAAAACTTTATGATGTTCTGCTTTGCATATCTTGTCAACGTGAAACTATGAAGAGATCTGTGATGATTCCTAGCGGTGACCGTATTTCATTTACTCCTAATTATTTGTGAATGAAACCACTTGCATTAGTGAAATGCAGTCAATGTTCATATGAAACAAGATGGAAAATGGTAAATATGGATTGATGATTGACTCATTCAATAAATATTACCAGTTAAGTAAAAGCTCTAATTTATTGCCTTGTATCTAGGTATTTTTGCGTTAACTCATGCAATCTTCAGAACATTATTTTGAGTTAGTTAATATTAGTGTCGTTTAAAGATAGGCAAATAAGAATCAGGGACGTTGTCATTGCCTCAGGAATAGAAAGTCTGTACAGTCAGAACTTGAACCTATGTGGATCTTGATTCCAAAGATTCAACTTATTTCTGTCAGGCTGTTTCCCATATGAGTCTATTAGGAGTAACATATGGTCTAGTCTTTGTAAGGAAGATAAATAAAAACAATACATAATAATACATAGATCTTGCCTTCAAGGAGGGGGACATGAAAAGTAATACATGTGATATCATTCTTCCTTACTCTCATCTCAACCAAATCTACATGAGGCAGCCAGTGTGACTTGTTCTCTTTTTTTCTTTTAGAATATGAGCATAATAGCATCATATTTACTCCTCAGCTTAAACCTTTCATGTCTTCTCCCCTGCATGTTGAATAGATCCCAGAATCATTTCCATGACCCATAAAACCAGACATGATCTGAACCCAGACCTTTCTCGAAGCCAGTCTTATTTCACTATCAAAGTCTGGCAGTCAGACTGAGGTCCTGAACACCCCCATTTTCTATACACTTTAGAATATAGAAGTTGGCCCCCACCCCTGTCTCTCTACCCCTTTCCCCCATCATCCCAGGCTCCGTTCAAATGTTTTCTCAGCACCAAAGCTATCCTTACTCTATCTTTAGAACTTTATCCTAGCACTTATCATAATTTAATTAGATATTCTGTGTTCATTATTTCATGTTGATCAGCCGCAGTAAAAGACAGTCACAGCAAAGCAGAGAAGACAGGGCATAAGGGGTATCTAGTGAGATAGGGATTCATTTGTTCTGTTATTTGGGGTTGGGGTATGTTCAAAGAGGAAAAGGAAATAAGGCTGGGATGTTGGATTGGAGTTGGTTGGGGAGAGTAATTTTGGACGTGTCTGATATGAGAGGTACGAGAAATGAAAGTTAAAAAGGGATCTTAATTTCACAAATTTGATCTGTCACTAACAGCACAGCATTTAATCATCTGTATTTTTCATTCATAACATGGGACTATGGCCCTAATTTTTGACTGCCTAACTAGATTTTATAAAGTTGATATTTATTCTTATGAAATTATTTGAGACCTAAAATGCTGTACCCCAAAGTATTTTTTTCTACAAAATATTATGTACACTCTGGGATTCCGTTAAAATACCTTTTGTATAGCAAACAAAATCACACTGATAGAAAAAACTTTTTATGTCATTTTACCATTTCCCCATGCTTTGTAAGTGATTTAAACTCAACAATGTCTCTCACCTTGCTGAGAATCCCCAGTAAATTCCCCAGCAGCAACTGAATATCCTGTTTTAAAGAAAAGAAACAAGTTGGTGGAGTGTAAATTAGTTCATCCATTGTGGAAGACAGTGTGGCAATTCCTCAAGGATCTAGGACTAGAAATACCATTTGACCCAGCAATCCCATTACTGAGTATATAACCAAAGGATTATAAACCATTCTATTATAAAGGCACATGCACACGTATGTTTATTGTGTTCACAATAGCAAAGACTTGGAACCAAACCAAATGCCCATCAATGATAGACTGGATAAAGAAAACGTGGCACATATATACCATTGGAATACTATGCAGCCATAAAAAAGGATGAGTTCAAGTCTTTTGCAGGGACATGGATGACACTGGAAACCATCATTCTCAGCAAACTGACACAAGAACAGAAAACCAAACACTGCATGTTCTCACTCATAAACAGGTGTTCAACAACGAGAACACATGGACACAGGGAGAGGAACATCACACTCCGGAGCCTTTCAGGGGGTCGGGAGTCTAGGGGAAGGACAGCAGGGGATGGGGGAATAGGAGGGATAGCATTAGGAAAAATACCTAATGTAGATGATGGGTGATGGATACAGCAAACCACTCTGGTATGTGTATACCTATGTAACAAATCGCACATTCTGCACATGTACCCCAGAATATATATATATAAAGAACACACTAATCACACTTGATGGCATCACCAAATTAGTTATATCTAGAAAAAGGTAAAAGGGCTACCATGGTACTGCTTTATTTAGAAATCTCTACACACATTATAAAATAAAAGTTAAAGATTCTATGATGGAAAAAATTAATCACACCAAATTAAACACTTTTATACTAAAGCTTGAATGTATAATAGATCATCTACTACTTATCTTAAGTAAGAGCATAGCAAAAAAAAAAGAGAGATTCTGTGGTCAATTTTAAAAGCATGGATGCTTCATAATCCACCTTAAGTGTAAATGGTGGCTGTTGCATTTTAAGAGCTGCTGATTCAAAATAATCAGACAGAATACTCTGAAAGAGTTCCTTTGGGCTCAGGTTTTGTTATTTCTGGTCACCAGCAAGACCTCCTTCCTAGTACCTTTCCTGATGGTTTTCCACAATTTCATTTAGCTCTGAAGTGAAGTGTTGGTTACATTGACAAAACATAGCTATATTTCTTTTTCAAAGTCATCAAGCAATCAAAAGCCCCCTAGGATACCAAAGGTGGGAAACAGTAGTGGTGAAGTGACGTTGTGTGGTTTGCACATAATACAGTTGGAGAATATTCTAGCAAATGGAACTTCTCTTGCGCTGCTCTGTAAACTGGAGAAGGTTGCTATCATGCTGTCCCTGTCACACTGGTAGCAGCCCTGCTAATACATAATGTCTACTACTGATGAAACCGTTCGTGTGGAAAAGACTGCTATGGAGCCAACGAAATAGCTGCACAAATTGTGTATTACACATCATGGCTGGAAAAATAGCAGTATTAAAAAGAAAAGAAAAACCAAGAGTCCACTCTAATAAGAGACCATTTGTATAAGATGCCAAATAACACGGGATAAGTCAGGGATAAAATTTACATCTACCTTTACTAGGCTTGTCTTTTGAAAAACCACAAATGTCTTCAGCAAGGGGTCTTACCAAGGTAACTGTCATCATAGGAAGCTGGAGCCACTTCCGTCTGCTTTTCTCCTGCCAGTTTCCTGAGGATATCCTTGAAGGAGTAATTTGCAATGATATCTGCAATACTGGCAGTGATTACTTGACCTGCGTTTAAACAAATTAATATGTTAACTAAATGAATGCAAGAGGCGGGCCCTCCCTGAGCAGACACACGTTCCCTTGAAAGCTATTGTAGGATTGCTTGCTTTTTTGATGGTGAATTTTCCTGCCTGCCACTAGAACTCCAAGGCACAGTTAGTTACAGCTGGGTAGAACTTTTCATTCTGACAGAAGACCAGAGATGAACTACAATATTGCATTGGTCTTCCTGCTGCTTTCAACATACACTCACTCTCTACTTCCACATGATAAAAGTGTCTAAGAGTGGAGGCCAAATTTGCAGGCAAAATTTATGTGATGTAATTTTTATTCTGGAATATTCCAGTTGGAAGGAAGCTTTGAGATCATTTAGTCAAATATAGCCTATTCTAGGTGGAGAAACTGAGGCCCAAAGAGCTAGAGTGCTTTCTCTAAGGTCACATGGTTTTGCAAGTAGGATATCAGGCATTAAAACCAACGTCTCCTTTGGCATTCTAATAAAACTTCTTGTGCTCTTTCTTGCAAAGTATACCTATTGTATTAAATCTAAATCACGTATTCTGTTAATAGATGATAAAATGTGTCAGCTAAGTTAAATGAAGGAATTACAAAATCTTTGAGCCATCTGCTTTTCTTGCTAAAATATAGAGAGAGCATAAAATTATGACAATGGGAAGCAGCTAGGTCCAATGAGATCCAAAATTCAGCAAAAGAGAAATCCATCAGCACCAACATTGATATGATATGCACTTTGGCTAATCTCTCTTAAAAGTCCCTCTCAGAAGTCTTGAAATAATACTGCACTGGGGTAGACAGGTATCTAAAAGATAGCCAGCAATTTCCACTGCAATTTCTATGCATTTCCAGTGTTTACCATGGACATCTAAAGAAAAAGTGTGATGTCATGTTCTGTGGGAGAAAACTGAAGAAATGCTTTCAAAAGAATAACAGGTAACATTAGCTTGAAAGCCAAATTAGTCTTTGGGAATTCACACATAATTCCTACAGTCTTTCTGTTGGAAGTCCACAAAGAATAAAGCCATGAAACCAGATCATAAATATTTCCAGGTGATGGGAACTGAAATGACTATTCTGATACTGAGACAGAGGTATTTACACATGTTTCTGGACACTGTCTGTAGAATTAGCTAGTTTTCTCTGGGTTGGAATTGAATACCCTCTTTCTTCCATCCCACATACACACTGCGTGCCATTTCCTTTAGCTATGTCTATCAACATTATAATCTTAAACTTGAATAAAATTATAAATCCTATGTCTCAATCATATGTTTGTATGTGCCATTGCTGTGGCAAATTTTTAGCAAATAATTTTCTCAGACATTTTTTCAGTTTAAGGAAAAGAATGGATTATATGAAATTAACCACATGAATTAGAAGAAAACCTTCTGTCAATATAATTTTAATTTTGTAGCCATCTGTTGTAAAAAATATGTAGTTTTTCAGTTTGCAAAGTAATTTTTAAATACAAAAATGTTAATTATTGATGTTTATAATTATATATGCATGAATTGAGCTTAATATTAAGTTCATATAAAATTTCATCATAAATCAGCCAGGTACAGTGGCTCACGCCTGTAATCCCAGCACTTTGGGAGGCCGAGGTGGGTGGATCATGAGGTCAGCCTGACCAACATGGTAAAATCCCGTCTCTACTAAAAATAAAAAATTAGCTGGGCATGGCTTGTAATCCCAGCTACTCAGGAGTCTGAGGCAGGAGAATCGCTTGAACCCGGGAGGCACAGGTTTTGGTGAGCCAATATCACGTCACTATACTCCAGCCTGGGTGACAGAGCAAGACTCTGTCTCAGAAAAAAAATCATAAATCTACCTCTCTTGGATCTTTCTCATTGGCTTATAAACATGATCAAGTTTCTTCCCTTAAAAAATTTCCTCCCTCAACTATTAATCTCAGATTCTACTCTGTCCTGAACTTTATGGCCCAAAGTACAAAATATTCTCGGTATTCTCTCCCTTGGCCTCCCATCGATACCTATGGCCTCGGTTATAACCAGTATGCAAGTAACGAAAATTTAGATTTTGCTCTAGATGTCCTATGAGCTTAAGCCCTAAATACTTAGGTGAACCCTTTAGGTATCTCAAAGATTTTCATACCCAACAGAACAGCAACTGAACTCATCATCTTCCCTCTCCAGCCTGGTCCAGACCTGGCCTCTTTCTGTGTTCTCTATCTCAGTGAGTGGTACTAACCTGCAACCATTCAGTTGCAGACTTCAGAAACATTCCCTTACCACCTCTCTTCCCTTACCACCATATGGCCAACCCATCATTTAGGCTGCTTCTTTTGCCTCCAAAATATTTCTCAAATTTCTCTTCTTTTTCTGTCTGTACCATCATCACGGTAAGAAACAGTTTACCTGAAACTTACACAGCTTGTTTACCTTATAAATGTAAAATTAGTTTATATCCTTGTAACAGCCTTGGAACTACTTTGCTCATATTTCACCTTGGCCAGCTTTTAGTTTGTTTTCTGTAACACAGCCAGAATGATCTTTTCAAAACATAAATTCGATTGCAGCACTCCATGCTTAAAATTATTTCATTGATTCTCACTACACTCAGGACAAACAACACCTTCTTACTCTAGCTAGAGCCATCTACCTATTTATACTCTTAAAGTCCCCCAGTGGTTTCCCCTAGTTTGTGGAATAAAAACTGCTTAACATGGTCTGCAAGCCTGCAATCTGAAACCTGAATAAAATTTTAAATTTTCATGTCTCAGACAAATGCTTCTATATGCCACTGCTATGGCAAATTTTTCAGCAAATCATTTGTAGCCGACATTTTTTCAACTTAAAGAATGGATGATGTGAAATTGACACTGTTAACATCATCTATTATGTTAATTTCACATCATCCATTCTTTTGTGAAATTATGGGGCCACTCCATACCACCCTGGCACGTCTTCCCTCACTCTTTTAACACTGGTCACCTTTCCTCCGTTCTCACCGACACGGCCCTCCTGCCTCCCACAGAACATCTGCACAGGTTCCCCCTCTCTTCGCGTAAATAACTCCTACATAAGGTGCAGATCTCAGTTGAGGGTTGCTTGCTTTCCAAGTTAGTTAACTTTTGGGCTGCTGTTGGCCGATGGAGCACCTTGACAAGAATTAGAGGATGTCGTTCCCTATGGGCAGATGCTGTCTGTACCTGGGTTCATGACGCTTTAAGCAGAGCACAGGTTGTATTCCAGCTTCCTGTCAGTCAATGGTCAGAGGACAAACACACCTACCCACAGTCACCCTGGAGAAGCCTCCTTCTCTTGGCCCCATCACCATATGCCTTTGCTTTGGAACGTGTGTCACCGTTGGAGTTTCTCGGGTACTCCTGTGAGTGTTCAATTAATGCCTGCTACCATTCTCCACATATTAACCTCCACGACAGTAAAAACAATGTCTGTTTTTACTCAATTATGTATCCCCAGCATCTAGCACAGAGCTTGGCAGAGCCTCAACACACTCTTGATGGAGAAATGAATTGTTAAGCAGCAAGATTATTTTAAAGTATCATATACATTACAGAGTAACAGGCTGGGTGCAGTGGCTCATGCCTGTAATCCTAGCACTTTGGAAGGCTGAGGCAGGTGGATCACTTGAGGTCAGGAGTTCGAGACCAGCCTGGCCAACATGGTGAAACCCCCGTCTCTACTAAAAATACAAAAATTAGCTGGGCATAGTGGCAGGCACCTGTAATCCCAGCTATTCAGGAGGCTGAGGAAGGAGAATTGCTTGAACCTGGGAGGCAGAGGCTGCAGTGAGTTGAGATTGCACCGTTACACTCCAGGCTGGGTGACAAGAGTGAAACTCCATCTCAAAACAAAAACACAAAAACAAAAATGCCAAGCAGAGAATACAAATCAAAATGATGCTTCTGCTCTCACTCACATGTGGAAGCTAAAAAAGTTGATCTCATACTTAATAGTAGTTACTGAGGCAAGGATGAATAGAGAGTCAGGAATAGCCAGAGTTTGGTCAATGGATACAAAGGTACAGCCTGTAGGGGGAGTAAATTCTAACATTCTACAGCACTATAAGGTGACTATAGTTAACTACAATTTATTGTGTATTTTCAAATAGCTAGTAGAGATTTAAAATGTTCCTGACATAAATGATCAATGTTTGAGGTGATGATTATGCTAATTACCCTGATTTGATCATTACACATCATATACATGTATGAACATATCACATGTATCCCATAAATAAGTACAACTATTTTGTCAATTAAAATAATATTAAAAGCAAAAAATACATGACACTTCATTTAAGAAACTATGAATAAGGACATAAAATTAAGGTAATAGAAAGTAAACATTTGGCTGGGCATGGTGGCTCACGCCTGTAATTCCAGCACATTGGGAGATGGAGGCAGGTGGATCATGAGGTCAGGAGTTCAAGACCAGCCTGACCAACATGGAGACACCTTGTCTCTACTAAAAATACAAAAATTAGCTGGGCGTGGTGGCATGGTGCCTGTAATCCCAGGTACTTGGGAGACTGAGACAGGAGAATCGCTTGGACCCAGGAGGCAGAGGTTGCAGTGAGCTGAGATTGTGTCATTGCACTCTAGCCTGGTGACAAAGCGAGACTCAATCAAAAAAACAAACAAACGCAAAAAAGAAATGAGGCTTCATTTGAGAAACTGAATAAGGACATAAAATTAAGGTAATAGAAAACAGACATTAACACTACTTCTGGGTCCATTCTTCTGCTAGTAACAACAATTGTGCTTTTCTGCTCTGCCAACAGAACATACCTTGCCAGTAGAAACTCCCCGGTCCCCCTATGATAAGGTCTCCATTCTACAAAACAGAAACAGCAACAGCAACCAGATTTGGAAAAGAAACACTGAGCATGTTTAAAGGGTGATAAATCATTGCTAATAAGCGTTGCTCTTACAATTTGTTACATAGCAAAAGCAATTTTTCAAAGAGCCTTCTATCTGAAGCCGGCAGTATATTTTGTTTCCTCTTTTGCTTTCAATTATTTAGTGTGTTATATTAAATAATTTTAATTTGACTCAATTAGGTAAGTTGAACGCTCTCCCTTGAGAGAGATAAATTCTGTTTTCTGGCTCTGCCTCTGATAAGCAAAATCTCAACATGTTTAATGCTGTGCCGTTTTGCAGACATAGTCTTTTGAGGCTTAGTGATCAAAAGACAATTCCGATTCTGTTCCAATTTATTTCAAGGCCATAGTAATGCCTCTTTTTTTCCCATTCATCTGGAATACCACCCCCTTCTCAGCAGAAAGAGCAAACGCTCCAGACTAGCAAATATAAACGTTTTCGCATCAATTTGCATCCTCACCTTTCATGTCTCATATCTTTAATTCTCAGTGGAAACATCAGAACAGAACAAAAAAGCAATGATAAAAGGTATGATGAAAGACAGTCGACAGTTTCTATGTTGATGAAAGTTTTCTCTACCATTTTCAAAACCACAGTCTTTCCCCTCTACATTCTTATTGAACATTTCCGTTTTTAATTTTGTGAAAGGATATATGAATTTTAATATCAAATGTAACTGGTCAATTATAGTTAACAGATAAAACAATGAATAGAGTTGCGATCTCTTTCAGAAACATTTCTCTACTGCGTTTTCAGGATTTTCATTGCAAAAATTATTGTCACAAAGTGTAAGAAGAAAGGCTGTTATTTTTTAATCATCCCTATTTCTCTACTATTTAATAGGCTGCTTTGTGCATAACTTACTTACGTAAAAATGGAACAGAAAAATTGTTTTAGAAAGAATTTGTCTGAATGGGCTAGGAATGTTCCTCAAGATTCTTCGGTTCTTTGGTGGTGGTGGTGTTTTTTTTGGGGTTTGGGAGTGAGAGGCAGAGAGGAAAAAATCAGATTAAATGTTAGAAGCTGCAAGACCAAAAGATTTCACCTTGTAAAAATCCAGACTGAATCCGGCTTGACAGTAACCCTGGCCTTCCGGATCAGCATTGCCTAGAATGATCAAAACACATAAACGTTAGGACATCATCATTCCCAAAATATTTTTTAGTAACCAGTTCAGGATATTATGTTATTTTCTCTAGAGCCTTCAAAATTAAAAATGATCAATATGTGTTTTATGTTTTTTTAAGTGTATTCCAAGTAATTTATTAAACATATTTCCATCTATTTCCTTACCCCAAATAGCATTGTGATTCTCTAGTGAGATCAACAGGAATGACAGCCCCTTTGGTTATTATATTTGGTTTTATGACTCATGGTCATTTGAAGAAATAAAATCTCTATCTTTGAGTATGTTCCAAATTCCCCATGAGCCAATAACGTGTCTCTACTTTGCCCCCTTGTGCTGAGTGAAGGGAGATAGGTCAGTCATTCCTAACAGGTGACACCTTGAGGAATAAGGAGCAGTACAAGATGACCTTTGTGGATGCCATCTTCTGGACCACCAGTAAGGATTTCTGTTGTTTTATGCTCTTTGATAGGAAGTTAATTTTAAATTATCCTATTATGACTGGGCACAGTGGCTGACACCTGTAATCCCAGTACTTTGGGAGGCTGAGGTGGGTCGGTTGCCTGAGCTCAGGCATTCACGATCAGCCTGGGCAACATGGTGAAACCCTGTCTCTACTAAAATACAAAAAATTAGCCCAGCATGGTGGTGGGCGCCCTGAGGCAGGGGAATCGCTTGAACCCAGGAGGCAGAGATTGCAGTGAACCTAGATTGCACTAGTGTATTCCAGCCTGGGTGACAGAGTGAGACTCTGTCTCAATCAATCAATCCTATTATAATGAGCTAGGTAAATCAAGAAATTGCGTTGTGGTCACAGTCTCACCTGGACATTGCAGTGTTAGCGTTCACAAAAGAGAAAATTCTAGTAGTGGCTTATCTTCCTTCCCCTCTTGTATGACTCACTGATGCAATGTCACATAGTGTCTCATGGTACAGTTGTAAACTATAGGCAGGCCAACATGACGATTTCGAGGCTGTTGTTATCAAAAGTCTCTAGGGCATTAGGACCAGGAATTTACTACTTGTAACTTGTACTTTAAAAGAGTTTCTACAAATTCTCACATGCCTAAAATAGCCAAAATGTAGTGAACGTAGTAGAGGGAATCTCAGTCCTGCATAGTTAGTTTGGACATGTAAACAGCGATTCCTTTCTTATCAAGGATATTCCTTAATGGAAACGGAACTAAGAGGATGGGAAAGGAAATACGCATCATCACAGGAAGCAGTGACGGCTGGGCACGCGCCTGTTCAGAATCTTTTTGAAATGGAGCTGGCCTTTCCAGCTTCCCTTAGAATGTCTTCTGGTGTTTTCTTTCCTTTGGTCATTATTTAGCTAATTTTAGCACTGGCATCATTAATTTTTTCCAGATGCTCCCTTTATTTTTAAAAACACTTTTTGGCCTCATGCACTGTATTTTAACAAAATTTGTTCCTTACTTTACAACTGTATTTCATGATTTATGGTTATGAATCCTATAAAGTTATCTAAAGCTCATCTCCATAATCTGGAATGTCTGAGTGCCAATTTTCTAGAAGCTCATATGCATAAATATTTATATGCATCCAGAAATATATATGAATACATGAGATATTACTCTGAACATGTATGTGTTCATATACTGTTCTTATATGTATTTTTCTGTGCCTAAGCCTTTTAACAAGTCCCTTTTAAATTCAACCCTGACTTTTTATTAAGATTTCAGATTATTCAAAAGGGAAGAAACATGACCAATCTTTGAAATTATTTTGCTTTAAAACAGGAGGCTGTAAAAAATTAAGAGAAAACATTCATTTTTTTATAAAATTCACTGAGAAAATAATCAGCTCCAAATGTTTAAGTGGCAGTCATAATAGAGTGTGAGGTTCTTTCCATTGCAAAGTCATTTTTTTTCTTGTTGAATCATAATTTATGAGAGCTGAAGGAATCTTTCTTCCTGGGACTTGAGAGCAGCTGTGAACTTGATAATTATGTCCTAGAGTGAACTCAGGAATCCAAGGAAGCATGTGGATCATTTGCTACTATTTGTTGACATCTTATCCAACAAATGGAAGAGTGTATGTGAACCATCCCCACCTGAATTCTGAATGACTGTAAGAACCATAGGCAGATCATCCATGTGAATGAGCAGGTAATGGCTAATAGTATCAGCAGAGTGGGTTTGTGGTGTAAAATTAACATGAAGTGCTTCTTTGCATTCTCTTTTGAAAATAATATTGCTGATGTTTCCTGTTCCGGGATACGACCATATGCTCGTGAACGAGCTGGCTTTGTGTTAATGATCTGTGAACTTCTTGGCCAGGACGGGGAGTCTCCTTCTTGGATGATCTGAGTTAGAAGAAGTGCCCGTAGGAATAGCGAGACCGGGAGGATGTGAAAGCTGTGGCTATACACCAGAGAGGAAAGAATTCAGGGCAATTTATTGAGCTGTTCTGCAACTCCACGTGCTCCCTTTTATCTTTGTGGAGCTATTCTTTTATTTAGGAAAATAAACTAGTATCCTACTGTGTCCATGTAGCTTAAGATGCCTTCATACGTAATTTACATTTTTAGAGAATGGTTCAAACTCACTCTGAAACTTCTCCCCCAGAAGTCTATACTTCATGTGCTGTGTTTTGATTGAGCCCTCACATCTCATGCAGGTAATCAGACAAAAAGGCAGAACAAGGAGTGCTAAATTTATAAATAATCATCCTTGATGGCAATGGGAAGAATATCCTACATTATCAAGGCAAAAGGCACGTGAGGGATGGGCTCATCTTTTTAGTTACAGTTGTTTGCTGTTAACAAGCTAGCTGGTCTGTGAGCATATGGTCAATATCACAGAACAGGAACATGGGCAAATCGTGGAGTATAGGATGTGGATGGGTGTAAACAAGGGTGTAAACACTGAAACAAGTTCAGTGATGAGTCTCTCACTACCATTAGTTTTCTAAAATACTTGGGATGTCCTTTGTTATTGTGTGTGAGATTTTATCTTTAGCATAACAATGCTGACCTCTTAATAAACCCAAGAGCACAGCACTTTGAATAGAATATGACATTATGCCTCATATTGGTTGCTGCCTGAGTCTGGGGAGTTTCTCTCCTTTCTACTCCAATAATCATTTATCGTCTTGTCTAAAATACTCCTCCCTTGGATTCCCCAGCACGGGTCTCTCCCTCCTTTTTTGTTTTGCTGTATTTTCAGTAGCACTTTTCACTGCCTGACATTGTATCATAAACACATTTATTTACATGTTTACTGTTGAGAGCCAGTTCCTTGAACACGAGGTTTTTTTCCTCTTGTTCTTTGCTGTATTCCCTAAACACAGAAGAGTTAGTGCTCAATGTGTTTTTTTTTAAAGAAATCCTGCATTGAATAAATAATTGAGTCCCATGATCTACAAAGAACCCCTACTTTAAGGCTATTTAAAATAAAATCCTTGTTCCATGGACTATCCATTCAGCTGACATTTGGTGTAATGTGAAGAAGTGTCTGATTTACTTCAATATTTTTAAACAGAAAAGCAATAGTCTCCTCCTTGTTAAAAATCCTTACCAAAAGCCATCAGTGTTAAAATGTTCAAGCCAGGTACGGTGGCACATGCCTGTAATCCCAGCACTTTGGGAGGCCAAGGTGGATGAATCACTTGAGCTCAGGAATTCCTGATCAGCCTGAACAACGTGGCAAAAATCTCTCTCTACAAAAAATACAAAAATTAGCTAGGCATGGTGGCAGGTGCCTGTGGTCCCAGTTACTTGGGAGGCTGAGGTGGGAGGATTTCTTGAGCCCAGGAAGTCAAGGCCGCATTGAGCCATGATCACACCATTGCTTTCCAGCCTGGGTGACAGAGTAAGACCCTCTCTCAAAAAAAAAAAAAAAAGTTTTACTCCCAGTTCTTTAGGTTTCTAAATCTCAGTGGCCTCTTTGTTAACCCTCTAACATCACTATTCTCTCTCTTCATTTATTTATGCCATTTGATCATTATCTTGCCTACATTAATCAGTGGTGTTTTGAGCTTACCTGCACTCCTGTCTACAACAGAAAAGCGCTTGAGCTAATGTCAGTTTCAAGGAGTAAAAGTCACTTACTGTTCCGGCAAGGAGAGAACTCGGCGTAGGCGCTAAAGTTCTGAATTGCTACGTAGCAGGTGCCAACCGGATCCTTTTCTGGGGTTGGTTTAAGAGTTCTCCAGTGATACAAAGGAGCACAGGCCTAGGAAACATGAAAGATAAAAAAGCACATTTTTGATGTAGATTTCTCATACTGTAGTTTTATTTGAATTATTGGTATAACAAACTGTTAAATTATTGGGTGAATTAATTGGCCTCTAGCATGCTAATGAATACGTTGGTCATCATAATTAAACTTCCAAAGCTAATTTTTAATGTTAATATACTGTAGAATTGGTGAAAGTTAAATATGCGCCAAAAAATTAGTTTTCTCTTTGAATTTTTTTTTTTTGAGACAAGGTCTTGCTCTGTCACCCAGGCTGGAGTGCAGAGGCATGATCGCAGCTCACTGTAGCCACAACCTCCTGGGCTCAAGCGATCCTCTTGCCTGAGCCTCCCAAGTACCTGGAACCACAGGTACACACCACCATGCCTGGCTAATTTTTGTTTTGTTTTGTTTTTTTTTGTAGAGACAGAGTCTCACTATGTTGCTCCGATTGGCCTCAAACTTCTGGGCTTAAGTGATCTCCTGTCTCAGACTCCCAAAGTGCTGGAATTACAGGCATGAAACACAGTGCCTAGGTCCCATGGAAGTTTAAATTATTATTTTTTTGCTTCCCAAAGCAAGCAGAAAATAATTCCTAAAAGCAGATAACTCATATTTCTTTTCTTTTTTTTTATTAGACCGACATAAAAGCAAATGATCATGGAAACAGTGAATTAATCAGTGTGATGTCTTATGAGAACAAGTTCCTATCTGTGTCTAATTATTGCTTTTAAAAGATGACTTTCAAATCAAAGGATGCAAACAAGCTAGTAAACCTGTTTTGTGACACCTCCTAGTTTACCGCTGAAGTCGCATCTTAGGACTTTTAAACAGAGACTTTCATCTGGACGTGCTACTCCATTTTCACAGTGTTTTTGGCTTGGTTTTTCATGTCATGGTTTTTATTCCTGGCAAAACTGAAAGCAAAAGCATTTTATGCCTGTTTTAGCTATTTTATCAGGGATGATCAAAAAGTCAGTAAGAGAGCATGTTAATGAGCTAAAGCATTTTCAAGGTATTAAACCCAACAGGTGAAGTAATTCAAGTCTCTGGCCCTCCTTATTATGGAGAAATTTATTGCGATAAACTCCAAAGATGTCAGACAATCTTTTTGAGAGAGGAGAGTTAACCAAATCATTCTATAAATGCCCTTTCCATTCTAAGGTGGCAAAAAACCAAAGGGTTAGAAATGAAATGTCCCATGCTTCTTTCCAGCTAACATATAGGGTGGTAAATAATGTTGCATATTATACAAATATCTGCTCATACTTTGGAACCTGTTTTGGAATTGATTTAACTTCCTACAGCACTTACATATAAAGGTTTGCATACAAAACTTGCTTGCTAGATGTGTAACATGTTGAATTAAATGCATGCCTATGAGAAGTTGAAACAATTTTACAATACCAAATGATTATGCATTTGTTGTTTTCTTTGCTGTTATGATTTATAACTTGTCATACCAGAAGCTGCTTTGATGCCTCATCCATGCCTTTTCATTTTTGGAATGTTGCTTTAGAGAAAATAAGACATAGTTTATGTCATTTCTATGACACCTTTTTTGGGAATACATCATGGTGAAAAGAGAGAACTGCTTCTAAATTAGTTTGCCTAATATCAGGAATAGTACTGGCAAAAATGAATTTAAATAACAGCAAGAAAAACATGAAACCATCTGGCTCCTTTTTCAGAAGTTTAGATTCTTTTTTTTTTTTTTTGGCAGAAGTTTAGATTCTAACAAGAGCACTGTATGGACTGATAGAAAATCCTCTTCAAGTAAATGAAATCACATTTTGTTAGGAATGAGAGAGGAAATAGACATGTACAAAACATTAGCATGGTTTGAACTTCTGTTTTGCTTGCCTGAGTCTTCTGTAAATATTGTACCCCATTCTCCAAATACTCATCTGGCAAGACAGAATCCTAGAACCCAGAGCTGCTAGCCTGCCTTCTAATTTAATGGCATCCCACTTAATTCCAGAGAATTGAAAAAAGATCCTAATTTGAAAGTGGTCTATGCTTCCAAATGTGTCCTTGGTAATATGGCCCAATGTATAAGTACTTTTAGTAAAGATATCTCCTAGCCTCCAATAAATTAGCCTTCTACAACTTAAGTTGTTTGGTTTTGCCTCCTATGTACGGTAAAGTCTTGGCCAATACCTCAAAACTCTCTAACTCCTCTAGGTTCCCCAAGGTATCTGGTTCATAAATTCAACGTAAGGTGCAGATGGGGAAGTACAGGGCAACGTACGTCATGAAGCATTCACTTGTGTGGCTTGATCGTATCCAACTGGCCTCACATTCTGTTTCACCAAAAGGCATTTCATGCCATAAAAATTCTCTCCAGTGTTTGCCTGATGTTAGCTCTAAAAAGTTACTCTTTTTCAGTCTGCTCAGTTTCACATTGATGTGAAACATACTGATGTGATATATTTAGGCTTTGACCCAAACTTGATATGTATATGCATGGTATCTGGGTATACAAAATGATACTTCTGGAGGCAGCATTTTGCAGTTATAAAAATTATGTCATATAGGAGATAATTTAAATGTTCATTCTGTTAAGTTTCAGCACTCAAAGAAAAAGTTAGCTTGAAATACACTCTATATTATCCTATTTCCCATCATATATTTTAGAAAATGCAGGCATGCCAAAAATTAACCATTTTTTATGAACATGGTATATTATTTTCATTTCCATTGTTTTGAGGGTTTCTACAATTATTGAATAAATATACAACTATTACACGTTACAGATGAAATTTCAAGACACAAAAAACCTCAAAACAGCATCCAAAAGATTTTCTAAACCCCAAACAGTTATTACACAGAGTTAAATTTTCAACAATTCCCATATGTCATACACCACCTTAAAAAGTTCTTACGAGGCTGTGGCTCATGCTTGTAATCCCAGCACTTCTGGGAGGCCAAGGTGGGCAGATCACAAGGTGACAAGTTCAAGACCAGCCTGACCTATATGGTGAACCCCATTTCTACTAAAAATTCAAAAAGTAGCCAGGCATGGTGGTGCTGTCCTGTGGTCCCAGCTACTCGGGAGGCTGAGGCAGGAGAATAGCTTGAACCCAAGAGGTGGAGGCTGCAGTGAGCCAAGATCATGCCACTGCACTGCAGCCTGGGTGACAGAGCAAGATTTTGTGTCAAAAAAAAAGAAAAGTTCTTATAAATTCTGGAATGTGAAAAAATTATACTAATGCAAAGACAACTCTACAAAAACTATCTTGTAAATGCTGGATTTCTTAACTAGAAAGGACTATATATACTTTATAAATTACCTGTTTTTTTTTTTTTGAGACGAAGTTTCGCTCTTGTTACCCAGGCTGGAGTGCAATGGTGCGATCTTGGCTCACCACAACCTCCGCCTCCTGGGTTCAGGCAATTCTCCTGCCTCAGCCTCCCGAGTAGCTGGGATTACAAGCAGGCGGCACCATGCCCAGCTAGTTTTTTGTATTTTTAGTAGAGACGGGGTTTCACCATGTTGACCAGGATGGTCTCGATCTCTTGACCTCGTGATCCACCCACCTCGGCCTCCCAAAGTGCTGGGATTACAGGCTTGAGCCACCACGCCCGGACAAATTACCTGTTTTATGTCAAAATCTTTTGGGGGTTAACCACAGACTAAATAAAGCAAGGCATTTCCTTTAGATACTGATTCTTATTAAATCATAATTCCAGTAGCTTTCAACAAATCCTAAAAGCCAAAGTTATTGCTTTATTGTTGTAGGGAAATTAAAGCCAATAGGTTGAAAAAATTCCCCAAACTAAAAAAGACTTCCAGATTACTTCAGTAGTCATTTGCTTCTCGATGCTTCTTAGACGTGTATCATGGCTCAGAACAACAAAATAATAGAATTATAATGTCATAGAGCTTTGAAGCTGAAAGAATATTGGGAATAAGTGTTTTTACTTTCAAAAGTATTAATGAACTCAGAGAATCATGCAGTTAGTCATTTAAAAATTATTATGAAAGACAGCTTTTCTTTAATTGTAGAAAGGATCAATGAAACCACAGCAAATTACTTTTTAAGTATCCTTATGGGAATTTCAGTCCGATTTCTCTGGTCAGACTTGCAGTAGCCCCTCAGCCAGTTTTAAGCAATATACTATTTTACTGCTTTAAGATTTAGCTTTTACTTTTCTTTCTTAGTTGTTTTGAAATAGTTGAAAATAGTTAAGTGCTATTCTGGAAAACAGGGTTTATTTCCTAGAACTTTAAACACTAGAATACAGTCTTTAGTTTTAAGCATTCCATTTCTTTTAAAATGCCAACAGGCTTATCGTTGAAAGTCTAACATGTTCATATAGGAAAGAGCTTTCTTAAACGTGAGTTTGAAAACACTCCAGTGCGCACCAGACTCCAAAGCAGCAACACAGGCCCACGGTTCATACTCACCACCACGTTTCCTTTGTGAGCTTTCACTGTTGCTCCAAACCACTGATTCGATTTAAACTCAATAGGTTCTTTGGTTCCATTAACTCTGATCTTTCTGTTGTCTGACAAAGAAGATATGAGTAGTTAATAATTTGTGTAACATAGCAGCCAATTAAAACACATAATTTGCACGTCAAAAACATTTGAACGAAATACCAATCCTTCTCAAACTATTCCAAAGAAATTGAAGAATGGCTGGGTACGGTGGCTCACATCTGTAATGCCAGCACTTTGGGAAGCCGAGGCAGGAAGGATCACTTGAGTCCAGGAGTTCAAGACCAGCCTGGGCCACATGGTGAAACCCTGTCTCTATAAAAAAAATACAAAAAAAATAAAAATAAAAAATAGCCGAGCATGGTGGCTTGTGCCTGTAATCCCAACTAGTCAGGAGGCTGAGATGAGAGAATCACTTGAATCTAGGAGGTGGAGGTTGCAGTGAGCTGAGATCGTGTCCCTACACTCCAGTCTGGGCAACAAAGTAAGACTCTGTCTCAAAAGAAATAAAACAAAACATTGAAGAGAAGGAAATAATTCAAGGGCCAGCATTACCCTGATACCAAAACCAGAAAAGGGCATTACAAGAAAATTACAGGCTAATATCCCCAATAAACATGAATGCAAAAATCTTCAACAAAATACTAGCAACCCAAATCAACAACATGTTAATGGATCATCGACCATGTTCAAGTGAGGTTTATCCCTGGGATGCAAGGAAGGATCAACATAGAAATCAATCAATGTGCTACCCTGTATTAGTAGGATATGGAATCATCTTAGGTGTCTTTCAATATATGAATAAAGAAAATGTGGTATGTATATGATGGAACACAATTTAGTCTTAAAAATAAATCCTCAGCTGGGTGTAATGGCTCACCCCTGTAATCCCAGCACTTTGGGAGGCAGAGGCAGGCAGATCATGAGGTCAGGAGTTCGAAACCAGCCTGGCCAACATGGTGAAACCCCATCTCTACTAAAAATACAAAAATTAGCCAGGTGCAGTGGTGGGCGCCTGTAATCCCAGCTACGTGGGAGGCTGAGGTAGCAGAATTGCTTGAATCTGGGAGGCAGAAGTTGCAGTAAGCCAAGGTCGCACTATTGCACGCCAGCCTGGTGCTAAAGCAAGACTCCGTCTCAAAAAACAAAAAAACAAAACAAAAAAAGAAATCCTCTCATTTGCCACAACATGGATGAACATGAGGATATCATGCTAAGTCACAAATTTGTGCCTGAAACAAGCTAGGCACAAAACCACAAATACTGCATGAACTCACTTATATGTGGAATCTAAAAAAGTCAAACTCATAGAAGCAAAGAGGAGAATGGTAGTTACCAGGGGCTGGCAAGGGCAGGAGGGATTGGGGAGATGTTTGTCAAAAGGTACAAAGTTTCAGTTGGGATGAATAAGTTATGGAGATTTGTTGTACAGAGAGATGACCTAGAGAATAGTTTTTAAATGTTCTTAATATACACACACATATGCACAAAAAGCAACCACGCTAGTGATGTTTATCAGCTTAATCATTTCACAGTGTTTAAATAGATCAAAACATTACATTGCAAACCATAAATACATACAATTTTTTTTGAAACAGGGTCTCACACTGTTGCCCAAGCTAGAATGCAGTGAATTAAATCACAGTACACTGCAGTCTCAACTTCCCTGGGCTCAAGTGACCCTCCCACCTCAGCCTCCCAAGTAGCTAGAAATACAGGTGCATGCCACCATGCTAGACTTTTTTTTTTTTTTGGTAGAGATCAGGTTTTGCTATGTTGCCCAGGCTGGCCTTGAACTCTTGAACTCAAGCAATCCTCCCACCTTGGTGTCTCAAAGGGCTGGGACTCCAAGTGTGAGCCATTGTTCCCAGGCTTATATAATTTTTGTCAATTAAAAAAAAATTTGAGCATCAATTTTCATATAAAGGGGGATTTCTCTTTGATGAAGTCTAATTTAGAGTGTGACTCCCATTAGATAAATATAACATGAATATATGTGTTCATCCATTATATTTCACAACTTATAAGAAGCATTTTCTTAATATTTGCATTTCAGAGTTAAATGTCTTGCAAACTTAGTGTAGACTTTGTATCCCTGAATCTACGCTTCGGTTATTGGTTTCATATTGAAGACCATAGATTTATAATTGCTCTAAATATTTCCAAATCTTTCCCAATTGTAATCACATGAGATTGTGCCCACTCTGAAGAACAGAGGCTTCTCAGCATGTGTTAGCTGGAACCAGCATGAAGGACTCCAAAGTCCTAATTTCTGAGTAACACATGTCTACACAGCCACAGTAGATAACACTCCAACACAATTATACATATACTTTGTAGATGTCAGCATGAGGGGGACCATCTGGGTAGAAATCCAACCCAATTATAACTCACTTCAGGTCTTAATAAAAGCATGCATCTTGGCCAGGTGCAGTGGCTCATGCCTGTAATTCCAGCACTTTGGGAGACCAAGGCAGGTGGATCACTTGAGGCCAGGAGTTTGAGACCAGCCTGACCAACATGGTGAAACCCCGTCCTTACTAGAAATACAAAAATTAGCTGGGCGTCGTAGTGCACATCTGTAGTCTCAGCTACTCAGGAGGCTAAGACATGAGAGTTTCTTGAACCTGGAAATGGAGGTTGCAGTGAGCTGAGATCGTGGCACTGCACTCTAGCCTAAACAACAGAGTGAGACTCTGTCTCAATAAAATAAAATAGAAAAATGAAGCATGCATCTTTTCCTCCACTGTTGATTTCACATTCAACTTATTTCACACGTGGTTGTAATTGCATAGTTTTAACTAGAGCTTTATCAGTAATAGCTAATGAATTTCTGTAGATATTTGTATTAGGGCATCTTATTCGTGTTTCCTGTGGCATGCACTTTTTCTTCCTTGACCTTATAAAAACACATTACAAAATAAACTTTTTGTTCCTATTAAATGAGGCCAAAATAAATATGTAATTAAACTTTCAATTGAGTTTACTTATGATTACCGACTGTTTAAAGAATAAATTGAACATACTCAGTCTTAACCTAAAATTTACATTTTGACATGTTAGTAGAAAATCATGAATTTCTCTCTTAAAAATCTTATGCTTTTGATGTTTCCAGATGTTTTTAAAAAACAAGTTCTGGAAATCCTCACCCAAAGTGCACATGACTAACAGAGCATTACAGCGTCTTACGGTGCATAGCTTAAACTGGAAAATACTGACATTTCTATTTGTGTCTAGGCAGCATGGAAGATTACAGAATTTGAAGTGGAAGGTTCTTGCCATCACTGACTAGGTGACTGTGGGCAATTCATTTCATCTTTTGCAGTTTCCGATTTCTTCCATAAAATGAGGCTGAGAATAGCTTCCCCTTTTCCTCCTACACAGTCCGTCATAAAGTCACGAAGTTTCCATGAGATCAGTGAACATGGAAGTTCTTTGTCAATTGGGAAGTCATACAACAGAAATCTTGTAGCGACACACCTGAAGGTCCATAGGTTTTTTAAAAATATCTTAAATAGAGAGAGCTTAAGATAGTTTAAGATAATTTAAGTCTGTGTTTTGGTATTATATCTTGACGTCACCAGCTTAAGGTATCCCTCCTTAAGCTAAGATGTTGATGTTGTACTACAGAAGTCTTGTAGCAATACAACTACATGAAGGTCTGTGGCTTTAAGATATCTGTATTTTTAAAAATCTATCTACATATTATAGATATAAAATATAGACATCTCTATATATCTGTCTCTCTCTATATTATAGATATGAGATATATCTATATATATACAATATATATCTATATTTATAATATATCTATAAAATATATCTATAATATATAACATTTATCTATAATGTATTATAGATTTATAATATATAAAATATATAAAAATAGATACAGAATATATTACATATAATATTACATATAATTACATATAATATATTACATATATTACACACAATATTGCATATTATAAAATTATACATAATTATAATTATATGTAATATAGTAAATATATTTATGTATATATTTCTATTGTATATTATAAGATGATATATAAGGCTGGGCGCAGTGGCTCACGCCTATAATCCCAGCACTTTGGGAGGCCAAGGCGGTGGATCACGAGGTCAAGAGATTGAGACCATCCTGGTCAACATGGTGAAACCTCGTCTCTACTGAAAATACAAAAAATTAGCTGGGCATGGTGGCGCGTGCCTGTATTCCCAGCTACTCGGGAGGCTGAGACAGGAGAATTGCCTGAACCCAGGAGGCGGAGGTTGCAGTGAGCCGAGATCGCGCCATTGCACTCCAACCTGGGTAACAAGAGCGAAACTCTATCTCAAAAAAACAAGGTGAAATGCCATCTCTACTAAAAATACAAAAATTAGCTGGGCATGGTGGTGCGCACCTGTAGTCCCAGCTACTCGGGAGGCTGAGGCAGGAGAATTGCTTGAACCCAGAAGGTGGAGGTTGCGGTGAGCCGTGATCATGCTATTGCACTCCAGTTCTGGGTATTAACAGCGAAATGCCATCTCAAAAAAAAATTATATATATAATTACATATGATACATAAGATATATATAATAATATATCACATATCTATCATATATCTATTTTATACATATATATGTGCATCTTAGGAACCTAGAAATTCAACCTAGGTCCAAGAATTCAAAAGAACCTCCAGACACACAAGTATAATATATTGTTAGTAGTGACTTGTGGCACTCAGGAATGAAATTACGACACCTCACAACATTGTCGATGTGGCTTTGATTACACACAGGGAGAAAGTGCTAGAGTGGTCTTGAAATTACTAAACTGTGAAAAAGTCATGAAAAGAAGACCAGGGCCTCAAAAATTCCAACAGTTAAAGGATATCCCAAAAGGACTTCTGAAAAGCGGGTTTCAGTGAGAAAGGAAATGAATTCCAGGGAAAAAGAAGTCAGCTCTGAACAGGATCTTCCTTTAGTTGTTAAAATGATGTGATTCCGCCTGTGTGATTCCCGAGATTTCTTTTCTGCCATTATGGGGTGAACTGTGTAATAACTGGCTTGCAAGTGTCAACTGTGCTATTTTCAGCAATGTGTTTCTTCTGGACCAAGGGTACAAATGAACGGGCTTCATTAATTTCATACCCAATCCAGGGATTATAACAGAGCAGAATTCCACTGTCCCAGGTCTCTATGTACTGAGACGAGTTTTAAATCTCTCATTGATCTTTGCAGTCAAAAAATCACCTTTCCAAAATTTGGTTTTATCTTTTTAATAAATGCTCTCACTCTGAATCTAACATTGTAATTTAATAAAATTTCAAATAAGTAAGATGTATGGGGGTTGATTGTGAAGAAAAGCTTTCCCTAATTTCTTACTTCCCTTTTCTCACCATGGCTCTTTCATGCCAAATAAGCTGACACAGTGCTCAGTTCTATGTCATCCTAGTGCTCAATGAACCTTTGATGCATGGAGGATGTTTTTGATTTCATTTGATCCGACCTTTAGTGAAAACTACTTCCAAGTAATGTCTGTGAGTATTCAGCACTACGTCAGCCCTTTAAGTCTCGTCTCTTTATGGCAAGGACTGAAGGTATGGAAAATATATTTCCTAGACTTCCTAATGAGCAGGATTCTGAATGAATGAGAGGCTCAGGAGAGATTTGAGAAGAGCGAAAGAAAGAGAAGCCATTATTTTCTGGTGACAGCTACAGGAAGCACGTGGGCATGAGTGGTGACAGATGTGATGTTCTTCCAGCAGCTCCAAAATATCCTCCTGACAACCACCTCTTCGGTCCTTTGGACAGCAGAGATCAAGTCCTGTGATCCCTGAACTTCCAAATTCCTTGATCTGCAGGGAGCAACTTTCCGGACTTTCACACCCTATCCTTGCTGATGTCCACGAAAGCCTCCCAGACTCTGTGTGAAATTCCTTCCTAGTTGTAATACTCAATGTGCTTTCTGTTTTCCTAACCAAACCCGCTGATTGACATGGGGCCACACATTTAGGGTAGGGTCACATGTCCTCTGAAGCAGAAGGAAGGCATTGGGTTACCTGGGGAGCACTGTCAACCCCACAGAACTCAGAAGGACCAGTGGTTATACAAGCAAGTCTCTCAGCATATCACAAACTATGGCGAAAGCAAAGGCAAAGGTTGGAAAACTTTTATAGTGACTGTATACAATGTCAAGTTTTCTAAGTGGCAGGAGCCAATTAACAAAGCTAATAAAAACCAAAGTGAAAACTTTTCAAGAAAAGGAACAATATATGTAATATGTAAGAGTCCCCAAATCAATGAGAAAAAGACTAAAATTCAATGGAAAACAATTTCTAAGGATCTGAACAGGCATTACGGGTAAAAATAAATTAGCCTGAAAATTCAGGGAGACAACCTGAGCCTAAGAGCAATAGTAACTTACCACTGTCACTTACCAATTTGGCCCCAAATTAATAAAATTTTCTCTAATTTGAAACAATACTTTGATGCTGAAGTTTCAAACAACCATTTGGCAGCATGTATCCAAATTTTAACTGTATATTTCCTTCTGATCAGAAATCCTGTTGGTATTTTGTTCAGTGGAAATAATAACACAAACAGTGGCTCACGCCTATAATCCCAGCACTTTGGGGGACCAAGGCAGGAGGATTGCTTGAGGCAGGAATTCAAGGCTGCAATGAGCTATGATAATACCACTGCACTCCAGCCTGGACAACATGGCAAAACCCCATCTCTTGCCAAAAAACGAAAAACAAAACAAAAAAAAACCAATTAACCAGGTATGGTGGCCCATGCCTGAGTGGGAGGATCACTTGAGCCTGGGGGGTAGAGGCTGAAGTAAGCCAGGATTGTGCCACTGTACTCCAGTCTAAGTGACAGAGGAAGAGTACCCTGTCTCTAAGTGCTCTCTTGCCTCTAAAACACACACACACACACACACAATGAAAATATTGCTACGCTGTTTGTGACACCAAAAACTGGAACAACTTAAATGTTTACAAACAAGGGACTGAAAAAGAAATGTCTGCTCTCTATAAGATAGACTAAGATTCAGTTGTTAAACGCATGTAATAGATTTGTATGTGCTGATACACAATAATGAGATCACACTGATACAGAATAGTGATTCACAAGCATTATGGTACCTTTTGACACCTGTCCTCTGTTCTACTCCTTGTCTCTCCTTCCCCTCCAGAGGTTGCCACCATCATGAATTAAATGTATGTGTTTCTGGCCTTTTGAAAAATATGCCATGAATAGTATAGGGCTGTAGCCTACAGTGGTTTTCCTGTACAGGACTAGATAAATGTTTTAGGCTCTGCAAACTGTAATCTTTGTCACAACTACTCAATTCTGCCCTGTAACAAAAGTAGCCAGTAGACAATATATAAACGAATCAGCTTGAGCTTGGCTGTGTTTCAATAGAATTTCATGTAGGTACACAGAAATCGAATTGAATTTTATATAACTTTTTTATATGTCATAAAATATTATTCTTAAAAAACATTTCTCCAGCCATGTAAAAATGTAAAAGCTACTCTCAGCATGTAGGCTGTGCACACACAGATGGTTAGTTGTAGTTTGCCAACGATTGGTAGAGTAGTCTTTGGTACAGTCATACAAACTAAAGAAAAACAGTATTATATTTTCTTTTTTTTTCTCATTAAATTCTATTTAATGGGCCTCAAAATTCTGTGACACATTTTTGGTCATGTTTCCATTAAAAAGTACTGATTTTAAAAACTAATATCTTAAAACTGCCACATGCAAAAAGGAAAACCTTTTCACAACATCCACACCAACATTCTTTTTTTCTTAATAGACATTCTTGGAGGAGTGAGGTAGTATCACATTGTGGTTTTGGTTTGCATTTCCCTGGTAATTAGTGATGTTGAGGATTTTTGCATATGCTTCTTGGCCATTTGTGTATCTTTTTTTGGGAATTGTCTATTCATGTCCTTAACCCACTTTTCGATGGTATTCTTTGTTTTTTTCTTGCTGATTTGTTTGAATTCTTTGTAGATTCTCAATATCAGTCCTTTGTTGAATTGTGAAGAATTTATCCTGCTCTATGGGTTTTCTGTTAACTCTGCTGTTATTTCTTTTGCTGTGCAGACGTTTTCCAGTTTAGTTAAGTCCCAGCTATCTATCTTTGTTTTGGTTGCATTTGTTTTTGAGTTCTTGATTAAAAAGTCTTTGCCTGAGAAAAACTGGCATTTGGCTAGACACAGTGGCTCACGCCTGTTATCCTAGCACTTTGGGAGGCCAGCAGGCAGATTACCTGAGGACAGGAGTTTGAGATCAGCCTGACCAACATGGTGAAACCCCAGCTATGCTAAAAATACGAAAATTAGCTGAGCATGGTGGCACATGCCTGTAGTCCCAGTTGCTCAGGAGGCTGAGGCAGGAGAATTGCTTGAACCCGGAAGGCAGAGGTTGCAGTGAGCTGAGATCATGCCACTGTACTACAGCCTGGAAGACAGAGTGAGACTGTGTCTCAAAAAAAAAAAAAAAAAGAAAAAGAAAAAAAATGGCATTATATTTTCTGTACTTAGCAGTCTGTACTTGTGTTTTACTCTCAGTTTTATGTTTGTTAGAAATATCCATGAATAGATAGATGGCTAGCTAGCTAGATACATAGTTACATAGAAACATAGATGAGTAGATGATAAATACATACATAGATCAGTCTAGCTCATTCTTTTTAACTCCTGTATAGTATTGTATCCTATTGAATAATAGTCTACATTTTATTTATTCATTCCATTTACATATGAAAATTTATGTTTCTTTCCAGTTCTCCCACTTCTACTCTGAGCTCTGACCATTCGTCTATATCCACCTCCATGTGCCTATGTGCAAAGGTTTCTCTCTGGCACCCACACTAGGAATGACATTGCTGGGTCATAGAGAATGATCATATTCATTTGATCAGACATGCCAACTGATCTGCAAAGTAGCTACAATTTTATGCCCACTAGCAGTGCAAGAGAGAGGTATTCTCAACTTTGGTTATTACAGGACTTGTGAATATTTTCCAGTCTAGATAACCATGGAATGGTACTTCATTTTGTTTTCATTTGCATTTTCCTGACTTTTAGTAAGGCTGGTAATCTTTTCATGTTTGCAGACCATTCACTTTTCTTCTGTGAAGTGCCAGTTTATATTATTGGCTCATTTTCTTGGTTAGTTATTAGTTTTATTCATTAGTAATTCAGTATTTTGGCTATTGATTCTCTTTCCCATATAAATGTTGCAAGTATCATCTTCCAATTTTTTTCTATTCTTTTAACTTTGTTAATTGGGATTATTGTTCATCTGGAATTCATTCTTGTTTATAAAGTGGCAGAGACGCCTTTCTTATTACAATATGAAAAGCCACTTGTCCCCATAGCACTTATTGAACAATCTGTCTCTTCTCAGTGATTTGTATTTCCACCTCTGCAACAATAAGTCCTGACTTGGTCCAGGGGGCCAACATTGTCTGGCCCCTGCTTGCTTCTCCAGTCTCAGCCCTTCCTGTCTTCCCATGCTCCTCCACCTGCAGACACACCAGCTTCCTGTCCTTTGAACACACCCAGCATTTTCAGTCTTGCCATTGCATTTACTCTTTCTGGAATGCTCTTCCCACAGTGTTCTACTTGGCTGCCTTCATCTCATTACTCAGGTTTTAGCTCCAGAACTACATCCTCAGAGACCCATTCCTGAGCTACCAGCTCTGTCTACTCATTGTCATTCGCTCTCCCATTACCCCTTTACATTCTCTTCATAGTGCTTACTGCTGTCTGAGATTATCTTATTTATATGTTCACTGCAATAGCATACAATACTATACAGAAGTTAAAATTCTCTTTCTTTCTTTCCTTCCTTCCTTCCTTCCTTCTCCCCCACCCCCTCCCTCTCTCTCTCTCTCTCTTTCTTTTTTTCTTTCGATGGAGTCTTATTCTGTCACCCAGGCTGGAGTGCAGTGGTGCTATCTCGGCTCACTGCAACCTCCGCCTTCCAGGTTCAAGCGATTCTCCTGCCTCAGCCTCCTGAGTAGCTGGGACTACAAGTGCACACCACCACACCCAGCTAAATTTTTATATTTTTAGTAGAGTTGGGGTTTCACCATATTGGCCAGGCTGGTCTCAAACTCCTGACCTCATGATTTGCCTGCTTTGGCCTCCCAAAGTGCTGGGATTACAGGCGTGAGCCACCATGCCTGGCCAAAAATCTGTTTTTATATGGGTTTTATCTACCCATTGAGAATATACCGAGGTCCCACAGAGATGTTCTCTCATTTACCTCTGCATTTTCCAGTGCTTAAAACATAGTAGATCATCAGTGTTTGTTAATGAATAACCAAGCTCTCATCTATTCATTCAAAAGTTTGTCAAGAGTACATTGCTTAGTATGATCCCACTTTTATTTAAAAGTCATATATTCTACACATGGGTGGGTACATGTGACTGTGATTGGGCTTGTGTGTGTTTATATTAATACTAGACTGTGAGCGATAGTTATCTTGAAAGCAGGGAATATACAGGTGTCAGTGGGTTTTATATTTCTATGGAGTATATTTCCGTATTGTTTGAGTTTTTACTGTATTAGTACATCTATGATCTGAAAAAGGGAAAACCTAAAGATAAACTGAAAAAATCTGTAGGTCAACCCAGGAAGTTTAGTTGAATTATAACAATACAACTGATTTGACTCATCCTCCATTTCGGGCTTTTGAAGCTGTCTCTCTGAAATTGGGCAGTCTGGCTGCAAATCCCAGTGGGTGGCAAGCCTACTAGCTTTTGGTTCTTTTTTTATTTCATGGGAATATGCATTTCAGAGCAGGAGTGAGGGGATGCGGAATATGGTGCACACGTGGGCTATAAGCAGATTTTTCTAATCTTTTAGCTGAGTGAAATGAGAGGAATTACAAGAAGTGAAGAGAGATCACCCTGGTAGAGGGAAGAGAAGAGTTGCACCTGACACAGATGTGACCAAACATTTTGGCAGATGGGCATTTTTGAAAACCATTTATAAAGCATTAGACACCATACAGAAAACGGTAGGCTTCCCTATGACCTTCAGTCATCACTTTAAGTTCATCTTCTTGGAGATTTTCTTAAAGCTCTTGCAGGAGCTATCCAGACATTTTTAATCAGGAAAAGGGTAAAAGAAATCCTTAACCGGCTGTTTATAATGTTTATCATAGTCAAATTTATGCTGTAAAAGTTTCTAGTCGGAACTCTGCATCTGAGAACAGGGAGTAGTCATATGTAAAATATCCATGGCCAGAGAACTGCTTGTCTAAAATAAACAAATCCAAGAAAAGGACCTGGATTGATTTTTATGTCACAGAAAATTAAATTTCCAAATGCCTGGCTCCCAGTACTCCAAAACCATTCTGAAAAACCTTTAAAGAATATCCCACTAATTCACTTTTCCTTATGATGTTGAGAGATGTGTTATTTTGATTAAATGAGTATTCTGTGATTTATATCATATATGTGTACTATAGAAAACGTGCATGTTTACACTCACATTAAATAATTTTCTTGTCTTTATCTAATAGATGAAATATAAATACCCTGCCCTCCACACCTGAGGATCTTGACCCCACAGCCTGAGCTCTGGGTGTTGGGCTTCCTTTCTGTTTGGGTTAACTTCCTTTTCTTTTTTGAGATGGAGTCTCACACTGTCACCTGTGTTGGAGTACAATGGCGTGATCTCGGCTCATTGCAACCTCCACCTCCCAACCTCTCCTCCCTCAGCCTCCCAAGTAGCTGAGGCTACAGGCATCTGCCACTATGCCTGGCTAATTATTTGTAATTTAAGTGGAGATGGGGTTTCACTATATTGGCCAGACTGGTCTCTAATGATTGACCTCATGATCCACCTGCCTCAGCCTCCTTAGTTCTGGGATCACAGGTGTGAGCCACGGCCCCCCGCCTGGGCTAACTTTCTTTCTGTTCCCTGTTGAATTTTATTCTAAGACCTTCTTTCAGACATTTCTTTTGTGAAATTCCTTTTTTGCTTGTCTACCAACCTGTTCAAATCACTCCTTAAAAGCCCATTTTAAAATGTAGAGCTCAACACTGTATCTTTTCAAATTGAAATTATTTCAGATTGTTGTTTCAAAATTTTCAAATAGTACAAAGTAACAAAACTGGTAGAAAGAATTGTATCAAGTAGCAAGTGAAAGGTCATTAGAATTCAATTCCCTGGACCTAGTCACTGTTCAGATTGGTAAACTCATTCAGAATTTAAGACGCTTCTAGCCTATTTCTCCAGTTTATAGAGAAATAAACTATTCTTTCCTGGAAATCATGAAACTTCCCTTTTAAATTATTTGTTCATACCATTATTTAAATATTCAGTTTCATATATAATCAAATACTATGATAACAAAGCTAAGTGAGTTAAATGTATGCTTTTAGAGTTTTAATCATTTTCATAAATATGGGCTTGTAATAGCAACAGTACAGATTGTATTACGATCTGCCTATTACATAATTTTTCTGGTCTGGATGAGAATATAAATTTTCTGCTGTAATTATTTTCATGTCTAGACTGCCTTCCTTAAGAAGAGAGATCACATTTCTAATTTCCTGTTTTCAATAACCCATAGTGCCTAGCCAGTGTTCTTCAGACATTTGTTTGGTAGTAAATATAAATGGCATTTCCACATCACATATTATTATTTGGAATGTTCTTCATATGTAAGTTGACAAAGTAATTTGTATGATTTCATCAGGAAACACCTATGGATTGTACGATGCAAGTAATATTTTAGATACAATGTGAAGGAAATTGGGAGTTGAGAAATGAAAGAATTGTCTCTTCTAAGGGAAATGAAAAGCTACCTGTGGCAGATCAGATTAAAAACAAAAACAAAACTCCCAAGTACGGTGCAACAGTGTGAAACACAGAGCTGGTTACAATGAATTGTATCAATCGAGACAACTTTGACCTCATCTTCTACAACTCACTACATCCACACAGGCTGGAACACTTTTTCCTCTCATCTGTCCATCCCAGAGACAGACATGCACACATGCACACATAGACATGCTCAAACATACACACACACCCCACTCTTGAGCTCTGACCCTTCATGTGGAACTATCTGAAAAGCCTCCCCTGACACACAAAAGCCCCCCATTTATTCAAGCACAGGAGTCTTTATTTTGCACACCTGGAGCCTTCTTCACTTCCTGCTGTTAGAGCACTTAAGCCTGGATTAGAACTGCCAGGCACTAGTATCCCATTAAAGGGATACCAGTGAATATTATGATATTTGAGGATGTCTGTCTTGTTCACTATTTTTACCTAAACCAATGGCGACCCCATTAACCAAGCCAGAACCTTGGAATGGGTTCTTGCCAATCACCAATCTTGCACTCCCAAATTTCAGTGAGTCCTCCATTCTTCTTGATGCTTCCTTCTAATATCTCCCAAATCCACCTACTTCTTTCCATCCAGGTCGCCATCTTCCTAGTTATGGTCATCTTTTCCCTTAGCCTCCATTGCTGTGACAGCTTCTGTCCCATCTCTCTTCCTTCAGCATTGTCACCTTCAAATCCATTCTCTATCCTGAATGCAGAGCTGTTTCTCAAATGCAAAACCAGGTTTAGAAAACCCTTCCCGTGCCAGTATCATCTTTGTCATTCTCAGCCACAGTGGTTTTCTCGCAGCTTTCTTCATACTTGAATCTTTCATACATTCTCTCACCTCTAGATTTTTTCACACTTGGAATAATTACTGGGGATCACATATCTTAGTCGTAGGTACAGCTGGGGAAATGAGACCTCTCAATATGGCTTCAATGTGAACTTCTGAGAGGCGGAACACAGCATGCTTCTGTTTGGTACCCAATCATCTATTTGCTTCAAGAAGTAATGGAGACCTCTCAGCATGGGTATCCTCAGGAAGGTGACTCACTGACATAAATTTCTTCAAGATGACCTCAAAGGAGTGCTTTTAAATACAGGACATGATTGGGTTTCAGGAGGAAGACTCTACAAACTTGCCTCCCAGTAGCACTAGAAAATGTATTTACACAACCTCCTGTTACATGGTACTGTATTCCTAAGAATCTCATGCCTGCTGCCAAAAGATACAGTAAAGGGTCCCAACCTTTCACCTAACAGAACAGACCATATTGTGTGTTTTTTTTTTTAAAGTCACCATTCCCAATGTTACACAAAATCGTACACTGCAGAATCAAACCCTCTGTGTCTGTAATTTATCCTTAGGGAAGATTAATCCTCGAGAGGGAATTATTCTATGGGAAATCACCTTAAATCCTACCCCAAGCAGGTAGGACCATGCTATAGGCTGCACAGAGACAAAACATTACCTATCCGACTCACTGCCTGGTAATCCTATTAATTCATGACTCAACTTATTCTGCCATTCTGTCACTACTCTTTGAGTTTCCTTTTCTCCCCATCTTCTCTTTGACCTCCTCAACCTCAGATGGTGACTTTGCCTCTTATTTCAATGAGGCTATGCAAGTAATGAGAAAAGCTCATTTTCTTCCTCCTGCCGTCAATCCAGCAATCCATCCTCAGTTGTTTCCTGGCTCTGCCTGCCCTCCTGACACCGCAGATGAACTGCATTTCTGCTATTCTAACACCAATCCTGCCATTTGTACAAGAATCTCCTCCACTCCCCTCCACTCATTTGTTCCTGAGTATGCATGCGCTCTCTTAGAGTCAGCTGAACTTGGTAATTGCTATTAGACTATAATCAAGCTGTAATACCTTCTTAACTATTAAATTTCTCTGGTCTCATTGATAGCAAAACTCCTTTGAAAATGGCTACACATACTTGCTGTCCCCGTTGGTCATCTCCCATTCTCTCTTGACACACTCCACCGCAACTGGATTTTTTAGTCATGAGGAACTTTGAGTTGTCAAATCAAATGTTTCCGATTTCCATCCTCATTTCACTCCACCTGACATGGCTTCCTTTATTGGCATCACGGCTTTATTTTACCCAAAGAAAGCGACTTCTTCATGTTTTGTACACGTCCTCCTCACATCTCCCATATTTCTGTAAATGTCGTGGTGCCCTAGGACTCCATCTCATCCTTGTTCTCATCTCTTTTCTGCTCTTGTCTCTTGGCCTCACTCTTCCTCTCACCTCCTCTCTTCATCCACACTCACTCCCTAATCACGGCCGTCAATATGATCTTTGTACTCATACATCTTGCCTGAGCTCTGGGTTTATTTATCCAACTGCCCATTTGACATCTGCTGGGAGGTCTAATAAGCATCTCAAATTTCACATATCTGGACTCAACCCTGGGTATTTCATCCAAGACATGCTCCTTACTAAGTCCTATTCCTTCAGTAACTTGAGCCAAAATTTCCTCTTTCTTTCGCACTCCTCACCTGGTCCATAATGATAATCTGCTAACTGAATTTCCAAATAAACCCTCAAACCAACCATTCCTCAAGTCTAACTACTACCACTCAATCCCAGCCATACTTCTCTGTTATTGGAAAAGAAACAGTCTTCTGCCTAGTCTTCTCGCTTGCTTCTCTTCTGCCTTGACTATAGTCTCGATAAAAGCTAGACTGATCTTTTTTTTTCTCCTGTCACTCACTGTCTTAGGCTGGAGTGCAGTGACAAAATTATAGCTCACTGCATCCTCCAACTCCTGGGCTCAAGTGGTCCTCCCACATCAGCCTCCCTAGTAGCTGCACTACAGGTGCACGCTACTGCACCTGCTGATTGTTTTACATTTTTTTGTAGAGATAGGATCTTGCTACGTTGCCCTGACCGGTCTCAAAGTCTTGGTGTCAAGTGATCCTCCTGCCTTGGTCTCCTAAAGTGCTGGGATTACAGATGTGAGCCACCGTGCCTGGCCAAAACACATAAATCAAATGATGTTACTTTCTTACTCAAAACCCACCACTGGCTGCCCACCACTCTTAGAATAAAATCCCAAATCCTGACTCTGGCCGTGAAGGTACTATACCATCTTGCTCTCTGGTCTAATTTTCCTTTTTTAAAAAAATTCAATTTAAATTATTTGTAATAAAGTAATTATTATAAATTCATATTTAATTATAATAATTATTTAATTATACTTTCAGTTCTGAGATACATATGCAGAACGTGCAGATTTGTTACATGCCATGCCATGGTCATTTGCTGAACCCATGAACCTGTCATCAACATTAGGTATTTCTCCTCATGCTATCCCTCCCCCTGACATGCCCCAGTGTGTGATGTTCCCCTCCCTGTGTCCATGTGTTCTCACTGTTCAACTCCCACTTATGTGTGAGTGTGCCATAGCTAATCCAGACTTAGAATCTAAGCAACGCCATCTTAAACCCTATACCCTGCAAGCACCAAGAAAAACAGTTTTTCCAAAAATAAGTTGTAACTGCTGCCCCATTTCCTTTGTGATAACTGCTTGCTGCCCCGTTTTCCTTGCAATAACTGCTGACGTTGGCTTCTGTAAGTAAAAACAGCTAGCTTGCTCTGCAAAATGCTGATTGAAAAGTAAGAGAAGAAAAAATTTTCTATTGTAATGTTTGACTTGCAGCTCTCCACCAGGGACCACTTAGAATTTCCCCAAATTCCAGGAAGCTCACTATGTAAAGCTGCTGGACTTTGCTTATCAGAAACTGCCAGAAATAGTTTCTGTAAAGTTGCTTGCCCTGCATTCCCTCACCCTCTTGGTCCTAAAACCAGGATGTGGTTTTTCAGCTTAAAAACCCTGCTCCCCCTGAGCTCAGGGCCATGGATTGGAGAGACGTGAGTCCTCCGTGGCTGCTGGCAATAAAGACCCTACAATTTGGCATACTTTTGTCTTGGTGTTGACTTTCTATGCTCCCTCCAGTACAACATGAGAACATGTGGTATTTGGTTTTCTGTTCTTGGGTTAGTTTGCTGAGAATGATGGTTTCCAGCTTCATCCATGTCCCTGCAAAGGACATGAACTCATCATTTTTATGGCTGCATAGTATTCCATAGTGTATATGTGCCACATTTGCTTTATCCAGTCTATCATTGATGGACATTTGGGTTGGTTCCTAGTCTTTGCTATTGTGAACAGTGCTGCAACAAACATGCACATGTGTCTTTATAGTAGAATAATTTATAATCTTTTGGGTATATACTCTGTATTGGGACTGCTGAGTCAAATGGAATTTCTATTTCTAAGTCCTTGAGAAATCACCACACTGTCTTCCACAATGCTTGAACTAATTTACACTCCAACCAACAGTGTAAAAGCATTCCTATTTCTCCACATCCTCTCCAGCATCTGTTGTTTCCTGACTTTGTAATGGTTGCCATTCTAACTGGCATGAGATGGTATCTCATTGTGGTTTTGATTTGCATTTCTCTAATGACCAGTGATAATGAGCTTTTTCTCATACGTTTGTAGGCTGCATAAATTTCTTCTTTTGAGAGGTGTCTGTTCATATCCTTCACCCACTTTTTGAAGGGGTGGTTTGTATTTTTCTTGTAAATTTGTTTATGTTCTCTGTAGATTCTGAATATTAGCCCTTTGTCATATGTGTAGATTGCAAAATTTTTCTCTCCTTCCGTAGGTTGCCTGTTCACTCTGATGACAGTTTGTTTTGCTGTGCAGACGCTCTTTAGTTTAATTAGGTCCCATTTTTCAATTTTGGCTTTTGTTGCCTTTACTTTCAGTGTTTTAGTCATGAACTCTTTGCCCACGCCTGTGTCCTGAATGGTATTGCCTAGGTTTTCTTCTCAGATTTTTACAGTTTTGGGTCTTATTTTTAAGTCTTTAATCCATCTTGAGTTAGTTTTTGTATAAGATATAAGGAAAAGGTCCAGTTTCAGTTTTCTGCATAAGGCTAGCCAGTTTTCCCAAAGTTATTTATTAAATAGGGAATCCTTTCCCCCTTGCTTGTTTTTGTCAGGTTTGTCAAAGATCAGATGGTTGTAGATGTGTGGTGTTATTTCTGAGGCCTTTGTTCTGTTCCATTGGTCTATAGATCTGTTTTGGTACCATGCTGTTTTGCTTACTATAGCCTTACAGTACAGTTTGAAGTCAGGTAGCATGATGCCTCCAGCTTTATTCATTTTGCTTAGGATTGTCTTGGCTGTACAGGCTCTTTTTTGGTTCCATATGAAATATAAAGTATTTTTTTCTGATTCTGTGAAGAAAGTCAGTGGTAGCTTGATGAGGATAGCATTGAATCTACAAATTACTTTGAGCAATATGGCCATTTTAATAATATTGATTCATCCTATCCATGAGCATGGGATGTTTTTCCATGTGTTTGTGTCCTCTCTTATTTCCTTGAGCAGTGGTTTGTAGTTCTCCTTGAAGAGGTCCTTCACATTCCTTGTAAGTTGTTTTCCTGGATGTTTGTTTCTCTTTGTAGCATTTGTGAATGGGGGTTTACTCATGATTTGGCTCTCAATGTAAATGGGGTAAATGCCCCAATAAAAAGACACAGACTGGCAAATTGCATAAAGGGTCAAGACCCATTGGTATAGGTTATTCAGGAGACCCATCTCATATGCAAAGACATACATAGGCTCAAAATAAAGGGCTGGAGGAATATTTAACAAGTAAATGGAAAGAAGAAAAAAAAAGCAGGGGTTGCAATCCTAGTCTCTGATAAAACAGATGTTAAACCAACAAAGATCAAAAAAGATGAAGAAGGGCCTTACATAATGGTAAAGGATCAATGCAACAAGAAGAGCTAACTATCCAAATATATATGCACCCAATACAGGAGCACCCAGATCCATAAAGCAAGTTCTTAGAGACCTACAAAGAGACTTAGACTCCCGCATAATAATAGTGGGAGACTTTAACACCCCACTGTCAATAGTAGACAGATAAACAAGACAGATAATTAACAAGGAAATTCAGGACTTGAACTGAGCTCTGGACCAAGCTGACCTAATAGACGTCTACAGAACTCTCCACCCCAAATCAACAGAATATATATTCTTCTCAGCACCACAATCACACTTATTCTAAAAATGACCACATAATTAGAAGTCAAACACTCTTCAGATGCAAAAGAATGGAAATCGTAACAAACAGTCTCTCAGACCACAGTGCAATCAAATTAGAACCCAGGATTAAGAAACTCACTCAAAACCACACAACTACATGGAAATGGAACAATCTGCTCCTGAATGACTCTTGGGTAAATAATGAAATTAAGGCAGAAACAAACAAGTTCTTTGAAACCTTTAAGAACAAAAACACAATGTACCAGAATCTCTGTTACACAGCCAAAGCAGTGTTTAGAGGGAAATTTATAGCACTAAAATGCCCAACCAAGAAAGCAGGAAATATTTAAAATTGACACACTAACATCACAATTAAAAGAACTAGAGAAGCAGGAGCAAACAAATTCAAAAGCTAGCAGAAGACAAGAAATAACTAAGATCAGAACAGAAATGAAGGAAATACAGACACAAAAAACCCTTCAAAGAATCAGTGAATCCAGGAGCTGGTTTTTTGAAAAGATCCACAAAATATATAGACCACTAGCCAGACTAATAAAGAAGAAAAGAGAGAAATAGACACAATAAAAAATGATAAAGGGGATATCACCACTGATCCCACAGAAATACAAACTACCATCAGAGAATACTAGAAATGCCTCTATGCAAATAAACTAGAAAATCTAGAAGAAATGGATAAATTTCTGGACACATATACCCTCCCAAGACTAAATCAGGAAGAAGTCAAATCCCTGAATAGACCAATAACAAGTTCTGAACCTGAGGCAGTAATAATAGCCTACCAACCAAAAAAAAGCTCAGGACCAGATGTATTCAGAGCTGAAATCTGCCAGAGATACAAAGAGGAGCTGGTACCATTCCTTCTGAAACTATACCAAATAATAGAAAAAGAAGGACTCCTCCCTAACTCATTTTATGAGGCCGGAATCATCCTGATACCAACACCTGGCAGAGACACAACAAAAGAAGAATATTTCAGGCCAATATCCCTGATGAACATTGATGAGAAAATCCTCAATAAAATACTGGCAAACTGAATCCAGCAGCACATCAAAAAGCTTATCCATCACAATCAAGTTGGCTTCATCCCTGGGATGTAAGACTGGTTCAACATATGCAAATTAATAAATGTAATTCATTACATAAACAGAACCAATGACAAAACCCACATGATTATCTCAATAGATGCAGAAAAGGCCTTTGATAAAATTCAACACCTTTCATGCTAAAAACTCTCAATAAACCAGCTATTGATGGAACTTATCTCAAAATAATAAGACATACTTATGACAAACCCACGGCCAATATTATACTGAATGGGCAAAAGCTGGAAGCATTCTCTTTGAAAACTGGCACAAGACGAGGATGCCCTCTCTCACCCCTCCTATTCAACACAGTATTGGAAGTTCTGGCCAGGGCAATCAGGCAAGAGAAAGAAATAAAGGGTATTCAAATAGGAAGAGAGGAAGGCAAATTGTCTCTGTTTGTAGATGGCATGATTGCATATGTAGAAAACTCTATCATCTCAGCCCAAAATCTCATTAAGCTGATAAGTAACTTCAGGAAAGTCTCAGGATACAAAACCAATGTACGAAAATCCCAAGCATTTCTGGCCTAATTTTCTATCACTCTCACCCTGACTTGCTTTTCTCTAGCTCAGCGACCTTTCTCCATTTCCCAGCACACCCATATCTCCAGACGCCAACACCGACACTCCCACAACGTCTCCCTTGGATACCACCTGGCTCCTTTCCTCACTCACATTAGGCTCTTGCTCAGATATCACCTCCTCAGTGACAGTTCTTGTGACCACCTGTGGTACACAAAATAATAACGCCCGAGAGGGCTACGTCTGAATCTCCCCAAACTGTTGACTATATGAGGCTACATGACAAAGGGGGACTGACATTGCAAATGGAATTAAGGTTGCTAATTAGCTGATCTCCAAATAGGGAGATTATCTTGGATCAGAAAGGTGGGCCTGGTGTAATGATAAGGGCACTATCAGGTAGAAGAAGGGGTTAATAAAGGAGATCCAGAGATACGGCAATGGAAGAAGACGTTGCTAGTTTTGAAAATGGAAAAGAGCCCTCAGCCAAGGAATGTGGGTGATCTGTAGTAGCTGGAAAAGGCAAGGAAGTAGGTTCTCCCAAGAGCTTCCAGAAGGAAAGCAGCTCTGCCAACATCTTGATGCTATCCCAGGGAGACCCATTTTAGACTTTGGCTTCAAGAGATATAAGATAATCAAGGCTGGGCACAGTGGCTCATGCCTGTAATTTGGGAGCACTTTGGGAGGCCAAATTTGGTGGATCACCTGAGGTCAGGAGTTCGGGACCAGCCTGGCCAACATGGTGAAACCCAGCCTCTACTAAAAATACAAAAAATTAGCCATGCATGGTGGTGGGAGCCTGTAATTTCAGGTACTTGGGAGGCTGAGCTGGGAGAATCACTTGAAGCTGGGAGGCTGAGGTTGCAGTGGAGTGCCACTGCCCTCCAGCCTGGGTGACAGAGTGAGATTGTATCTCCGAAAAAAAAAAAAAAATAACCAATAATCAATTTGTGTTGTTTCAAGCCACTAAGCATGTGGTAATTTGTCATAGTAGCAATGGAAAGCAAATGGCCTGCTCAAGCAAAACCAAATATGCATGCGTGCATACACACACACACACACACACACACACACACACACACACACACACACACTTCTCTGTCCTCTTGGTCTTCGCTTGTTTTTCTGCACTTGTTGCTGACTGTTACTACAAACCCCATCCAAGAGGGCAAGGCCTTAGGCTTTGTTCGTGGACATGCTCCCACATCTGTGGGACATCTGCCTGTGCAGTGTTGCCAATAGAAGTCCCTGAAACTTAATTTTACCGTTTGCTAAAGCTTTATTTTCAACTCTCTTTTGCCCCCTTAGATGATGCTTTTATAAGTAAATACCTGTTAAGATTAACCCAAGGGTGATTCCTGGGAAAAAAGATATTATGATTTAATAATATGTCACCTGAGGAACTGGAGTAAAAGGAAGACAGTCATCCAGTCTTCCCAGTAATCTTTGTGGTAAAGAATGGATAATCTATCACAGGAGTAGATAAAAGGAAAAAAATCCAATGGAGACCAGATGGAACAGGTTGGGAACTGAGTGTTGGTATACAAGTCTCACTCCTGTCTTTGAATCTGTTGACAAAAATATCATCTCCTTGCCATTTGTCTATTCATAAGTGAAGGGGTTGAGACTATGGCCCCAAATAACTGTGTATTTGAACTATTTGAATGTCCTAAAAACATGCCCTGTAAAATAAACAAAAGACACTTTTAATCGCATTTCCCAAAGGCAATCTGTTTGAGCACATTTCCTTTCTCATGCTCTTTTTAAAGATGATAGATGCAGTTTTGATAGGTGCAGATTAGTGAGGTTTTCCATAGTTAAACAAGTTGGCATGGCAAGCCTCCTAGGCATGGTTTGGTCTGCAAAATGTGTGAAATAATAGATGTCAATTCCAGGTGGAAGCTGTAACAGACAGTGTGAGACTGGGCACACCCCTTTTCCAATTAGGGTGATCTCAGACATCCATGTCAATAAGGAATCCCCATGAGGCTGGGTCCCTGTGTGGTTTGAACTGGCCAAGCCTCCCTATCAAATCACACCGAACATAACAGTGTGAGCAAGAAATAAACCTTAGATGCGTTAAGCCAAAGATACAGGGTCGTTTGTTTCCACAGCCATTTGGGTGTGCTTTGGCCTCATAAATGTGAGGAGAAATAATGAATGTCAACAGATGTCCCATCCTATGAATGCACTGTGTAAATCTCATAGAAAGGGAGCAAATGCAGCCATTTGCAAACTCATTTGACATGAAAGCTTTTTTGCTCATTTTCACACAAAAGAATAATGTGCAAGAGATTTTCAGGAACGCTGCTCCAGCTTTCACTCTGTCAGTTTTCCACCCCGAAACTTCTCACTTTTCTCTGCTCAACCGAGATTGTTGGCAAGAGTGTTGCCATACTCTTTACTTAGTAAGCAGACACACCTTTACAGAACATTTATAAACTTTACTTGGTACTGAGTAGAATGTGCACCGCAGAAGAAATGCTCTAAATAGATTTTATGACTCATCCTTGGCACATATATGTTTTAAAGGGAGAAAATCTTCTTACTGTACGTAACAGAGCAAGAGCTAAACACCAGTACATGCTGTGATTTTTAACACTGCTTCATGAGTTTATCTGGAGGTCTTGACTCTATCCAATACCTTCCATATTTTAAGGTATATGGGATTATCTGGACCTATGGTCACTCTTGATTTCTTTCCAATGGGCTCTTATAACAAGTTCCGTGAACTGATTGCAGTGTAAATAGCTTGTGAATTAACTACTGGCAAGCTCATCTTACTCAGGCGCACTTAAAAGCTGTTCTACATACAAACAGCCCTTGAAACTGCCCCGTGGGAACAAATCTATATTTCTGTTGATTTAGAGACAATCTAAAATGAAAACAGGTGAGACCCCACATTGCATCTTCTTATTTTTACACATATTGTTACTGAAAATACCTTTCATCTTTTGTATTTTAGAACCTAGATACCTTATATAAATGAATGCATTTCTAAACCAGTCAACCATCAACTCCCAAGACAAGAGAGAGAGCAACTAAGATTGCCATCTTCCAATCCAGTGCGTTCATTCTGATCTTTTATTGTTATTCCTTACAGCACTTCAGTGAACTCAATCATTGCATTTAGAATTTTTTGCATGTTTCATTTTTTCATTATTTTTTCTGATCATAAATAAATACTTTTTTATGGTTTTGAAAACAAGAAAAAAAATGCGTGAGAAAAAACCTGTTTTAATCACATTTCCCAAAAAGAGTCTCTCATTAGTTTCCTTCTTACACTCTTCAAGAAGGTATAGACACAATTTCGAATTTTCTGTTTTTTATTTACCATTGAAATGAAAGCATCTTCCCATGTTAATCTTGATTCTTTGTAGACTTCATTTTAATGGTCATATGCTTTTTAGTCACATGCTTTTATGCCCTGATTTGATTGACTGTCCACTTATAGGTTGTTCAAAAACATTATATTTTTTAGTGTTGTGCCCCATTTCTTTATTTTTAAAAAAGAATTTGTAGTTACTTTAGAATCAATTCTGAAACATGTATCCTGATGGGACTTGTAGGCGGAGAGAAGCCAGAAGTACTAGAAAATCATTCTGGAAGACAAGATGTCCTGGGCAGCTGAGAAGAAGGCAGCAGAACACGGTACAGGGTGTGAGGCAACATATGTGTATGCAGGAGTTGTTTGCTGCGCTCTAGAGAGACAAGCTGTACTGTGCTGTGCAACACAGTTATAAAGAGATCAGTTGTGTAACCAGTGTGGCAAGAGGGGGCAGGCATAGGCTGGAGACATCTGGGGAAATTATAGGCGCTGACAACAGAGACAGCTGGAATAGAGCTACAGGCTGGCCACAGGAGGCTGGCTTCCACTGCTATACCTGGGGTGAGATGCTGCGTCTAGTGCGGGCCGGGTCAGGTTCTTGAATAAACCTATTCCTGTAGCAGTGGTGTGTGCCCTTCTGTCTGGTGTCAGTATGTCCCAGAAGTCAGAGCAGATCGATACAGGGTTTTTTGCAATATCATATTCAAATCTGCGTCCATATGTCAAATAGCAGAGCCGAAGACGAAAATGGGCCAAATGTTTCTAAGTGCCCTGCAGTGGCGTTATACTAATTTTCATAACTACAATCATGTGTTTAAAGTGAGCTCTTTTCAGTGACTGCCAGTGAGGAAACTGTGTGCCTGGATTTCATAAGGATATAGGAATGACACAGTACAGCTCTTCACTGCATAGATATGCAACACGTTTGCATTCACTCTCCTCTTATCAGACATATTCAGAACATAGTATCCTTTATTTAAACAATCTTAAAGAGGTTCCTACATGATGATCTCACTAATTGTTCAGACTTATTTAGGAGCAGTGGCCTATGCTTCTCAGGGATATGTGTCTTTACACCCCCAGGTACTGCTGTGTCAGACCGCGTAGTCTAAAAGCTTACTGTCCACGGGCTCAGAGCCACAGCCACAAAACCACATTTAATCATTGTATCACACATGTACTAACTAATAATTAGTCTCTTGCAATCTCCATAAAGGTTATTTTCTCTTCATCTTTTTGTTTGTACTTGTACATATATTTACATATTATTATATTAATATAGATCATTTATTTATTTATAAAATCCACTTTTGGTGATGTACAGCAACATGGGTTTTAATAAATACAGGCAGTCATGTATCCACCACCACAATCAAGACATAGAAAGTTCCATCAGCCTCCCCCCAGTGAACTCCCTTCTATTACACCTTCGGAGTCAACTCATGTCTTCCACTCCCAATGCCTGGAAATCACTTCTTAAATACTTATTTTTGTAATCTATACCTTAATTTTACCAAAAAAGAAAAAGAAAAGAAAGAAAGGGTAAAGAATCACTTTCTTCAGTGCTTATGGGTCTAGGATATTTTCTCAATTTGCAGACCTTTGGGCTGATCCGCTAAACACCACAGACTTAAACTCTGGCCTTTCGGCAGGGTTGAGGTGGAGCTCCACTCCTTCCAGACCATCTAGTGATGTTCTTCTTTTTTTCTTTTTCTGAGATGGAATTTCGTTCTTGTTACCCAGGCTGGAGTGCAATGGCACGATCTCGGCTCACAGCAACCTCCACCTCCTGGGTTCAGGCAATTCTCCTGCCTCAGCCTCCTGAGTAGCTGGGGTTACAGGCACGTGCTACCATGCCCAGCTAATTTTTTCTATTTTTAGTAGCAACGGGGTTTCACCATGTTGACCAGGATGGTCTCAATCTCTTGACCTCGTGATCCACCCGCCTCAGCCTCCCAAAGTGCCAGGATTACAGGCGTGAGCCACCGCGCCTGGCCCCTAGTGACATCCTTCTAAGAGCTGCCGACCTGAATTCTATAGCAGTGCATAGCTGGTGCGTTAGATGCATTTGGTTTTAAATATAAATCACTTAGTCACAATTAGCTTGCATATATTGAATCTCCTTATCATGTAACAGAATTGAAATACTTTATTTTAGGATTTCATTGAGGAGGAACACTTTGCTTTTTGCAATAAATTGTTTTTATAAACATGTATTTAAGCTGAATTGTGAAAAATAAGTATTATTTTAAAATGCTTTAAGCATGCTTGTTGATTAAAGGACAAATAAGTATTGTTAAATAAAACGAATAGTCTTTCAACTGTATTCCTCAAAAATCCATGTTCAACGGCCAGGCATGGTGGCTCACACTTGTAATCCTAGCACTTTGGGAGGCCTAGGCCAGTGGATCACTTGACGTCAGGAGCTCAGGACCATCCTGCCAACATGGTGAAACCCCATCTCTACTAAAAATACAAAAAAAAAGAAACAAAACTAGCTGGGCATGGCAGCGGGCACCTGTAATCCCAGCTACTTGGGAGGCTGAGTCAAGAGAATCATTTTAACCCAGTAGGCAGAGGTTGCAGTGAGCCAGGATTGTGCCTCTGTACTCCAGCCTGGTTGACAGAACAAGGTTCCATCTCAAAAATAAAAATTAAAAAAAAAAACAGCTCTGAGCTGAGCTTTTTTATAAGGTTGGCAACTCTCTCCACCAATGCAATTCAAGATACGGGACCGTTATACACTAACAGGTAAAGTTTCAATGTGCACATCTCAACTTGTCAGCCTACATGTCAAGGTGCATTTTCTCTTTCGGAATAATTTCAAGTCATTTCTCCCAGCACACTGCAGAGGCTACATGGAATATTCTCCTGCCAAGAACCTGGAAGCCTGTTCCCTCACACAGACTTCCAGCTTCTTGAAAGAATTTTGCAGATTAAGCAACGGGCGCCGAATGCTCATACTGCTCCACTAGTCACATGGCAGATCTGTTTCCCATTTCTAGTTGGAGTTTCAAGGACTTCCTTTTTCTAATTGCTTCCTCAGTTGCGATGGGCTGTAGAGACCGCTGCCTCCTCCCTTCTCACAGCAAGATTCAGTTCTGTTCTGTTGCATGGAAGTATGAGCCAACTGAGAGAAATTTAGGGATGATGGTTCCCTCTGTCATGCCAACATTTCCAGGCATAATAGCCATCACGAATTGCTTCTAGAGTAATAAATAAGACATCCAGCTAAGCCACCTTTGATGACCCAACTGGATCAGCACTTAGCAGAGAAATATTTCTGCCAATATTGTGGGGTGTGTGTGTGTGTGTGTACCCACACTACCTTTTTTCTGAGTAGCAAAACTTACTCTCATTGTTAAGTCTTAAAAAGAGGAGGTTGTCTTTGGGCTTTGCTCTTCTCCCACCTTTGTAACCTTCCAACTAAACTTATTAGAGCACAGACTTCTCCTGTCTTTGAGTCCTGTAACATGTATGTTACTTCCTCTGTCATTTACTTGGGCAGCTCTAACCTACATTTTTCTCCTCTTTGTTCCTGAACAAAAACTGATTTCTTTCTGGGGAAGCTGGAAAGGCAAGACTTATGCAGCCAATATGTTTCCCAACCCTCACATGAGAAAAAGGGCACAGCCAGCACTATCAAAAACAACCCTCTGCCAGTCGCAGAACCAGATGCTTTAAGCTGCTTCTCATTGTGGGATCACTCGACACAAAATAAAACAGACCCCCCAAAACAAAGGCTTCCGGTCTCCGGTAATTCCAACGAAAATCTTGTCATCAGAGCTTTGAAATATCCTAACCAAACTGTCTTCCATTTTAAGTTTTCTTTTCTTTTTAACAAAGAGATACTAAGTTGAGGCCAGGCAAAAGATTTAGATGTCTTTCTCAGATGACATCTAAATCTCAATGGCACCTCCTACCTCTTCCTGTCTGCTTTTTATGTGGGTTCCTAATGGTGACTGGAACCCACATACTGCTTCTCTGTCATTATTAGACGTATGATGATTTTCATCATTAATTAACACACATTACCTTTCTCCTCAAACATTTTACTTGAGCATTTAAAACAATCAAAATACTTGTGTGCTATACTCTGGAACTCTGTTGCAGTTTTCTCTTCATTATTCCAAAGGTGAGAGTCCTTTTCATTGTCTCATTCATTCTCCACCCCCACCCTTTTTTTGAGAGGGAGTCTCACTCTGTCGCCCAGGCTGGAATGCAGTGGCACAAGCTCAGCTCACTGCAACCTCCGCCTCCTGAGTTCAAGCGATTCTCCTGCCTCAGCCTCCTGAATAGGCTGTGTGCCTCCACACTTGGCTAACTTTTGTATTTTTTAGTAGAGACAGAGTTTCACCTTATTGGCCAGACTAGTCTCAAACTCCTGACCTCATGGTCTTCCTGCCTCGGCCTCCCAAAGTTCTGGGGTTACAGGTGTGAGCCACCGTGCCCGACCTCATTCTCCCTTTTGCCAAAGGGTTGCAATCTAATAATCCTTAATTAACCCACATACTGGTTGGGAAAATGGAGCAAACGAAGAAAGGGAACGTTGGAGTAGACACAGAAGTGAAGGGCATGAATTAGGCGGATGTGATTTTTTTTTTTTTTTTGAGACGGAGTTTCGCTCTTGTTACCCAGGCTGGAGTGCAATGGCGCGATCTCGGCTCACCGCAACCTCCGCCTCCTGGGTTCAGGCAATTCTCCTGCCTCAGCCTCCTGAGTAGCTGGGATTACAGGCACGCACCACCATGCCCAGCTAATTTTTTGTATCTTTAGTAGAGACGGGGTTT